>JAJHZJ010000158.1:3600000-4280000 GCA_023548195.1 Bettongia penicillata ogilbyi
ATGTTTTCTTCATGTTTCATTGTTTGAAATCAAAGTTGATCATTGGGTTAATTTAGCATCCTTAAATCTTTCAAAATTATGTTTTTACATTTTTTTAAACAATATAAGTTGGTTTTGCTCACTTCAGTCTGTATCAGTTCATACAAGTTGTCCTAGAGTTATCTAAAAATCACCTGTTTCCTCATCTTTTTTAACAACATAATAGTCACGTTTATATGTTGTAATTTGTTCAGCCACTTCCAAATTGTTGATGGACACCCCTTTTGTTTTCAGTTCTTTGCTGCTAAAACGAGAAATGTTACAAATATTTTTCTCTTTATAGGAACTTTCACTCTTTCTTTTATATCTTTGGAGGTATAGACCTCATAGTAGCAGGACTGGATCAAAGAGTATTCAGCAACTTTTGGGAAAAAATTCCTAGAATGGTTGAACCAATTCACAGCTCCATCAACAATACATCAATGTACCTTCTTGTTTCCTCTTCTGTTTTGTTTACGATGTGACCTTTTATGTCGGGTCACAGCTGCCACACATATCCAGTTATATCTTGTTTTAATGGTCTCTCCTTCACATAGTAATAGGATTCAGAGCTGAAAATAATTTTAGAGATGGTCTAGTCCAGTCTTTGTGTAATATAGACTGGTGTTGGCCCTGGGATCACTGGGGGTCTTTCTATCCCACTAGTGGGTTCTAGCACAAAGATTAGATTCAGTCTTGGGAGGATCTGACCTCTAACAAGAAGATTCATCTTCCTGGGTTCAAAACTGGCCTCAGGCACTTACTAGCTGTGTAACCCTGAGCAAGTCACTTTGCCCTGTTTGCCTCAGTTTTCTTATCTGTAAAGAGAGTTGGAGAAGAAAATGACAGACCTCTTTGGTATCTTTGCCAGAAAATCCTAAATGGAGTCACAAGGAGTCGGGCATGGCTGAAGCGACTGAGCAACAACAAAAGAGACAAAACAGGCTTTTTCCTTCCTCGTTGTCTTTTACCCCTCCGTAATCCTGGGGGAAGTCATATAAAGGTTAAGTCTGATTTGTATCAATGGTCTCCCCCAAAGAGATTAATTATCAGGGCCCCTTCTAGAAAGATATTCAATGCACAAAGCAGATCAGGTATAGGACAGCTGTTTATTCCTCCACACACAAAAAGAAATGCCTAAAAAGGACGCAGTGACAAACAACTTAGAACACAAAACAATATTCTGCAATTTCTAGCATACCATCCCAGGAAGTTGCTCCTTAAACCATTACAACATAAGAGATTTAGTAAGATTGCTCAACAGCCATTTTACCTTTACTCAGAACAACTTCCTTAAAACTCCTGGTAAGCCAGATGGTAGCTTGGACCTATCTTCTAGTGGCTTTTTATTTTCTGTGAGGGGGATGTAGTTCTGTCTTGGCTCTGATTGATAACCTCAGGAGCTCTTGAACTTACCAGATTGTGAATTGCAAGGCTGAGAGTATCCATTTCAGAATCACTGTTGGTCTCTTACTGTGGTAGCAGTAATAGCTATTAAGATTGGAATGTCCCTGTTACCTAGGCTAGCTTTGTTTTTCCCCTAAAAAGGCCAAGAAACCATCCCAGAGATTTCCTCCGTCGGGTGGACTAAGGCTCCAACTGCTGAAATATCTTCCTGGTTGCCTGAGGCATCAAAAGCCAAGCATATGAGTAGTCAGAACTCCTTGGTCTTGAGGGACTCTCAGCTGTACATAGCTCTGTATGAAGACAAGGAGAGCTGTGTCCAACTGAACTGATGCTATATCTTGACTGAATATCCTTTCCATGATATTATTAAGGAAACTTCCTTTTGTAAAATATCATATAGACTACAGGTGCATCATTTCATTCCAGTCCCAAGCCTGAACCACCACACTGGCCTGAGTCAGGTGTGGACCAGAACACTTGTGCTCAGAGGAAGACACCCAAAGGAAAATAGGCAGCCAGGGAGTCAAGGCCCAGCTCAGGCTTACCTAGACCGCACCAGTGTTCATTGCCACGTGTGATCAATTTCTATTGCTGGGGGTAGGGTAAGGGCTATCTTTCTTCCCCTCCCCTCCTGCCTCTGACCAAATCCCCAGAAGTCCAAGAGAGTATTTTGCAGAATCCCCATAGCTCATCTGGGAGGAAGAGAAGGTAGAGTCATTCCTTTTAAGGCCTATGAGTGAATTGCTATTCCTGGCTCAGTGATCAATCCTCTTTGACATAACTTTTTCCTTCCTCCCTGCTGCCTCACACAAGACCAATAACCAGAGAGCTGTATCATCCTTCAGTGCTGAGTACAGATGTTCCCAGAAATGACCAAATGATTGACCCAAGGTCATTCAGGTCATTGGTAGCAGAACTGGTATTTGAACTTAGTGTCACTGAATCCAAATCTGGGGCTTTTCTTTTCTTTTAAAACATGTGCTCTCTGTGTGTATGAAGGTGCACAAAGGTATCACTGGTTCCATCATTGACTGTACGCCTGCAGACAACAGGGATCATGGTCATGTCTGTCAAAAGAACATCCAACATTGGACCATGGTGTGCAATTAAAAGCTTGATCCTTCTGGTTAGTGCTTTGTAGTAAGTGATAAGTAACTGAGGCCATTAACCAACTAGAAGGTTAGGTAGAGTGATGGGGTTGGGGATGGGCAGGGGTAAGGAAAGGGAGGAGAGGGGTGGATTGCTTTCTTCAAAGCTGCTTTTTGATAAGGAAAAGTAAGTCTGCAAATGTCCTCTCCTAGAACCAAATGTCCTTTTTCCTCCCCACATAAAAGGAAATGAAATGTGCAGAGCTCTAATAAAACATGAAAGGCTTAGGTGTAAGCTGGGAAGCCCGGCTTTGAATGGGATCCTGGTGGTCTCAGCTGGTTGGAGGTGTATCTATTATATGTCAAGCAATTAGAAACAGGTTTTCTATTAACTGGTTTACTTTGTTCGCAGCTACCAGTGAAATGGACCTCTTTCCCTGGCGGCCTCCCCCTCAGCCCCCCATCACAGCTTGGAATAAGTTACAGGTGTTAAGTGGACTTAAGTCTAACATTTAGATGTTGAATATGCACATGTATTCTGCAACTGCAGCCAAGAAATTGGCTCTAACACAGATGTTGGGTTGGTGTGTTCATTCATCATTTAGCAATCACTATTTAGCCCCTGCTAAGGGCAAGGCATTCTGCTGCTTACTACTGGGCTATGGAAATGACATAGTCTTTGACCTTAGGAAGCTTAAAATCTAGCAGCAACCACAAAAACATACATACACAGCAAAAATGTAAAGACAGAAGATCAAACCTATAGGATCAGTAAAGGTAATATGTGCTATAAGATTTAAGGGGAGGGAGAAATCATTTCTGGTTGATGTGGTCAGGGAGGGTTTCATTAAAGAGGTGGCTTTGGATTCTGAGTCTTGAAAGATGGCATGGAGTCAAGAAAGTGTGTGTGTGTATATGTGTGTGTGTGTGTGTGTGTGCGCACACGCGCGTGTATGTGTGTGTGTGTGTGTGTGTGTGTGTGTGTGTGTGTAGAAAGTAGACCAGTTTGGTTGGAAAGAGAGAGAGTGTGTCAGGGAGTAGTCAGAGATAAAATTGGAAAGGTAGGTCATGAACAGGTTAGGAAGGGCTTTGAATGTTAGCCTAAGGAAATCTGTAACTAACTTAGTATTTTACTTCCTACTGTTTTCTTGCCTCAACTGATTCCATCAGAACCAAATGATGGCTCTTTGCGGTGGAATTTGAGAATACTTTTCATTTTATTGAAACAATATGGGAGCTTAACATTTGTATTGATGCTAGATCCAGAATCCACAGGCCTACCAGTGGAGCCGATTTGCTTTGATTTTACAAACTGATCTTAATGATATTGTTCTTAAAGGATGCCAAGGTGCCCAAAGGTGATTAATAGGGACTTCTATGTTACATGGGCAGAATTCCAGGAAGAAATTAGGATTAATGGGAGAAATCACTGCCACACTGATTTCTGCTTCATATAAAGGAGAATTTTCTAAGTAGATCTGTCCATTCATGGAATGGGTTGCCTTGCAAAGTAGCAATCTCCCTCTCCCGAGTAGTGTGCAAGCAAAGACTGGAAAACTTTTGGTCAAGGATATTGTAGAAGGGATTGCTGACTACCACTAAGTGGGAAGTTGGGATAGTTGACTTCTAGGGTTTCTTCTAACTCTCAGATTCTATTATTTTGTAGACACTGGGAAATCATTAAATGATTTTTATGTACTGGAGGTCTAACCTGTACGTACACAATAAAATCCTAGAATGATCAATCTGAAGGAAGAGCAGGAGAGACATTGGGAACAGGAAGACTAATTGAGAGACTTGCAATGTCCAGGCAAGAAGAAATTGAATGGTTTTAAAACACAGATCCTCAGGAGGGGCTTATGAGATCTCAATTGGATTCTCCAAACTCTCATGGCCTTTAGCTTATATTTCCTTTTCTCATACTTTGCTACATCCTCCAAAGTGGTACCCAATTAACCAAGAAAAAAACTGAGGCCCAGAGAGGTGGTGAATCTCCCCAGAGCGACCCAGGGGAACCGCTCCTATGGGTCCTACTTGTTGAGGTCTGACTGGTGATGAGGATGGGCTTGTTCTCATGTCTTTCCCAGAAGAAGAGCTCAAGCTAGGCCTCCACTATTCATGAACCTTCCACTTTCTACCTTCCAATTCCAAGCTGGGACTGCTGATACTGCCTGCACAGGGAGCCGATAAAGGGGCTCTGGGAGAGTAGCAGATGGCCCAGAAAACTAGACCGTTAATCCAACCAAATTATGGCAACAGATGTTTGAAGATGTTTGCATACAAATTCAAACTGCTAGGTCTCTTGGAAGAACCAGTCTGAATGAGGAGGTTCAGCCTCTTAATTAAAGCAAAACACAAAAAAAACATTAAAAAGAAAAATCAGGTGATGGTGCTCAGCTGCCAGGGGATCTTTTGCTGGCGGTCACAGGAGACTTGGGCTGGTTCTTCACGCAGAGGGCATCCAGAACTGGATAGCATTGTCCACTCCGTGCTATTGTCCACTGTTCTGGGCTGGCATCAGCAATGGGTCGGCCCGGCCCCTAGATGGCTGACAGCGAGTGGCCGGGTGCTTGGTGGGGGGCTCACAGCTAGGCTGGGCAACGTGAAAGATTGGTGTGTGGTAATGATGTGCTGGCTAGGAAATGCCCACCAGCTATGGACAGGGCCCTCTCTGCTCCTTGGAAGGGGGGAAAGCAGCAGCAACAGGAAGGGAGAGCGTTATTGATGCTCTTGCCTCAGGGAGAGAAAGCGGATAATGGATGTGGGACGCAGGCTGGGCTTTGTCATCAAACAAGGGGCCTGAAAGATGGTCCCCTGGAATATTATCAGTCATGCCTTGATCAAGATGTAATGCTATGAAGGTCTTCTGTCTTCTTTCCTCCCCTTCCCTCCCTGTCCCCACCTCCTGCTCTCACAGTTTTTCCACTTTCTCCCTCTTCCTCTTCTGTCTCTCTCATCCCACCTCTCTTCCGCCTGTTTCTGATCTCTGTTCTATTATTCATTTCTATCTTTCGCTGAAATTTCTTCCTCATCCTGTCCTTCTTTCTTGTCTCCCTCCTTCTCTCTCTCTCTTCCTCTCTCCTCTCATTATTACTGTTCCTTCTTCCTACCTTTCCCCTTTACTAATTCTGCCTTCTTTTTTTACCTGACCTTAATTTTTATCACACCATCTCTCACAATATAAATTGTGTGTGAAATAGTTTTTCCAAGTTGCTTAACTGGCTTTGGTCTGTACTTTCAGTTTCTATTCTCTATCACTTGGAAGAAACTTGAAAATAGTAATGTGAGGTTAAGGAATTTAGATTAAACAGTCTCTGCCTTTACCCATTCTCAGCCTCAGAGAATCTTGTAAACCCTGGACGTAGCATTTATGTATATGCATCTTGGGCTCCTGCCTCACAGGCCTTGAAGCATTTTTCTTTTTCTGAACTCTCTCCTGATGGAGAGTCTTTGTGCAATGCACTAGTCATTCCTTGGACATGGTGCTGTAAAAGAACTGTCATAGATTCTGTTAAAAGGGACTTTAGAGGCCACTGAGTTTTCTCTATTTTACAGTTGGATAAGTTGAAGCACAGAGACCCAGGGTCACACAGCTGAAGATCTGAGCCCAAGTTACACAGGGCTGTATTTCCAACAAAGGGCAATGGTGGTGTTGCCGACCTCACTGACTGGGTAGACATGAAGCTGCAAAGCAGGGGAGTGAGGGTCTAGCCTCTGTCACAGAACTGTGTGGTCTTGGGGAGACAAATTCCCACCCCATTCTATGCCTCAATTTTCTCTCCTATAAAATGGGGGGGAGGAGTGTTACACTGGATACCTTTCAGCCTTCCATCCTTGGATCCAATATTGTGCATTAGATTTCTTCACAGTGTGTATGTGTATATGTGCCTGTGTGTGTGCCTGTGTGTGTGTGTGTGTGTGTGTGTGTGTGTGTGCATGGAAGACAATTAGACTACTAAGATCCTCTTAATCTCTCCACCTCTCCACTTTTTCTCAGATTCCTTATCCATCCTGGGGCTTTAATAATTAAAGTCAGCTTTGACTGTGATTCCTTCCAGTGGGATTTGTTTTGTAATAGGAATCAAACAAAATTTTAAACCAGTGGAACTCTAAGATAGTAATTTCCAGGTTATGGAAGCAGGTAGAGCTGGTCAATCTCCTCACTTTACAGATGAAGAAAGTCAGGTCCAGTTTGAAGTGAATGACTTCATTACCCAGGTATTCAGTGCAGGGTTAGGATCTGAACCCAGGTTCTCTGACTCCAAAGCCAGTATTCTTTCTTCTGCAATCCCCTGGTTTTTCGTATTGGCAGCCAAAAGACATAAGATGATAAGATCATGGCTTTAGAAATGGAAAGGACTTTGGAGGTTATCTACATGGTCATTCTTGTGTCCACATCTGGGTACCAGCTTTAGAAGGGATATAGACAAGCTGTTGCATGTCTACCACACTCTCCAGTGTGATGATCAGACTCAGAACCGTACCAATAGCAGGCTTGGTAAGAGGAATTAAGAATGATTAGCCTGGAGCAGAAAAGACTCAGGGAAGGACATGATTGATGTATTCAAATATTTTAAAGGTTGTCATGTTCAAGAAGAATTGGACATGTCTTGGTTGGTGCTGGAGGGCAGGATAAGGACCTAAAGAGTTACAAGGAAGCAGATTTTGATTCAACAATAAGGAAAAAATATTTGAACAATTAGAGTTGCTTCTATTCTCTTTCCTTCTCTGTCTCCTTTTGTTCTTTTTAACACTAAACTTCACTTCCCCTAGTACCTTATGAAATAGTCCATGTGAAATGTGTGTGTGTGTGTGTGTGTGTGTGTGTGTAGCTATTTCCATTGGTCTTCAAGTTGGATGGCCATTTGTTAGGGATATTGTAGTGGGAAGAGAGTGGATAGAGGGCAGGACTCAAAATCAGGAAGGCTTTACGATCAAATTCTTTCTGATACTTACTGGCTCTGTGACCCTGGACAAGTGATTTCATTCCTATTAGCATCTGTAAAAATGAAGAAAGTAACAACATCTACATCATAGGCTTATTGTTAGGATCCAATAAGGCCATGTATATGAAGTGAAAACCTTAAGCTATACAAATTAAATGTTAGCCATTATTGAATGTGCTTTGGATTTGATGGCCTTGGAGAGCCCTTCTAACTCTGAAATTTTATGGTTCTTGGTATTTTTTTTAGTATAGAGATTTTAGGGAAGGGGCCTGATAACACATTCTGTTTGTGTGAGATATTATCGTGCCTCAAAATATAGCTGACTGTACTATCTGCTAATGTTGGGGTCAAGGGAATATAAATGAATCCCATGAATAATCCCTAAATAGTTAACAACAGTAATAAAATGCATGTGCCCAGCGCGGTGGTACAAACCAGTCTGTAATCCTCACTACCGGAAGAGGCTGAGGTTGGTAGAATGCTTGAGCTCAAGAAATCAGATCTGCAGTGGGCTAAGAAGATCAGGTGTCCTCACTAACCTCAACACCAACATGGTGAGCCCCCAAGAGTGGGGGTGGGATCACCAGTGAGGTAGGAACCAACCCAGGCTGGAGATGGAGCCAGGCAGAGCTCCTGTGTCAGTCAGTAGTGGGAAAGGACCCATGGGTGACGTCTGCCCTCTCAGCCTTTAGTGAGGTGAGAAGGCTCTGTTTCAACACAAACAGACCAGCCAAACTAAACCAGTAATAAAATGTGGACTGTCCCCATATAGTGACTCAAAATTGGTCTCAGAGTCAGGATGACTTGGGTCAGGTTTGACTCATAAGACTATGTGATCTTGGGTGATCACTTAACAGTTTACTACCCCTCTTTGAGGTTGTAAATGTCAGACGAGGTGTTCCCTGCATTGCTAGAGGGTATAGGTCTGCTCCAAAAGAAACAATCCCAGCAAAACATAAGTTTCAACACTTGTCTCAGCAGAGTCTTTTTTTAACCTTAGCTACCCAAAAAGAAAAACTAGATTAGTTGAGTTTCCTCCTACTCCATCAATCATTTGAAAGGGGGCCAATGAGCAGAAAAAGCAGGGGATGATGCATTTCTAGGAGAAGAAGAGAAAGAAAAAGTCTAAGTTATAATTCACCCTGAATAATAAATAGCTGGATACAACTGCTTATCAATTTAAATTCAGTCACTGGAAATAGTGGCCCAAAAAAACCAATGGGACTCTCTGACTCTAGCGATAAGGAATGTGGAGAGGGGAATGTAAAAGTGTGACACCTGGACATAGCTGTTGTTCGGTCATTTCAGTCACGTCAGACAATTCATGACCATATTGGGGCTTTTTTGGCAAAGATACCAGAGTGATTTTCCATTTCCTTCTTCAGTTCATTTTACAGAGGAAATAGCAAACAGGGTTAAGTGATGTGCCCAGCTAAAAAGTGTTGGACATAAGAATTGAAGTCAGGTCTTCATGTCTCCAGGCCCAAAACACTTCACCACCTTTATTTCTTTCAATAATAGCCAAGTCTGGAAAGGCTCATCACCGGGTTGGATAAATGATGATGCATTTTTTTCTTTTAGTTATGGCAACACATTTACCAAGATTTTTAGGAACTATGATCAACCTCAGTGCTGGGATACCCCACAATTATGAATTCAGGCAGTCCCACGGTATTGAAGTCTATTGATACTCAGGAGTAGTGGACAAAAATGGACTCTTATCAGCCATTTTTGAGCCATGCTCTACAATGCCAAAAGATGCTTTAAAATGCTCAGTCTAATGATAATCTCTAGGCCTGTGGTTTTTGATGCTACTAGGCATTGATCTATGATCTCTAGCGGCTGAGCCAGCCCCTCAAAATGTCACAATAATTGGGAGGAAGAATGTTCTGTATCTCGAGGTATTAGGCACCCCTTAGACACCTGGGGACACAGAGGTTCCTGCCTCAGGGTCCAGAAAAGAATTCTCCAACCTGAGATGGGGGCAGGTGATGTAGTGCAGTGGAAAGGGAAATGGGTTTAGAATGAGGAGACCCAGGCCCAGATTTCTGTTCTTGCACTGACTGGCTGCATAACTTCAGGCAAGTCACTTGACCTCTGTGGATCCCAGTTTCCTCATCTGTCAAATGAGGTAAGTGGACTGGATGCCCTCTCATGTCCCTTCTAGCTCTTGGATTCTCTGATTAGATGCCCTTCAAGGTTCCTTCTACCTCTAAGTCTAGAATTCTTTGAACTTGGTTACTCCTGGTGGAGGGAAACAGACTCAGACACATTTAGGTGCAAACCCACAAACCCAACTGAAAAATTAGTTCTAAGAGAGGTACAATTTCTTAGAGAGGACTACATTGGTGGTGCAGCCTTCTCTGGACTTTCTGCCTTCTTACTTAATTTCCCACAGCTCAGCTGTGCAATCTAGGGTCCAGCCAGGTGGCCTGTGAGAGCTCGAGCTGCTTGTTACCAACTTCTATCTCCCCAGATACCCATCATGTCCCCTCAATAAGAACATCACAGATCGCAGGATATTAGAGCTGGAGGGGACGTTAGAGATAATTTAGTCTAATTCCTTTATTTTCAAACTTAAATTTTATTGTTTTCAATTAAAACAGTTGTTTTCTCTCCCTCCTTTTCTCTACATTGAGAAAAAAGAAAACAAACTCTTGTAAGAATTATGCATATTTGAAACAAAACAAATTCCCATCTTTTTAAAAATAAATTTATTTATTTTTAGTTTCCCACATTCACTTCCATAAATTTTAAATTTTCTCCACTTCCCTCCTCTCCTCCTTCCCCAAGATAGCATGCAATCCAATAGAAGGTCTACATGTACATTCTTATTAAGCATATTTTCACATTGGGGTCGCTAGGTGGTGCAGTGGGTAGAGTACCAGTGTAGGAATCAGGAAGACCTGAGTTCAAATCTCACCTCAGACACTTGACACTCACTAGTTGTATGACCTTGGGCAAGTCACTTAAGCCCAATTGCCTAATCCTGGGTCATCTCCAGTCATCCTGAGGAATATCAGGTCACTGAATTCAGATGGCTCTGGAGGAGAAGTGAGGCTGGTGACTTGCACAGCCCTCCCTCACTCAAAACAAAGTCAAGTGCAAGTCATGTCATTATTTCTCTGATGGTATGGTCTTCTTTGGCAATGAAGGACCAACACAACAACATTTTCACCTTAGTTATGTTGTACAGAAGAATTAGAACAAATGGGAAAAACCAGGAAAAAACAACTAAACAAAAAACCCAGAGCAAATAGTATGGTTCAATCAGCATTCAGATTCCATATTTCTTTATGTGGATATGGATGGCATTTTCCATCTGAATCTTGGGGAGTTGTTTTAGGGCCTAAGTCTATCAAAGTCAGTCATCGCACAATGTAGGTGTCACTGTGTAAAGCGTTCGCCTGGTTCTGCTCGCTACAAATCCCCATCTTGACCATGGCTCACTGGACTAAAAATATATGCCTAATTTTGCATCTTGAGAATATCATTTCTATTTCAAGAAATGTGTAGCACGGTTCACTATCAGTGGTCTGAATTATCCAGTCCTTTTGTTTTTCATGGAAGAAGAAAACTGAGACCCAGAGAGAAGGGATCAGTCCTCTATCATGAAGATAATATAAGCTGTCGAGTTGGAATTTGAACACTCCTTCTGTTCCCAGTCCAGTGTCCTTTCTGCTATAACTCCTTACCTGTGAAAGCTTTATTCACTATGTGGGTCACTTGGGAAAATTGCTTTATTTTTTCAGTCCCAGACTATCCTCTATTCCCAGGCAAGCAGACCACAGAGTTCAGGTTTGGGACAAGGGATCCCAAGCAAGAGAATGTAGTTACTTGAGTGTGAAAACATGTTCACTCAAAAAACATACCAGGTTCTAGGGAAACAGTAAATGTGGTGAAAGTTGACCTTGGCACTCCTGTTCTCACCTCTTTGTAACTTTTGTGCTATTTCTCCCCACTCCCCATCCCCCTGCTAAAGGCAGCCTGTTGGTTCAGTGGTTAGATCGCTGGATGTGGAATCCAGAAAACTCAAGTTGAAATCTGGCTTTAGAAACTTGTGAGCTGTGTGAATCTGGGCTTCTGTTTACCTCAGTTTCCTCAACTATAAAATGGAGATAATAATAGTAACTACCTCTTAAGATTGTCGTGAGGATTACATGCACTGATAATATTTGTAAAGTGCCTGGCACCTAGGTAGTAATTTCCTTCTATCCACTTCCTGGTATCAAGTTCCTTTCTTCAGGCACTGAAAGCTGTTATGCCCTTTCCCCTCACCGCGTCCTCAGAAAAAGGCCATCCCTTAGTATGTCTCTTACATATGACGAATGTCTGAGCTGGACGGAACTTGAGAGAGCATTTGGGCCAATTCCCTCATTTTCATAGGCGAGGAAACCCAAGCCCAGAGAGGTGACTTGGACACATATCTAGGAAGTAGAAGATCCCGAATTTGGACCCAGGTCTTTTGACTTTAAGTTCCAGTACTCTTTGCTTGTGAGTTGCTTGAAAGTAGAGACAATTTAATTTTTACGTTGTTATCTCCAAGGCACTTCATAGATGTTTTTTGGTTGATTGCTTTGCCCGAGTTTCTTTTCTCAGGGAAATTAGCAGATATGTATATCTATCTAATATATATATGTAATATATATATACATATACATACACATATACACACAAAATGTAAAGGGTATGAGTTTTATATTATATATATATATATATATATATATATATATATATATATATATAGTTTGATAATCCATAAAACTCACTTTGTGGCCACATATATATGTATACATACATATACGTATACATACATTCACATGCAAATATACACACAAATATATATAATATAGAATATAAATATATATGTAATATAAACATATCTATATACATGGACTACAAATGTCTTTGTCCCCTGGTAAAATGATTCCAAGATTCCCAAGTGGGAAAATTTTCAGGACCAGGGAAAAGAGGGAAAGAATTTCTGAAATCATGCTACATGGGTGACCACCTTACTCTGCCTAATATTAAACCAAATATGATATGTCTAAAACACATGTTCTACAGACAGCCAGCAGAGGCAGATTGCTATGTGAATGAATACATGTTTGCTCAAGGGGACCAGAAACTGTATTAAAATGCCTGGAGGAATGTAGCAAGGGAGGGGTGTATGTGTGTGTGGGGGGTGGTAGTGAGTACTGAGCCAAGGGGTAGAAGTGATCCACAGGTATTTCACCTTCTCCTTCAATATCTACTTCCCCCTATGCTATTGATCAGCCTGCCATCTTAATTTGGCTGGCTCCTATAACGGGCTGGTGAACCCAAAGGACAATTCTCAACCAGAGAGCTTTGGTCAGGTGGCAGATGAGTTTTATTATTTGATGATCCATAAAACTCACTTTGTGGCTGCACCTTTTATTGACTCCCCAAATTGCTTCTCCTCTATCCACAGAAGGATAATAAAACATTTACCTGATTAGTTTTCCTGTGGCAGAAGCTGCTTGGAAGAGGGGTGTGTGTGTGTGTGTGTGTGTGTGTGTGTGTGTGTGTGTGTGTGTGTGTGTGTCACTGTGAAACAGGAAGGAAAAGATGGCAAAGGTGTCCTTAGCCTCAGCAAAAGATAGTTCTGTCTCCCTCCCTTTTCCTCCTCCTACCTCAATTTGCAACAGGTATACTCCCTGATGTCAGAATTTGACTTCTCCAGTACATGAATTCCAAGTTTTATAGGATTCAGAGGTACAAGAGACCCTAGAGATTGTTTAGGGGTCCTTATAGCAATACCCTCATTCTACAGACAAGGAGCTTGAGGCCATCATAGGTCACTTGTTAAGTGACATGAAAAGTTACATGAGTAGTAAGGAGGAGATTTTAAACCAGTTCTGTCATTTCCCAATCTAGTTCTCTTTTCTGTTACACTATAACAATAATGATAGTGCACATTATAGAGAACCTTAAGGATTGCAAATGACTTTACATGTCTTACCACATTTTAGCCTGACAGCAACCCTGAGAAGTAGATGCGATTATTATCCCCGTTCTATAGATTAGGGCTTCTTAAACTTTAGGTATTCAAATTAAACATTTGCTGATAATAAATTATAAAGAAATTTATTTTAAAAAAATTCTTTGGTATACATATAATTTTACCATTTATTAAAGACAAAATCAAATGTGCATACTAAAAAGATGAATGTGCTTGTTTATTTTTATATAAAGAAGTAAATCTTGACAGAATATTTGATACTGCAGGATGGAGAGCATGTTCAATGGTTTTCAGAGTTGATCGATATTTAGATTTTATAATCATCAATGCCAAGAATGTCACTTTGCATAAATACATAGTACAAAATGTTTAGGGCCATTTCAGAAATTGTTAGGAATTCTGTCCTAATCACAAGCCAAAGTTCATTCAATGATGTAGGTACAGTAAAAGCATATCAATTCATAACATATAATATTCTTGAATCTGAGTAGAGATGTTTCTCTCAGCATTCATTGGCGTTGTGTGGCATGATGGCATAAATGATGCAAAGTATGCATGTTGTATGTTCAAAACCAAGGTTGCAGTGAAGTCACATGGTGCAACCAGGCCAGTGTTTGATTTGAATTTTGAATTTGATTTTGAATTAACTTTTGCTCCTTGAACATTAAAAAACCTGTTGTTTCTGTGGCAACATTTTCTGAGATCTCCACATTCAGTTATGTGACCTCACGTGGGATTGCAGCCTCCAGTGTAAGAAGTGCTCCTGTAGATGATGCTGCTGAGGCTCTATGAGTAACTCGCCTCAGATACTCAGTTAGTAAGTGTTTGAGGAGGGTTTCAGGGTCAGGTCTTCCTGATCCAGATCTAGAATGCTATCTTTCATGTCATTATTCTGAACTTGTTGCAGGCCTTTGAAATTTTATGTTTTAATTTTGCTAAGTTTTTTCAAGGTTATGAGACACAGGTTAGAGGGAAAAGAAATAAAGAATGTCAGAAAAACAGATAGAGAACACCAAATTCTAAGCCTTACAAAAATCATCTTTCAGAGGCCTCTGGTCCTTCTACAGAACTTATCTCAAAGCTGGAACTATGCTCTTTCCATGGATCCTCAGCCTAAGAGTACCACTTCTCCTAAGGTCTACACCAGACTCTCCACCTTCCCACTGATTGTCCCTAGGTCAAACACTTACCCTCTCTTCATCTGAATTTCCTCATCTGTAAAATGAGGATAATACCTATCTATCTCATCTATCCCTTAGAGTTGGGGGGAGAAAAATGATAGAATGAATCTGAAATTAGCTTAGAAACAAGCAACTTCCACACATAACCTTTGGTTAAATCTGAATTGTTTGGAGATAGAGACTAGACCTATGAGGAGAATGCCTTCTACCTGTGCAAGTCTGCCCCTTCACTGGAAATTATCATCTTAGAGAGTTGTCTGAAACCTAAAGAAACTCTCCTAGCTGGTATGTTCAAGCCAATGGGTAAGGCCTTGACCCCAAGTCTACATGGCTAGTTCTCTATTTACTCTATCATGCTGCCTCAGTTTAACAAATGTTTCTAGAGAAGCATAGAGTTACTGATGAGACTAAATTTATACTGTGTGCTTCTTGTGAAGGGAGGGCCTATCTTTGAAAAAAAAATGATATTGGCAGAGTTTGTCCTTACACCCCACCCTCTGAATCCATTGCTATCTCTGTTCCTTGTGCTATTTCCTCTTCTCATTCTGCCTTTTAGCAACCCAAACCTCACTTTTCATGTCCTATCCAATCCTAACCTTTTTAGAAAAGTCTTATTCTTCTATAAGAGCCCCTCTTCCTTCCTCTCAACACCCCCATTTTCTTAGTGTCATAGATTTCAGCTGGGAATAAATAACGAAGGCAGGGGTTCTTAACTTGGGGTCCACAGAATCCCAGAGAGTTGGTGGATTAATTTTAGGGTGCTCTTTTAATCTTATACATTTATAAACCCTATTCTGAGAAAGGGGCCAGGGGCTTCCCCGGACTGCTCAAGAGGTCCATGACACCGAAGGGTTAAAAACCCCTGAACTAAACAAGCTAATTAAACCAGCTAAGGCTAAATTGGGAATAACTGATATGATAGGTTCCTGGGAAACTTAAAAGAGAGGTTTATTAACCAAAATGATACTGTAATTGCTAAAATTTCAGGTAAGAGAAATATTTGGGGGACCTTCAAATATACCTCTCAGGCAACCACAAACTGCCTGTCCTTTGTTTCTTTCTGTACCCTCTTGTTTCTCTGAGCATTTTCCTCTCCCTTCAGACTTAGTGCTTTTGTCTTTACGCTCGTCTCTTTCTGGCAGTAACTCCTTATCCCAGAACATTGTTCTCTGCTAGGGCTAATTGGATTTTACCCAGTGTAGTTTAATGGAAGAAGAGCTGAATGGTGGTTGAGATGATCCAGTTTCTAGCTTTGCCACTGTCATGAATTAATTGTATGACTTTGGTTAAGTTACTTCCAGGGTTGTGTAGGAGACAGTTTGAACCAGCTCATGAGAATTGATCGTTAAATTTGAAGCGTGAGCATTTACACCTCAGAAATCAGCAAATGCTACAAAACAGGGTTTGATTTTTTGTTTTGCTAGACTTAAGAAAGTGATGGAGAAAATGTTAACATGTTAAGCAGGTTAAACTTAAAAGTGTGATATGAGTCTGTACTTAAAAAAAAGAGATGATGGTTAAATATCATACCCCTGGTGTCACTTCTAGGCCTGAGTTTCCTTTTCTGTAAAATGAAGGAACTGGGTTAGAAGACATTCAAGATCTTTTCCATTTCTAATTGGGTTAGAAGACATTCAAGATCTTTTCCATTTCTAAAACTCTATGATAATGTAAACCATACCAAGGCATTAGTAGCTGACAATAACTTAATGGGTTACCCACACCATAGAACACATTTGTATTTTAAATGGAGACTGGATGCCTTAATTCAAGGTGAACCTCTCTTGGTGGAATTTCAGGTGTCATGGTGGATCATTAGGGAAACAGTTTTCACCAGAAGACTTTTCAGTGCTTGCCAGTGGGTATGCCTGTGGGGATCTGGGAACATTTATTCTTGTCTCATAATCCCAAAGTGGATGGAGCCTTCACTCATTGTTCTGACAGGCCCCAGGGGATGTTGAAGATGCCCTGGTCTCTGTAGGTACCAAATTAGCAGATGGACAGAGCACAATGAGTAGTTCTGTGATATATAGTCTCCCCAGAGTGAATCAGCTGTAAGATTTCCTGCTGGGATATTCCCCAGAGATACATTCCTGAGTTTAGTTAAAGACACTCACCCCACTCATTTATCAACTGTTTGCTGGCTAATTGTCTAATCCATACACACCATTCTAGTTAAATAATAACATTCTGTTCTATTCTGTAATCTGTGGAAAGCCAGTGGTCTCAGTTAAGGAGAAAAGTCTTTGTGGCTAGGAGATAGGCAAATGATGATGATGATGATAGCTGGTCTTTATGTAGCATTTTAAGATTTGCAAAGCACATCATAATTCATTTTATCCTCACAACCACCCTGAGAGGGGAAGTACTATTATTATCATTTCCATTTTTGTCATTCTGGTGAAAAAATTGAGGTGGATACAGGTTAAGTGACTTTCTCAGAGTCATGTATCTAGTAAGTATCTGAAGCAAAATTTGACCTCACAGCTTCCTGACCCCAGATCTAGCACTTTATCCACCGTGCCCTCTAGCTGATGTTTTAAAATTGTATTTTATTCTGGTCCCTCTGACCACCATCTTTCCTTTCTGGTCAGTATGATAAGTTTATGAGTAGCCGGTGTAAAGTAATAGTAACTGGGAGTAAGATTGCAAAGGGAAGCCTAAAAGTCACATACAAACTGTCCCAAAGAGCAAAGGAGCATAATTTGCAAACTTATGATATATTCACCAAAAATCTCATCCTGGTAACGTGCTGACTAGGTACTACTGTCAGGGCCTTTGGTTCTATGATGTGTAAATCTCAGACAAATTCCATACATCTGCAATAAGCCCAGAACACCAAATGGTGCTGATACTTCTGAGATGATGTGGTCATGTTAACTTTAAAATTTTATTGACAACTTGGTGATGATTTGAAGATGTTAATGAAGTAACCCCAAGGTGCACAGATGAAAGTCAGGCTGTTCCCCACCAAACCTAGGCATTTGCCCCACTCCTCAGCACTGGTCCATCTCCACTGGGTCCATGATGCTGAGTGTTCCCAATTCTAGTCCATGGTTATATGGTTGACTCTCTGTTCCTCTGCCCGCCCCCCATCCTCTTTCTCACATTACCTTCCTTCCTTCTCCACCCCGTCCCATGTTCACAGTCTGCCTCTGTATTTACTCCTGCTCCACGCACATCTTTACACTCCCTATCTCTGTACTTTTTGTGCCATTTGTCCCTACGTCCTCTGTTCCTTATTAAAGTGTGATTACTGTCCCATTTCTTGATGCAACCGTGGTCTTTCCTGGTGTGTACCCAAAGAACCAAGTGTGCCCGTTCCCATTTCATAATTTCATAAATTAATTATAAATTCACTGCCTTTACTATCTCATTTGATCCTCACAACAGCTTTGGGAGAAAGGTGCTATTATTATCCCCATTTTACAGATGAGGTAGATAGAGGTTATAAATGACTTGACATGGGTCACATAGCTAGTAAGTGTTTGAGGCTGAATTTGAAAGTTCTTTTTGACTCCAGGCACAGTATTCTATTCACTGCACTAGTGTGTAAGGGGCTGGTAAAACAAATTTATGAGGTTGTCTTCAGTAAATCCAGCCTCCCTTCTTCTGTCTTCAGTAAAATCTCTCTTTGCTTTCTTCCTTCCGTACTCTTTTGAATTTTTCTGGTGACTAGGGTCACATGTATGTATGTAAATGTGTATATTGTATATATGCTATAAGCAATGTGGAACAGTAGAAAGAATACTGGCTGCAGGATCAAAGGACCTGCATTCAAATTATTTATCTACCTGTGTGACATTGGACAATTGATGTAACTTCTCGGAGCCTCAGCTTCCGACTGGACTAGATGGTCACTACACTCCAGCACTACATCTCTGATCTTCTTCTGTTTTCTGGTTGCCCAGAGTCTTCCTCTATAACCCTGTCCTCTGTGGGAAGGACCCCAAGGTACATAATTGTACCTCTTCTGATCCTGGAAAAACTGCATTTCTTGTTCTTAACTTCTCAGGTAGTTTTGAAGAATGTAAGTTGATCAAGTCATTCATTCAGCAAAAATACATCCTTCACTTACTATATGCCTGACAAAAGACTATAAGGGGTATAAGGTGACTAAATTCTGGTCCTTGCCTTTAGGGAGCCTACTCTCCAGGAAGGAGGACAAGTCTGCAAATAACAGCGTTCATATTGCACTATGGTAATTACATAAGAGGGGCTGTTGGTGGTGCAGTGGTTGGAGCATTAGGGCTGGAGTCATGAAGACCTGAGTTCAAATTCAGCTTCAGACACTTACTAGCTGGGTGACCCTGGGCAAGTCAGTTAACCCTGTTTGCCTCAGTTTCCTCATATGTAAAATGATCTGGAGAAGGAAATGGCAAAACCACTTTGGTGTCTTTGTCAAGAAAACTCCCAATGGGGTCACAAAGAGTTGGACACGACTGAAATGAACGAACAATTACATAAAAAGAATACAAAAAGGGAGATATAGGAGGCCATGCTAACATCCTTTCAGTTCCTTTAGATAATAACATTTTATCCATTGACATGCGCAATTAGGGCAGAAATGAGAAATGGAAAACTTTTAACACCCTGTGGGTGTCAAGGCCAAACTGGAGCCCAGGCTGCTCCTTGTCTGTCCAGAGTAAAGCCCTCTGGGACAATGGGAGAGAAGAGAAGGAAAGCAGACAACAGGAGGGATAGGAAGGATGAGGGAGAAGGAAGAGGAGGAAGGAAGGAGTCTCTGGGGGTAGGAACTTTGCTCTTCAGGGTTAGTGTTAAGGAGAATAAAATAGTCTACTAATATGTATTTAACACTTTTAATTAAATAGGTATTAATATTAATATGTATTGAATACTATTAATATTTGTTAAACTCTAATGCCCACCCTGTGCTGGGCAGAGGGGGATAAAAGCTGATATGAGAAATTTAAAGCCTAGTTGGGAGAAACAAGACTAACTGACCTGAAACAATTACAGTAAAAGAGAGGGGAAATTGAATATAGTGATGATGGTAGCTTGGTGCTACAGTGGATAAAATGCTGGACTGAAATCAGGAAGACCTGAGTTCAAATGAGACCTTAGACACTTACTATATGTAAGTAGGCAAGTTACTTCACCTCAGTTTCCTCTACTATAAAATGGGGATAATAACTATTTGTCTCTCAGGGTTGCTATGAGGATGAAATGAGATAATATTTGTAAAGCTCTTAGCAGAGTGCCTGGCACATAATAGGTGCTTAATAAATGCATATTTCCATTCCCCACCCCTCCTGAGAAGATTAGTAGTCTGGGGGTCAGGAGCTCTACCCCATTGTCCTGGCTTTGCCACTAACTTGCTTGGCTATTATTTACTGACCTTCCTGTACCAGCTCTTTCCTGAGTTCTTTTCCTTGTCTAGAATCCACAGACAATCACAAACAGATTACTTTGTTTCATGCATGAAGCATTTATTAGGCTCCTCTTGTATGTGCAGGGAACCGTCCACCCCTCTGAGGGAGATGTGACTAGAGGAATTTTTGCTTCTCCCTGCTGAAACCTAACTGATTCTCAGATCTCCAAGTAAGGAGGATCAGGGTGACAATGTTACACATTTAGAGTTGGAAGGCATCTCAGAGGACATCTAGTAGTCCACCTCCCTCATTTTAAAGGAACAGAGATACAAAGGTTCTCCTGGGACAACACATCTAGCTAATGGGAATGTCTAGGGGTAGACACCTCTACTCCAGCCAGACAAATCTTATAAGAAGGCGGCTTGGCTAGTACTGGGTTTGGAGGCAAGAAGACTTGAGTTCAAATCCTGCCCCAGACACATATTAGATGTGACCCTGGGTAAGTCACATAACCTTTTCTTTTCTCAGTTTCTTTATCTGTAAAATGAGAGTGATAATGCTAGCACCTACCTCCCAGGGTTGCTGTGAGAATCAAATGAGTTGACATTTCTAAAGTGTTTTGTGAGCCACAAAGCACTCTAGAAATTCTAGCCATTGCTGGTATGTTTTATGCCCAGTAGCATAATGGTAGATCAAAAGACTCAGGCAAGATCATTCTGTTTCACCAAAGAAAGGTGAACTGTAAAAATGTGCAGCCAGAATTATTAAATCTTTTCTGTTTGAGTCAAGACCTAGCCTAGGCAATATAATTCAGCATAAAGAGAAGTGGACTGGAGGTCTGGGAATCAGATATTTTGACTTTAATTTGCTGTTCGTTAGCCAGGGGCTGTTACACATCTTTCCAGAGGTACTGTTCTTGCTCACAATCTTATTGTGATGGAGGAGTGGGCCATACAGCTGGTGATGCAGTGGATAGCACTCTGGGCCTGGAGTCAGGAAGACCTGAATTCAAACCTGGCCTCAGACAAGTACTAGCTATGGCTAGCCAGGGCAAGTCACTTAACCCCTGTCTGTCTCAGCTTCCTCATCTGTATATAATAAAAGCACCTGTCTTCCAGGGTTTTTGTAAGGATCAGATGATTTACTCTTTGTAAAAATACTTAGTACCATTCCTGGCATATAGAAGGCATTCTATATGTAAATGCTTTTCCCCTTCCACTATTGGAGTTCTTCTTTGGACATGACCTTCAAAGCCAACAGCACTTCTATTTAAATACACTCGATGGAAGCAAATGGGAGCAGAAAATTCTTTGGGGAGGGCTTGATCGGAAAGAGCACTGAGGTTAGAATCAAGAGGTGGAGGTTAGAATTCTGCACTTAACACTTTAGAAGACTGTGTGCTAATTCTTACCTGTACAATGTTGAGTAAATTACCTCCCCTCTCTGAGCCTCAATTTCCTTAACTGTAAAATGAGGTTGGATTAGATGATCTTTGAAATCCATATCGTTCCAGCTCCTTGAGACCAGATCCTTCTATGAACTGTAGAAATAACCAAAGATAACTGGGAGGCCATCTATCCAATTAGGTAAAGGAGTCAGCATGGGATGGTGGAATGATCACTTTATTCGGAGTCAGAGGATTTGGGTCATTTCCAAATTCTGCCTCTTACTAACTATATGACCTTGGGGAAGTTGTTTAATCTCTTTGTGTCTGACCTATATATTGCAGAGTTGAGCTAAGTTGATTGCTAAGATCTCTTTCAACTTAAATTTAGGATCCTGTCCTCTTTCTCAGCCTCAGTTTCAACATCTGTGAAATGGGGGTGGTGGTGGACTAGATGACCTCTAAGGCTTATTCCACCTCTATTCTGTCACCAAGCTGGAGAATATGGTTTTTATTAGAAGACAAAAATAAGAAAAAAAAACCACCAAGGGCCTGACTCTAAAAGAATATTAGATTTTGATTTTTGATTCAGAAGGACATTCCCAGAGAAAAGTTCCAAATGAGGAATGGCAGCATCCTTGGAGAAAACATGGCTTCCCCAAAGAGACTAATTTAATGGACACAGGGCTCACCTGAATGCATAAGTACTGGAGTTAAATGTATAAATTCTGGTGTTAAAAAAACACACACAAAACCCCCCATCTCTTTCAACTTGCAGAATTTATTCATTTATGATCACAGCCTCCCAGAGTTTACTAGAACAAGTTACCTTTGAGCATATACCTGGTGTATTTTTTTAAACGTGAATAGGCTTTGCCTTCCTAGCCCAGGCACTAGGCTGTACTGTAAAAATAGCTGCCCATTACAGCTGAGAGAATTATTGATTTTTGTGAATGCTTTCCCCCACCCGCTTGGCCCCAGGGCCCATGTATATATTCCAAGGAGTCAGAGACAATTAGGAATTTTTGTGTTGTGGTCAACTTCAGTTGAAGGTGAGAAGTGGGGATGGGGATGGGTGGGAGCAGAGAAGACGTCCTACTCCAGGTGCAGATATGTTGGGAGAGGGTGCACTCATCCTCCAGAGTGTTTCTCATATTCTCAAGGAAGGAGAACTGGACTCCATCCCTTGTTTGCCTCACTTGGGAAAGAAAAATCACACTAAGAAAGAAGATACATTGGCTCTTTCTTCTGTGGCATGATAGATCCATGACACCCCTGAGCAGCTGTGTAGTGATAACACCAGGTAAGAGGTGCCTGCAGGGGGGCAGGGCCAGGGAGAGGTCATCATGGTTACAGGAGGCCATGGTAGATGGAGCCAATGGTCTTGGCTAGTGAAGAGCTTTGAGGTGTGAGGATGGTGGGTCCAAGGATTGTCCACTGGGGAAGGAAGCTACCCCTCCTCTATGGTTGTGTTCTCAGGCAATCCCATGAAGTCCTGACCTATTGATCACTGCCCAAGGTGACCATCACTGCCATCTCTCAGGAGTTTCTACAGCATAATATGGTGACTAGCTACCATTGCTGAAGGCTCCAGGCAAACGCCCTTGTTCACCTTTCTAGATGCACTTGCCTTGGCCTGATATCCTGGACATGAGGATGACTAGGCAAAAGTATCCTTCCCAAAAAAGGATGAAAGAAAGAATAGAAAGAGTTGCTCCAAGCAGCCATGGAAATAGATATGGATTCCAGTGCCCAGGACTTAGAAGAAATCAGGGTGGGCCTAATGGAAACCAGGCAGCAGGCCTAATGAGGAGCAGGCACTGTGCCTAACAGAAATGGACCATTCTATCTCTCCTTCTTTATCCCTTTAGATAAGGTTCCGAAAGGATCTCAGGGAATATTCTGGGTTTAGGGAATAGGAGTAGGGAGCTGAAGGCCAACCTTAGTGCCATGACTAAAGGAGAGTATGGGAACCATTAGAGAAGACCTTGGCCTTGACCCTGAAATTCATCCGAACATCTCTAAATTTTCTTCTTTCTAAAAACAAACTCCAATGTGCTCCTTCACACAATCTATTCCAGTGCTCCCTCCCTGGAAGTCATTACAGTTAACTATGAGTCTCAAGGATTTATTAGGGCACATAGTAGGTACCTACTAAATACTTCCTTTTTGCTAAATCTCTCCTCATTTGTGTGGGAGTGTTTGGCTGCTTCTCAGCTTTAAAGAAGAAGGAAGAACTGAATGGTTTTTCTGGAATATGCAAAATTTACCCCTCCAAGCCCTTTCTCAATTATAGGGTTTCACTTGACCATCTGCTTATGGAAGAACCAGAAGCCAAAATGGGTCCTTGGTCTTTGAGAAGAACCCAAGTTATAGTATTTATGAAAAAATAAAATCACCACACCTTAGATTTCTAAGGACAGATTACATGTCTACCCTGAGGGACCTGTTTATGTAAGTTAGTGGATAAGGGGGTAAGAGGGGAGGTGGTATCTTACTTTGGAGCTCAGTCCTTATGATCTCCATGGCAACATAATTGAACATTCTGGTCCATGCAAATCTTTCCTTCCTGGCCTCTATTCTTCCTAGCACTTTGTTCTATTTTACTTTGGAATCATAGAATATTAGACCTGGAAATACCTTTAAAAATTATGCAATCCAATTTCTTTATTTTAGAGATGAGGAAAATGAAGATGGGAAAAGAGAGATGAGTTCTCTGGGGTCAGGGGTCAGGGCAGTCTCTGTGAAGAGCTAAGACAGTGTAATCCCAGGGCTGACCAAGCTTCTGCACCTGCACTCCTACCCCTACATCAAGAAAACCTTGGATTGATGGAAGTATCTGGAGCCCTGGTTTTCCAGGATTATAGAATCTCAGTAAGAAGGAACCTTATAGTTTATCTACTCCAACTGAGGGTTAGACCTGGCTCCAGACCAGGCTCCAGGTATTTTCTCTGCCTCCCAACCTTGGATGCCTTTTGCTTTCTCACCTTCTTGCTTGTGTTCACATTAGTCTTTCTCTGGCAGTGCCCTCCTCACTTCCCTTTAGAGAATTCCTGAAAAGTTGTCATTCACTTCCTCTTGGGGGCTTTGAAGAAAGAAAACTCACTAGTTTTTGAGGAAGCTCATTTCTATCCTCTGACAATTCCAGTTATCAGGAGAGTTCTTACACTGAACTGAAACCAACCTTTTGGCTACTCATGATGGACCAAATCAAACCTAGGAATCCTTCTGTAACAGAATCACAGACTCAGTCTCAGAGTTGGTCATGGTCTCAGAAGCCTGTATGTACACGTATACTCTGTTATTGCTGTTTTTCAGTCATTTCAGTTGTGTCCAACTCTTCACCACCCCATTTGGAGTTTTCTTAGCAAAGATACTCGAGTGATTTGCCATTTCTCCAGCTCATTTTACAGATGAAGAAACTGAGGCAAACAGAGTTAAATGACTTGCCCAGGGTCACACAACTAGTAAGTATTTCAGGCTGGATTTGAGTTCAGAAAGATGAGTCTTCCTGACTCCTGGCCCAGTGCTCTATTCACTGCATACGTCATCTAGCTGCCCCTGTCTGCTCTGTACCTTGAGTATATCTAATAAGTAGTCACATGACGTTTGTTCAAAGACTTCCACCTCCTCCTGAGGCAGCCACATTCAGAGAGCTCTGACCACTATACAGTTTACCCTCACATCAAGCCTAAACCCGCCAATCAGTAGCTTCCAGCCATGGTTCTTAGAATACACCAGTGGTGGGGGACCTGTGGTCTTGAGGCCACCACTCTTGAGTACCTAGAGGGTCATATGTGGCCACCTCAAGGCCCCATGTTCCCCATCTCTGGACTAGATCAATATCCCCTTCCCCATTTCCCCCTCCACTCTCATGTCAAGAATTTTCAGTTTGTTTACTCCTTAGATCTTGATTCCCAAAGATCCCATGACAAGACCCTTTCTTCTCTCTTACCTCCCAGTCTCCTTCCCTGCTCCCTGGAAGCTTTATCTGATCTTTACCATTACATGCTGAGGAAAAAAAAATTGTAGTCATTAGGGGAAAGGTGTGTGTGTGTGTGTGTGTGTGTGTGTGTGTGTGTGTGCTGGAAGGGGAAAAACTGTCATTGCTCTTACTTTCCTTTAGACCCAAACTTTTTATCATTAATCTGAATGAAGGAACTGAGCAATGCTAAATACAGGGTCTAGTTTATCTGTTGTATATGTCAGCTCTCATCAGTGATGAACTGGAGGGGGTGTCGATCTCATGTTCCCTTCACTTATTTACATCCAACCCCAGATGATGGAAGACTTGTTGGAATTAAAAATTAAGCACCATTTCAGTGAAGCTGAGCTACTGTTAAAAGTGTACTGGGTTTCAGGGTGGTGATGATTGTTTCAGGACCTGTCTCCCTTCCCCTGTTACCCCTCTACATGTTCATAGACCAGAGACTCTGTAGGCTGTAGCCATGCACGCAAGAACTTCCTGCCAGCCCAGAGTCTGATGATCAGGAACAGAGTGGATTCACTAGGATTTAGAGCCAGACATGACCTGAGATATCATTTAGTTTTATCAATCATTTTAGCAATAGCAAAGCTAAAGCCAAAGCAGGTACAGCGATTTGCCTAAGAGAACACAGGTAGGAAGTAGCAGATATGGGAGATGAACTGAGTTCTCACTCTGCAACTCATTCTTTCCCTACCACAGCTACTCTTTCTCTCACCTCTTTGCTAATGTGGGTCCTGAAGAGCTCACTTTCAGCATTTTTGGAAATCATTCTTAGAATGTAGAAACCTCAATTCTTATAGGAGGGATACTAGACCTGTGATTTCACTGATAAGAGAACTCCAGTATGAAGAAATTCCTTCTTACAATGTAAGCCAGTATCTTCACTGTAAATAATAGCTTTAGAGACATGTCTCTTTTTATATCCTCAGCACTTAGGATAGTACCTGACTCTTAGGAGGTATTTTTTAATGTTCATTTTATTTATTTTTTAGTGTTCTACAGTCACTACCATAAAAGTTAGATTTAGGAGATATTTAATAAATATTAATTGAATTGATTTGAGAGGTCAAATGATTTGTCCAGGGTAACATAGCTAGTATGCGGCTTCAAGTCAGGTCTTCTAGGCTCTGAGACCAGTTTACAATTCACTATGCCATGCTATTTTTCTTTTAGATATCAAAAAAATTTACTTCCCTTCCCCTTCCCTTCCCTCCCTTTCCCTTCCCTTCCCTTCCCTTCCCTTCCCTTCCCTTCCCTCCCCTTCCCTTCCCTTCCCTTCCCTTCCCTTCCCTTCCCTCCCCTTCCCTTCCCTTCCCCTCCCTTCCCCTCCCTTCCCTCCCTTTCCCTTCCCTTCCCTTCCCTCCCCTTCCCTTCCCTTCCCTCCCTTTCCCTTCCCTTCCCCTCCCCTCCCTTCCCTTCCCTTCCCTTCCCTTCCCTTCCCTTCCCTTCCCTTCCCTTCCCTTCCCTTCCCTTCCCTTCCCTTCCCTTCCCTTCCCTTCCCTTCCCTTCCCTTCCCTTCCCTCCCCTCCCCTCCCCTCCCCTCCCCTTTCCTTCTCTTCCCTTCCCTTCCTCTACTTTTATTACTGCCTCTTTCATGTGCTACTTTTGTCTCTTTCTGTCCTTTTCTAATTAAAAATAGTTTTATTGATGCCTTTTTATATCATGGTAATTTCTCAATATTCTTCTTCCTTCTCTCCAATGAAAAACTCTCTTGTAACAAGGAGAAACAGCTAAACAAAAAAAACAGCTCATAAAATGACTGCATCTGACAGTGTATACAACGTTTTACCTTCAGTTTCTACCTCTCTCCCCCATTTTCTTCCTGATTTTGTCTTTCATCTTTCATTCCTCAGATTTATTGAATTACATTTTCCATTTCTTTTTCTTTCCTTTCTCCTCCCAAAGTTTTCAGGTTATCCAAGGTACTGTGTCTAAGAATGAGGCCCAGGAAGATCCTGGTGGGAAAATATATCTGGCAGCCTGCTGTATTCTTGGGAAGTTGGTAACCTTCCTTTGAATCTGTGGGGGTGACAGGAGGAAATTCCTAACACCCCAAGAGCCAAAACCTATTCTAGCTAGGCCACTGTGATCTTTGTCTACTAGCTATTCTTAGCAGGTTGGATTATTTTATAAATAAATGGACAAATAACACAAAACAGAAACAAACATCCCAAGAACTAGAGTTAAGAGGGAGCACGGAAGGAGGACCTTCCCCTTCCACCATTTCAGTTCATGGTACCTTTGCTGTGATTGAATGATGATCTTCATCCACTGGACATTTATAGATATGTGTGTCTATTGTATGTATGTGTATATGTACATGCATGAATATCCATGTACACACATAGTGTATAGATATACTTACATACATATGTATAGACACACACACACATATGTGTGTGTGTGTGTGTGTATGTGTGTATCCTGGTAGAACTCTCTAAGGTCTAGCCCTAACCTTCTCTAAGGGAGATTGTGGTTTCTGACTTTGGGGGAGAAGAAAGAAGAAAGGCTCTGCCCAGAAACTCTTTCTTTCCCTTGCCTTCTTCCAAGAAAGATATTAGGATAGAATTATATCTGCACTGTCCCTTCACCAATATTTCTGATCTAGGGGTATAATATACAATACACAATATACAATATAATAGGTTTGGAGCAAAAGCTGTTTTCCTGATCTCTCTTAAGATCTAAAGGAAGGGTAATTCCTAGATTACACTCTACCAGTTTAGCTCTTTTCCACCAAACTCTGATCATTAAAAAGACTGTTACAAATAGTGAATAGAGTAAACCCATTTATTTAAGCAAAGAGCCAACAAAAATTGAAGTTACACAGGTTAGAATATACTAGAAAATAAACAAGAGTGAGTGAACTCTTTTAATAGGAGTTCAGCTCAGATGAAGAGAAAGACCTTGATTACACTCAAGGGGAAACCTTGCAAAATTTCCCAAAAGTAGAGAAGCTAGAAATCAGGGACTTGTTAAAGAGCCAGCCTCCTCTACATGTCTGAAGCTTCCAAGTCTTTAACTTTCTCTTCCCTGGAGCATTCTCTGTCTATATGTTTCTGCCAACACAAAGCTCTGAACCTACTCTCCCTTAGACCTTCCACAGGTATGAACATCATGCTCTGCTTCTCTTCGTCAATCACATCCTGCATATGTGGCTCCATCCAAAATGCCCCAACCATAGTTAGAAGCCTATACACTGGAAATAAATAATGTGCCTAGTTCCGAATAGGACACCACATGGGTAAATATAGAGAAGATATAATTTCTCAATCTGGTGCTGGAGACAAGGTGTACACATAGAAATGTTAACTAATGGAAGAATAACAATTACGGTCACATGAGGGCGTAGATAGCTGGTACCATAGGAGTTCCAAGGAAGGAGGTTCCACTCTGGTATCTGGTGGTCAGAGAAGTCTTCATAGGTGAGGTGGAATTTGAATAAGGTCTTCAAAGATGGGGAGGGTGGAGGGGAGTGGGAAGGACACTTACTCTAAGAGGGAAAACAAGGTGAGCTAAGGCACAGAAGTGAAAGCACACAACGCTTTCATGTTTGGAGGGTAGGGAGAATACTGGTTTGAGGTGGAGCAGGGTCTGGCCCTGGGCCATTGGTACTCCTAGGGAAAATGAACTTTGGTGCCTTTCAGCTACAGTATTTCTGATACTCCCTTTTCCCCCTAAACACCTGGTATCCTAGGCCCCAGCCAAGTTGATGAAGGTCTTGGGTGAATTTTGATTGGATCAGAGGATCAGTGCTGGATTCATCAAAATTCCCAGGGAGTTCAACTGATGTAGAAGTCATACTTGGACATTTTCTCATGTCCCAGATTAGTTATTAGCTAGGTTCTTGCTAACCAAATTGTTTAACAGCAACCAAAGGCTAGGGACAAGGAGAAGGAGGAGACAAACCTATAACTGGAAAGAAAAAGCTTTTTTATTTTTATTAACGTTCTTCACTTATTTACCATAGCCAACAAGTCCTCTCCAATATGATCTCTTTTCTCTGTTCTTCTCCCCTCTCTATCCCTAACAAAACCATTAAAATAATTGTGGAATGCTGAATGATTATCGATACATTAATGAGTCTGTCCAATGGCCTTTAGCCTGCAGACAACTTGGATATTTTTAAACAACTAAAATCTTACAACATCCATTATGCCCTGGATGGTAGATTGCTGAGGCCCCAACATGCATAAACACCACCGAGCCTGCATTATCAGATATTTAAGCCCTTTAAAAATTGCCAAACCTCGGGAAAAAAAAATCTCCTTTTAGGCCCCCATTGCTGCATTGCCATGAGAGACACTAATCTTTCCATTAAGGTCTCTCCACCTAGTCTCAGCGTGGTACCCAGGGTCTGAGTTTAGACCAAAGTACCAGCTTTCAGGCCCATTAAAGGCTCAGGACAGAAGCAAAGATGATTTTCTTTTAAGGGAGGCAGGCTAAGCTGGTAAACTAGCCAATCACTTTCTTTAGCTGACTTTTACTTAAAATATTTATGTTTGTGTGAATGGTGTGTGTGTGTGTCTGTGTGTGTGTGTGTGTGTGTGTGTGTGTGTATAAAACCCACTCTTGGCTAGAAGAGGTGGGGGAGGGATAATTCAATGCTGCATACCTTGGTATAAACCAAGGAAGGCTAGCACTAAGGAAAATCACAAAGTAGGTAAAATACTGACTTCCAATTTGCTCAGTTTTATATTTTCCCTTTATATTTGTCCTTATTTGAGAGAATATTAAAGTCTTCTATTTTTGTTACTAAGGTTCTTTATAATTCAATTAATTTTTCCTTTATGAATTTAGATGCTACTTGTAACATGTCTAGTCAATATTGGTTCAGTCTAAATGATTCCTTTAAGCATAATGTCATTTCCTTTTGGGACAGCTAGTTGGTGCAGAGGATAGAGAATGGGCTCTGGAGTCAGGAGAACCTGAGTTCCAACTTGGCCTGGGCAAGTCACTTAACTCTGTTTGCCTTATCTTAAAATGAGCTGGAGAACACAGTAAACCATGCCAGTATCTTGACAAGAAAACCCCATGTGGGGTCACAAAACATTAACATAACCAAAAATGACTGGGCAGGAACAAAGTTTCCTTTTTTATCTTTATTATATTATGAATTTTATTTTTACTTTGTCTGATAGCATAATTTCACCACTTCCTTATTCACCTGATCCCTCTCATCGTGTTTCTATATGTCTTTGCTTTTTAAATTTATTTCTTATAAACAACAAGGATTTGTTTTCTTCTCTGTTTTGCCACTTTTATTTTAACAAATTGTTTGGTTCATTCATATTTAAAGTTACAAGAGTTAGAGTTATGTTTTCCTTGCTTTGTTTCTTTGTTTTTCTTTTCAAATTCTCCTTTAAGTCAATACTTGATATCTACTATTAGTTTATATTAAACTACTTTGATGTAACCCTATTCCCTCTTTGTATCCTCTTTTCCACCTCTTATTTAGCAAATCTTTCTTTAGTTTTTGAGAGATTATGGGCAGTTTTCTTATATTATTTCTTCAATTAAGATGTTTAGGACTTTTTTTATTTGTCATGTTCTCCTGGGAGACCAATAATCCTTAAATCTCTGCGTATTCCAGCTTTGAGTTCATAAACTTTGGCTTACATAGAGATCGTGTGTTCTTTTAAAGTTTTGCTTTTCTTCTGTCAGATTTTCTTCCACTTTAGCATTTTTGTATTCCAAATTTGTTAGTCTCTCTTTTTTTCTTTAGCAAAACTATGGCTTCATCTAATCTGTTAATTGATTTTTTATTTTCTCCTTTGAGAGCTATAAATTCTTTTCTTATGTATTTCATTTCTCTTTTACACAATCCTAGTGTTTCTTCTTGCTGTTTAATGCTTTCTTGGAAATTGACAGGGAGTTTGTCATATGTGTGTGGGAGGGGCGTGGAGTAGGGCTGCTGGCATCAGTGCTAGATGGGGGGACGGTGTCCCTGAAGTCTCTGCAGAAGGAGAGGATCCAAAGTTGGGCCCCAGATACAGGAACATAGGTCAATTAGAGTATCCCAGCGCTGAATGTGGAGGCTGGGTGAGGGATACTGAAGGGGAAACACTTTAAGGATTACTTTTCTTTGGTATAAATTTACAAGGATTTTACCTTGTTCTTTGGGGTTCTTTCTATTTCACTGTATGGATTCAGATGGAATTCCTTTCTCTGTAAAATCTAACTTCCCTTTTGAGGGGAAGATGGAGTGAGGTTGAGGAGTTAAAAAGACCAGGAAAAATGTCTAGTTCATTGTTTTGTTGATCCTATGAAACAGAAATCTGATTCTATCTTTTTCTCTAAAATATAACTTACTTTTGGGGGGGAGGCTGGGTTGTTGAGCAGTTGAAAAGACTGGGAAAAGATGTTGAGTCCATCATTTTGTTGGTCCTATGAAACAGAAGCTTGAGTCTGTCTTTTTCTCTAATTATAACCTTCACCCCCAATTGCTAAACTATCGCACATCTTCTGTAGTACGGGAGTCTGGGATCTGAGTCAGAATTGGGGAAGAGGAAAAGAAAGATTCCCTCCATCCAATTATTGGGTTAAATTTTTGCCCAGGGAGGTAGCTACCATCCCTACTGTCTCTGCTTTCCCTGATCACTTCTTGTGGATCAAGGGTGACCAATGAGAGCCATGAATTGAAGACAAGCAGAGCTACTCTGCTCCCAAGCAGACAGTCAGCATGAGGATAATCTAGTTATGAAAAGCACAAAGTTTGACCAGATGGCATTATTCTCTAAGCAATTAAATTTCATCACTAATATTCTGAAAAGAAGAGAAATTGGGGGTGTTTCAAGAGATATGCTTTCAATGCCAGTTTTTTTAAACTTAGGTCTATTAGTCTTTGTGGATAGGCAACAGAGGTTGAGGGGCCCCTCCCTTTTCGTCCTCTTCAGCTTGTTTGCATCTGAATTGTGCAGTGGTTAGGGCATAGACATGAAGAGATCTGCCTCCTCCATTGAATGGAAAGACTGTGAATTTCTGGACCTCAAACTACATCCTTAGCAGCCCCACCACTGACTTGTTAAACTCTCATCTAGCTTGGGGCTGTTTCACCCTTCAAAGCCTTGGACACTTTCCTGATCCCCAGTCCCCCTTAAGTTTCCGTTTGTCATTTTCCCTTCTTTAGGCCTCCTAGGCTTCCACCTAGCTGTGTGACATCTGTGAATGGATTTCTAATTACACATATAAATCAGCGTGATTGGAAATTCTTGAGATTTTATTGGGAAGGAAATTTATAGTGATTAAGACCAATTAATTTGGGTCTTCTATTAATCCTGGCAAGGTCTGGACTACCCTATCTCATTGAGGATATGTGGGTGAAGCTGGGTTAGATGGAGGAGCCACCTGGGCTGTGTGCTGATTTTTCAGGTTACAAACCTATATCCCACATTTTAAATACCATCCCCTTCTCCTGACCCTCCGGCCATATTTCTTGTTTTGCATCTAAAAATAGAGTTCTGGGCTTTCACTAAAGATTCAGAAACACTAAAAGGAATCTTTTTAATCAAAATAAAGAACTCTTTTTAATTACTCAGCCTCCCTCACAGTTGGAGGTAATAATTGTCACATGCTCTTAAGTAGGGCTGTTATTAGATTTCCCTGGGGCTTCTCTATTTTCTAGGATTTAGCAACACTGATTTTTGAATGCCAGAAGAGATCAAGTCAGCTCTGTCTTTTTATGTCTTTAGTGCTAAGGTCTAGCAGCTCCTTTAGTGGGGGAATGACTCAGGATGTGACCAAGCAGGGAGGGAGGGTATTGAGGGAGGGGGGTTGAATGTACTTTTGCCTCCTTGTTCCAGAATCTCCCTGATGTCTCCATGGTCATGCACAAAGTCACATCCCTGGCATTTAAAGCCAACTGTAATTTGGGTCCATCCTTTCAATTTAGCTTTTTTTCATATAACTAATACGAACCTTTTGTTTTAGTCAGGCTGACCCCATGATACCCTGCCTCCCTCTCCTCCTACCGTCCAGGTCCATTCCTTATTCCAGATCCGAGAAGGGGAAACTGTGGCCTTGAAGTTCCAAAGTGCAGCCCTTTGACCGAATCCAAATTTCACAGAACAAATCCCTTTAATAATTCTGTAAAGCTTGGACTCAGTCAAAAGGCTGCATCTAAGGACCTAGAAGTCTACATGTGACCTTAAGGCTGCAAGTTTCCCCCTCCTGTTCTAGATAGTATTTGTCAACACATAATTGTCCTTCCCTCCCCCCATCCTCCCATGGAGCTTTTCTGGCCTAGCCCCACCTGGATACCCTCTGACCTCCTCTCTCCCATTTGCCATGCATTCAGCCCTTCCTTCCCAGCTTGTCTCAAGCCCCAAATCCTGTTGTGCTCTCAGGCCGCTCAATCCCAGGAGCCCACCGTGATCTTTTGCTTCTCGGAGATTCTTTAATACTTATTTCTGTCCTACTCATTTGCTCCTTTTACACTACTGTGAGTTTTAGTTTAATTTTAATTTCCTCTATATAGGTCATATCTCCCCAGCGAGATTCCAAGTTCCTTAAGGGCCGGAACCTTCTTATTTCTTTTTCTCCTGTATCCTTCACAGCACCTAGGAAAACATCTTGTCCACTTTGCTGTATTGTGACATGGATTAAGCCTGACCTTCCAACTATTGCCCAGAGCCTCCCATTTATGGTTCAACCTCCATATTGTCTTTTCTGGACAGTGTCCATAGCTGAAACAAGGGTGGGGCCACTAGGGTTTTGATGAGGGTGCTTACATTATATATATTTCTTAAGCAGGTGTGTATATACATATGCATATATACACACACATATATGCATATACATACACACATATGTACATATGTGTATATATATGCATATGTATATACACTTACGTGTATATACATAACTGAGTTCAATACCTAGTTTAAGATAGGAAGCTGCCGGATGATCAGTGTCTTCCCTATGGGAATCCCAGGTGAGTTTCTACCTAGCCCAACCCAGGCCAGACTTATTCTCTCCTTAATTAAGGAAAAGGAAGGAGAAGGTAATAAACATTTTTTAAGTGACAACTACTGTTTTAAGTACTTTACAGATTTCTAATTTTATCTTCACAATCCTGTGACATTATTGCCCTCATTTTACACTTGAAGACACTGAGGCAGATGGAGGTTAAGTGTATCATATAGCTTTAGTCTCTCATATAGTATCATATAGCTCTAGTCTCTGAGACTGGATTCGAATTCAAATCTTCCTGACTCTGGGGCCAGTAATATTCACGGTGCCACCTAGCTGCCTATTCAACAGGGCATTTCAGGTGTGCTTCAGTCTGTTTCTTCTAAACATGGCAGATTTGTGGAGTCTCTTACCTCATGGCGCTTTGTACCCTGACAACTGAAGTTTCTTCTCATAATCTCTTCCTTTGGCTCAACTGAATTTGTTGGTCTGAGGGTGTGTTCTAGGTACTGGCATGGCTAGTTTCAGTTCTGGTCATGCTACTTGCTTTTCAATCTTTACATGCTTCCTATCTCATCAAAATTGACTGTTCTCTGCCTCTGCTGGGTGATAAATGAATTTTAAACTAACCTTTCCTCATGTGTTAGCTGGCCAAGGGGCTCTTCCCCAGGAGACAGAATGAATTAACCTAATTAAAATGTCCATAGTGCAATAGATAGAAGGAATTCATTTCAGGAAACTCAAAAAATGCCATGAATAGCATGGTTAGTGACAAGGAGAGAATCTGTCTCTTAGGGGTGGAAGAGACCTCAGAGGTCACCTAATAGAGTCTCACACTGAGTGCAAGAACCCTTTTTATGAAATACCTTACAATGGGTCCATCCAGCCTTTGTTTAATGTACTTCCTATGATGGAAAGCTTACTATTATGTGAAGCAATCTATGCCATTGTCAAGAAGTCTTACTTGTTAGAAAAGTCTTTATATTGAGATAAATGCCCCCCACCCTCCCCACCATCCCTTTTCTGCAAATTCCACACTTTGCTCATACAATTAGTCTCTGAAACCAGAGAATGAGTAGCTCTCCTTCCACCTAACACAATTTCAAATATTTGAAGACAGTTCTATACCTTCTAAGCTTTCTCCTCTTCAGTTTAAGCATCCCTAGTTCCTTTATTAGGTGTTCATGGCATTGTTTCCACACCAAGAGAACTTCTTACCTTTCAATGGAATTCAACAAACGTTAAGCACCTACCATGTGCAAAGTAACCTGGTAGGCACTGGAAATAAAAATTTTAAAAATAATATTGCATTTGATATAAAAGCCTATACAACTCATAATATACAATCTTTTCATATACGTTCAATTCAAGGCAGAATGTAATTGGGGCACAGGAGTCACTTCCCTCTCTGATCTATCTTCCACACAGTTGCCATATTGTTTTTCCTAAAATATGCTTCTGATCATACCCTTCCCCTATTAGCAAGCTTCTGTGGATTCCCTCATTTGATATTGAAAGTCCTTCATGATGTGTCTCAAGCTGAGCTTTTAATATTTATTTTTTACAATACTTGAGCTTGTTCCCTCCACATTCCAACCAAATGGACCTTCTTGTTTTTCCTGTATGCAGTGATACCTCTTCAGCCTTTGGGCTTTTGCAGAGCCTCGCTCAGATATCTGGAATGCTATTTCTCCTTCTTAAAATTCTTAGCTTCCTTAAATCCTTAGCACCTAAGAGTAGGTGGGCACTTCTACACTGGAGCTTTCCTGATTCCCTTGTTGTTAATTCTTTTCTCTCCTCAAATCATTTTTTATCTACTTACACATGTACATGTTGAACCCCTCCAATAGAGCAGAGATGGATTTGTTTTTTCTATCCTCCGCACCTACAACATTGTTCAGTTGTTTCAGTCATGTCTGATTCTTCTTGACCCCATTTGGGGTTTTCTGGGCAAAGGTATTAGAGTGGTTTGCCATCTCCTTCTCTAGCTCCTTTTACAGATGAGAAACTAGGACAAACAGGGTTAAGTGACTTGCCCTGGGTCACACAGCTACTAGGTATCTGAGGTCAAATTTGAATACAGGTCTTCCTGACTCCAGCCCCAGCACTCTATCCATTGTGCCACCTAGCTGATACCCTAGAGCGTTGCCTGGCACATAGTAGTCAGTTTGTCAGTCAATAAACATTTATTGAGCACTATCTGTGTGCTAAACTCTGGTAAGCTAGTAAGATGCAGTTGAAACATTTATTGAGGTGGGAATATAGAATGGTTCTGTGATGTGGAGGACAGATGAGGGAACCAATGAAGAGTAATATCAATCTTATTCAATATTTTTAGACAGAAGGGAAGACAATTTTCTAAGAAAGAGAGGTTAGACTTGGAGACTTGAAGAAAGAGGCCAAGGTTGGGAAATGTGGCTACCTGAGTCATGATAGGGAGTAAACAGAGATAAATAACTGCTGTGCAATGGGATAGTTCGACTGAGGTTAGTTAGCCTGAAACTGGGAGCATCTAGTTGGTTCAGGGGATAGAGTGCCAGTCCTGGAATCAGGAGGATATGTGTTCAAACGTGACCTTAGACACTTACTAGCTGTGTGACCCTGGGCAAGTCATTTACCTCTGTTTACGTCAATTTCCTCATTTGTAAAATGAGCTGGAGAAGTAAATGACAAACCACTTTAGTACCTCTGCCCAAGAAAACCCCAAAGGGAGTCATGAGGCGTTGGACACAACTGAACAAGTCTGAAACTGTCATGGTTTTGTGATTTCCTCTAGCACACTTATCTCTGCAAGTTGAGAGTGGGAGTCCCTTTCTCTCTCCACTTAGCAGCTTTCCTGCTTCTAGATGCCTGCCCCCTGTTTCACGGTGCTCTGGTTCCCGTACGGATAGATTGGATCAAACCCCCATTAGTGTGAATTCGCTTGGGTATGGACTAAACCAGCTGACAGAGCCCCTACCTCTGTGGGACGCAGTCTCAGTTCCTTTGAATCGGTCTAATAATTGTACCAACCTTGCTTTCAAAGCTGCACATTGAACAAAACAAACATAGGTTCCGTTTCACAAACAAGCAAACATTTCCCCTGAGCAATTAGCAGCCAGACAGCTCATAATTACCGCATGTGACACTTTTTAATGCTGACTATGCTTATTTATGGAAAACGATGTTTATACTACTATTAGGAGCTCATTAAACCCTGTGGGCTCATGTGAGACCATCCCAAAGAAAGTGCAACATTTGCAGTGTAGAAAAGACATATCTATTTCAGGAGCCCTGGTGGTGAGTGTGGAAACTCTTGCACAGGTAGAGGAGTCCTTTACCTGAGAAGTGAAAATCCATACACAGGCCTTTGGAAGTCCTGTCCTTCCCAAACATAAATCTTCCACCCCTCTACACATGCATTGCTGGTCTGACATGTATGTAGAGTAGGTGGAAAGAAAGGGTCATTGAACAATCTCACCTGCTTGAAGATACCTCCTTGATTTACATGTCATTGGGCCTGAAATTAGTCATTCCCTTGGGGAAAGGTATTGAAGGTCACTGTTAAAATGCATAAGTCTTGCCTAGAAAGCTAACTTAAGAGACTTTATGATATTGGAGAAGGAAAAGCACAAAACTCTCACCAGCTTAACAGTTGTCTTACACTGGGCAATTCATATCTCCTCTCTGGACCTCAGTTTTTTCGTATGAGAAACAAAAGACTTAGACTATCCCACTAGTGGGATATAAAAGGAATAAAGGGTTTTATGACTTTTCTCTCATAATTTCAGTTTTCCGAAAGAATTGGACCACTTTACAGCTCTAATTGATCAGTCAATAAACTTTTATTAATATATTAAGTTCTACCAATGGTATATTAATTTCTATCTTCCTGTAGCTCCACTCAACACCGTTTCTAATTTGATCAAATTTGTCTGTTCAGTGAATGAAAGGTGATGCTTCAGAGTAGTTTTTATTGATATCTCCTGTTTCTTACATCGTCACAGTTATCACCAGTGTCCCTCTCCCTCCCATAAAACCATAACATGTACTATTTTGAAGGGAAGGAAGAAAATCAACACAACTAATGAATACATTGAAAATGTCTGAAAACATGTACAATGTACATAACTCCTGTGGATTTACTATTTCTACAAGGCAGGAAGTTGGAAGTGTCTTCTGATATCTCTTCATTCAAGGCGTGATTGATCTTTACATTCACTTTTAATTTTGGGGGGGTGTGTGGTTGTTTTTCCATTTACATTGTTGTAGTTATTTATTATGTATATTGTTTTCTGGGGTCTAATTACTTCACTCTGTATTAGTTCATGTAGATCTTTCTTTGCTTATCTGCTTCTTATGCATCATCATGCCATACATGTATTTCTTCATCCCTCCTATGTTTCTGTTACCTAGGTTATTTGAGAAGCAAATAATCACTTCAGGTCTGTTTCTTTTTCTAAAAATGTTTCAGATGCTTCTTTATTATTGAACACCCATCTTTTTCCATTTATGGTTAAGCTCAGACTGGCAAGGTACATCTGCCTCCTGAGCTTTATTATTCTTTGGAATATATTGTTCCATTCCCTCCTGCATTTTCTTTTGGGTTCAGAATAGTCTTGTGTTGTATGGATTTCCTTTCCTTTTTTACTTGAATCTCTCCTGTTTACTTGCAGAATTTGTTGTTTCTGAATTGAATTGTTAAATTTAGTCCTCTATATATCTTAGAGTTTGCAGCCTTGTTTTTTTTTCCTTTGATAATCTATGAATTCTTTCAATAGGTATTTTATTTTTCTATGATCAGAAGTTCTGGGCAAATCTCTTTTTACGATTTTTTTGCATTATGGTGTTCAGGTTTTTTATTTGTTCTTTTGTGTCTACATCTCCTCTTCAAGATTGTTATATTTTGCTTGGATAGCAAACCCATTTTCTTTTAATGTTATTGATTTTTGCTTTTCTTCTTCTAGATTGTTATTTATTTCTGTGTAATTCGACTTTCATAGTTCTCATTTTTCTTTTAAGCCATCTAGGAAGAGCATGTTGTGGTTCCATGTTCTCCTCATATTCCACAGGTTTCTCTGTCTCATCAAGCTTTGGATCATTTTCCTTACTTTTGCAATATTTATTCATAGATACCTGAACTCTTTACTAGATCTAGAGGTCATATTCCCTTCTCTTAATATTTTTTCCCCATTGATTTATCTGCTTATGTTCAAGATTTTTCAGTTTTCTTTCTAAGATCTTTGGTAATTTCAGTTCTTCTCTTCCCTCCCCTTTATTGTCCTCTATTGCTTATTTTCTGATTCTTTCCCCTCAGATGGTAGTTTCCTTGGGGGCTGGAATTCAAAGCTTCTCAGCCTTTTTCCATGCTGGAAAGTTCATGGTTCACTAGCCTCGGTGTTTGCTATGAGTAACTTTTGGAGAAGACTGAACTGGTTCCAAATGGATGCAGAGCTCTTTCCCTTAAGTTCTCCCTGAAGCGCCATATAGCCCTCCTCCCACAATGTTATCCCATCTCAGTGTCCTATCCTGTTCCTTCTGTTTTTCAGTTCTCTGGCCTGGCACTAGCAGTTTGGAGAGCTGCCACACTGGTTCTACAGTGTTGATCTCTATTTAGGTCTCTGAGGCTCTGAGATGAAAGCTGGAGTACGATGTGGGATTGAATTCTATTTCAAGCATAATCACATCCTACCCCTTTCCATTTTTGCCTCTAGTCTATTGTAGAGATCTTTTCAGCACATACCGCAACTGTTGTTTCAGCATGTTTCTCCATGGCACTGGAAAGAGAGAGAGGAAGATTAAGGTGCAAACCTGTGAGTCAGGGCCTTGGATTTTGTTGCAGGCACATACATTGGGCCAAGGAGGGGTCTGAGTGAGCTCAGGGAAGGTGTCAGTTCACACTTGTCGTCTAAACTTACTTTTGGATTCTAAGTGTACGAGCCAGAGGTGTCAAACTTGTGATGCAGGTTGTAGGCATCTGCAAAACTTTGGAGTGTGGTCCAAACCAGATAAAAGGTAATTCGGAAATATTTTTTAAAAATACAGTATAACAGATAATATTAATCTGTGGTTTTCGAAGTCAGTATGTCACTGCAGAGATCTGTTTTTTATCTGAGTTTGACATGACAGTAGACCTAGATGATGGAAAAAGCTGAAATAACTTTATCGTTGACACATAATTTCTTTTTTGGAGAGATTTGAGAGGTCAAGGGGATCAGAAAACATGTCTAGTCCTCTATCTTGTTGGTTATATGACCCAGAAATCCTTCCTTAGAGTAGTTTGAATGTGAATTAGAGTATTTTTTCATATGGGCATAAAATGATTATTGAGTGACCCTGATGAATTTGCATTTCTTCTTTTGGAATCTTCTTTGCTTTTAACTGATAATCTATTAGCAAATATTTCTTAATCTTACAATTTGGTTCAAATTCCTATGTATCTTTGATATGTACTTTTATCAGAGATATTTGTTACAAAGATTTACCCCAATTGCTAATTTCTTTTCATATTTTAGATCCATTAATTTTGATCATTTAAAAGCTCTTTGCAAAAGCATTAGTCAATGATCAGATGTTAGTCAATGATCTTAGACTAATGATCACACAAAAGTGCTTTTTATAAATTTCCAATTGTATTTTTCATCGCCTTTTAGAGGTGGGATGGTATAGTGCAGAGGTATCAGACTCATGGTCCACAACACACCACAGTACAGTTTGAACCAGATTAAAATGTAATTCCTGTCTAACTGTAATGTGTTAATGTATTGATAAAAAGAGAAATATATAAAAATGTGTGGTTTTCTCAGTCAACTTGTGGCCTGCAGAGATCCCTATGTCTGGTTTGGGGTTCACCATTTCCATTTGAGGTTGACATTGGTGAGCTGAATAGAATGCTGACCGTGGAGTCAGGAAGACAAGGGATCAAGTCACGCTTCTGACACATATTGACTGTATGACTCTAGACTAGGCACTTACCCTCACAGGGCCCTCAGCAGATTTTTAAGACTCTAAGTTGCATCAATGGAGAAAGTTTCCACATGGAATTGCCTACAATGACAAAATAACAGGGCTAAACCACTCTGTTCTCCAAAAGATAACCTCTATCTTTTGTTAGGTGAAAGATTCTCTCCCTGCTTAGTCAAATGCTTTCTAGCTTCCTCAGAAACTTATAGAGTTCCTCTCATAGGATGTGTTCATAGAGTACAGAGTTGCTTTATTATATTGCTTCTGGCTTTTGTTTGTCTGGCCCATTCCGCTAATCGCTCTTCATTTCACACCTGACTGCACTACTTTGGGACTTCTCTGACCCAACTTCTCTACCTGCTCTAGGAAGCCCATTATTGGATAACCTCATCATCCTGCAAAATCTTATCAACTTTGGTAATTCACCTCATCATTACCTTCTGCTCCTCTGATTGGAGTGTGGTACCATGAACTACACACCTCCATTTAAGGAGAAAGGTCAGTTCAGACACCTCCTCATTTCTCACCTGGCGGCACCATATTGGAATTTCTCTGATTGACTTCTCCGCTATGCCCTTATGCCAGGTACTTTCATCCTCCCTTTTCATATTTGTATCCCCCTGCTTAGCACAGTGACTGGCACATAGTAGGTATCTATTAAAATATTTACTGATTATTAACTAATCTAGTTTTCTTTTTCTAAAACTCATGCCAAATGGTTTTGATGCTTACTGCTTCATTTATTTATCCATTTTTTTTTCCAAATCTGGAATTTCTTTGTTATAGGGGAAACCTGGTTAGGAAACTGTCTTTACTAATGTAGATGGGTAATTGTTCTGTGGCTTGTACCTTTAGAGAGTTCTCACAGTCAATATGTATCAGAAATGGTAGTATAACGGAGCTCTTTCTGACTTCTAGGCAATTCCCTATTTTCCTGGTTCACTTATTACATTATATACAAATGATATGTGAAGTAATGACAAAATACTATACTGAAGTGGAGAGGGCACTAACAACAGGAAGAGATTAGCTAGACTTAGTGTAGAAGATGGCACTTGAGGGAGCCATGAAGGAAGCCAGGAACTCTAGGAGCTTGAGATGAGAAGATGAATTGGAATGTGAAGAATTAGCAAAACCAATACCAAACTATTACTACCACCATTATTACCTCTAATATTACTCTTGATGCTGCTGTTATTAACAGTTTTGCTTGTCTTTCATTTTTGGAGAGGATCAATGACATCACAGCATCATGTCTTCACTCATGTGCAAATTGGATTTAGGTAGTGAGGCAAGTGAGGCAAAGCTGACTCACTTTCAGAGTCATCAAGTTCAGTGACAAAGGTCAATAGAGTCAGTGATGGCCCAAGATGCAGTGGATAACCTTGGCATCTTCCATGCCTGACCAAGCACTCCATGACACCTGTTTCAGACATTGGAACAAATTGTTTTGCCCGTTCCACTGGGAGAAGTCTTCACATGCTTGGGATAGATGAGAGGCTTGTGGCCCTTCAGTGATCTTCAAACTGGTTTAGCCCATCTGCTGAGATGGTTTACCAGGGTGTAGCCACTGCTGATGTTACTGCTTTTTGGTGCTATCAGTGAGAGTTGAGTGCCAATTGGTGAGAAAAAGTGAATGAGCAGCCCTGAAAAGGGCTCATCAAGCCCTTGTACCAGAAGTACTAATCCTCCTTGAATTGCTATACACCCCCCTTACTGCTAAGCATTTTACAGAATCCTCCTGTCTGCTTCACACAGGGTAGAAAACTCCCTTCAAATCATTGCATTTTGGTTACCACCTACTCTGCCTATTCTTGAGGCTGGTGCTGGACTGTGAGTGACCCCTCAAGATCCCATTCTTCTCTGAATCTCTAATTCAGAATCAATATAACACTCTACCAGGCTGTCCAAGAGAAGCTTATTGAGACTTTACAGTGAAGGAGAAACACCAGTGAAAGGCAGACACTCTCCTGCACATACTCAGTTCTTAAGTACTTTAGGGCTAATGCCTAGATATTGGGACTTTACTAAGCTCTGCTTTGCATGTATATTTTTAAAGAGCAGGATAAATCTTATCCAAATCTGATAATCATTTTAAAAACTCTAGGACCTGCCGTTTACATCGTTGGGTTTTTCTCTACTATTTTTGTCTCATGGACAAAAATAATGGCTGTAAGTACTTAATGGCTTAAACATAGGAAACTTAAAACTGGTTGGATTTAGACCAAATCCTATCAGATTTTCTTGGTTCTTTTAAAACTCTAATCAGCTCACATGGGCTCCCTGCTCCCCTTTTTTCTTATTCTTTTTTAAAAACCATCAGGAAACCTGGTGTTAAAGGGCACCCAAGATGAAGAAGATGTTAGCTAACCCTGGAAACTTGTACTTTCAGTCTCTAAGTATTCTTATGAGGAAATCAAGCATATATAAGTGCAATGTCTTACTGGGTTCCTGGGAAAAAATTGCAATCATTGGGTTATAGGATGCTGTACTTAGAGTCAAGAGGACCTGGGTTCGGGTCCCACATATGATGCTTTCTAGCTTTGTGAACATACCAAGACATTTAATCTCTCTTATGTATAAAATGAAGAGGTTGAGTCAGATGACATATAAGGCCCCTTTCAGTTCTAAATCCATGAGTGTATCCAGGTGCTCACAGTCTCAGGGAGTCTGGAGGTCTACACCAAGGGCCACACACACACACACACACACACACACACACTGACCCACTGGAGCAGACTAGTGTTCCACACTACCCATATCCTCCCTCTAACTCCTAGACCTTCCTCAATGAACTCTGGAGGACAGAGTGAGACTGATGACTTTGTACAGCTCTGCCCCACTCACATCTAATTCACACACAAATCAAGACATCACCCTGGTGACGCTATTGGTCCTCTTCAGTAACAAAGGATGAGTAAAAACACAAACTGTAAACATGCATCCCTCTGGCCATCAGCTCCCTCAGGGAGTAGCTCAGATCAAAGGATCATGGACTTGGGACTAGGAGGGATATAAGAGGTCATTTTGTCACTCAGCTTTGTATTACTTTGAATATTTGTTTTATATGCTTACTTAAGTAAATGGTATTTCTCCTCATTAGAATTTAAACTCTTTGAGGGATCACCAAATCCAACTCCTTCCCTTTGATTTGATTTTCTATTTTCATAGATTTTTATGGACTGTTTTCCCTTTTACATCATCTAGATTTCTCCCTGTATCTCTCTCGCTCAGCCCACTCTAAGAATGTTACGACATTATGGCTGTTTATTTTATTATATATCCACTACCTTGGAGAACGTCTGTTATGAGCAAGTACTCAATAATAGCACAGCACTTTCTTTTGGAAGATGAGGAAGTAATGTCCAGAGAAGGAAAATGACTTGCCCAAGTTCACAACAGTGATAAATGGTAGAACCAGAATGTGATCCCAGGTCCTGGGACTCCAAACCCAGTGCTGTAACTTACCTGTTCTACTACTTGATAACTCATCAGGAAAACATCCTAATTGTTCCTTATAGACCAGAGAATAAACTGCCATACTGAACAGATGCTTGCCAGTTGCATCCCAGGCTTTGCTGTCTATCCTACCCCTGAACTGGAGCCTTAACTAGAAGGGATTGTCTAGTCCAACTCCCTCATCTTACAATGAGCACACTGACACTGAGAGAGAAGAAGTTATGTGTCCAAGATGACCCAGCTCTCCATTCCATATAGGCCTTTTAGGCTATGCATAGGGCCAGGAATATAATTTCAAGGAACTTAGAGTTGAAATGGATATTTGATATCATGTAGTACAATCCACCACTTTACAGATGAAAAACCTGAGCTTTAAGGTGGTTAAATCATATTTTTAGGTTTATAAAACTAGTAGGTCATGGGGCATAAATTTAGAACCAGAAAGGATTTTTGGGATCATTTTGTCCAATCTCCCCATTTTACAGATGAAGAAATTGAGGACAAAATGATATTCTCAAGCTCATAAGGATAGCAGAGTCAGGGATCTGATACTGTTTTTGATTTGTGAAAGTAATAGGTATATAGTTTTGTGTGTATGCATGTGTACACACACACATGCACACACACGCACACACGCTTCTGATATTGGGTTGACTCAGCACATTGAGCTTGACTAGATGAACTGCACAGAGCTGGTTTCCCCACATTCAATTAGTTCTCTATCAATTGAATGATTCAGTTAAAGACAAGCACATGTAAGATTATGTATGTGGCTACATAAGATACACATATATACTAAAACAAATAAAATATGTGCATGTACATACACAAATATATGTATGTATGTATGTATATGTCTGTATGTTTATGTCTATCTCAATGCAGATTGCCTAAATGTTGTTCACAAGAAAACTCATTAGATATCACTGAAATTTGCCCACCCATTTCCAAAGGAAATTCAGATTCCTACCTTGACAAGACAGGAAAAGGGCCATGAGATTGGGCATGCTTTCTTCCAGGTCCTGAGAAGAGCACTGGATTAGAAGTGTATCCATCTGCCCCACTATAGTTGCTAATCTAGGGGCATGATTTTGGTTCAAAATAAAATCTGCTTCCGTTGTCACTGGTCTTTACCTTACATTTTCCAGCTTGACTTCTTCCCACCAAATGTTAGTTACACAAAGGACCACCACAAATAATGTAGAGTGCATAAGCCTATTTAACTAAACAAAAAAAAAAAACCCAGAAATCAGAGAACTTAGCTAGTTTAGAATATGCCAGAAAAAACACAGAGTGAATGGATTGGGGGTGAGATATGTTAGCTCAAACCCTGATCTCACCTAAAGGGAAATTCTCTGAAATCTCTAGGGAGAAATAGTGGAAATCAGGGAGGTGTTGTTTTCATTTGTGTCTGACTCTTCATGACCTCTTTTGGGGTTTTCTTAGCAAAGATGCAGGAGTGGTTTGCCATTTCCTTCTCCAGTTCATTTTACAGATGGGGAGACTGAGGCAAACATGATTAAGTGACTTGCCCAGGGTCACACAGCTAATAAGTATCTGAGACTGGATTTGGACTGAGGTCTTTCTAACTCCAGACCAGCTCTATCCATTGCACCATTTAAGATGGGAGTATGTTCCTAGTTTGACTACTTTTCAGGTAGGCAGTGAATGGGAAAAAAAGAGGAAGGTTCATAGACACCCCATCATGAAGCATTCTTTTTATCTCTCTCCATAGTACTGGGCACTGAATTATTAAAAACAAAATATCTAAGAACAGGGGAGGACTTCAGTGGGTTGGCTACCTAGCATATTTTCTACTATGCCACTCTTAGACTCTAGAACTCATTTTCCTCATATTTGGGGCCTTATTTTCCTTATCTATAAAATAGGAACTATTGTGCTCATACCACAGATCTAGCAAAAACATTGTGAGTCCTAATTTGGAAAAGTCATGCAGAAGTACTTTGTGAAAATACTGTAAAGGGAGCCACACTTGGAGTCTTGGGTGAATTTGAGTTTGAATATTAACTCTCTGCTTATTACATATGTGACCTTAGGCAAATCATTGAATCTCTGGGCCAAAATTTCCTCATATGTAAAGATTAGTGGCTTGATATGAGAAGACATCTCTCTCTGCTCCTTGGCAGAGGTGGCCATCCATGAGTGGGGAGTATTGTATGTAGTTTCTCAATGTGGTAATTGGTTTTACTGAATTATTTTCCCTCTTGTTTCTTTTAAAAAATTATTTGCTTTAAGGGTTGATTCTCAGAGTGGACTGGGGATAGGGATGCATGGAGAAATCTAGATGATGTAAAAGGAAAAGTTATTAATAAAAGTCCATTAAAATAGAAAATCAAATCAAAAGGAAGGAGCTGGGTTTGGTGATCCCTAAAGTTTTATTCTATTCTAGACTTATAATTCTCTATTAAGGGTATCATGTGAATTATTTTATTATATTATATTTGCATAACATATATGATAGAAAATATATAATATAATAATATAATATATCATATATTATATTGTGCTATATTGTATTATGTTTTATTATGTTATAAACAAGTTGTAACGGCTGGTAGATTTATCTCTTGTGATTTCTTCCTTACCTTTTGGAGACCCTTCTCTCTTTCTGGTTCTTCTTTGATATGTGAACCCTCTTAAGTGCTTATCCTGACCCATTTCCCTAGGACATAGTCTTCAGCCAGCAGTCTATTACTAAGGATGCTTTCTGATAGATGTAAACCTTTACCTTCTTACTCCTCAGGGACATAAGATCTAAAATCCTTTCACTTTTTGCCACCAGGACAAGTACACTGTTCAGGGAGCTATTTTTGGCCGTATTCAGTAACCTCTAAATCAGCCATAGAACGTCTGGTTTAGAAGAGATCTTAGAGGTCATTTAGTCCAATTCTCTTGTTTTGCCATTGAGAAAACTGAGGCTCAGGGAAAGAAAGGGGTATGCCCTAGGGCACCTAAGTAATACAGTATCTAGCTCTCTTTTGATTGCATATGCCACATGGAGTGACTACCATCTTTAAGGATATTCCTTGTTAGAGTGGTGCGAATGTTGTGAATTCTGGAGAGTGAAGGAGGTGGCTTCCCAAACATAGCAGTTCCAGAGTTGAAGGGCAGATTTTAGCTCACAGAGACAAACCTTGTCTTTAAATTCCCGCTTTAGGAGGAAACAAAAGAGTTTATTTTAGGCTTAGAAGAATGGGAAATCAACTATTCCCCACACCCCAGGCTCTGGATCCCCTGACTTTCCCTTGGTAATGTAACTGTGTTAAAATGCTTTGGCTATGAGTCAACATTTACCTGACAGCAGGGAGCTGGGACCCTGTGGCAACATTCTGTTCCTTGGCCTTATTTCCTTACTAGGCCCACAATAATTGGCAGGCACTGTTGAACTGAGAGCCCCAGTGCTATAGAGGTGCAGTCATGGAGCCCATAGTCAAACAAAATCTCAAGTTTTTACCTGCTAATAAGCCAAAACACTGTCAGAAAGACCATTGCAAGAGTGAGGATTACCTATCTCCCTGAGGCAGTGCCTTTCCCAGGAATAAGTAGGCTTCATCCATCCCGTTTTCTTCCACTTTCCTTTTACGAGTCTCATTACAATTTCCAATTGACCTGGAAAAAAACGATGGGGAAATGAGGGAGAATTCCAGATTCTAGAATTCTCAAACTTGGGATTGGTGCTGCCCAGAAATTCAACCCCTCCAAAATCTAGGAGGCTGGACATCAGTAACACTGATCCCTTATAATAGCTAAAATAATAAGAGCTAGCATTCATACAGCCCTTTAAGTTTTACAAAGCTCTTTACAAATATTAACTCATTTTATCTTCACAACAATCCTGAGAAGTAGTTATTGTTGTTTTTAAAAATTGTATTATTTATTTATTTTTCATATTCTTTCCATTTTAAAATTTTGAGTTCTAAATTCTCTCCCTGCCTCCTAGCCTTCTCCCACCCACTGAGAAGGTAAGTAATATGATATCAATTTTACATGTGAAATCATGCAAAACATATTTTTATATCACTTCACAGAAAGTGAAGTGATTATACCTTAATTTGCACTTAGAGTTCATCAGTTCTCTCTCTGGAGGTGTATAACATTTTTCACCATAAGTTCTCTGGAATTGTCTTGGATCATTGCCAAGTCTTTCACAGTTAATTATCATTATAATATTGCTGCTACTATGCACAATCATCTTATTCTGGTTCTTCTTACTTCACTTGCATCAGTTCATATAGGTCTTACCATGTTTTTTCTGAAGGTGCTACACTTCTCATTTCTTTTTTTTCTCCTCATCATGTCTTGCAGAACAGCTGTTCTTGCTTGTTCATTCTCAAAGAGGTCTGATGACATTAAGAAGATGGTGTTCTGACTTGAACATGAATTGGATTTAAGTGAGAACAACAGGACTCCATCAGATGCCACATCACAATCATATGACACAACTTGTACAGTCATTCCCCAATGGATGAACATCCCCTGAAATTCCAATTCTTTGCCAGCACAAAAGAGCTGCTATAAATGCTTTTGTAATAGAGGTCCTTTTGCTTTTTCTGTGATCCTTTTGGGGTACAGACCTAGGAGTGGTATTTCTGGGTCAAAGAGAGTACACACTTTCATAGTAGCCCTTTGGACATAGTTCCAAATTGTTCTCCAGAATTATTGGACTAGTTTACAACTCCATCAATAGTTTACTAGTGTACGTATTTTCCCTCATCCTTTTCAGCATATGTCATTTCTGATAGATGTAAGGTAGTACCTTAGAATTATTTTAATTTGTATTTCTCTAATGATTGGTGATTTAGAGCACTTTGTTTTCTGACTAGAGGTAGCTTTGATTCCTTCTTCTGAAAATTGCCTTTTCACATCTTTTGACCATTTATTAATTGAGGAATGGCTCTTATTTTTTAATAAATTTGACTCATTCTATGTATTTTAGAAATGAGGCCTTTACCAGAGAAATTTGCCCTTAACATTTTTGATATTACTTCATTTTCTATGGTACCTTTCAGCAAAATGTAATTTCCCTGATTATCTCTTTTAATTATTTTTGCTTTATCTGAGATGATGATTGTTACCCCTGCCTTTTTTTTAGTTTAACTGAAGCATAATAGCTTCTGCTCCAACCCATTAGTTTAACTCTGTGTGTATCTTTCTGTTTCAAGTGTGAAACAACGTATTATTGGATTCTGTTTTCTAATCCATTCTGCTATCTACTTCTGTTTTATGCATGAGCTTATCCCATTCAAATTTACATATATGCATATATGAATATGTATATATGTGTTATGACTATGTATATATGTGTGTGTATTACATACACACACATATATGCATATATAAATTTTTCCCTCTTTGAATCAATTCTAATGAGAGCATTGCCTACTACCCCCAATTCTCCCTCCAAATAAAATTCTTTTATTTGAGAAAAACCTCCCCCATTCTACCTCTTCTTTCCCCTTCTCCCCATGCATCTGTATTTCTAACTTTTTCATTTGTTTTTAGAGATCATTCCTACATAATAGTCTCAAACCCATGCACTCTGGCTATGCCCTAATAATGATATAATTCTTAGGAATAACATGTATTATCATTCTATATAGGAATATAAAAATTTATTTTTGTGAAGTCCCTTTATCACTCCTTCATGTTTACCTTTTTATACTTCTCTTGAGCCTTGTGTTTGAATGTCAAGTCTTCTATTCAGTCCTGGCTTTTTCATTAGGAATGCTTGAAAGTTCTCTATTTCATTAAATATCCATTTCCCCTTGAAAGATTATACTGAGTTTTGCTGGGTAGGTGATTCTTGGTTGAAATCCTAGGTCCTTTGCCTTACAGAATGTCATATTTCAAGTCCTCTGCTCTTTTAAAGTGGAAACTACTTAATTTTGTGTGATCCTGACTATGGTTCTATGATACACGAATTGCTTCTTTCTTGCTTCTTAAAGTATTTTCTTCTTCACCCAGGATATCTGGAATTTGGCTATAAGATTCTTAGGACTTTCATTTTAGGATCTCTTTCAAAGGAGATAATTGGTGGATTCTTTAAATTTCTATTTTAACTCTTCATCTCAGATATTAGAGTAGTTCTTTCTTGAAATATGATGTCTGGGTTCTTTTTTCTTTACCATGGCTTTCAGGATAATTGTTAAATTATCTCTCCTTGGTCTCTTTTCCAGGTCAGCTTTTTTTTTTTTAATGATATATTGCATAATCTTTTTTTTTATTCTTTTGACTTTGTCTTAATGTTTCTTAATTTCTCATGGAGTTCCTTCCACTTTCCTCATTCTAATTTTTAAGGAAACATTTTCTTTAGTGAGCTTTTGTACCTCTTTTTCCATTTAACCAATTCTACTTTTTAAAGAGTTTTTTTTTAGTGAATTTTTGTACCTCTTTTACCAAGATGTTAATTCTTTTAGTTTCATAATTTTCTTGCACTACTCTCATTTCTTTCCCCAATTTTTCCTCTATCACCATTATCGATTTCTTAAATGCTTCTAGAAATTCTTGTTGGGCTTGGGTTCAATAAATATTTGTCTTTGAGGCCTTAATTATATCTGTTTTTACATTGCTGTCTTCTTTGGTTTTATGTTTTGGCATTCCCTGCTGCCAAGGTAGTTTTTTATGGTCCAATTCTTTTTTTAATTGTTGTTTGCTCATTTTTCCAACCTATTTCTTGACTTCATTAAAGGTGCTCTCCTGGGAGTGGGGAGTGGGGTGGCATTATCTCAAGCATCAGGCTTTTTATTCTGACGTTTTCAGAGCTAGTTCTGGGAGTCTACAAGTTTTTGGTGCTTCCAAGGTGGTGTGATCTGAGGATAGGTGTGATTGGTGTGCTCCTGACATAATGTGGGTTCTCTGGATCTCTTGACAGAATTGATCTTTATTTTAACTTCATAGGATGTCTTGATTTTATTTTTTAAGAGGTGCTTGAAGCCTAACAGGCTTTGTTCCCACTTATCATTTTCACTTTGCTTGTGCCTGTATTTGAAATGTTTCTTGTGTGTAATACATTATTGGATTATAGGATTGTGACTTTTATCCATTCTTCTATTTTTTCTTTTTACTTTGGAATTTAATCCATTTATTTTTAGTGTTTTATCAGTTAAGTTTGTGGTTTTTTAAGTCAGCATTAAATTTCTGTGGATTTTTTTGTTTACATTAATCTCAGCTCAGTTTCCTCTTTCTACTCCTTTACTCTCCCTTTATCCTGAGTGATATGAAACTTTTTGAGTTTACTTTTAGCATTCGTCTTCTTCCTCTTTTAAAAAAAAATTTCCCTTCTCCTTTTAAATGTTTACTTATTTATTTTTAGTTTTTAGCATTCCTTTCCACAAAATTTTGAGTTCCAAATTTTCTCCCCATCTCTCCCTTCCCCCACCCCAAAACACCATGCATTCTGATTACCTCTTCTCCCAATCTGCCCTCTCTTCTAACATCCTTCCCTTCCCTTATCCCCATCTCCTCTCTTGTCATGTAGGGCAAGAAAAATTTCTATACCCCATCACCTGTATTTCTTATTTCCCAGTTCTATGCAAAAGCAATTTTCAACATTTGTTCCTAAAGCTTTGAGTTCCAACTTCTCTTCTTTCCTGCTCCCCACCCATCCCCACTGAGAAGGCAAGCAATTCAATATAGGTTACATATGTGTAGTTTTGCAAATGACTTCCATAATAGTAGTGTTGTGTAAAACTAACTGTATTTCCCTCTATCCTATTCTGCTTCTCATTTATTCTATTCCCTCTTTTGACCTTGTCCCTCCCCAAAAGTGTTTACTTCTAATTGCTCTCTCTTCCCATTTGCCCTGCCTTCCATCATGCCCCTACCCTGCTTATCCCCTTCTCCCCTACTTTCCTGTAGTGCAAGATAGATTTTCATACCAAATTGAGTGTGCATGTTATTCCTTCCTTAAGCCAGATATGATGAGAGTAAGCTTCACTTTTCCCTCTCACCTCCCTGCTTTTTCCCTCCATTGAAAAAGCTTTTTTCTTGCCTCTTTTATGAGAGATAATTTGCCTCATTCTATTTCTCCCTTTCTCCTTCCAATATATTCCTCTCTCACCCTTTAATTTTATTTTTTAGATATCATCCCTTATTATTCAACTCACATTGTGCTGTGCTGTGTGTGTGTGTGTATAATCCCTCCAACCACCCAAACACTGAGAAAAGTTTCAAGAGTTATACATATTATCTTTCCATGTAGGAATGTAAACAGTTCAACTTTAGTAAGTCCCTTATGATTCTTCTTTCCTGTTTACCTTTTCATGCTTCTCTTGATTTTTGTGTTTTAAAGTCATATTTTCTATTCAACTCTGGTCTTTTCATCAAGAATGCTTGAAAGTCCTCTATTTCATTGAATGACCATTTTTTACCCTGAAGTATTATACTCAGTTTTACTGGGTAGATGATTCTCGGTTTTTATCCCAGTTCCTTTGACTTCCAGAATATCATATTCCAAGCCCTTTGATCCCTCAGTGTAGAAGCTGCTAGAGCTTGTGTTATTCTGATTATATTTCCACAATACTCGAATTGTTTCTTTCTAGCTGCTTACAATATTTTCTCCTTGACCTGGGAACTCTGGAATTTGGCTACTATATTCCTAGGAGTTTCTCTTTTTGGATATATTTCAGGAGGTGATTGGTGGATTCTTTCAATATTTATTTTGCCATGTGGCTCTAGAATATCAGTGCATTTTTCCTTGATAATTTCATGGAAGATGATGTCTAGGCTCTTTTTTTGATCATGACTTTCAGGTAGTCCCATAATTTTAAATTGTCTCTCCTGGATCTATTTTCCAGGTCAGTTGTTTTTCCAATGAGATGTTTCACATTATCTTCCATTTTTTTTCATTCTTTTGGTTTTCTTTTGTAATTTCTTGGTTTCTCATAAAGTCATTAGCTTCTATCTGCTCTATTCTAATTTTTATTTTTTTTATTTTTTTATTTTATTTCATTTTTTTGTTTTTTATTTCTTTTCTCTTTATCATTTTTTTATTTAACTTTCTACATTCATTTTCACAAAACTTTGGGTTCCAAATTTTCTCCCCTTTTCTCCCCTCCCCCCACCCTAATACACCGAGCAATCTAATTTTCCCTATCTCCAATCTGCCCTCTCTTCTGTCATCCCTCCCTTCTCTTGTCCCCATCTTCTCTTTTGTCCTGTAGGGCCAGATGACTTTCTATTCCCCATTACCTGTATTTCTTATTTCCTAGTAGCAACAACAATACTAAACAGTTGTTCCTAAAACTTTGAGTTCCAAATTCTCCCCATCACTCGCGCCCCACCCATTCCTTTTGGGAAGGCAAGCAATTCAATATAGGCCATATCTGTGTAGTTTTGCAAAGGACTTCCGTAATAGTCATGTTGTGTAAGACTAACTGTATTTCCCTCCATCCTATTCTGCCCCCCATTGTTTCTATTCTGTCTTTTAATCCTGTCCCTCCCCAAGTGTTGACTTCAAATTGCTCCCTCCTCCCATTGCCCTCCCTACCATCATCCCCTTCCTCCTTGATTATCTCCTTCTCCCCCACTTTCCTGTATTGTAAGATAGGTTTTCATACCAAAATGAGTGTGCATTTTATTCCTTCCTTTAGTCGAATGTGATGAGGGTAAACTTCTTGTTTTTTTTTCTAAGCTCTCCTCTTTTCCCCTCCACTAAAAAGTCTCCTGCTTGCCTCTTGAATGAGATATAATTTATCCCATTCCATTTCACCCTCTTTCCTCCCACTACATTTCTCTCTCATCATTTACCTTAATTTCTTTTAAGATTTGGTCCCATCCTATTCAATTCACTCTGTGCTCTCTGTCTGTGTATGTGCATGCATGTGTGTATGTGTGCGTGCATGCATGTGTATACATGTGTGTGTGTGTATGTGTGTGTGTATAATCCCACCAACTACCCAGATACTGAAAAATTTTAAGAGTTACAAATATTGTCTTTCCATGTAGGAATGTAAACAGTTCACTTTTGGTAAGTCCCTTATGACTTCTCTTTGCTGTCTACTTTTTCATGCTTCTTCTCATTCTTGTGTTTGAAAGTCAAATTTTCTTTTCAGCTCTGGTCTTTTCATCAAGAATGCTTGAAAGTCCTCTGTTTCATTGAAAGACCATATTTTCCCCTGAAGTATTATACTCAGTTTTGCTGGGTAGGTGATTCTTGGTTTGAGTCCTAGTTCCTTTGAATTCTGGAATATCCTATTCCAGGCCCTTCGATCCCTTAATGTAGAAACTGCTAGATCTTGAGTTATCCTGATTGTATTTCCACAGTACTGGAATTGTTTCTTTCTAGCTGCTTGCAAGATTTTCTCCTTGACCTGGGAATTCTGGAATTTGGCCACAATGTTCCTAGGAGTTTCTCTTTTTGGATCTCTTTCAGGCAGTGATTGATGGATTCCTTGAATACTTATTTTGCCCTCTGGTTGTAGAATCTCAGGGCAGTTTTCCTTGATAATTTCATGGAAGATGATGTCTAGGCTCTTTTTTTGATCATGACTTTCAGGTAGTCCCATAATTTTAAATTGTCTCTCCTGGATCTATTTTCCAGGTCAGTTGTTTTTCCCATGAGATATTTCACATTCTCTTCCATTTTTTCATTCTTTTGGTTTTGTTAGGTGATTTCTTGGTTTCTCAGAAAGTCATTAGACTCCATCTGTTCCATTCTAATTTGGAGAGAACTGTTATCTTCAGTGAGCTTTTGAACCTCTTTTTCCATTTGACTAATTCTGCTTTTGAAAGCATTCTTCTCCTCATTGGCTTTTTGAACCTCTTTTTCCAATTGAGTTAGCCTATTTTTCAAGGGTTATTTTCTCCAGCATTTTTTTGGGTCTCCTTTACTAAGGTATTGACCCATTTTTCATGCTTTTCTTGCATCTCTCTCATTTCTCTTCCCAGTTTTTCCTCCACCTGTCTAACTTGCATTTCAAAATCCTTTTTGAGCTCTTCCATGGCCTGAGTCCACCAGACATCCACCTGGGGTGTCTGGGATACAGAGGCCCCGCCTTCCACATCTTTCCCTGATGGTAAGAATATTTCCTTGTCATAAGAATTGAAAGGTGGGAACATCTGCACCCTATCAAAGTAGCTCTCTGTGATCTTATTTTGCTTCCTTTTTCTGGGCATTTTCATAGCCAGTTACTTGACTTCTGAGAATCCTCTGCACCCCTGCCTAGATTCGCCCAGCTAGTGCTTGGGGTCTGAGATTCAAATGGGCTTTCCATGGCAGGTGCGGCTTCTATTCAATGTGAGCTTAAGTTCTGGTGCTTGGGTGGGGGCAGGGCCGCCTCCCAGGCTCAGTTCCCTCAGGGGCTTTATGCAGAGGACCTTCAGTAATGGAGCGGGTGGGGGCAGGGCCGCCTCCCAGTCTCAGTTCCCTCAGGTGGTTTATGTAGAGACCTTCAGTAATGAAGATCCTGCCTGCTCGGGGAGTCCTGGCCATGGCTGCCTCTGCTGCTGCCTCTGCCGCTGCCTCCTGAGGGGGTCCGAGTCACAGAGACACCCTGCTCCCCTCTCAGCCAGCCCAGAAGTCTCTCTCACTGACCTGGAGCATCTGTTGGTGGAGGGACCTTCGCTGCTGCCGGAGATTCCGTCCCTGAAGCCTGCTTGGATCTGTTCCTCTGGGGCCACCCGGCCAGGGCAGGGCAAGGGTGGGCTCTGCTTTCTGGGGCATGAGGGACCCTGGGGATGGCTCTCCAGGGCTCTCTGGAACAGAAATCTTTTCCACTGTGTTTCTGCGTGCCTTGCAGTGATCCAGAATTTGTGGGGAGTTCTTCTTGCAGGAAATATATGGGCTGTGGGTTTGGAGCTAGCATACATGAGTCTTTCTACTCCGCCATCTTGGCTCCACCCCTATTCTAATTTTTAAAGAACTATTTTCTTAAGTGAGCTTTTGGACCTCCTTTTCCATTTGGCTAATTCTGCTTTATAAAACATTCCCCTCCTCATTGATTTTTTGAACCTCTTTTTCCAATTGAGTTAGTCTATTTTTAAAGGTGTTATTTTCTTCAGCATTTTTTTGGGTCTCCTTTAGCAAACTGTTGATTTGCTTTTCATGGTTTTCTTGCATTGCTCTCATTTCTCTTCCCAATTTTTCTTCCACTTCTCTTATTTGATTTTCAAAATCCTTTTTGAGCTGTTCCATGGCCTGAGAGCATTGCAAATTTATTTTGGAGGCCTCTGATAGTAAGCATTGTTCTTCCTCATCCAAAAGGATGGAAGAAAATACCTGTTACCAAGAAAGTAATCTTCTGTAGTCTTATTTTTTCCCCACTTTTTTGGGCATTTTCCTAGCCAGTTACTTGACTTTGAGTCCTTTGTCAAGAGCAGGGTATACTCTGGGGACCTGTAAGGTCTGAGTTCCTCCAAGGTGATGCAATCAAGGGAGAAGAATTTACTCCTCTCCTGGCTTGTGCTCAGATATGGGAGCTACCAAAGCTTTTCTGCCCAGGATCAGCAAGTAAAATTCCCTTTCCAAAGCCTCCACCTGCTCCACCACACCAACCAGCATTCTTCCTCACCTCCAGCCACCTTTCATGGCTGAGACCCAGATCAGCAGCTCAATTCCCCCAGGGACTAGGCTGAGGGCTCCAAAAATGGATGCTGCTGCTGCCGCCACTGCTGCTACCACTACTGCCTTGGGCTGGGAGTGGGGAAGACCCTTCTCCCTTCTCACAAAGGTGAAAAAGCTTTCTCACTGACCTTTGAAGCTGTCTTTGGCATTTGTGGTTTGAGGGATCTGAGAAACACCACTGCTGCTGGGGATTCTACCCTGGAGGCCTGCTCTGGTCCTGTTCCTGCTGGTGCTGCAAAGCCAAGGCTCAGCTGAGCTCCATGGACTGTGCTCTGTTCTACACCCCATGCCATAGACCTTTGCTTCCAGGCTACTTTGGGCTGGAAATCTCTTTCACTTTGTTGTTTCATGGCTTTTGCTGCTCTAGAATTTGTTTAGAGTCATTTTTTACAGGCATTTTATGGGCTGTGGGGGATGAGCTACAGCATATGCATCTTTCTACTCTGTCATCTTGACTCTGCCCCTTCCCCTTCCCTTTCTAAGAAAAGGCTGTAGACTTACAGTGTGTGGTATCCATAATCATACTTCATCTATTATCTCAATTTCAATTATATTAATTTGTAAACAGGCTTTTATAAGAAATATTGTTTTCATTCTCTTAGAAAAAATACTTTCCCCCTTCTATAATACTGAAATCTATTCCTGCTGTAGGGTTGTTAATTCTTGATGGAGACAATAGAATGCAATGGCATATATTCTATTACCCAAGTTGAGGATTTCTGGTTTTTCTCTTTTCTCTCAAAGCTTATCCCTGTTTATGTTATGTCATCCTCCCTTGAAGCCATGACATCCTATTTAACTCTCTCTGAAGTGGGGAGGTAGAGGAGTTTGAATAACTTTCTCTCTCCTAGTTATGGCTCCCACCTCCCACTTTTATTCTTATCTTGTCCAAGGCATATGAAAACATTTTCTTATTCTTTCACTATTATCTGAAAGCATTTTGTTTCAGCTGTCTTCTGTTTGGTTAGTTTGTATGTTGAAAACCCTGATCAAGAACCCTCTGGGTCCTTAAAAAAAAGATTTCATTTTTTTAATCTGCTAAAATCTTCCTCCTTACCCTGCCACCCCAGCTTTCCACTCCCAACTGGGAACAAAAGATAAACAAAACCCACTGCAATCATGTACAGTAAACCAAAACAAATTTCACATTGACTCTATTCTCCCATACTCCATTTTTTTGTATCATTCTGCATGTCTAGTCTTTTAACTCTCTATTAGAATGTAGGTAATAGGTTTCATCATTAGTTGTCTGGAGTTTTAGTAGGTCATTATACTGATTAGAGTCCAACACAAGACCATTGCGTCACATTTATATACTATCACTTCTTTATCCATTCCTCATTTTATGAGTAGATTTCCATTTCCATTCTTTACCATCTCAAAAGAGCTATCAATATTTTTGTGAATTCTTATAATGTTTTTTGCTTAGTACTAATCTTTCCCTTAATATACACTCCTCCCCTTCCCTTCTCCACATTTCCTTTTATTTCTCTGTTGAGTGAAATGTATTTCTGTACCCAACTCTGTGTGTGTGTGTGTGTGTGTGTGTGTGTGTGTGTGTGTGTTTTCTCTTTCTTATTTTGGTCAGTTCAAATGAAAGTAAGTTTCCAGTGCCAACCTCTCCCTCCCACTCTCTCCTCTTTGTTTGTATAGATATCTATTTGTGTACTTTGATAGTGTGTGATAATTTTCCTTAACCTTCCTTCCTCCTCACCCTAAGTATTCTTCTTCTCTTTTCATTGTTTTTCTAAAGATCATCAAGACATAATAGAACTCACAGGCCTGTTTGAATTTTCTCTATGACCCTTGATGACGATAGAGCTTAGAAGAGACTCATACGTCATCTCTCTATATTGGAATTTAAGCAGTTTATCCCTGTGTAGACTTTTATGATTTCTCATTCGTGTTTAATGTTTCTCTTCACTCCTGTGTTTGAACTTCAAAATGTATATAAAGCTCTGTTTTTTTCATCAGGCATGTTTGGAAGTCTTCTATTGTATTAAAAATCCATTTCCCCCCTTGTAGCCAAGTTATTCTTGGCTGTAAGCCTAGATCCTTTGTCTTTTGGAATACTGTATCCCAAGTTTTCTGGTCCTTCATAGTAGTGGCTGCTAAGTCATTTGTGTTCTTGTTAGGGCTTCTCAGTACTTCAATTTTTCTTTCTGGTTGCTTGTGGTATCTTTTTTTGTTTGATCTAAAACAACTGAATTTTGACTAGGTTGTTCCTAGAATATTTTACTCCAAAGTTTTTTTAGGGGGTAATCAGTGGATTTTTTCTAGTTTTACTTTGATCTCTAGTTCTAAGGGATATGTAAAGTTTTCTATTAATATTGCTTAGAATAAAAATATCTAGGACTCTTGAGAGAAGAGGGGTTCATGGTATTTAGAGTTCAATAATTCTTAATTTTTTTCTCCTTGATCTGTTTTCTAGGTCAGTCATTTTTTTTTGGTGTGTGTGATGTCAGATGCCTCACTTTTTCTTAAATTTTCAGTCTTTTGACTTTGTTTTAATATTTCTTATTGCCTCATAGAGTCATCAGTTTATATTTGTTCCACCTAATTTTCAGAAAGTTTGATGTTTGGGAAGGGTTTTTTAACTCTTGTGCCAAGTTTTTAATTCCTTTTCTAATTTTTTCTTCCATAGCTCTCATTCCTTTTCCATTTTAAGTGCCCTCATTTCATTTATTAAAAAAAATCCATGCATTTTAGCTCCTTTTAAAAAACTCTTGCTTCACCTTTTCCAAGAATTCTAGTTGAATTTTTGCCTGATCTGTATTTTTGCCCAAAGCCTTGCTTGTAGAAGTTTTGGAGTAATTTTTTTTTTCAGGCTTTGTGTATTGAGCTTCTCTGTCACCATAAGTTTTGAGGTGGGATTCTTTTTTGTTTGTTTATTCTTTGAACCTACTTCCTAATTTCAAATCTGATTTTAGGGCTGAGATTTGTGACACTTCTGGAAGGAAAGTCTGGGCCGGTCTTTTGTTGCTTTCTTGGGGTATTGAGTGATGAGTTTTTTCAGAATCTCAGAGGCAGGATGGGGACCTGCAAGTTTTCAGTGCTCCCAAAGTCCAGGACAAAGAATAACTGTTGACCCTTGGTCTGAGCTTTGCTAGTTCCTCACCTGGTTTTGGGTATGAACAAGAGTAGACTACTGCTGAACTCTGCCCTTATTAGACAAATGGAAAGCTCTCATGGTTCAGAGTGGTAGAATTGTAGACTCTCCTTAGGTTAGGGATTCTTGCCCTGCTTATTCTTCTACAGGCTAGGCTAGATGCTGGAAATGAGACCCTGCTCTATGCTTGAGATCTGAACCTCATTACTGTTGCTCCTAATCTCTGAACTTCCTCCTTTCTCAGTATACCACCCAGGGCTTCCCTATCTGGGATCACCAAACACCCTCAGGAACAGTTCCCCTTCTTGGTCCACCCTGGGTCTGTGACTCAGAACTGGGTAATGGTCAAAGTCACTGGTATGCTCCTGTCCCTCATTACAGTGCCCCTGGTATGGATCTGGTGATGCCCCTGGGACAATGTATAGGTCAAGGACTTCCCTTGCACTGGTGTGTAGGTTCTCCCTGGACACTGGAATGTTCTTTGTGATTATTCCTGGCCCAACCCCTCCCCTGTGTTTGTAGAATTCCTTGTCTGCCTCTTTATCCTAAGTTAGTCTGGATAAATTACTTACTGACTTTTTCCGAACTTTCCCATCAGGATTAAGTCTGGTTTGTTTTCTAGATCTGCTTTGTTGAGGGGAACTTGCCATACTGCTTCCCAACACTTTGCTCTCTTGGATTCCCTCTGGGTTCTTTTGAAGGGAGGAGACAAATCCTTCCTTATCATTAAACACTTATTTATCTTATTTGAAGCTTTGCAGGGTGTTATTTTTTGTATGGCAACCAATCTCCTTTGTTCTTTTAAAATATCTTATTCCAATTTCTTCTCTGATTTCTTGAGGGAGTAGTCTTTTGTATTCTGACTGATTGTCCTTGGAAAGTGAATTTTTCTCTCTCATTGCTTACAAAATTTAATGTTAAATATTTTAATTCTAAAGTTTTACTAACAATTGTTCATGTTGAATTAAACTTGAGGTTTCTTTCTTTTAGTGTTCTCGGAATTCTCTCAAGCTATACTTTCCTGCCTGCTTCTAATATTTCTGGTTTTTTCCTGTATGATTTCCAGGAGTGTGGTATTCATCTTTTCTTTTTCATGTTATTTTTCTGCAATGACTGTCATCCTTAGATTATTTCTTCACAACCTATTTTGAAGTTCGGTATTCTTTTGTGGGGTTTTTATGCATTCTTCCAATTTTCCTGTCTTTTGACTTTCTTAAGTTATTTTTCCTTCTGCCTCTATATTTTTGCATTCAAATTCTTTCATTTCTTTTTTCAGATAAACTTTTGTTCTGCAGCGTCTCTGTACAGGCATACCTTGGAGTATTTTGGGTTCAGTTTCAAACCACTGCAATATTGCAATAAAGCAAGTCACATGGATTTTTTGGTTTCCTAGTGCATATAAAAGTTATGCAAACACTATACTATAGTCTATTAAGTATGTAATAATATCATGTCAAAAAAACATATACATACTCAATTGTTTTTTGCTAAAAGGTGCCAACCATCACCTGAGCCTTCAGCAAGTTATAATCTTTTTTATTTTTTTATTTTTTGCTGGTGGAAGATCTTGCCTCAAAATTGATTGCTGCTAACTGATGAGGGTGGTGGTTGCCAAAGGTTAGGGTGGTTGAGGCAATGTCTTGAACTAACGCAACAATGAAGTTTGTTACATTGATTGACTTCCTTTCACTTGGACACTTAAAGGCCATTGCAGGGTTATTAATTGGCCTAATTTTAATATTGTTGTGTCTCATGGAATAGGGAGACCTGAGGAGATGGAGAGAAAGACTGCAAATGGTTGGTGGAGCAGTCAGAACATACACAACATTTTCTTAATTAAGTTTCCTATCTTATATGAACATGGTTCATGGTACCCCAAAACAATTATAATAGTAACATCAAAGATCACTGATCACAGATATAATAATAATGAGAAAGTTTGAAATATTGTAAGAATTATCAAAATGTGACTCAGAGATTGCTGTTGTGAGAGTGACACAGAGATACAATATGAACACATACTGTTGGAAAAATGACACCAATAGACTTGCTTGACATAGGATTGCTGCAAACTTTCAATTTGTAAAAGACATAATATCTTCAAAATGCAATAGCACAAAGTGCAATAAGATGAGGTATATCTGTATTTTGTTCTGAATTTTATTATACTTGCTGATCTCTTCCTTATGAGCCTTATTTTCTGTTCTTTTTTCTTTGATACTTAAACTTAATTTTCTTCTAATCATACTGAAGCATTTCAGAGCCACTCGATTATCATTTCAGAGGACTTAGTGGAATTCTTTTTTAACACTTCACCTTCTTCAGGACAGCATAGGAAAATCAGCAGTGACTGATAACGATAGCTGAAAGACCATAGAGAAGAAATGAAAAAACACAACCTCAATGAACACGTACTTTGCAACAATGTCCTTATTAGAAATTTATTTTTTTTGCCATCAATCCTTTTCCTTTTGTAGAGCTGTCATAGTTGAGCCTCCTCCATAGCTCCTGCTTTGTGTTATCTGTTCTCCCAGACACTTGGGATGAAAGAAATCTGTGGTCTTAAAGGGATAGGGCTAGTCAGTTGGAATCTTGTCACAGGAAATTCAAAGAAGTCAATGTGGTTGATGTTTCCGAGTCACCTTTCTTCATCCCACTCCTCTGGACTCTTTCTTTCTCTTTGCAACTGGCCTCCTTCATTCTTTTAGCTAACCCTGAAGGGCTAATCAGACACAACTGGCAAAGTGTGTCCCAGGACACTGCTCAGGGAAAATTATGAAAAGTTTTTGCAATTATAGAAGGTTTTCTTTTCCATCTTTCTCCCATTTCTTCTAATGGGTGCCTTGTCTCTTTCATTTGGTATTAAATAGCAAAAATCAGCACTGTGGCAACTATTCTTTTTTTCTTTCACCTTAAGCCTTGGTCCCAGTCTTGGTTTAAAGACCTCCATTCGATCTGGCAACCGAGAGTCCTAAAAGCTGATGTCTAAAAATGCAACACTTTGGCAGTATCAGGAGTAAGCTGGTCTTCAGTTAGTTGTTCTGTGTAATTTACCTTGAGGTAGGTTCTTTCATTTTTCTTCTCCCTAAATTTGCTTCTTTTTGGGGTTTTGCTTCATGCATTCTCACAAATATCATAGCATCAAAGTATCATAGATTTGAACTGGAAGAGAACTTGGAGGTCATCTATTCCAATCCTTTCATTTTACAAGAGAGAAAAATGAGGCCCAGGGAAGTTAAGTAACTTGCCCCAAATGACTCAGGTAGTAAGCCACATCTGAAATACATTTACTTCTCATTGCCTCTCAAGATCCTTATTCTTCTTCAAGATTCAACTTGTGTCACTTCCTTCATGAAGACTTTTCTCATCCTTCTGGCTGGTAAAGACCTTCTCCCATGAGAATTTTGTGTTGTGATTCTCTATTATCCTTAAATTTACTATTACATTAGTTTTAGGATGATCTGTTTTCATGTGTAAATTATAAGTATCTGAAGGACAAAGACCTGTCTTATGTATTTTATATCTCCCCCACAATCTAGCATAGAGCTTTCCACAAAGTTGGTGCTTAAAAAAATGCTTACTAACCGAATGATTTTTCTCCTGGATCCATTGTCTTCTCTAGGTTTTTATTACACTGCTCTCTTTCTGCAGATCCTTCTATCTGACTGTCCCTTCTCAGTCTCATTTACTAGATCTCATTAAAGTCCTACCCTCTAATTTTTAAAAGTCCTCTAAAGCTCTCTCCTAGGTTTTTTTTCTCTCTCTGTGTTTATCTTCTCTACATCTTTGTGTTTCTGTCTGTCGATCTCATTCTGTCTCTCTATCTCTGTCTCTCTCTCCCATCTGGTTTGTCAATCTCATCACCTTCCATGGATTCAGCTATCATATCTATGTGCATAATTCTCAGATCTATTTATCTAGCCCAAACCTTTCTCTTGAATTCCTCTCACATTACTGGCTGGCTGTTTCTTACTCATTTCAAACTGAATGTGCCAAGGACATCTTAAACTCAACATCTCTGAAACACTTTACCTTCCCCCTAAACCATTCCCTCTTCCAAACTTCTGTATTACTGTTGAGGACACTACCACACCCCCAGTCACCCAGGCTCAGAACTGTAGTGGCAGTACCCCACGTATCTAATCTGTTGTCAAGTCTTGTTATTTATAGGCTGAAAACATTTCTTGTATGTATCCCCTTCTCTCTGCTGACGGAATAACTGCCCTGGTGCAGCCTCTTATAACTTCATGCCTGGGTCTCAAGAATTTGCATTCTAAATGGTCTCTCAATCTCAAGTTTCTCACAATTCCACTCTACCCTCCACTTGGCTGCCAAAGCACATACAGGTCTCATGGCAGTCCCATATTCATTAAACTCCAATGTCTCCATATTACCCCCAGGATCAAATGTAAAATCCCATTTGGCTTTTAAAGCCCTACAGAGCCTGCCATCCCGCCCCTTGCCTTTCCTGTTTTTTCACACAGTCCTTCCTTCCACATACTCTGTGATCCAGAGACACGGACTTACTAGCTAATCCTAGAACATAGCATTCCAACTTCTCTTGACCCTTTGCCTCTTTCACTGTCTTTCCCCCATGCCTGGAATGCTCTCCTTCTCATCTCTACCTCCTGGATTCCCGTAGGAAGCCTTTTGGGTCATCCCCTCAAATGTCTCCTCCCTCTTCCCATTACCCTTCAATTGCACTATATATTCATATATGTATATACATATATACACATATACGTATAGTCTATATAGTTAGTCATGTTTTCCCTATTAGAATGTAAGCTTTTGGAGAGCAGAGGCTGCTTTTTTTTTTTGCCTTTCTTTTTATCCCCATTGCTTAGCATAGTGCCTGACACATAATTAGAGCTTAATAAGTACTTACTGACTGACAGAAGTGACTTCTTGACCATTTTTGTTTTGTTGCTTTCAGTCATATCTGATTCTTTGTGACCCCATTTAGGGTTTTCTTGGTGAAGATACTGGAGTGGTTTGACATTTCCTTCTCCCACTCATTTTACAGATAAGGAAACTGAGGCCAACAGTTAAGTGACTTGTCCAGGGTCACACAATTAGTAAAAGTCTGAGGCCAGATTTGAATTCAGATACTCCTGGCTCCAGGGCCCCACTGTATTCACTGCACCACTCAGATTTTCACTGGGTCATTTTCACTCTTTTTCTGAGTTCCTCTACATTCAATTTATTAGATTTATTAGATGGACTCCTGGTAGTAAAAAAAAAATACCATCTACAGCATCAAAAGACCTGGATTTGAATCTTGGTTCTGTTATTTTTCACTTGTATAAGCTTAAACAAATCACTGAAATCCTCTGGGTTTCAGTGATCTTATGTGTAAAATGAGGGTATTAGACCAGATTGCCTTTATGGTCCCTACCACCTCTCTAAATATAACCTCCCTTCTAGCTCTAGAACCTATAAACTCTAATGTCATGTATCCAGGTTATGAGGCAAAGGTAATGCTGATGTAGGGATTGAACCCATGACCTTGACCTTACTAGTACCCCAATAACTAGTTCTATGGCTACCAGGAGAAATAAATACCAGCCAAGGAGCCCCAGTATTTCAAGAGGACTATGGATAGGAAAATGTGCCCTCAAATGAAAGCTATTCTTTGGAGAATTTTTGTATAGAAATCTAAGTGACCCTAGAATTTTGGGCTATGGCACTGTCAGAAACAAGCCTAGTGTGGTCTTCATGTGAAGTGTATGAGATCAGCAGATCAGCTGCCCCTGAACTGAATACTGCTCTGGCTGAGATCGTCTGGATGTTATTCAGAATACAGGGAGATTATTTGTCCCCAGACTTCTCCTTCCTTGACCCAAAGCTGAACATGGGGCTATTGTCCAAAAGAGCAGGAGGCACCGGGTCACTTTTGCTGCAATCTTCAAGTCACAATGACTTTTAACAGGCAACATCTGATGGTGCCAGAGCCCTATGCAGCCCTGGGTGAAATTATGATAACAAGAGAAAAAAGCTATTACTGCCACCATGCTTTCATTATGCAAATGATATTAAGATAGGCTGTGTGGATCGCCCCTGGCTATGCTATAATCTCCATGCAGTGATTATAATGTGTCAAACTTAGTCATTTTGATTATGACATGTTAATTACATGCCATCCTCATGTAGACATGAATATTACTCGCAGTCAGACAAAACACAAATTGGGGGCATTGTTGGTTGGTTGTGGGTTTTTTTAACTTTTTTTTGATTAAATGGATTAAAAGATTAAAAAGATACATAATATTGCAAACTAATTAAATATCGGCAAAATCCTCTCTGCTCCACTGGGTGGGGAGAGGCGGACACAGTACACTTGGGCTGCTAGTTTGCATTTTTTTCTTTGGTGCCACTGCAGGAGCAGAGTACATTGTGTTTCCTGGGAAACACAGAGCCTGGATTACTGGGATGGGAGGGTCTGAGATTGGATTTGGGGGTAAGGAGATAGTAGGGGTGAGTGAAAGAACATGTCAAAGTTCCAGATACCCAAGTAGCCTTGGACTTAGAATCATGGAATTTGGGAGTTTGGAGGGACCATGGAGTCAATGTCTTTATTTTAAACATTAATTCATTCAATTCAACAAACATTTATTAAGTTTCTATTGTGTGCAAAGGCACAGATACAAGATTTCTAAAAGGCAGGGATCTTACCATTCTGGAAATCACAGTCTAGTAGGGAAGTATTACTATAGTAGGACGACCAGGCAGAGATTTAGAGGGCACTGTTAACACTTATACTACTTCAGCAGGTAGAAACAACTGAGGTGGCACTAGTTACCAAGAATAATTATTTAACATAGGAAGATACCAGATGATTTTCTCCCTGTTCTCCACAAGAATTCTTCTCTGGCTAGGTCCTTGCCCTACTTTTGTTATCCTATCTTCTGAGGGGCCATTGACCTCCTCAGTAAGCATCCTGGAGGTGTCTAGGTCACCATGGGACCTGAGGTCCAGAGGTCTCTCCTTGTCTCTCAGCTGAGTTTGTCTTACATCTTTCTCCAGGTTCCATAATCTAATACATGGTAGTTATGACTCTGGTCTGTTAGGGGGATAAGAGGCAAACACAGAGAGCCATCATGTACAATAAGTATATGATGTTACATATAAAAGTTTCAAAGAAAATGCTATGAGGAGGAAAGACATTCCTGACTGGAAGGGATCCAAGAAGGCTTTCTTATGGATCGGGCACAGGGCATTGAAGGAAAGATAGGCATTCAACAGACAATGAGGAGAGACTTTCTTGGAGGGCTTGCTCAAGGCAATCCAAGCACACTCACTATCGATTCCTCTCGCTGCACTGGTTTGTGTACCCATCTTATACCTGCCATTAAACTATAGCTCTTTGAGAGTACAAGCATGTTTCCTGCTCCTTATTTCCCATAAGGCTTAGTAGTGATCTGAGCAATAGTAGCTGCTCACCTCAGGTTGATACAGGGTGTCATGACCTCACATATCATATATAATCTAGGAGTGAGAGAGAGCTCAAAGTCCAACCTCCTCGTTCTATAGATAAGAAACCTGAGACCAGAAGAGGTTAAGTGACTTGCCTAAGATTCAGAGCCCGTGTTCTTTCTATTGGTCAACAGTGACTAACTGAACCCTGAGCCTGTCAAGTTACTGGCAGTTTTAGAGCATCGCTGCTCTACTCCCATCATGTTTTCTCTGGCCACTGGGCATAATCAAATGACTATTAGCTTAAATTCTTAAAGATCTCAAAAAAAAAATAGCAGTTTTTCTCTCTCATTTCAGGTTAATGTAAAAACCCAGTATAACTGTATGTGTATATATGTATAATATATATTTACATTTATCTATATCTACATAGATATAGATGCCTCTTCTCCTCCCCTCCAATACCTTCTCCTGGCATCAGGGGATAGGGTGAGAGAAAGACCAGAAGCAGAATTAGTTCTGCTTTCTATTAAGTAAGACATCCTGGGCAGGGTGGAAAATATTGAGAGTGGCTCATACAATGGATTTGGAGACAGAAGACCTAGGGTTAAGGTCCATCTTTGTTACTTATTGTGTGACAGTGTGACAATGTGACATTGGAAAAGATACTACTTTTTAAGTAGGTTCCAATTTCCTCCCTTGTAAAATGAAGAGAATAGATGAGATCATCTCTAAGATCTTCTATATCTCTAATATTCTATATTTCTGTGACTAGAGGGCTTTGACAATAGCAAGGCTTGACCTTTGTGAACTTTGTGAATGGCATTAAATGTTTGTCCCCCCCTCTGTTTAGATAGAGGAAGGAGAGACACATAAATAGTTAAGAGATTTATTGGAAATGTGGGTGGACTACTGATGTGGGAGGTGAACTGAGAGTGAGCTTGGGTTAGTTGACCAGTGAATGAGCATGGATCAGAATATCCATGTGAGCGAATACTCAAATGGTTGATGGTATTCTAGGATGAGGACTGGTTCTCATAAGAGAAATGGATAGTAGAAAGATGTGTCCCTGACCTACATCACTTGAGGAGGGTGCCTTTCTTTTTTGTCTTGACATCAAAAGATCTTCAGGTATGTAACTCTCAACTCATCCATGCTTGCTTATCCTGTGTGATTCTTGCCCATGTGTCCCCATTGAAGGGAACATCCAAATTGATGAGATCACAGATCTATGTGCATAGTTGAGTAGATTTGATTATTTTTTACACTATCATAAATAGCAAATTGTTAGTTTTGTTGATCAATAACGCTGATAGTTTTCCTAGTATTGAACCAGCCTTGCATTCCTGGTATAAATCCTACCTGATCATAATGTATTATTCTAGTGATAAAATAAACTGCAAATTGATCACTCATCTTGTGATGACAAAATTCTCTGAATTTTCCCATACTGGTTTTCAAACAAGATATACAATTCTTCATGAAATCCATACTGACATCATTCCAACTTGTGCTCATGGTCCTTGAGAACTTTGTCATAATGGTATGATGTAATGAGGCATCAATGGAAGTAAGACTTTAGATGATGACTTTAATTTTATTTATACTAATAATTTCCTTAAGCTTATATATTCTTTCTCTATGTAGGCATATACACACAAAATTCTTTCCCTTTATTAATAAGGAAAAGAGCACTTTTGTAATCAGTCAAATATGTCTTGGAGTCAAGAAGATCATAGTTTAAGTTGAGTCCTGCCAAGATATTTACTTGCTACGTGATCCTGAACAAATAACTTAACCTTTGTGAGAGTGTTTTCTTATATGAAAAATGAAAGGATGGATTTGATGATCTCTAAGTTTCCTTCTAGCTCTGAATCTGACACTAATGTCCTATGTGAAAGATAAAAGGTCATAAAGGAAAGAAGCAGATGCCAGCCACAGTCTAGAGCATCTAGTTATGGTGGCAGAAGAAGAGAAGATAATTAGGAACCAAATACAACAGTTGTCCAAATTCAGGGAACTATTGCCACGATCTAATATTTGTGTAGCCTTGGCTAGGCATCATTCATCTCTCTGAGCTTCAGAACTTCCAATTTTAAATAAAAGAGTTGGGCTAATTGATCTCTATGGTCCCTTCCAACTCTAAAGCTATGATCTTATGAGCCAAGCAGGCTCAGAGACAGGAACTGTGTTGGCTTGAGCCAGGCTTTAGAAAAGATCAGTGAAGATTTTTAGCATAGTGAACATAGTGTTCTGGGGAGAAGAAAAGGTCCATCCCTCACAAATCCAAGGAAGAATGGAAATTCCTGGAAAATTCTGGGGAAACTGACAAACTATGGTACTGATAGCCACCAAAGTGATTTTCCTAAAATGCAGGTCCCACCATGTCACTCCCATATTTGGTAAAATCCAGTGGTTCCTATTTCCTCCAGGATCAAATACAAATGTTTTATTTAGCATTTAGAGTCCTTCATAACCCTTCCCTAGCCCTATCCTTCCAGTCTTCTTATACCTTATTCCCTGCCACATATTCTTCCATATAGTGACACTGGTCTCGTCTGTTTCACATACAAGACACTGTATCTCTCGTCTCTGGTCATTTTCTGTGGCTGTCTCCCCTACCTGGAATGCTCTCCTTTCTCTTTCCCACAGTCCTTCCATATATTGACTTCCCTGGCTTCCTTTAAGTCCTGACTAAAAATCTGATCTCACATAGGAAGCCTTCCTCAATCCCTCTTAATCCAACTGCCTTCTCTCTGTTAATTATTTCCTATTTATTCTATATATAGCTTGCTTTGTCTATTGGTTTGCATGTTATCTCCCCCATTAGGTCTTAAGCTCCCGGAGGGGAGGGCAAATCTTTTGTTTCTTTTTGTATGCCCCGTATTAAGCACAGTAGCCTGGCACATAGTAGGTGCTGAATAAATGTTGATTGATTGATTGGTTCAGAAAAACCTAAAGAGAATTTTTTTAATACACACACTCTGGTATCCTCTGGGTTAAACTCAGTAGCATGAGACTTGGCCAAATGCAGTCAAGTGGCATGAAGTCCGCAGGATAATAGGCACAGATAAGAGTCCAGGCAGGATATTCAGAATCAGAATAGCTAGAAACAGGGACACTTACCTTCTGGAGATGGTTCTTCTGCTTCACTGTCTAATCCATGGACAACTTTAGTGGTAGGAATTTCAAATCATCAGGGGCCAAGGAGAGTGTGGAAAGAGCACTAGTCAAGGAGTCAAGAAATGTGACTACCAGTTCAGGCCCCAGTGATGGAAATATGTTTAACTGTGGGTAACTTTTCCCATTGGTCTCAATTATTAACCATATGGATGAGAGCAGTAACATTAATTTTTGCTTGTAACTCAAGAACTCTCTGATCCTCCATCCTTCTCACTCAGCTCTCATATCCAACCAGCTGCTGAATTATCTCCTTCTCTCCACTTACATGGACTTCATCACTCTTTACCTGGATTATTGCAGTGCTCTTTTAATTGGCCTTCCTGCCTCTGTTCTCTCCTGTAGTGCTCCATTCTCCACATGGCTGCCAAAATGATCTTTCCAAAGCACGGGCCTGAGCAGGTCACTACCCCACTGATGAAATTTCAATGGCTTCCTATTGCCTCTAGGATAGAATACGAATTCCATTGTTTGTTATTTAAGGTTCTTTAGATTAAGGATGCAATTCACCTTTCTAGAATAATTCCTCACTACTCCCCCTGTAGTGGTATGTACTCCAGTTAAAGTGGTTTACTTCCTGTTCCTCACACATGAGATTCCATTTCCCAAAACCATGCCTTTGTACAAGCTCTTTCCCATGTCTAGAATGTTCTCTCCCATCTCTGTATCTGATGATTACTAGATCCCTTCAATGCTTAGCTTAAGTACTGCCTCCCATTTGATGCCTTTACCAGTCCCTTAAGCTGTTAGAGCTCATCTCCTTGAAATTATATTCCATTTAATTTTGCATCTTCTCTCTGCCCATATGTCATCCCTCCCTGGAGAATGTAAATCCCTTGAAGGCAAAAATTATTGTGCCCCTAGCCTAAGTGCCTGAAATATTGTAGGTGATTAATAAATGCTTATTGAATTAAATTCCATTTAATGTGATGTTACAAGTCCCCTAAATTTTCTGGGTCTCAGTTTCCTCCTTTGTAAACTGAAGGGTTGGATTAGATGACTCCTTTTTTTTTTTATTTAACTTTTTACATTCATTTTCACAAAATTTTGGGTTCCAAATTTTCTCCCCTTTTCTCCCCTCCCCCCACCCCAATACACCGAGCATTCTAATTTTCCCTATCACCACTCTGCCCTCTCTTCTATCATCCCTCCCTTCTCTTGTCCCCATCTTCTCTTTTGTCCTGTAGGGCCAGATGACTTTCTATTCCCCATTACCTGTATTTCTTATTTCCTAGTAGCAATAACAATACTAAACAGTTGTTCCTAAAACTTTGAGTTCCAAATTCTCCCCATCCCTCCCTCCCCACCCATTCCCTTTGGGAAGGCAGGCAATTCAATATAGGCCATATCTGTGTAGTTTTGCACATGACTTCGATAATAGTCGTATTGTGTAAGACTAACTGTTATTTCCCTCCATCCTATTCTGCCCCCCATTGTTTCTATTCTGTCTTTTGATCCTGTCCCTCTCCAAGTGTTGACTTCAAATTGCTCCCTCCTCCCATTGCCCTCCCTTCCATCATCCCCCCCGTTGCTTATCTCCTTCTCCCCCACTTTTCTGTATTGTAAGATAGGTTTTCATACCAAAATGAGTGTGCATTTTATTCCTTCCTTTAATTGAATGTGATGAGGGTAAACTTCTTGGTTTTTTTCCTAAGCTCTCCTCTTTTTCCCTCCATTAAAAAGTCTCCTGTTTGCCTCTTGAATGAGATATAATTTACCCCATTCCATTTCACCGTCTTTCCTCCCACTACATTTCTCTCTCATCATTTACCTTCATTTCTTTTAAGATTTGGTCCCATCCTATTCAATTCACTCTGTGCTCTCTGTCTGTGTATGTGCATGCATGTGTGTATGTGTGTGTGCATGCATGCGTATACATGTGTGTGTGTATGTGTGTGTGTATAATCCCACCAACTACCCAGATACTGAAAAATTTTAAGAGTTACAAATATTGTCTTTCCATGTAGGAATGTAAACAGTTCACTTTTGGTAAGTCCCTTATGACTTCTCCTTGCTGTCTACTTTTTCATGCTTCTTCTCATTCTTGTGTTTGAAAGTCAAATTTTCTTTTCAGCTCTGGTCTTTTCATTCTTTCAAGAATGCTTGAAAGTCCTCTGTTTCATTGAAAGACCATATTTTCCCCTGAAGTATTATACTCAGTTTTGCGGGGTAGGTGATTCTTGGTTTGAGCCCTAGTTCCTTTGACTTCTGGAATATCCTATTCCAGGCCCTTTGATCCCTTAATGTAGAAACTGCTAGATCTTGTGTTATCCTGATTGTATTTCCACAATACTGGAATTGTTTCTTTCTAGCTGCTTGTAATATTTTCTCCTTGGCCTGGAAATTCTGGAATTTGGCCACAATGTTCCTAGGAGTTTCTCTTTTTGGATCTCTTTCAGGTGGTGATCGATGGATTCTTTCAATACTTATTTTGCCCTCTGGTTGTAGAATCTCAGGGCAGTTTTCCTTGATAATTTCATGGAAGATGATGTCTAGGCTCTTTTTTTGATCATGGCTTTCAGGTAGTCCCATAATTTTTAAATTGTCTCTCCTGGATCTATTTTCCAGGTCAGTTGTTTTTCCCATGAGATATTTCACATTCTCTTCCATTTTTTCATTCTTTTGGTTTTGTTAGGTGATTTCTTGGTTTCTCAGAAAGTCATTAGACTCCATCTGTTCCATTCTAATTTGGAGAGAACTGTTATCTTCAGTGAGCTTTTGAACCTCTTTTTCCATTTGACTAATTCTGCTTTTGAAAGCATTCTTCTCCTCATTGGCTTTTTGAACCTTTTTTGCCAATTGAGTTAGCCTATTTTTCAAGGTGTTATTTTCTTCAGCATTTTTTGGGGTCTCCTTTACCAAGGTATTGACCTGTTTTTCATACTTTTCTTGCATCTCTCTCATTTCTCTTCCCAGTTTTTCCTCCACCTGTCTAACTTGCTTTTCAAAATCCTTTTTGAGCTCTTCCATGGCCTGAGTCCACCGGACATCCACCTGGGGTGTCTGGGATACAAGAGGCCCTGCCCTCCATGTCTTTCCCTGACGGTAAGAATATTTCCTCGTCATAAGAATTGAAAGGTGGGAACATCTGCACCCCATCAAAGTAGCTCTCTATGGTCTTATTTTGCTTCCTTTTTCTGGGCATTTTCCTAGCCAGTTACTTGACTTCGGAGATTCCTCTGCACCCCCGCCTAGATCCGCCCAGCTAGTGCTTGGGGTCTGAGATTCAAGTGCTGCTTCCCAGTCTCAGGGCTTTCCGCGGCGGGAGCGGCTGCTATTCAATGTGAGCTTAAGTTCTGGTGCTCAGGTGGGGGCAGTGCCGCCTCCCAGGCTCAGCTCCCTCAGGGGGTTTATGCAGAGACCTGAAGTTCTGCCTCCTGCTCTGGGAGTCCCAGGCCGCCTCCACCGCTTCCTGCCCCTGCCTTTGCCTCTGCCTCCCGAGGGGGCCTGAGACACGTAGACACACTGCTCCCCTCTCAGCCAGCCTAGACATCTCTCTCACTGACCTGTAGCGTCTGTGGGCAGAGGGACCTTCCCGGCCACCAGAGATTCCGTCCCTGAAGCCTGCTCAGATCTGCTTCTCTCTGCCACACGGCCAGGGCAGCTCAGGTGTGGACTCCTCTTTTCAGGGCCCACGGACCCTGGGGACCGCTCTCCAGGGCTCTCTGGAATGGAAATCTTTTCCACTGTTTTTCTGCGGCTTTGCAGTGCTCCAGAATTCGTGGAGAGTTCTTCTTGTAGGGCTGTGGGTTCAGAGCTAGCATACGTGAGTCTTTCTACTCCACCATCTTGGCTCCACCCCCCTGGATTAGATGACTTCTAATTACCCTGTCAGATCTGATTCTATACTGAACCTGTTTTACATACCTTACAAATTTACTGTGAGGCTCAGGACATCGTTAATGAATAATGTTTCCTGAGAACTTACCACATACTGAGCCCTGTCCTAGGTGCTATGGGAGTATACAGAATAATATAAGACAAAGTCTAATGCTCTTGGGGGTTTTTCTAACTTCATGGGTAAGATTGTTGTTTGTCCTTTCTTCTGTAAGAGGAAAACAGACCAATGACATCAGGAAGGTGATTTCATGACATGCAAGTGAATTGAATTTAAGTGAGGCAGGGCTATGTAAAGTCACCAGCCTCACTATCTCCTGCCTAGCCATCTGGATCTAGTGGCATGATATAGATCAGGATGACTGAAGATGGCCCCCCTGGATAAGATACACACTTAAGAAAAACAGTGCTTTACAAGACATTATATACTAAACACTAAATGACTCGCATAGAGATTAAGATAATACTACAGGTGTTTAGAGATTGATGTTGGCCCTACCAGGGGTGACAAAGGAAGGCTTTTAGGAAAGAGGTGATATTTGACAAGATGAAGTAAGATTGCAATGAACAAACATAAAGGGGAAAGATGTTTCAGACATGTATGTGTATGATAGTGGAAAAAATCTCATTTGGGGGACCAAATACTATCTTGAAAAAACAAAGGATTCTTGTTGGGGGGATCAGAGGTCAATGTCTGGAAAGGTAGGTTCACATATGATTGGTGAATTCTGAATTAAGACTCAAATGAAACCAAGTCTCTGAAAGTGCTTTGAAAAGCAGGAAGCATTGTACAAACATAAGGGATTATTCTTAAAATACAATTTCAATGAAGATAGTTTAATACAATGTTCCCTCTATCATGAAATGTGTCATTAAATATAGAAAGAGATCAGATGCCTTCCCACAGAGCATCCCTGGGATAAAGTATCTAGGTGAGAAACAGAATTGTTGAGATAGCTCAGAAAATCTGAAGGGGGCAGGAGGAGAAATTTCTCCCTAGGGAACTTTGCTTAACTAGTCTTATAAATAGCCTCGATCACAATGACATTTGATTAATTTTGGGGAAAATAAGTAAGAGCATTTTGCCAGTTCATCAGATTTCATGCTTTCATAGCTGTTGCTAATGTAAATATTAGCATCCAAACTAAAAAATTGTCTTTGGTAATTAAATGCCCTGATTTGCGAGTTCCATTAGCAGAGAGCTTAAATGAACTTTGTCTCCCTTTCTTGCTTCCCCTATTTTAATGTGGTGTTAGTGTCAGTGGATACATTTGGGTTGGGGGGACAATGGATTGGTAATTATTATCCATCTTTTGAGGTGCAGGATCTTGAACTAGGTCCACTAGCGGGAGAGAAGTGAAAGAGTTCATATTAGCCCCAGCCCTCATGAAGCTTAAAGTCAAATGAGAGAGGAAGGATGAATTCAAACATTGACAAGCTGGAGGAATTCCAGGGGCTTTTAGGGGGTCTGGAAGCCCAGAAACAGGCCAGGGAGTGAGAATGTAGACTCCCAAGAAACCCAACATGGTACAGCAGAAAAAGCCTCATCCCTGAAGTCCCTTTTTACATTCACAATTTGTGTAACCTTGGGCCAATTATTGCATATCTCTAGGTTTCAGTTTCCTCATCTATAAAATAAAGATGTTGGATTAGGTGACTTCCAAGGTCCCTTCCATCTCTTAGATGTATTACCTAAGATGTCTTTAACATTCTTCCCATGTAGATCATAGTTATTCCTATGGAGATCTAAAGCTGGAAAGGACCTTAGAAGCCATGAAGTCTAACATTCTCATCTTGCAGATGAATAAACTGAGTCATGGAGACATTAAATGATTAGCCTAGGATCATATGGCTAGTAAATGTCTGAGGTAGGATTTAAATCCACATCTTCACAACTTCAGACCAAGTAACTTAGCCACCATGCCACGCTACCTCTCATGATTTCCACATTCTCCTGTGATCATTTCATGTTAACTTGGGCATACTGCATATGGGAGAGTTGGCTGAAAAAAAAACAACTATAAAAGAGGCATCAAGAATTTCAAGATAAAAAAGACTTTAGAGATTGTCTGGTCCAGTCTTATCATTTTACCTTTAGAACTCACATCAATGTCCACTCTTTTAGGAAGGTTTTTCATATTCCCTTAGTTGCTAATGACCTTTCCTTCTCATCTCATGTAGTATTTTGTTTCTGTCTAATTCACTTTTCATGCACTTGGGTGCATTATCTTTTTCTATATATACATCATAAATTCCTCCCACTCCCCCATCCTTAAACTTTGGAAAGAAATGTTTAGATAGGACCTGTGATATCATTGATGTATGGAACTCCTTTTCAGCTTTGAGATTCCATAATTTTATTAACTAAAACCCTTTAGCGTGTTGAAGGAAAGTTAGGCTTCAGTGTTATGACCAGAAATGTCTTTTGGGCAGGTATCAGGTATCTGACACCTCTTATGTCAGGTTCATTGGAGTTTATGCTCCATTTGACTCACAGAGTTGTTTTGCCACAGTGAGGGTTACATTCTATGTCTAGTTGTTTTCTGTGATTCTGGAAAAGCTGGCTCAGCTATCAGTTTACACATCTGGATAATGCATACAGCAAGTTGACTCAGTAGCAAACATCACAACTCTGGTGTGGTTTGTTCTCCCTTGTGCAGGGTGACACCTGAGTTTACTATATCAGCACCTTGGCCAGTATCTTGATCGAGAGTATGGCTGTGGACAAATTTTCTTGTTTGATGCTCACAACAGTCCTGAGAAGGAGAAAGAAAGTATATTATCACTATTTTGAAGATAAAGAAATTGAGACTCAAAGAAGATATTTAACCTCTTGAGCTCACACAACTATTAAAATGGTGGAACTAGGAATAGAAACTAGATTTTCTTGTTGATGTTGCTCAGTTGTATACAACTCTTTGTGACCCCTTTTGGGATTTTCATGGCAAAGATACTGGAGTGGTTTGCCATTTCCTTCTCCAGCTCATTTTACAGATGAGGAAAGTGAGGCAAAAAGGAAGAAGTGACTTGCCAGGGACATCATTATGTTATGTTGTCATTCCAAACACAAATTGCTACTTTAAGGAGAGACCACCACACCAGGCTTCTCCATCTGTCCTGTTGTATATAGGGCAAGCCCTTCTATATATACTATCTCCTATGACTAAAATATGACCTCCTTGAGAACAAGACTGTTTTATTTTGCTCATTGTAGCTCTAGTTCTTGGAACATAAGTGCTTGATGAATATTTTTCATTCATTCGTAAAAGCAAATGATCAGAACTGTGGTCCTATTATAACCAAATACACTTAGACCTTCTTTCTATCCCTTCCCTTCTCGCTTCCTTCTCCATGATGCCTACTATCCATTGCAGAAGATAATGAATAAGTTACAAGTACATTGCTAAAATAACTTAGAATTACTAAGAGCAACTTTTTGCAAAAGGCACCAAATCCCTGATTTTGTAATTGAGCCATTTAAATAGAGCATCCTGTACAGAGAAAATGTGTTAAAAATATCAGTTAATTACTTTTTTTTGAAAATCCCAAGGTATGAGTTTCAGTTAATTGGTCTTGCATACCATATGTTTAGGTATAACCAACTATGTATGCATAGTACAAGTATATCAATGGACATACATACATCTAACTACTTAAAGGATATGACTGCAAAGTAATGAGATTTTTTCTGAGGTATGTGGGATGCACTTCAGTACTTTATGTTTATATTTGTATGTATAGTACACTTAATGACTGTAAGAAAGTGGATCAGACAGAAAGCTGAACAAATTCATGACTCATGAACCTTTCTTATACTTCTCTTGTGAAGAGTAATCATTACTTGCTTTAACTAAGACCCTCTGTTTTGATTATAAGTATCATTATGAGAAAATGCTAACTGAGCTCTGATCTTTGTTATGTGATAAAAAAAACCATGAAATTCAAAAGCATTGTCCTTTATTCATGGGCATTATTAACTACTTTGATAATATCATACTATTTTTATGTAGGCTCAACCAATGAGTGTCCTTACTAGTAGAGATATTAACAGAATCCCATTGAAATAGTACATATTTTTTTTCACCATGACTAGGCAACTAAGGGATGTAGTGCTCTAGACTTGGAATGGGGAAGACCTGAGTTCAAATCTTGTCTCACTCACTAGCTAAGTCACATAATTTCCGAATCTCAAGTTCCTCATCTTAAAATTAACTCAACCCTTTCTCCCAGGGTTGCTGTAGGGATAAAATGAAATAATATTTGTAAAGTGCTTTGTAAAACTTTAAGGTGCTATGTGAATGCTAGTTATTATTATTAATATTCTGTCAATATTTTATTTCTAAATTTATAATTGTGACTGTTAGGACCCCCGGGCAAAAGCCTACCTTGTCCTCGACCTGGTCTTCGTGCGCAACGGCGCGTCTTGTACCAAGACACGATCTCCCTCTCATAGAACACACCGAGGCAGCAGCATAGCAGGATACAGACTTTATTCTTGTTACATCTTGCCCATCCAGCCAGACCCCTTAAGTTCCCCTGAATATTTATATTGTCCCAGGGGCTGTCCCTGGTAGAAATCTGCTCAGCAGCAAGTCCTTGCCTTTCACAATGTATCAGAGTACATACGTAAATTGTAATCTTTGTTCTAGTTCCCTGTTCTCTGTTACATCCTGCTTAGGCCTCTTTCTTGTGAACATAAGGAAATTATGTTCTGTTCGCACATGGTTATCAGCATGGTAAAGTACAAGTAGGTTATGTGCTGTTTGCTCATGCTTCAAGATAGAGAAGGTTATTGTGAGTTTTTGGTCAAGCTGACCCAGCTATTTCCTAACAGTGACCTTATATGACAGTTTTCTCTTAAAATGATCTTCATTTAAGCTCCCAAAATATCAATTAAATCTAGTTTTCATTGTCACCACAAGCATAGACATTTTTATTATATAGTAACACTTCAGTTAGGGGCAACTAAGTGGCACAGTGAATAGAGGAAATGGACTTGGAACCAGAAAGATCCATCTTTGAGAATTCAAATCTGGCTTCAGACACTAACTGTGGGACCCTGGACAAGTCACTTAACCTTGTCTGCCTCAGTTCTTTATCTGTAAAATGCACTGGAGAAGGAAATGGTAAATTACTTCAGTATCTCTGCCAAGAAAACCTCTAATAGGGTCATGGAGAGTTGGACACAACTGAAAAATGATTTAACAACAAAAAACACCTCACCTGTCAGACTTCAGCTTACTGGCAGTTCAACTATTCAGAACACACCAGTGACGAGCAAGCAAAAGAGAACTCACTAAGCTTGCATACTAATGATATACTTTACTGCTGAGAGTCCTAGACTCTCACTCAGAACCCATTTACTCCCATTTTACAAAAAGTCATAGCAAACTTGGTTATCTACTTACTTGGCCCAAACAAATTATTATCAACCAATTATATTAGGAGAGGAGCACTGCTAGAGGCAGACATATTATGAGGTACAAAAAGAAGCAGCTGGCATCCTAACAGTGAGGGAAGAAACCAATAAAGGGCAGAAAGAATAAAAATATATAAGAATTCATAAAAAATTCACTTGTCCAGGGCTATTTGCAATATGGACAGTCCTTCACACCTCAATAGCCTTTGAGGGAGATTTGCAGCAGGGTGTTTATAATCATGGTGGATTGATTTGATGATCTCACAAGTCCTTTTGAGCTTAGTAGTTCTTTACCTCTGAGTCATAAAATGAAGTCTAAATTATGTGTGTCCAGTCCATGTTCCTTATTAAGACATGGAGGTATTCAGTATGCTTTGAAAATGTTTTCATCAAAATGGGCCAAGCTAAAGAAGTCTGGGTACTTAAAGGGGTAAGCTTCATTCATCAGGAAAATTCACTTATGTGGAAGGAACACTCATTCCACAGATAAATGAGGTGTGACTGTTTATGTTGATGGTGCATGTCAAGAAGTGAATGAAGAGGGAATCTAGTATTACCATTAGGATTAGGGTACTCGTGCTCAACCAAAGGGATGGGGGCAGGGGAGGAAGCAATATACTTCTGGGATCCAGGAGAAAACATCTGCCCAGGGGTTACAAAGGTGACAGGTCAGTACTGTGACTGCACAGCACTAGTTCTGGTGGCAACAAGAGGATGACAGAACAGCATCTAGGTCCTCTCTGCTCTTCCCATTCCTCTCCTTGAAATGTTATGATGAGTTAAGGAAATGATGAATATAGGGAATTCAGAAGCATAAGGGCTTACGTCAAATAGGTCTACAGACCTGAGAAAACAGAACTAGAAGACATACATGGTATATAACATAAAATAATAAATAAATAAATAAAATAAATAAGTAGCTGTATATAAATACATAAATAAATAATGATGTGGAATAGAAAAATAAGTAATATAAAATAATAGTTATAGCTAGCGTTTATATAGTGCCTTGAAGTTCACAAAGTGCATTGCAAGTGTCATCTGATATGACCTTCCTCACAAGTCTGGGGTAGGTGCTATTATTATCCCTATTTTCCTAATGAGGATACTGAGGCAGACAGAAGTTAGATGACATGGCTAGAAAACAAAAATGAATCTGAAGACAAAATGTGAATTTAGGTCTTCCTGACTCAGATCTGGTGCTTTATCCATGGTACACCTAGCTGCCATCTTAACTCAAAATAATTAATTAATAAAATGGTTATGGAGAATAGACACTGAAAACAGAGATGTGGGGGACGTTGGTGGCAGAATGTTACTTGCATTTTCTGATATGGATGCTTTGTTGATTGATTTTGTTTAATTATTATCTTTTTAAATAAAAGATAACTCAACATTTGTGGTATACAAGAAAATGACTGGCACAAAACCCAAAAAATATCTGAGACAAAAATTAAATCAGACTGATGTGATCTGACCTGCAGTTTCTCTAAGTCTGTGTTGTGTTGGAGGATCTCCCAGGACTCCTGAATTGCTGAATTCATTTTGGGTTTCTGCTGGGTTACTTGCCAAATTGTGGTGGAGGGGGAATGGTACAGAGGCCTACAGAGTGGGAAAGGATTACCCAGGCTGCCCCAGACTCCTTGAGCTAGGGTATGGTTGGTTGCCTTCCAACCCCTCCAGTGGCCATGCTTGGAGCTTTATCTAATTCTGCACTAACTCTAGGGCCCAGGGCAGCATCATTCCTGAAAAATTAGGGCTTAGAATTGCTAATGACAACAGCTAATGTGCAAGATAAGAATCATCCACAATATCCATAAAGCAGAGTATGGTTTACAAGCTACTTTCACAGGTATTTTTCTCATTGCTTAGACTTAATAGAATGTAGCAGCTCGTGGGGACCTTCAAGATCATCAATTCATCCCTTTCCTTTTGCAGAGGCAGAAACTGAGACCCAGAGAGGGGAAGGTCACATGGCTAATTCATGCTGGGTTGAGTAGAACCCATATCACTTACTTCCTAAATAGCTAGTCTTTCCAAACTGTCCACCAGGTAGAAGCTGGTAGTATATACATGTGTGTGAATATATATATATATATATATATATATATATATATATATATATATATATATACACACATACATACAGTGTTTAAAGCACTATACATCATATATGTATATAATATACTATATATGGTATATGTAGTATATATATAGTACTTTAAAGCACTATGTGTGTATATATGTATATATGGTATCTATAATGTGTGTGTGTATATATATATATATATACATATATATACATACTTTTTTTTTTTGCATTCTGAGATTGCTCAATAAGTGAGACCCAACGGGACATCCATCAGTCAATAAACATTTATTAGGCACCTAGATAGCATAGTAGGTAGAACACTGGGCCTGGAGCCAAGACTTGAGTTCAAATTCAGTCTCAGATATTTACCATTTATGTGACTCTAGCCATATGACCTTCAAGGAAAGTGACTCTGGACAACTCATTTAACCTCTGTTTGCCTCAGTTTCCTCAACTGTAAAACAACATAATAATAGAACCTAGCAACCCTCCCAAGGTTGTTTTGAGGATCAAATGAGATAATATTTATTAAGTGCTTAACATAGTGCTGAGCACATAGTAAACATTTAGTAAATGCTTAATTCCTTCCTTCCCCCTCCCTCCCTATCTCCTCTCTCCCTCCCTCCCCCTCCCTTCCTTCCTCCTTCCTTCCTTCCTTCTTTCCTTCCTCCCTCTCTCCCTTCTTTTCTCCCTTCCTTCCTTCCTTCCACAGGCTAGGCACTGTACATACAATGAGCAGAAATGACGTAGTCTCTGCTCTCAAGGAGCTCATACCTTATTGGAGGTAGAAAATTGTATATATGAAGTCCCTTCAACCTCTCACATTCTGTTTTAGAGATGCTGATGGAAAGCCAGTAGGAGAACAGGATTACATGGTACAGAGAGTGTGGCAAGTGGCCAGCTCTAGGGCAAGTCACTAAATTTCTGGGCCTCAGTTTCCTGATCTCTAATAATGAAGGAGTTAGGTGAGGTGACCTCCAAGATCCTTTCTAGATCTATGATCTTCTTATTTTCCTTTTATCTTCCCTTCTTATACAAGAACTAACACATTCAAGTCTCTGAGGACATGGTTACGGCAAAATGCTTAGTGGAGGGTAAAACTAGGAGTTACACTGGGGGTCTTTTGACTTCTGCCCAGGTTCAACCATTAGTCTGAGGACACTGTGGTCATCCTGGTCGGGATATATTCATGTATCCCATGCTTCTGGGCAAAGTGAAAGGATATCTACCTTTCTCCCTCCAGAATCTTGCACTTCTGTGGACATAGCAGAAAATGAAACTGCGTAGTTAGTAGAACTTGCAGTAGCTGCTGCCAGCTGCCCAGGCTCCTGGCCTGACCCAGTTTCTCTTCCTCCAACTCAAAGATAATAATCCCTGTTCTCCTCTTCACCTCACTGGGAGGCTATGTGAGTTCATTAGATTAAAAAAAGAATCTATAAACTACTTTGAGCACCTTGGAGGTAGGGGGTCTACAAGTACAATGTAATAGTAATAATGCTGCAATAATTACCTTGATTAATTTATGCGTAAGACAGGAAAAAAAGAATCTTAATTAAGAAGCATTTCAATGTAGCTAATATGGGTCCCATGTATTTGAAGGTGATCCCTAACTGAAGTCCCATGATCCCATGCATAGGATTTAGAGCAGGAGGGGATCTTAGAGATTATCTAGCTCACCCTCTCATTTTTGTAGATAGGGAAACTGAGGTTCAAAGAGGCTAGTGACTTATACAAAGTCACACAGATGGGTGATTTGTACTCCTATGATTTTTAAAAATCAAAAGCAGGTGATTCTGCTAATTAAGCCCCAAACTATGAAGGTGGGGCATTTTGGAATGGGTTATTATTTGATAAAACAGACGAAAAAGATTATGGGACATCCAGTAATGGTATTGAATTACTCTTATTGTGCTCTATGATCACTGGGCACAGCTGGCAAGCAGTTCACATAAGCAGAAATCATTAATTTTTTTTATGTAGTCTGAACAAGGGTTTCTCAGGTTGGCTAGGCTAGGAGAAGGGGGAATGAGTTGAATAGAGGTAGACACCTGGTAGCTTCCAGTCTTCTCTCCTAATAGAGAGAAGGGTGAGCCACTGGGAATTTTTGGACAGTCGGGGGACAGCATGAAGTCATTGGGCTCCCAAGGAGAGGTGTGGGGAGGAAAAGGAGGGCCTGAACTAAGGGGGTAGTAATGTGAATGAGGAGAAGGAGGAAGATGTGAGAGAAGTTGTGGAGGTAGAAATTGTAAGATTTGACAATTGATTAGACTCGTAAAGTGAGAGAGTAGCAAATCCATAAGAATGGTGAGGATATGAATAAAGTGGTACCTCTGAGAGAAACAGGACATTTTGGAAGAGGACAGCTAGGTGGCACCATAGTGCACAGAGTGCTGGGCCTGGAGTCAGGAAGACTTCTTCCTGAGTTCAAATCTGACCTCAGACATTTACTAGCTGTGTGACCCTGGTTAAGTCACTTAACATTGTTTGCCTCGATTCCTCATCTGTAAAGTGAGCTGGAGAAGGAAATGGCAAACCGCTCCAGGATCTTTGCCAAGAAAATCCCAAATGTTCATGACTGAAAAATGACTGAACATAGTTTGGGTAGGGGAAGAATGAGTTCAGTTTTAGACATGTTGCATTTGAGGTGTGTTCAGGAAATCTAACTTGAAATTTCTGATAGATAGTTGGTGATGGGAAATTGAGGCTCTGAGAAGAGACTGAGGCTAGATCCATACATCTGGGTTTCATTTGCATAGATAGAGGTGAAAATTATCTACATGGAAGTTGATGAGATCACCAAGAAAGAGAATGTAGAGGGAAAAGAGAGGAGGTCTTAGAACAACATGTTGGAGAAAAACCATAGTTAGGAGAGAAAAATATCATGAAAACCCAGAAAGGAGAGGATGGTCAGCAGTGTCAAATGTAGCAGATGGACTGGGGAGAGTGAGGACAGAGAAAAGACCATCAGATTTGGCAACTAAGAGGTTGCTAGTAACTTTGGAGAGAATTGTTGTGGTTGACTGATGGAGTCAGAAGCCAGATTGTAAAGGGTTTAGGAAAGCTTTTTCAAGGAGCTTTTTCAAGCTGATGGAGGAGAAATATGAAACTTTAAGAGACAATGAAGGTATTTTTTTTAGGATACAAAGACTTGGGCATGTTTGAAGCCACAGGGAAGGAATTGGTATATGTTGAAGATTTGAGAAAGACAGACAGAGAGAGAATCAGGCACAGACAGAGAATAAGAGAGGGAAGGGGGGAGAATGATTAAGGTTGCAATTTGATGAAAAAGAGAGCAGAGGATGGAGTCAAACACTTATTTTGAGGGATGGCTTTGGTAAGAAGAGCTACCTTTTTGTCATAGACTGGAGGGAAAAGAGGAGAGAGTAAAGATAGTGTTTTGAGATCAAGAGAATGAGAGAAGAGGGATTTGATTCTTAATTTTGTCAGTTTTGTTTCTTGTGTGTGACTTTAGTCTTTTTGACTAGATTACAAGCTCCTTGAGGAGCTCAGGGCCTGGGTTTAGAAAGTCTGTGTATCCTTGTAGTAATTAGTAGAGGACTGGGTATATAATAGGAGTTCAGTAAACATAATTTGTGATTGTTTTAAAGGTTTGGATGACCTTAGTATCAGAGATTCTTATGAGTCAAAAGGTCTATGAACTTGGGAAGATTTTCTCACTCTCTTAGTGCATGGGCCCCACCTGGGAAAATGTATGAAAGTTAATTTTCAATATTTTGATACTGATTCCTCACTCGCAAGAATGAAGTTTCCAACATTACAAAAGGAACTTTATTAAAATGAAAGGGAGATATCAGGAGAGTGACTGATCATTTGGATTTTTCTCAATCAAGGAGATGGATACCACTTATAGCAGGCACATAAATGTTGTTGATTGATTGATTACCCCAAAGACATTGTTAACAATAGAAATCTCAGGCCTTTGACAGGCCAGTGAAAAAGTTTTTTCATGAGGTGGGGACCGAAAAGAGTTTTGGTACCCAGGAGTATTTGTGCTATATGTTGGTCTATTGCTGTTTGGGAATCAGATTGTTCTATTTAAATCAATCTTTTGGCTGTTCTATTCAGGTTTTACTAGAGGGAATTATGTTTAAAGGTCCTGAGTTCTTGAGTCCTTTAAAAATGCAGAGCCAGATCAGAGGACAGGGTGATATCCCCAGGCTTTCTGAGGCCTTGCATTGTACCAAAGATCCCTTTCTCTCCTAGAGTTTTACCTTGAATGGATGTTGTTGTAGTCATGGATATGGCTGATCCTCTCGTTCCAAATTCATGCTTAGTAATAAGTGTCCCAGCATTACACAGGTACAGTACATTCATAACATATTGAACTGCTATCATGTAGAAAAGATTGTGTCTTCACGACCACAAAACAACCTGTCAGTTTTGTCAACTCAGAAAAACATCTGTATTACTAATTATTAGGCAGCACAAGATAACAAAAAGAACACATTATTGTGCTGTTGACAGGATTGAGCTAACCATAAGTTATTTCCCTTTGTCTGTTGCTTGTGTATCACAGAATCTCAGATTTGAAAGGGACCTCTGAAAGCCATCTAAACCAGTGCATAGCCGAGCAGGCACCAGGCTAAGTACTGGGGATACAAACAGAAAAATCTATGCAATCCCCACTCCCAGGGATCTTGTATTCTAACAGGGAAAACAAGGAGCAGTATGGGACCTCCCATCATATTCTCTGACTTCCAGAGCCTGCAATTCTAGAGATTGCTGAAAGTGAACCTCCCTGAAGTGAGGTCATTCTTTCTGACCTGTGATCTTATCTCACCCCCAGCTGAAGAGTTCATATGTTCTTATGTAATTTTTAATATATTCTAATCTGTAAAACTTCTCTAATTTCTTTTTTGCTATTTTATTGGATAAACTGGGTTTACTTGCTATTTGTTTGTGATGGAGAGTATTGGGTGTAACTAGCATTTGATTGGAAGGTGGGCAAGATGGTGAATGTAAGTTAAAGGGAAATTACTTTTGTTCTGAACTCCTAAACACTGTACTCCTAGACTAGAGATACTTGAGTGATAGCAGATAAATTCTAGCTTTGATTACCCTTCTTGGAGATAGGATCAACCTCTGATGCTCCTGGAACCTACCTGCTCCCCACCCACCTACCCACTCCTAGCCCCAAACCTGAGTTACTCACTATATAGGCATGATTTTCCTCCTTTCCACCAAGCTGAGCCAGACCTCAAATGATATCTATCCATGCCACCTATGAACTATGTCTGTATATTTATAAATTATATTACATGACTTACATTTTATTTTTATCCATTTTTTTAAAAAAATGATTTATTGATGACTTTTTTCTTTCTATCATAATAATTTCACACTTGCCTCCTTCTTTCCCCCACAATGGAATCCTCCCTTGTGACAAGGAGAAGCAATTAAGCAAAAATATTTGATTCAGTAAAGGCATCTACCAATGTATACAGTAGTCTGTTTTCATAGCCCTCTACCTCTCTGCTGTAGAAGTAGAGGGTGGGAAATGTTTTATTATCTGTTCTCTAAGATCTTCACTAAAATTTCAGTTGTTAAGAATTAAAATTCTTTTTTTCTTATTTATTCGTTTAAGTTTTCAACATTCATTTCCACAAAATTTTGAGTTCCAAATTTTCTCCCCATCTCTCCCCTCCCCCACCCCAAAACGCCAAGCATTCTAATTATCCCTATCACCAATCTGCCCTCCCTTCTAATATCCCTCCTTTCCCTAATCCCCATCTTCTCTTTTGTCCTATAGGGCAAGATAAATTTCTATACCTATTTACCTGTATTTCTCATTTCCTAGTTGTATGTAAGAGCAATACTCAACAGTTGTTCCTAAAACTTTGAGTTTCCACTTCTCTTCCTTCTTCCCTCCCCACCAATCCCCACTGGGAAGGCAAGTAATTTAATATAGGCCACATCTGTGTAGTTCTGCAAATGACTTCCATAATAGTTGTGTTCTGTAAGACTAACTATATTTTCCTCCAACCTATCCTGCCTCCCATTTCTTCTACTCTCTCTTTTGACCCTGTCCCTCCCCAAGAATGTTGACTTCTAATTGCTCTCTCCTCCCATTACTCTCCCTTCTATCATGCTCCCCACCCTGCTTGTCCCCTTCTCCTCTACTTTCCTGTATTGTAAGGTAAGTTTTCATATCAAAATGAGTGTGCATTTTATTCCTTCCTTTAGTTGAATGTGATGAGAGTAAACTTCATGTTTTTTTCTCACCTTTCCCCTTTTTCCCTCCACTGAAAAGTCATTTACTTGCCTCTTTTATGGGAGATAATTTGCCCCATTCCATTTCTCCCTCTCTCCTCCCAATATATTTCTCTCTTACCACTTAATTTCATTTTTTTAAGATAAGATTCCCTCCTATTCAACTCACCCTGTGCTCTCTGTCTCTGTCTCTCTCTGTCTCTGTCTCTGTCTTTCTCTCTCTGTGAGTATGTATAATCCCACCAACTACTCAGATACTGAAAAAGTTTCAAGACTTACAAATATTGTCTTTCCATGTAGGAATGTAAACAGTTCAACTTTAGTAAGTCCCTTATGATTTCTCCTTGCTGTTTACCTTTTCATGCTTCTCCTGATTCTTGTGTTTCAAAGTGAAATTTTCTTTTCAGCTCTGGTCTTTCATCAAGAATGCTTGAAAGTTCTCTATTTCATTGAAAGACCATTTTTTCCCCTGAGGTACTATACTCAGTTTTACTGGATAGGTGATTCTTGGTTTTAATCCTAGTGCCTTTGACTTCTGGAATATCCTATTCCACGCCCTTTTATCCCTTAATGTAGAAGCTACTAGATCTTGTGTTATCCTGATTGTATTTCCATAATACTTGAATTGTTTCTTTCTAGCTGCTTGCAATATTTTCTCCTTGACCTGGGAATTCCGGAATTTGGCCACAATGTTCCTAGGAGATATTTTTTTTGGATCTCTTTCAGGAGGTGATTGGTGGATTCTTTCAATATTTATTTTGCCCCCTGGTTCTGGAATATCAGGGCAGTTTTCCTTGATAATTTCATGGAAGATGATGTCTAGGCTCTTTTTGTGATCATGGCTTTCAGCTAGTCCCATAATTTTTAAATTGTCTCTCCTGGATCTATTTTCCAGTTCAGTTGTTTTTCCAATGAGATATTTCACATTATCTTCCATTTTTCATTCATTTGGTTTTGTTTTGTGATTTCTTGGTTTCTCAGAAAGTCATTAGCCTCCATCTGTTCCATTCTAATTTTGAAAGAACTATTTTCTTCAGTGAGCTTTTGAACCTCTTTTTTCATTTGGCTACTTTTGCTTTTTAAAGCATTCTTCTCATTGTCTTTTTAAACCTCTTTTTCCAATTGAGTTAGCCTATTTTTCAAGGTCTTATTTTCTTCAGCATTTTTGGGGGTCTCCTTTAGAAGATGTTGACAAGCTTTTTATGCTTTTCTTGCATCTCTCTCATTTCTCTTCCCAATTTTTCCTCCACCTCTCTTACTTGATTTTCAAAATCCTTTTTGAGCTCTTCCATGGCCTGAGCCCACTGAATATTTATTTTGGATGTTTGGGATACAGAAGCCTTGCCTTTTATGTCTTTCCCTGATGGTAAGAATTGTTCTTCCTCATCAGAAAGAATGGGAGAAGGTATCTGTTCACAACGAAAGTAACCTTCTATAGTCTTATTTTTTTCCCCCTTTTTTGGGCATTTTCCCAACCAGTTACTTGGCTTTTGGGTCCTTTGTCAAGAGTAGCATATACTCTGGGGATCTGTAAGATCTCAGTTCCTCCCAAGTGGCACAATCAAATGTGTACACTGGTCTGGGATTAGGAAGAGTTTTATGCCCAGAATGTTAGCAGAGTTTCCTCTTCACAACCACTTAGCCTCCAGTTCTGCCAAGCCAGGACTTGGGGGCTGAGATTCATATAAGCTTTGGGGGAAGGGCTGCCCTTCAGTGTGAGATAAAGATCAGCTCCCTCAGGGCCTCTACATAGCACTGAGGTATGAATCAACTGCTCAGTGCCACCAGGGGGTTTTACGATCCAACAATGGATGTGGGCTGCTGTAGGGGCTGCTGTGGTAACTGTTGCTGCCCACCTGATGTGACCTCTGCAGGTCACTCCCTGAGGCCAGAGCTAAGGGAAGGCCCTTCTCCCTTCTCAGCCAGCTGAAAAAACCCTCTCACTGACCTTTGCACCTCTGGGTTGAGGGATCTGGGAACCACTGCTACTGCAACTGGAGATTCCACCCTCAAACCTTGTTCACATCCTCCTTCCAGAGCCACACTGCTCTGCATGGACAAGGCTGGGCTGGGCTCCGCTCCGCGTCCCATGAGACAGACGTTTCTCGTTGGCCTTTCAGTTCACCCTAGGGTGGAAATCTCCTCCACTGCTCTAGAATATGTTGAGAGTCTTTCTTTACAGGTATTTTATGGGCTGTAGGGGGAGAGCTAGCACATGTGTGTCTTTCTACTCTGTCATCTTGGCTCCAACCCCAAGAATTAAAATTCTTTTAAATGATTTTTAAATTTATATCATTGTAAGGCATTGTGTATTTGTCCTTCTGATTCCACTGGTTTCCCTCAGAACTGATCCATAGAAATCTTCACATGTTTCTCTGAGTTCTTCATGACCATTTCTTATTTCACAATATTATGTTATATTTGTTCATTTATTTTAGTCTTTATTATGGTTCGGATTGGAAACAGGTGCCCCCTCTATCCTGCCTGACTTTATCTTTACTAAATCATGAGACTGGTTTACTGAATCTCTTTCCAGTCTTCAGTTTCTCCATGATTCAGAGAGAACTACTTAAGCCAAAGAAATTAATTTCTACAAGTCAAATTTCAGACATCATTAAGCAAGAGGAGAGGATTTTTTTTTTTGTGAGAAGCAGGGCCTTTTGGATACCTAAATTATTCCCCCCAAAATGGCTATGAAGGAGACTGGTTTTCTTTGCATACATAAATCTATCTGTATGCATACATAAACAGATTTCGATGCTTCTTTATAATATGTATGACTTTACCATTTAAGGTACCTCTCAGTTGGAAAATTCTATAAATCTGTAAATATATCCATATGCAAGGGACCAATCCTAGGTAAGATGAAGATTTATCAAGGTTTATGCTGGGTGTCCCTAGCTTCCAAGTTCTACACCTTTTTCGTGGTGGTTCTCATCACCCCCTCTCTTTTTTTATTCTCACTGCTCTGTTGCTCTTTTCTCCATCAAATCCTGGCCTCAGATCCCTTGGAACATCCAGAAAGGGCATCAGTCCCTCAGTTATAAAGTTAGCCTTTGCCCAGAGTCCAGTTTTAGAAGCTCATAACAGAGTTGGTTATTTAGTTTTAGTGGACAAAATATGTTTTAAAAAAAAATAAAGGAATCTCCCTCTTCTTCCCCCCCACCCCAATCCCCACATTCTGCGTGGATTTTCTCTTTTCAGAGGGACATCTCAAGACAAGTTTCACGCAGGTTTAGCCCAAAGGGAAATTAAACTCTACATTTAAATGGAGATTGTGCACAAAAGAATCCATTAGTTTCAATATTTCTCAGCAGGAGGGCTCAGAGTTATTTAAATAAGTTTAGATATTAAACCTAAAGTAGGCATTAAAGGAATGTGGATTTGTTTGCCCAGGTTTTTTTCACTCTCAGAATTTTTTTTTCCTAGCCAACTAAAAAATCCATTGCTTTTCCAATGGAGGATATTTTAATGCATTTTTTTTTACAATTTCAGTGACTTTTTAATATAGCACTTCCTTTCAGTTTTTAAATATCATATTACATGTACTTAGTACAGCCAAATGTCATCTTTTGGAGAGATTAAACCCCAAGCATATTTCCTCCCCTCTCCCTGCCCCCATTCCCTCACCAGCAGAGCAAGAATATAAACGCTGCCATTAAAACCATATTGGCTGTAGAAGAGTCTTTGATTGTCATTGAGATTATTTTAAAAGTTATTTAGATCCCCCTGTTACATCTCTGCAAACCACTGAGAAAATGTTGCAAGCCAGGTTTCTCTTTGTGACATTTCTTTGGGGATTCATAAATATTGATTGTACCGTAAAAAAATTGATGGAATCTCGAAACAGACTGCAGTTGAGGCAGCTGGGGAATTTACTCAATTTTTCTCAATCGCTGCAGTCTATAAAAAGAGGAGATTTTGCAAATTGTTTCTCACCTTGTCTTTTTAGTATTTAATAGCTCTCAATTCTGTAGCCTTCTGAACCATGCATGGGGCATGTTTTTTATCAGAACTGTATCAGGCCTGTTCAGAGCAAATTAAAAGAGGGGAGTAGGTTATGGAAGGGTTAATATTGGCCCTGTTACCCCACCTTCCTCTGCATCCTCCCTTTCTGTCTTCTCTTTGGTAGTGGGGGCAGGCTGGGGAGGGTCCCAATTTCCTTGGTCTCCTTAGGTGCCTTTACTGCTCTGTTCTTTGTCTAGAATTTCCTATTCTTTTATTTCACTTTGTAGTCACAGTATTTGACTGTTGGAATGGATATTAGAGGTCATCTAGTCTAGTCTTCACCTGAACAAGTCACTGGAGAAACTGTGCCTTAGTTTTCTCATCTAAAAAACGAGAATGCTGGATTCAGTGGACTCTAAGATCTAAATCTGTGGTGATAACTCTACAATATTCCTGTTAGGTGGATGTACAACCTTCATGGGGGCCATGTTGGGGATCAAACTGAAGAAAACAATCTCAGTGACTCATCTTGACCTCTCTGCTCTTCTTAGTCTCACTGATCCACCACCTTCAGTTAATTTTTTCTGAAACACTAGTGTGGTGTACTAGAAAGAGCAATCAATCTGGAGTATAATGCCTTGGGTTTGTTTGAGTTCAAATCTTGTCTTGGTTGCTTATCACATATATAGTCTTGAGCATGTCATACCACTCCTCTGTGACTCAGTTTTCTTACCTATAAAAGGAAGGGATTGGATTAAATGCACTCTCCTTTCCAACTCTAAATCTTATGATACAGGTGGTCACTTTTACCACATCAACCAATCTTCGATGACCTATAGGATGGAGTCCAAACTCTTAGTTTAACATTCAAAAACTTCCCTCCACTGTCTGGCTCTAACCTATCTCTCCAGATTTATCTCCTATGACCTTCCTTTATATTACTTATACTCTAACCAGGTCAGCTTTATCCTTTGTCTGCCTTCCCTTCTCTTCATAGTTTTGTCAATATTGTTTCCTTTGCATGGAAAACCTTCCTTCTCTTCATATTTAAATTATTCCTTACAAAAGACTTTTCCACTAGGATTATGACATCAGAAAGATGATGCTATGACTTGTAAGTGAATTGGATTTAAATGAGGGAGGGCTGTGCAAAGTTATCAGCTTTATTTTCTCCTCCATAGATATCTAGGTCCAGTAGCAAAATATAGATCAGGATGACTAGAGATGGCTATGGATGCAATGGGAGACCTTGGCTTTTTTTTAAGCTAAGGTCTTTTCCACATCTAGTTTGACTGAGGCAATTCAGTGGTTAAGGCTAGGTAAGAAATGAGGAAGAAAATGGTCACTTTTACCTAGTCAAAAAAATTGATCTAGGAGGGGAAAACTTTTAGAGTTTTTGGTCCAAACAGAAACAATTTTTATTTATATTCACACTCAGTAATTAGGGCTCAAACAGTGACCCTGTAGGCTTGGGTTGGGACCTACTGTTGGCCAATCAATGAGAGCCAGAGTGACTGGGGTTCCAGGCATGGTCTTTAAGAAAGAAATCTAGCCCTTAAAACCCAAGATGCATTGTGAGGTTTCAGCAATCAAAATTTACATTGCTTTGGACAGAGCACCAGCAGGTAAGGGTGTAAGGGTATAATAACCTATGTGGACAGAGGGAGAGGAAGGAGAAGAGGAGAGGAAAGGAAAAAAGGAAGGAAGGAAGGAAGGCAGGAAAGAAGGAAGGAAGGAAGGAAAGAAGGAGTTGCATTGTCCAACTGGAATTGACCAGTTGGGTCCTTAGTGGAATAGCTCATGCTACTCACAGGTTGATGTCCTTCATTCATAAAGAGGACTACGACATCAGGAAGGTGATGCCATGACTTGCATGTAAATTGAATTTAAGTGAGGCACAACTGTGCAAAGACATCAGGCTCACTTTCTCCTCTGGAGCCATCTAGATCCAGTGGATATCATCCATATATTTCATCAGTTATCCTAAGCTGGGACATCTGGTGACAGAGCTGAGAATGGACTCCCACTAGAGTGCTCCTTCCTCTATAGGCCTCTGAATAAGCCCCAGGGATCAGGCTCCCAACTGATGTATTTAGAAGACCTCACTGATAAGGTTCAGAGATCAAATGAGACCATGTGTCAAGTGCTTTGAAATGAAATGAAATGATTAATATAAGAGATGCACATAAGAGTATGGGTGTAATTTCATATCTAGACCAGCAATTTCCTCAGATTAGGGAATTTGGTGTGGAAGCTGCCCCATCCAATGTAGATGGGGCCACATATTACAAATGATGCATGTTAAATGAGTGTGTGTGAAGTTAGGCTACATAACTTGTCTTTATTGAATCCTTCCTCTTTCCCTATAGCTTCCCACCTTGACCTCTGACTTCTGACCCAGCCCTTAGTCATGGAATGGTCATGGCCTCAGACAAAATGAGACCTGGGAAAGGCCTTAATTGAGGAAGACCAAGGTCACTCACTGTGTCCTGGACCATTGTCAGTTATCTTGACTCTGTCTTGCCACTGATCTTCCATGAGTCTTGGAGAAAGAGTGAGGCTGATGACTGTGGCTCTGCTCTACTCATATCCAACTCACGTGCAAGTCAAGACATCACCCCAGTGGTATTGATCCTCTTCAAGAATGGAGGACAAACGACAACAGCCCAACTAGTATCAGAGGCAAGATTTGAACCCAGAGCTTCTGACTCCAAATCCATTATCCTTAACATATTGCCTCATATGGCCTAATAATTACTTAAATGGTGTGCAAAGGTGCCCCCACACATCCCTACTATACCCTGCAGGATTGTAGGGGCAGAATGAGTGAGCAGCATATGGTAGAGGAGACTTCCCTATGGAGAATTGAGGCAAATGGGAATGATGCCATTGGGAATTTTGCTGGACATTCTAAGTGATCTATATGGAGACCAATCATTCATTCTGAATACAATTGAGCACCACTAGGAGTTTATATCATGAATGAAAGAAAGAAATTGAGAGAAGTTAGGGGCATAAATGAGCAGCAGCTGTGATATTTAGAATCAGGTCTCCTCTCCCTGTGCCCTCACTGTGGTAGGTGGAGCATGTACTAGGGTCATTTCCTTAGTCTAGGGTCATGGTGTGTGCTACTCTAGAGCATGGCATGCATCAGATATGGAGAAGAACATGATAATGAACAGATCCATTCAGGTATTGTCTATCAGAACAATGCCAGAATGACTTCCATCACTTCGGCAGGGTGCTAGTCGTATATCTGGTGACCAGTGAAGTAGGGGTTGGGGCTTGACCTTAAGGCTTACACTGTTTATGGATGAGCACTAACTCTGGAAGGCAACAAAGGTTGGGAGAGAGGAAAAGGAAGTGTGAAATGAAGGTGGCTTCTTTGTCTATTGGTGCTAAAAATAGACCCAAGTTTTGAATGGGGGAGTCAGTTCACTGTGACTTGTATTGATCTCACCCATCCCTTTTTCCCTCAGCACATCAAGACCCCTACATAAAAATAAAGAATAATTTATAACATTTCTATAGCACTTTAGGACAGCTAGGTGGTGCAATGGCTAGAGTGCTGAGCCTAGAGACAGGAGGCCTTATCGTGAATTCAAACCTGGCCTCAAATGCTTACTAGCTATGTGTGACTCTGGGCAAATCACTTAATCCTCTTTACCTCAGTTTCCTCATCTGTAAAATGAGTTCGAGAAGGAAATGGCAAATGATTCCAGCATCTTTGCCAAGAAAATCCCAAAAGGGTCATGAAGAATCAGACATAACTGAAAAACAACCCACCACAAACAGTATATAGCACTTTAAAGTCTGCCAAAGATGTTACTTACATTATCTCCTTCTATTCTCACATCCTCCCAGAGAGGAAGATATTATATTTCCCATTTTAAAGATGAGGTAACTGAGATTAAAGGAGAATAAGAGATTTGACCAAGGATGCATGACTGGTCACTGCCTGAGGACAGATTTGAGAACAGGTGTTCTTCACCTCAAGTTCACTGCTCTATCCATTGTGCAATGCTGCTGGGCTCTTCCTGCTAACTGGCCCTGGAATGAAGTTTGTACCGGACCTATGCACTGGGCAGGTTCCATCAAGCAACTTAAAATCATAAAATGTCAGACACTGGATAAAAATCTCCATGGTCATTTCAATCAGAAGTTCTTAACTTTTCCAGTTATGGACCACATCCTTCCCTGGTCTGGTGAAACCTAGACCCCCTTCGCAGAATAATGTTTTTAAATAATTGAAAGAAATGCTAAAATTTCAGTTAGATATTAGTGAAAACAAAGATTTTTTCCCCCAGATCCAAGTGCATGGACCCCTAGGTTAAGAACCCATAATCTGGCCCAGCCTTCTCAATTTGCAGATGAGGAAACTGAGACCAGGGAGGTGAAATAATTTTCTTAAAGGCACATAGTGAAAGACTGGCCTAGACAAGATAAGAACTGAAAGTCTCAGGCCTGATCCAGGATCCCAGGCTGATAACAGGATGAAAGCTGTTCCATCCTCCCTGTCTGGTGTCTGGAAGTTTCTCATGGGTGGCACTCTGGAGAGTCAATCAAGGATGTTTGAGATTAAACAGACTTTAAAAAAAATCCATGATACAAAACTCAGCCCCAACCTTCCTTTGAAATTAAAAAAAAAAATCACTGCTAAGCATCCATATAGGATGTAGTATCCACACAGGAGAGTTCTGGGAAGACCCAGTTGGAGCTAAGGCATGGCTCATGAATGACAACAGCATGGTTATGTGTGGTAGGTCTGTGACAGTCTCTCCCTTCCTCCTCTAGCCCCTTGCTAGGTGTTCATTCAAAATGATCAATATAATGCTTAATCTAGTCAATAACTCGACATGGTTTATAAATCATTCATGGGGACTGAATGTTGGAAATGAGCACATCTTCTCTGGAAGAGACTGAGCAGCAGGTGGGAAGATTGGATTCCCGGTGGCAGCTGGACCCTCCCATCCCCACTGCTTTCCAGGTTCTGGGCCATTCCCATACTTGTGTCTGCTTCTAACCTGGGCAAGGTTTTCTTCCCCTCTGGCCTGGGAATTGACACTGGTTCAGCCCAGTGACCTGGGAGGCCCTTCCCTCCAGGACAAGTTGGCAGAGGGAGGGAAAATTAGGTATTGTAAAGGCAAAAGGAGACAGTGCCTGCCCCTCACTGGAGCTTGAGCAGATGGTGAGCCAGGAGAGGGTGTCAACACCAGGAGCAGGAAATCAAAGCAATCTTTCCATCTGTTCTACTGTGCAGAAACAACAGGGAGATGAGTTAAGGTCATTTACCATTCATAAGCCTGGAGACTTCAGCAGCCTTTCTGAAGCAGAGCAAGCCTGATGTGGGGAATGGAGGGGCTTTGACCTGGGTCATCAAATGATTAGGAAAGAACAGCCCGTCCAGGCCCTATGTGGGCTTAGGAACATGCCTGATCTGTCAGGCAAAGAGTATTTATTGAGCACCTACTGTGTACTCAGTAAAGCACTGCTTATTAATCACTGAGGGGCGATTCAAAAGAATATACTGTGACCACCCCCAAAGATTCTGCAGTCTTAGTGGGGAAATGCTAGACATGCTGTTGTTCAGCAGTTTCTGACTCTCCGTGATCCCATTTGGAGTGTTCTTGGCAAAGACACTGGAGTGTTTTGCTATTTCTTTCTCCAGATCATTTTCTAGATGAGGAAACTAAGGCAAACAGAATTAAGCAACTTGTCCAGGGTCACACAGCTTGTAAATGTCTGAGGCTAACTAAACTAAGCTCTAACTAACTGAACTAAGTTCTTCCAGGCCCAGCATTCTATCTATTGTACCATCTACAAAAAGCAATTAAAGAAGAGAATAAGACACTATGATTAAGTTGGTAGTAAAAATACAGTTTTAAAACATCATGCTGTGATACTTCATGTGATACACCGAACTTCATTGGTGAAGGAATATCCCAGTGAGGAATCCCTTTACCAGTGCAAATTGGCATCTTCTCTGCCATTTTGTTTTAGAAAGTTGCCTGAGGTACCTAGAGGGTAAATGATTTGTCCAGAAACCCCTAGCCAATGTGTGTTAGAAAGACTGAACCTGGGTCTTCCTTACTCTGAAACAAGGTATTTTTAATCCAGTGTACCAGGCTGTTTCTCCACAAAACATAATGAGACTTGTTTACGTTTATATAGTATTTTATTAGTAATCATTATTAACAAAATTATTTTGGCAAATATAGCTAATAGTTTGTTATAGACTTTTACAAAGCACTTTATAGTGTTTTAAGAGGCCTAGAAAAGAGAGTAGTGCCATCATTACTCTAAAGGTGAGAGCAACTATGACTTAGAGAGATAAATCAATTTACTCAGGATTTGGGTAACATTGTATACAATGCTTGAATTCCTATTAAATTAATAAACATTTTAAAATCACTTATTTATTTATATTTTGCTTTTAATTTATGGAAAAAAACAAACATTTCCATAACATAGCATGGAAAAAAGATGATTGCACATGAAACTGCAAATCTACTACACACACCTTGTTATTCCTTTCAAATATAAACAAAATTATTATGTAAATTTCTTTTTTTCTTTCCTCCCTTTCTCTCAGAAATGACTACCATTAGACACAAATATATATATATGTGTGTGTGTGTGTGTGTGTGTTGTGTGTACACACAATATATATGTAAAATTATTCTATGCATACTTCTATTTATCCGTTCTTTTTCTGAATGCAGATAGTATCTTTATATGCCCTTTATTATTTATCATTATTATTTTTTAACTAATGAATTAAATATTTATTTTAATGATTGTTATTTAATTATTTGCTAATTAAGAAATATTATTTAATTTGGGTATTTATAATACACAAAATAATTTATTCACTCAAAATTCTTCTTAAAAGAATGTTACTGTATACAGTGTTCTCTCGGTTCTGATCATTTCGCTCTTCATTATACCATGCAAGTCTTTCCCTGTTTTTCTAAAATCACTTGAGCTCATCATTTCTTATAGCACAGTAGTATTCCATCCCGATCATATGCCACACCTTGTTCAGTCATCCCCCAATTCATTTCACATTCACATTCAAAGTTGTAATCGCTACTTGTGAATTTCCCTCAATCTAATTTTGACTCCTTATTTTCCTTCTCAGCCTGTCTTTTCACTTGATCCCTGTTACCTTAAGAGCATACTCTGTTCCAGTCCCTATGCTAAGCACGGGGGATACAAAGAGAGGCAAAAGACAGGCCCTTCCCTCAAGGAGCTCACAATCTTATGAGGGATATGACAGTCCTTAGGAATATATACAAAGCAGGCTCTATGCAGGATCAATAGGAAATAATTAACAGAGGAAGGCACTGGAATTATTTAAGAGGGGGAAGGCAGTAGAATCAAGAAGGGTTGAGGAAAGCTTCCAGTAAAAGACAGGATTTTAGTTGGGACTTAAAAGGAAGCCTGGGAAGTGAATAGGCAGAGTTGAGGAGGGAAAGCATCCCAGGTGTGGAGGATAGACAGAGAAAATGCCAGGGAGCTGAGAGATGGAGGGTAGAAGTAGATTAGTACTAGAGTAGAAGGGAAGGGTATGTGTTGGGGAGTAAGATGTATGAGGACTAGAAAGGTAGGCGAGGGACAGGTTTATAAGGGTTTGAATGTCAGAGTATTTTGTATTTTATTCTAGAGACAATGGGGAGCCACTGGAGTTTATTATTATTGTAATTATTTACTATGGAGTTGGGGGCTTGTGTGATATGATTGGACCTGAACTTTAGGAAAATCACTTTGGTGGCTGAATAGAGGATGGATAGGAGTGGGGACAGACTTGAGATGGGCAGATTCTACAATAAGACTCAAATTACTGACTTCGTGACATTTGGCAAGGTACTGATCTCTCAATTCTCCAGGTCACCCTCTAAGACTTGAAATTGCAGGTTGGATCCACATCTGCCTTAGTAGGAGTTTCATATGCTGATAAAATCACAGATGTGATTTTTTAAAAAAATGTCATTCAATTAGTACTTCATAGTTTACAACAGCCCTATGTTCCTCTTTCCACTAAGTCACTTTGTGTATACTTGTTTTGCATACTTGTGCTTATATACAGAATGTAAGCAAGCCTCTTGAAGGCAGGATCTGTTTCCTTCTGGTCTTTGTACCTCCAGCACCTGGAATACAGTAGGCACTTAATAAATGCTTGTTGACTGAATGATTGAGTATTATATCTTGTTTGTGCTTCACAACAGTGCTGTGAGGTGAGTACTATAGATATTACCCTAGGTAATGAGGAAACATATGGAGAAACTAAAGCTCATATAAAAGTTGAATGATTTTTCCAAACTCATCCAGCTAGTTAAGTGCCAAAGATAGGCTTCAAACCAGGGTCTTCCTGATTTTAAGTCCAGCATTCCATCCATTATGCTACTTTGCCACACTGGGAGCTCCTGCAGAACAGAGACTGAGTTTTGGGGTTTTCTCCCCTTTTTTTTGTATCTACAGTGCTTAGTCTACTGCCTGTAACATTGGAGAGGGTTAATATCCTTTTTAACTTGACTTGTTCATCTAGTATGTGTCAGGGTTGGAACTCCCAGGGCTTCTGACTAAAAAAATTGGAGTTGTTTCCACAACAACTCTTCTATATAGGTACAACTACTACTGTCCCTAATTTATACATGAAGAACCTAATACTCAGAAAAGATAAATTGGCCCATTATGGCTAATAAGTACAAACTTTCAAGTTCAAATTTCTTTTTTTTTATTCTTTCCACTTACTAGTATTTTTTCCAATTACATGTAAAGATAGTTTTCAACATTATTTTTATAAGATTTGAGTTCCAAATAATTTTCTTCCTCCCCCTTCCCCAAGACAGCAAGCAATCTGATACAGAATATACATGTACAACCATATTAAACATATTTCCACATGAGTCACATTGTGAAAGAAGACTCAGAACAAAAGGGAAAAACCACAAGAAAGAAAAAACAAAAAAAAAGCGAAAATGATATATTTTGATCTGCATTCAGACTAGTTCTTTCTCTGGATGTGAATAGCGTTTTCCATCATGAGTCTTTTTGAATTATCTTAGGTTATTGCATTGCTGAGAGGAGCTAAGTCTATCAAAGTTGGTCATTACACAATGTTACTGTGTACAGTGCTCTCCTGGTTCTGCTCATTTCACTATGCATCAATTCATATAAGTCTTTCCAAGTTTCTCTGAAATCTGCCTGCTAGTCATTTCTTATAGCACAATAGTATTCCGTTACATTCATATGCCACAACTTATTCAGGCACTCCCAAGTTCAACTTTCAAACAAAAGCTTGAACCTAGGTCTTCTGATTCCAAGTTTTGTTTTCTGAAAGTGCAGATTCCTTCTTTATGTATTTCTGGGCAGTGAGTGGGAGGAGAGAAAGAAGGAGGAGGGATAGACCTATAACTAGGGTAGGTCTCCCCACTTCAGTCCATCATCTACCACACCCAGCTGCCAAAGGGCTCATCTGAAGGCTTTGTGACCCCTGTTCAATAAATTATAATGGAAAAAGTCCTGGATTTCGGCCTTGACTCTGCCACTAACTTGCTATGTGACCTCTGGCAAGTCAGTTCTCCAAGTTGGGTCTGTTTCCACCTTTTAGAAATGAGGGGAGTAGACCAAATCAGATTCTTTATTTTATTCTTTTTGACCAAATGTTGGCAAGAAGGTGCAGCAGACCCAGGATATCCTCTCCTGACACTTCATCTACTGACTGTGAGGGTTTTCACTGGCTGCCCGCATGTCTGGAATGCTTTTCCTCCTCTGCTTCTTGATTTCTATTCTATAGCTTCCTTCAAGTTTCTGCTAAAATCCTACTTTGTGCAAAAAGTCTTTCTTCATCCTTTGCAATGCTTGTATTTGCTGGGGAAGGGGAAGTTATTTAGCTCAGTGATTATGGAGGCCAAACTTCCCTAGACCTCCTATGTAATCAGGAAGGTTCCTGACTGGCTGGGGGTGATCCTGCAACTTTAGAAGGAACCCATAAACTTAGGTCAGAGTACTTAAGCAAAACAATTCCAATTCAGTGGGTACTGTTCTAGAAGGATAGGCACTCTTCTCTTTTCTAGGCCTTGAGGAAATGGACCCCAGAGAAAAAGAGAGAGTGAGTGAGTGAAGTAGATGAGGTAAGGCTTTGGGAGCCATAACTAGCCAGAATAATTTGGAAGTTAAACAACTCTGGTCTGAGATTACCTAGATTTCTTTTATTCAGACTTCTCATGACCTTACAAATGACTTTAATCAAGTATATACTTTCTAAATTTGTAGGTTTCCTTTACCCTCGTAAATAAACCCTAAAAACTCATTTATTTATAAGGGAAAGAAGGAAGTGTTAGAACTAGCCTTCAAGATGAGGGGACAATAGGAGCCAGAGGCAGCTAAGTAGGGATCAGATCTGGCATCTCTGAGCTCAGGAGACCATACAGGTTTTCTAGTCTGAGAGGGTGGGGAAGCAAAGTACTTTTGGTTGACTCTTAGAGTTTCATGACAATTAAGAAAGTAGTGGCAGTTCAGAGAACCTGGGGCTAAAGGCAAAGCTCCCCTGGTCATTCTTGGGAAGAAATTAAAATCATTATTTTAGGGAAACCTTAAGCCCCTCTCCCCCACCTGAATTGTTTACAGAGTTTTCTCATCCATCCATTTGATTGTTCATGCATAGCCCAGTAATGTTCACTGAAGGAAAACACCAAAGACATGAGACCTGTTTCTTTCGTTGAAAAAAAAAGTTAATTATGGTAACAAGATTGATATACATGAAGCAAGTTACTCTGATCTCAGCAGGAAAATGAAGTGCGCCTATCACAAAGGTAGGGCATCGATGAAGAATGTGCTGGAACCAGCTCATACTGGCTCTCCAGAGCTGGTTATTAAATTTTGAGTGTGAGCATTTAGACCTTGAAAACAGACAAACATTGCAAGTCAGGACATGACTTACTGTTTTGTTGATTGTCTAGCTTTAGGAATGTAATGGGGAAAATGTTAATAATGCAAATTAAACTTAAAAGTGTGTTGTGGGTATTGGTTTGTTTGTTTTGTTTTTTTTTTGGAGTCAGTTGTTAAACATTTTCCAGCACCCCGCTGAAGGGGATGGACTTGTAGGGTCAGGTCAGGGAGCAGGTGAGATCTAATATCAGGCAGCCTAGAAAAGGTCCACAGAATCATAGCAGTGGAGACTCAGAACTGAAAGGGACCTTTGAGGTCATCTAGTCCAATTTCCCACCTAGTGCAGAAATCCTTTCAGAAACATCCTTAAGAAACAATTACCAAAGAGGCAGTGTGCTTTACTAGATAGAGTAGAAGGCAAAAGTTATGGACTCTTGCCCAAGATCTACTACTCACTAGACCTTTTACACATGCTACCTGAGCTCCAATTTTCTTTTTTTATATAGTTTTATTTATTTATAGATTTCAACATTCATTTCCATAAAATTTTGAGTTTCAATTTTTCTCCCCATCTCTCCCCTCCCCCACTCATGACACCTTGCATTCTGATTACCTCTTCCCTCAATGTGCCCTCCCTTCTATCACACCCTACCCTTCCCTTATCCCCATCTTCTCTATTTTCTTGTAGGGCAAGATAGATTTCTATACCCCATTACCTGTATTTCTCATTTCCCAGTTATATGCAATAACAATTCTCAACATTTTTCTAATACTTTGAATTCCAACTTCTCTCCCTTCCTCCCTCCCTACCCATTCCCCTGAGAAGACAAGCAACTCAACATAGGTTACATATGTGTAGTTTTGCAAAAGACTTCCGTAAAAGTCATGTTATATAAGACTAGCTATATTTCCCTCTATCCTGCCCTATCCCCCATTTATTCTGTTCTTTCATTTGACCTTGTCCTTTCCCAAAAGTGTTTACTTCTAATTACTCCCTTCTCCCATTTTCCCTCCCTTCTATAATCCCCCTCACCTCACTTTTCACCTTCTCCCCTACTTTCCTGTAGTGTAAGCTAGATTTTCATATCAAATTGAGTGAGCATGTTGTTCCCTCCTTAAGCCATATGTGAAAAGAGTAAGCTTCACTTTTCCCCTCTCACGCCTCCATTTTCTCCTCCACTGAAAAAGATTTTTCCTATCTCTTTTATGAGTGATAATTTGCCCCATTCCATTTCTCCCTTTTTCCTCCCAATATATTCCTCTATCACCCCTTAATTTTATTTTTTATAGATATCATCCCTTCTGATTCAACTCTGTGTGTGTGTGTGTGTGTGCGCGTATAATCCCTCCACCTACCCGAGTACTGAGAAAAGTCTCAAGAGTTACAAATATTATCTTTCCATGTAGGAATGTAAATATTTCAGCTTTAGAAAGTCCTTTATGATTTGTCTTTCCTGTTTACTCTTTCATACTTCTCTTGATTCTTGCATTTGAAAGTCAAATTTTCTCTTCAGTTCTGGTTTTTTCATCAAGAATGCTTAAAAGTCCTCTTTGTCATTGAATGACCATTTTTTCCCCTCAGTTTTGCTGGGGAGGTGATTCTTGGTTTTAATCCCAGTTCCTTTGACTTCTGGAATATCCTATTCCAAATCCTTTGATCCCTTAATGTAGAAGCTGCCAGATTCTGTGTTATCCTGATTGTGTTTCCACAATACTCAAATTGTTTCTTTCTAGTTGCTTGCAATATTTTCTCCTTGACCTGAGAACTTTGGAACTGGGCCACAATATTCCTAGGAGTTTCTTTGTTCAGGTCTCTTTTAGGAGGTGATTGGTGTATTCTTTCAATTTTGCCCTCTGGTTCTAGAATCTCAGGGCAATTTTCCTTGATAATTTCATGAAAGATGATGTCTACACTCTTTTTTTGATCATGGCTTTCAGGGAGTCCCATAATTTTTAAATTGTCTCTTCTGGATCTATTTTCCAGGTCAGTTGTTTTTCCAATGAGATATTTCACATTATCTTCCATTTTTCATTCTTTTGGTTTTGTTTTGTGATTTCTTGGTTTCTCAGAAAGTCATTAGCTTCCATCTGCTCCATTGTAATTTTTTAAAGAACTGTTTTCTTCAGTGAGCTTTTGAACCTCCTTTTCTATTTGGTTGATTCTTCTTTGTAAGGACTTTTTCTCCTCATTGACTTTTTGGACCTCCTTTTCCAGTTGACTTAGTCTATTTTTAAAGGTGTTATTTTCTTCAGCATTTTTTTGGGTCTCCTTTAGCAAGCTATTGACTCATTTTTCAAGCTCTTCCATGTCCTGAGGTAATTGCATATTCATTTTGCAGAGACTGGATGCAGAAACCTTGGCTTCCTCTGGCAGTATGCATTATTTGAAAGGATGGAAGGAAATACCTGTTCATCAAGAAAGTAACCTTCTTATTTTTTTCTCCTTTTTTGGGCATTTTCCCAGCCAATTACTAGACTTCTGAATTCTTTGTCAAGAGGAGGGTCCTAGTGCTCCTCCTCACCCCAGGATCATGTTCAGGGCTGAGATTCAGATCAGCTGCTCAATTCCCCCAGGGACTTCAGGCAGAGTGCTGCTGCTACCACTGCTGCCACCGCCGCCGCCTCTGCTGCCACCTGGGCCCAGTGCTGGGGGGCACCCTATTCCCCTCTCACCCAGTTGGGAAAGTCCTCTTATTGACCTTTGAAGCTTTCTTTGGCGCTTGTGGGTTGAGGGATCTGAGACCCTCTCTGCTGGAGATTCTGCCCCGGATGCCTATTCCAGTCCCATTCCTCCTGGTGCTATGGCCAGGGCTGGACTCCACTCACTCAGCGTCCCATGGGATAGAACTTTCCTGTCAGCCTTCCAGGTTATCTTTGGTTGGAAATCTCTTTCATTCTGTCATCCTGTGGATTCTGATGCTCTAGAATTTGTTGAGTCGTTTTTTACAGGTATTTTATGGAAGATCTAAATTGTGTGCATCTTTCTACTCCACCATCTTTCAATTTTCTTATGTATAAAATAAAAGGATATCATACCTGATACTTTTCAAATCTATTTTAATGATTGAATGAAATAATGGATGTGAATGTGTTTTGTAGACATAAAAGTATTTATTATCATGAGCATCATTATTATGAGCATTATCATTATCTTTTGTTTGTATAATTTTGGGGAGGGGGAAATCATTACTTTCTGCGGCAGCTCATTTCATTGTTGAATATCTCTAATGTAGTCTGTTGTCTAGAATCCTGAGTTCTGGTGTTACAAGGATTCTGGGGGCTTCTCAAAAATCATATTTCTCTGGACTGTTTTGTTCTTTAGGAACTTGAGAACATAGCTTGTAGCTTCCTTCTTTCCCCTCCTTCCTTCCCTCCATTCCTCCTTTCTTCCTTCCTCCTTCCCTTCCTTTTCCTTCCTCTTTCCTTCCTCCCTCCTTTCTTCCTTATTTCCTCCCTCCTTTCTTTTTTCTTTCCTTCCTCCCTCCCTCCTCCCTCCCTTCCTTCTTTCCTTCTTTTCCTCCTTTCTTCCTACCTCCCTCCTTGATTTACAAATCTTCTTTGACTGATAACTGAGACAAGTCTGCCTCAGGCTTAGAGCATTTATATGCTTCCTGTTGAGGTGGGAGCCAATTCCAGTGTAGCTATCTTGGGCCCAGCAGGTGAGAGCAGGTAATTGGGAGCACCTGGTTTAGGTAGAGCTCATATATGGATAAGAAGTGGTGCCTCCCGGCAGGCAGATCATGCCACTATCCTTACCCTCTCCCCATGGGAGCTGATATTAACTTCACTTCAGTTGGTCTAGAATGCCTCAAGTGAAGACTACCAGCTGAGAGTGGGGAAAATAAAATACCTTAGGTTAACATCACTTACTCGCAAAATAACAGACATGTGGCTCCTTGATTACATCTTGTTGGAGCGATCCTGAGCATCTGACCAATTTGCTAATGCCTGGCCTCCACTTGGAAAGCATCCAGCTCATTTCCATGCTACACTGCTCAGTCCTGCTTTCTTAATGTAGTTTTAAAGTTGTATTAAATAAACAATGGGTATAAAATCAAATTAATTATTGGACACTCCATGGCACTTAATTTTAAGTCTCCCATCTTGCCAGTATTTCTTCCAAGGACAACAAGGCGCACAGTGCCAGGCTGTCCTGAGTGGTTCTCCTTAAATATTCGTTCAGGAGAAGGAGGAGAAAAACCCCCATGTAGAGTGGCTCAAGATATTTGTGAACAGGAAAGGATATTTGGTTCAGTTACACCGATTACTCTGTAGTTCCAGACCTCTGACTGAGAGGAAGTCAAATTGTTTGGGAGGAATGGGGGTCTGGGGGTGGGGTGGGGTGGGGGTGGAAAGCTGATGATTCATGCACAGTTTTTCTTCAGAGTACTTGACCAGTCCTATTAAAATTTACCCTTTCTTTGAGGAGGGATGTAGCAGTCACCTTCTGGAAGTTGACCTGGCTTCAGCTGCTCCAGGAGGAGGGAAGGGAAGTAATTTTGAACTGGTAGATGCAAAGTTCCAAATCCAGGAGCCACTAGATGCCATACTAATTAGAGCAGGGTACTTATTTCTGATAAGACCCTGGTGAATCTTCACCATGCTCCAGCCCACCTCCTAACGCAATGGTGCCTTATCTTAGAGCAAAACTGTTGACTTCTTTTTGGCAACCTGCTTTCAAAAATGACACGTTTCTCTAGTGCTCCAATCTTGTTAGTTCACCCTTGCTTTTTGGATCTTTTCCAGGTGTGTGTGTGTGTGTGTGTGTGTGTGTGTGTGTGTGTGTGTGTGTGTGTGTGTTTTGATCTTTGGACTGTAGTCTGAGAGCTGGGAAGGATCTCACAGACTCTTAAATTCAGTCTCCTCACCCCTCCTCATGATACATATATACAATTTTACAGCTATGGAAATTGAGTTTCCAACAAATTTGGAAAATGACTCCTATGTTCAGGAGCCATTTCTTATCTTAAATTTTGTCCATTACTATACAGGCCCATTTGAGGATGGGTTGAAAAAGTTGGACGTTAGCCCAGAGATGAGAAGTCTGGGCAGGGTGGGGGCAGGAGTGTGGATGCTTGAGAGTTGACTTTAGGCTGTCATTTGGGAAAGATTAGAATTGTTCTGATGGCCCTCTATAATAAATAGACAGAAAGTGCAAAGAGGCATACTTTAGATGGATACAAAGAAAGTTTGGTAACAATGAAATCTGTGCAAAAGTATAATGAGAGGTAGAGAATTTACCATCCCTGGAGTTTTCTAAATAGAGACTGGGTGGTCACTTGTCAGGGATGTTACAGAGTAGATTGATGCTTCAAGTAAGAGATGAGACTAGATGAGCAGCAAGTCTCGATCCTTCTGTTATTTCTCTTGCCTAAAATGCCACTACCCAGCCCAGGCCATCTTTCCAGGTCACATGCCATCCTCTCCATAAAGCTGTCTCTGAGCATGCCGACTCAAATGGGTCCTGACCACTTACAGCCCCTTACTGTCTGTGGCTAAAATGATGGTCCTTGATTACATGCTGTCTTTATATCCTTTAATTATTTCCTGTGTATAAAGCTTGTGTCCTCGGTGATCTCCCTAAGGTCCAGGTCCTCTCTGTGAACTGTCTCTCCCATAGGCCTTAGCCCAGGAGCTGCTCAATGGCTATTTATTTAGTGACAGTTGCCTGGGTGTTTGATGAGTATCATTGAGAGACTGGAGCCTTCATGAGAACCTTGAAAAATCTTCAGATACATGAATGCTTCACAGAACCTGCTGAACCAGAAGAGACCTTAGAGATCATCTAACTCCATTCTCTCAGTTTACAGCTGAGGGCAGGGGATCAGAGTGAGGTAGTGACAATGCAAATCCACACCAGTAATAAGTAGGAATACAGATTTAGAGCTGGAATAGAAATTATTGAATTGTGTGTTGTTTAGTCATTTCTTACTCTTCCTGACCCCATTTGGGGTTTTCTTGGCAAAGACACTGAAGTGGTTTGCCATTTTCTTCTCCAGCTCATTTTATATATGAGAAAATGGAGGCAAAAAGGGTAAAGTGACTTGCTCAGGGTCACACAGCTAGTAAGTAGCTGAGGTCAGATTTACAATTCAGGAAGATGAGACTTTCTGACTCCAGACCCAGGGCTCTATCGAGCTGCCCTGTCTGGGGCAATACAATACAAACACACTGCTTGAACTTGCCCTAAGTACTTTATAAAAGACCCTACCTAGTTTTCTGTGAGATTGGCACAGCAGCCATCGTCATTTCCATATTCCATCTTAGGAATGGGAAAACTGAATATTATTTGATTTGTGATATGATTTACTCAAAGTCACACAGATGTTCCAAGGTAAAGTGAGAACTAACACCCAGGCCTGACTCGCACTCCACAATACAATCTCCCTGGCAGACAAAGATAGAAGAAATAATTGACAGCCACCATCTTGGGAGTGGGGGTGGCGTAGCTATATAATATAGACAGAAGTCTAGGAATATTAAGAATTTCTGGCAACAAGTACTCAAATCAAAAAGTCCTTAAATAATTTACGCCAAAATTTCTTCAACTATAAAATAAAGGGGTTAGATTAGGTAGCCTCTAAGCCCCCTTCTACCTCTAGAATTCCTTGATTGTATTAGAGGTCTTGGTCCTTGGTCATTGGGCTGTTCATTAACAACTTCAAATGATGGGGGTGATGGGAAATAAATGGGCTAGAAACTTGTTGCTTGATCAATGACTCTGAAGGGTGGGCATGGCAGTGGAGAAGAGTGAAATCATTGATTCCAATGTGAATTTGAGGTTATCTAGAGATTTTGTGAATTGATTCAACAAGTATACATTGAGTATCTGCTCTGTACAGGGACCTGTGCTGGGCACTATGGAAAAAGAGAAAAAATGGCATGATGCTTTCCTTCAAAAAGCTTATAGCCTAATGTCACAGAAATAGTGGGAAAGTTAACTCACAAAAAGGTGTATGATTTACATGAGTCAGAAATGTGAGCTGAGAGAATTCTAGAAGAGATAATCTAGTCTACCTCTCTTACTTTACATAGAAGGAAACTGAGGTGCAAAGGGATTAAATGATTGCCTGTAGTTGCACAGTGGCTTCTGAAAGGACCCAAGCTAAAATTCAGTCCAGGGCTCTTTTTGCTGTACAGTAATGAACATGTGACCAATCTATGCCAGTCTCCTCTCCCACACATGAAGCAGCTGTAAAATAAAAGTCACCAGTATGAACATATAATGTATATTATTGTATTCATACTAGTAACTTATACAATGTTATATTTATGTGTATAATGTATATTTTGTTGTTACATTTGTATGTATAATGCATATTACATTATTACATTCATACTAGTGACATAGGAATATATAATGTAAATTATATTTTTATATTCATACTAATGATTTATTTTATAGCTGCTTCATGTGTGGGAGAGGAGAGCAGCGCAGCCAATACTTACCTTACCATGTCTCCTACCATGTTGCTTACCTTACCATAGGGCAGCTCAAATGAAATAATGTGTGAAAAGTATTCTAACAATTTTAAATTGTATTATATTATTAATTGTATTATGTCATTATATTATTTTGTATTATATCATTAATTGTATTATATTGTATTATTGTATTGTATCATTAATTATTAATGTTTTCATATATAGTATTGATAGATTCATATTGTTTTATAACATTTTAGACTTTGTTGAATGATTTTCACACATTTCATTAGAGTTATATACATGGTGAGGTAAGTATTACAGGCATTATTATCCCCCTTTTGTAGATGAGGAAACTGAGGCTGACAGAGGTTAAATGAGTTGCCCAAGATCAGTCAATGTCAGACACAGACTCTGATCCCAGTTCTGCCTGACTCAAAGGACAGCCCTGTAGCCACTACAGTGGACTCTACACCTGGACTCGATGAGCTTTCAGGTCTCCTCCAGCTCTAACATTCTCCTTCAGAGAGGCCTGTTACTGAGATCAGACAACTTCCCCGAGAGCCTGAACCTTGAGGGTTGCCACAGTCCTGGCCAGAGGTTTGTGTGTTGCTGTTGGGTTTTTTCTCCACAGGGTTACACCCTTGGAACAACCCTCCAAGGACCTGGCTGTCATGAGCACCTTCCTGAGCCCTACACCAAAAACTGATTAAGCAGCCGCCTGTCACCTCAACCTTAATAACTAAGAATCTCTTTTCAGCCTCTTTGTCTCCTTCACCTCGGGGCCCACCTCCTGTAAACACACTGTCAATTAAACCTTCCATCCAGCAAAGCCAGAGCTAATGAAAAGCAATAGAGAATTCACTGCCTTTTAATGAGGGAAACATTGCTTTTTACAGGGAACAATTTATTGGGCAAATTCCCCCCGTCCATCACCCAGGGGAGCTGCTGCCTTGTTGGACCCATGTCTGCCACTTTGTCAGTGGTTGTGTAAAATGACCTGCACAACGCTGAGGGGAAGACTCTGACTCAATTTATGGGGTGACAGCTCTGATCTTGCTCTCTGGATCAGTAAGCGATCTTGGCAATGATATGCATAGAAATTAATTACTCTGCCTACTGACTCCAAAGCAGGTCCCTCCTCCTGTGGCTAGTGGTTGTTGATCACAAGCAGCAGGCAGGGGCAGGAGTGGCTGCTTCCAAATCTGATACATCCAAAGATGCTCAATGGTGATGACCTTTGGCATCCTTGATGGTGTCTTTTCTCCTTGACTCCTTGTCCCCCTGTTAATAGAGCATAGAAAAAGAGAGGGAAAACAGGATGAAGAGAAGAGAGGAAGGGACAGAAGGGCAAAGGAGGGGGGAAGAGATGAGAAACAGGAGAAGAGACAAGAGGGAAAGAGAGGAAAGGAAAGTGGAGGAGAGGAGAAAAGAGAGGGGAGGGGAGGGGAAGAAAGCAGAGTAGAGGAGAGATGAGAAGAGAACAGAGAAGGAAAAAAGGAAGAAGAGAGGGGAGGGGAGCAGAGCAAAGGGGAAAGGAAGAGAGGAGAGGAAAGGAGGGGAAAGAAAAGGAGAGGAGAGAAGAAAATATTTTATGAGAAAGGATCAGTGAGCCTACAGTGAGGATCTTACAAGCTCTGTACCACTGAAGGGTAAGCTCTTGGAAGAACTGAACATATTTGTTGGGAGGATGCAGAGAATGAATCCATGGTGCTTATTAGCATTTAAGGTAATGGCACAACACAATTAGCCCAGGGGGCATGTGCGTAGTGGACTTGAATCTGTCCTTCAAGCTTGCTTGATAATGTGACTTCTGGCCATCTTCAGGACTGTGTTTCACAACTGTATTGAGAGGCCTAGAACTTTGGGAAGGGATTGCCCTATTTATCTGTGGGATATAGGGCACATGCTGATTGTCCCTCTATGTGATAGCAAACACTGCTACAGCCATCCAGGTGGGTTTACTCTGTGCTGGTTATCGCCTCTTCTGCCCAGTTCATTGAGTTCTTCCAGAATCTGGATTACTTTGGTGAAATTCTATTGTAAAATACTAAGGAGCAGAGATCAGATGTTGGATAGGACCTTAAAACTCATCTGATCCAGCTGCATCATTTTAGAGGCAGGAAATGGGCCCAGAAAAGTTTAGTGTCTTATCTAGAGATACACATCATGTGCTTGTCTGAAATGAGATTAAAGGCCAGGTATTCTTAGTACCAGGTCCAGTGTTATGTCCATTAGTTCATGCTATCCCTCCATCTATGTGTGCCTTACCAGGATCAAGGGATTTGGTCACTGGTCCAGGATAAAGAGACTTTCATAGAAGCAGGAATATATTACAGTCCCAGACTAGCGAATATATTCTGACAAGTATGCTCAGGACAGATGAGGGTCACTAGTTTCTTAGTGGAGCCAATCAAGACTGGCACAGTGGTCCATGACCAGAAATGGTTCCCAGATTGATGTCTAAGAGCTAAGTTGAGAATTTAGCTTACAAAAGCACATGGGGACATAGAGGGAGAAATTAATCATAGTTGACAAAACCTAAGGCTTGGAGTCAGAAGAGTTGGATTCAACTTCCAGTTCTGTCAATTCAGTGTGTGACCTTGGGGAAGACCTTTAGCTTCTCTAAACTAAGTTTCATCATTTAAAAAATGGGAAAGATATATCCTGTAACTACTTCAGGATGTTGTAAAAACAATCGTTTTTAGTCAATTGTTTTGGATCAAATTATTTGAAAACACTTGAAGAAAACAACATATTCTACAAATGGCAGATGGCAGCATAATTTAATTTCTAAGTCTAAAGATGTTTTTTATGAGTAGGTAGAGAAGGTGACTTGCCACTTTTGGGTCATGATTTGAGGGACACATAACAGGTCCCATTGCCCAAAAACATCACTCACAGCCTGTTGTTACCTAAAGTTGTCCTATTAGAATTATTCCTTTGGGTCATGAAGTCTGCTTTGGAATTCTGGATCTTTTATCAAAATGATACTCTTGGGAAGGGTAGCACCTCACTTAGCAGCTAACAACTGAATGACAATTAATTGCCAGTTAGCTGAGAGAGGCCCTAAGAAATGGGATACAGAATAGGCATTTGTATGTGAGAGGGAGGTTCCATTTCGGAAAGAGAAAAGAGCACTGAAAGGTGTGTGTGTGTGTGTGTGTGTGTGTGTGTGCATCAGTGACAAAATTTACTTAACAAAAATTTCTATCTCATCCTGTCTCAAAAATAACTTTACAAAATCTAACCTTCCTCTCAGACTCCTACAGAGACTAGAATTCTTTTTTTTTAATTTTTATTTATTTATTTATTTAATTTTTTACATTCATTTTCACAAATTTTTGGGTTCCAAGTTTTCTCCCCTTTTATCCCCTCCCCCCACCCCAATACCCCAAGCAATCTAATTTTCCCTATCTCCAATCTGCCCTCTCTTCTGTCATCCCTCCCTTCTCTTGTCTCCATCTTTTCTTTTCTCCTGTAGGGCCAGATGGCTTTCTATTCCTCATTAACTGTATGTCTTCTTTCCTAGTTACAACAACAATACTAAACAGTTGTTCCTAAAACTTTTGAGTTCTAAATTCTCCCCATCCCTCCCTCCCCACCCATTCCTTTTGGGACGGCAGGCAATTCAATATAGGCCATATCTGTGTAGTTTTGCAAATGACCTCCCTGATAGTTGTGTTGTGTAAGACTAACTGGATTACCATCCCTCCTAACCTGCCCCTCATTGTTTCTCTTCTGTCTTTTGATCCTGTCCCTCCCCAAGTGTTGACTTCAAATTGCTCCCTCCTCCTTTTGCCCTCCCTTCCATCATCCCCCCGCCCCTTGCAATATCTCCTTCTCCCCCACTTTCTTATACTGTAAGATAGGTTTTCATACCAAAATGAGTGTGCATTTCACTCCTTCGTTTAGTCAAATGTGATGAGGGTAAACTTCTTATTTTTTTTTTCTCAGCTCTCCTCTTTTTCCCTCCACTAAAAAAAACTCCTACCTGCCTCTTAAATGACATATAGTTACCCCCTTCCATTTCCCCCTCTTTCCTCCCACTACATTTCTCTCTCACCATTTACCTTAGTTTCTTTTAAGGTATGGTCCCATCCTATTCAGTTCAACCTGTGCTCTCTATCTCTGTATGTGTGTGCATGTGTGTATGTGTGTGCATGCGTGTACATGTATATGTGTGGTCCCACCAACTACCCAGATACTGAAAAGTTTTAAGAGTTAGAAATATTGTCTTTCCCTGTATGAATGTAAACAGTTCACTTCTGGTAAGTCCTTAAGACTTCTCTTTGCTGTTTCCTTTTTCATGCTTCTTCTCATTCTTGTGTTTGAAAGTCAAATTTTCTTTTCAGCTCTGGTCTTTTCATCAAGAATGCTTGAAAGTCCTCTGTTTCATTGAAAGACCATATTTTCCCTTGAAGTATTATACTCAGTTTAGCCGGGTAGGTGATTCTTGGTTTGAGTCCTAGTTCCTTTGCCTTCTGGAATATCCTATTCCACGCACTTCGATCCCTTAATGTAGAAGCTGCTAGATCTTGAGTTATCCTGATTGTATTTCCACAGTACTGGAATTGTTTCTTTCTAGCTGCTTGCAAGATTTTTTCCTTGAGCTGGGAATTCTGGAATTTGGCCACAATGCTCCTAGGAGTTTCTCTTTTTGGATCTCTTTCAGGTGGTGATCGATGGATTCCTTGAATACTTATTTTGCCCTCTGGTTGTAGAATCTCAGGGCAGTTTTCCTTGATAATTTCATGGAAGATGATGTCTAGGGTCTTTTTTTGATCATGACTTTCAGGTAGTCCCATAATTTTTAAATTGTCTCTCCTGGATCTGTTTTCCAGGTCAGTTGTTTTTCCCATGAGATATTTCACATTCTCTTCCATTTTTTCGTTCTTTTGGTTTTGTTTGGTGATTTCTTGGTTTCTCATAAAGTCATTAGACTCCATCTGTTTCATTCTAATTTTGAGAGAACTATTAAATTCAGTGAGCTTTTGAGCCTCTTTTTCCATTTGGCTCATTCTGCTTTTGAAAGCATTCTTCTCCTCATTGGCTTTTTGAACCTCCTTTGCCAATTGAGTGAGCCTATTTTTCAAGGTGTTAATTTCCTCGGCATTTTTTTGGTTCTCCTTTACCAAGGTATTGACCCATTTTTCATACTTTTCTTGCATCTCTGTCATTTCTCTTCCCAGTTTTTCCTCCACCTGTCTAACTTGCTTTTCAAAATCCTTTTTGAGCTCTTCCAAGGCCTGAGCCCACCCGCCACCCCCCTGAGGTATCTGGGGTACTGAGGCCCCGCCCTCCACGTCTTTCCCTGATGGCAAGAATATGTCCTCATCTTCGTCAGATCCGAAGGTCGGGATCATTTGCATTTGTTGGAAAAAACTCTCTATAGTCTTATTTTTCTTCCCTTTTCTAGGCATTTTCCCAGCCAGTTACTTGACTTCTGAGATTCCTTTCCACCCCCGCCTGGATCCGCCCAGCTAGTGCTTGGGCTCTGAGATTCAAATGGGCTTTCTGCGGCAAGCTTTAGTTCTGGCGCTGGGGTGGAGGCAGGGCCGCCTCCCAGGCTCAGTTCCCTCAGGGGCTTTATGCAGAGACTTTCAGGAATGGAGCACGTGGGGGCGGAGTGGGGGGCCCGCCTCCCAGGCTCAGTTCCCTCAGGGGCTTTATGCAGAGGCCTTCAGTAATAGAGCGGGGTGGGGGCAGGGCCATCTCCCAGGCTCACCCCCCTCAGGCCGTTCATGTAGAGACCTTCCGTAATGAAGATCCTGCCTGCTGCTGGGGGATTCCTGAGTCCCAGGCCGCTGGTGCCTCAGCCGCCACCCACCCCTCTGCCTCCGCCGCTTCCTGCCCCCGTCTCTGCCGCTTCCTCTCGAGGGGGACCGAGTCACGGAGACGCTCCGCTCCCCTCCTCTAGCCCAGCCTTCTTTCTCACTGACCTGTAGCTTCTGTGGGCAGAGGGACTTTCCTGGCTGCCGGAGCTTCCGTGTCTGAAGCCTGCTCGGGTCAGCTTCTCTGTGGCCACGGCCAGGGCAGCATTGGGGTGTGGTCCACTTTCCGGGGCGCGATGGACCCCGGGGACGGCTCTTCAGGGCTCTCTGGCATGGAAATCTCTTCCACTCCATTTCTGCACACCTTGTATTGACCCAGAAGTTATGGGGGTCTCTTTTTACATTAATTCTATGGGATTTGGTTTCGGAGCTCGTAAACATGCATCCTTCTACTTCACCATCTTGGCTCCGCCCAGAGGCTAGAATTCTTGAGAAAAAAACTGAAGACCAGAGAAACTGAAGGACTTTCCCAATGGCAAGTTTGTGTCTGAGCCAAGACTGAAAAGCCAGGTCTTCTAATTCTAGTATAGTACTCTGTTAACAGTGGGACCTCAGGAGTCACTAGTCTACTCATTCAGTAAACCCAGGAGGAGTGACTTTCCCCAAAATCACACAACTAGTTAGTGGTAAAGTTAGGACTAGAACTCAGGTCACCTCACCCCTGATCCAATGCTTTGTCCACTATACTTAAGCAGAAATAGAAAGAGTCAGAACTGATAGCCACATCTTCTATTTCCTAGCCTGGTGCTTCTTCCAAATGATTAGTGAAAAGATAAAACTTTGCCTAGTCAGAGGTGTATGTACCTACCATTTCCAGGTACTATCATAGCTTCATTTTGGTAATGATCTTCAAAGCCTAGGCTATATTCTTTCAAATACCCCGGTGGAAGCAAATTTTTGTCCTTTTAGGGTGGTTTTGATTTTTTGAAACAGCCACAAGTCATTCAAGGTCTGATTCTTGTTTCACAACATGATTAATGTGGAAATATGTTTAACATGATTGTACATGTATAACATATTAGATTGCTTGTTGTCTTGGGGGGGAGGGGAAAAAGAAGGGGGAGAGGAGAGAGGGAGAAAAATTTGGAACTCAAAATTTTACAACAATGAATGTTAAAAACTATATGTAAAGTTGGAAAAATACTATTAAGGGAAAATAGTGACTAAGGGAGAACCTTAAGCTGGGGAATGATGTTTCTGATGAAAAATGGAATGGAATGGAACAAAAGCTATTTTCTTGGCTGGTTAGTAAACTGGCTCTATAGCTAGTCCTAACTCACTGGGGTGACTTCTTTGAAGGACATTAGGATGTATAAGAACTGGCCTGTTTGCCAGGAGATCAATCACATTGCTTTCTAATTACCTTAGTGATTATACAAATACCACAGTACCTGTTCCTCCTGCAGAAATGGGCTAGGTTAAAAGTAAGTTGGGGCAGGCTGCTTATTGAGCAAAATTATCTGGTGGGAGATGCTGGTGTTGTGGTTTGAGAATGAGATCTGGGACAGCTGCACAAAACTATACTCATGAACCTCCCAAGGTCCTTGTTTAATCAAGGACTCAGGAAGCAAAAAGACCATTTACTGTCAGAGTTAGATCTGGAAGCTCATCTCTGATGAACCTATGAAAAGGGTGCAGGGAGGCATTTGCAAATGCTGTTTTAAAAGAAATCTCATTTTACTGATTTGACAAAAAAGTATGGAAAATTCAAGATCCCATGGTGTACCTTGTTTGTTGATAATAAAGCATTTTATTTGGCAAGTGTAACAACTAAAACACTTTGTTCAATGGCCCTTTATTTATTAAAATCAAATGGGACATGAAACAGAGTGATGTATGATAGTGATAGGTGTTTTCCACATTGGTGGGAGATGTAAAATACAGAGTGGAAGAGGGATTTCTTATGGGTGGTGAGCATCTTCCTGGTGTTTCTGCCTTCAGAGGACTTTGTGCTGGTTGTGCCAAGACCTAACTAAAACCGTGCGTATCCTCTGAAACAAAATCTATGACCATTCAAAAAAGTTTGGCTTAACTATTCACACAAGAAAGAACAAGTGGATGAAGAAGAATGCTTGTGGTCTATGTTTTGATACACAGTTTAATTGGCAACCTATAAAACTGGTCCCTCAATACAAATATTCCAGAGGACAAATAGATGAATAATAAATAAACTCAAAATTTAAAAAGGAGAGTATGCTGGATTGCATCTGTTTGTCATTTAAAGTCTTTTATAGTTCCTGAACTTGGTTTAAAAGTCACCTCTTAGATGAGGCCCTTCCTGATCCTTCTGGCTATTAGTGCCATAAATCAAATCTTGCCTCAGACATAAATTAGCTGGGCAAATCATAACCTCTGCCAGCCTCAGTTTCCTCATCTGTAAAATGGGGATAATAGCTCCTCATGGAATAGTTGTGATGATACAGTGGGATAATTTGTCAAGAACTTGACAAATCTTAAAGTGTTATGTGTTAGCTATTATTTACATATGTATGTATGTATCTCTACATATTGTCTTCCCTGATAGATTGTAAATTCTTTGAAGGCAAAGACTATATTAGTTTTTGTCTTTGTATCCTCTAGTGCCTAGAACAGTGCTTGGCACACTTTGCATACTTAATAAACCATGAAAAAATAATTATAATTAAATGATAACTAAGTGATTGACTGTCCTCATTAGTCCAACCCAAATATGAACATAAAATTCTTCTACAACATCCCCCAAAACTAGGCTATTCAGACTCTAGTTGAAAATATGTTTTGGGGTATGGCCACTACTTTATAGCAGTTGATCACTATTTTGGACTTTGTAATTGTTAGCAAGCTTTTTGATATTGACCTGAAATCTCCCTCTCTGCATCTTTTACCTTCTACAGACAAACAAAACACTTCTAAAGGCTTTGCCACATGGTAGTCCTATGGATTTAATATTGTTATTTTTAAAAGAATTAATAGATATTTTAAAAATATATCAGTCTTGATTTCTAATATGGTAAATATTGAATAGGTAGAACCCACATAAACCAAAGCTCTTTGGACTCCTCAATAAATTTTAAGAAAGTAAAGGGATCCTGAGATGAAAATGTTAGTTTGTAAATACCTTTCTGGATGCTGGAATGTAGCATCTTAATGGTCCCTACCAGCTTTGTGTCTTCTGTCCATGATCTGTGTCTTTCTCTAAATAAATGATAAAAATTAAACAGCATAGGAACAAGGAAGATTCTTCAGTTATTTCATTAACTCCTCCCTTCAGGTTAATATACTAGGAGCTCATTCATGATTACTTTTGCCTTCCATTAATCATATTTCAAATACAAATAACTGCCCCAAGTCAAACCAACATCTCTTCATTTTCTCCAAATGTCTACTATGAGACTCAGTCTAATGCCTTGATGAAATTCAGGTGTGCTATGTTTAAATATTTCTTGTTCATTCATTTCAGCCACGTTCAAGTCTGTTTGACCCCATTTGGAGTTTTCTTGGCAGAGATACTAGAGTCATTTACCATTTCTTCCTCTTTCCCCTTATCAGGGAAGATTCAGGGGTACATGAGCCTTAGAAAAAGGAGGATGTCAGAAATTAAGGATATAGGGGGAGCTGACTAGCAAAGGAAGAAAAGCTATGAACTCAAGATTTTGGGGGACCATGCAATCCATCAAGTATTGTCCATGCTGATTTCAAGGTAGGGGGAAATAGCCTAGGGACTAATTGCTGCTGGCTTGTTTTGTTTTGCCTCTTTTTTTTGAGATTGGAACTTGACCTGGGTATGGTGAAGGAAGGAGAATAGACAGAGAGCTGAGAGAACCTGTGGGTTGGTTGAGGGTGTACCCGTTATACAAGCACAGATAATGGCATGAACAATGGTGAAGGTGAAAGGAACATAGAGGGACTTTGAGCAGTCCAGGGTGGCTGGAGCATAAAGAAGAGTAGAACAGTATTAAAACCAGAAAACTGATGGACTGATTCTAAAGGTTCTATGTCTGAGGTCCATACCTCAGATGTATATCTGGGGGCTTAGCAAACCCCATTTTTTCTTCACCACCATCTTCCTGTCAAGCCATTCAGGAACCTCATTCCCTTCCTTATTCTCCCACATCTTACTCTAGGAACAGTAATGAAGTTGAATACTACTATTGCTTTTGGAAAGGGCAGATCAGTGGACTACCCAGGGCAAACATCATCCTTGTGACTTCCCAGAACAAAATACTCCTACTTGACAACCACTCCCTTGGTTAGTTGTCTTTGTTCTCAAAGAGGACCAAAATGACATCACTATATCAAGTTTCAGTGTGTCTGACTGTGGCTGATCAGACCAACACGAGCTCGGAATGCTCTACCACAGATTGGGCACAAATACTCCATGTGAACATTTGGGGTGCATACTCCAAATTTGCACATCCTGCATTTCCTTTGAACTGTGTAAATTTGACTTTGCTTATAGAGCACAGAACCTTCTCTGCTGTGGGCACACCATGCTGAGCGGTCCTGTTCCAGTATCTTCCATGTCACACAATCAATTCCAAAGTTCTTAAGACAGACCTTGAAAGTTCCTTGTAGTTGCTTCTTCTGACCACCATGTGAACACTTGCCCTGTGTGAATTCTCCATAAAATAATCTCTTTTGGCAAGCAGACTTTTTGCCTTCAAACAATGTGGCCAGACCATCAGAGTTGCACTTTCCAAAGCAGAGTTTGAATGCTTGGTAGTTTAGTTCTAATAAGGACTTCAGTGTCTGATATCTTATCCTGCCAGACGATCCAAGAAAGTTCAAATGGAAGTGATTCAGTTTCCTGGTGTGGTGCTGGTATCCAGGTTTCACAGATATACAACAATGAGGTCAGCACATTGGCTCTGCAGACCTTCAGTTTGGTAGTCAGTCTAATACCTCTTCTCTCACATACTTTCCTTTGGAGTATCCCAAACACTGAGTAACTTTGGCAATGTGTACATCAACCTCATTATCAATGTGTACATCCCTGGAAAGTATACTACCAAGGTAAGTGGACTTATTCACAGCATTCAAAACTTCTCCATTTGCTGTAACTGATGATTCCACATTTGGATGGTATGGTGGTGACTGATGGAGCACCTGTGCTTCCTTGGTGTTAATTATTAGGTTAATTATTAAAAATTAGCACAGGCAGCAGATATATACTTTGTTGCATCTCAACTTCAAAGATTGCATTGAGTGCACAATCATCTGCAAACAGAAAACCATGCACCAACACTCTCTCCACTTTGGTCTTCAACTTTTCAAGTTGAAGAATTTCACAGTAGCTGACCTTGATGCCGTATTTATCTTCATTGAAAGCATTTGTCAACATGGTTGAAAACATCACACTAAAAAGTGCAAGCACACAACTCTGTTTCACTCCATTGGTGACTGGGAAAGCACAAGAGTATTGTCCATTATCCAGAATCCAGGCAAGCATGCCATCATGAAACTGATGCACAATGCTGAGGAACTTCTCTGGGCAGCCGAATTTGGACTCCCTCATTGTTTACTCCTATTAGAATGTAAGCTTCTTGAGGTTAGGAATTATATCTCTTATATTTGTATTCCCTGTGTTTAATACAGTGCCTGGCACTTGACAGATGTTTCATTCATTCATTCATTCATTTATTCAGAAATTTTAGCCCATCTTATGTCCTATGATCACAAATTGAGATAAGTGTAGACTTTTCCTGAGGTGAGAATTCCTTCTGAGGGGAAGTTGGTGGCAAATTCTTAGTTCTCATTTTCATTGTTTATTCATGACCCACATATGAGACAGCCATTTAAGTTAAGGCACTCTTATACAAAGCTTCTTTTAGCTTTTCAGTATAACTCCCAAGTATCTTACAAGGACATTGTCTCTCCTGGATGATATTATGAGAATAGGCACAACTTGGATGTGGAGTGGGAGGAGAAGGCTCTGAGATTTTTAATAAAGAAAAGTCAAATCAATTCAGCATGCATTTATTAAGCACTTGCTATGTGCTAAGCATTGGGCATACTAATAAAAGCAAAAATAGTTCCTGTTCTCAAGAGTTTATGTCCTCATAGGGGAGACGACATACAAACAAATGTGTAGAAACAAGATGGATATAAAATAAATTGGGGATAATCTCAGGGTGAAGGTACTAGCATTAAGGGGGATTGGGAAAAGCTTCTTTCAGAAGGTGAGATTTCAACCAAGACTTGAAAAAAGTCAGGAGGTGATGAGGAGGAAAGAGAGAATTCCAGGCATGGGGGACAGCCAGGGAAAAGGCAGAGGTTGGAGATGAAGGGTCTTGTATAAGGAGAAGTAAGGATTCCAGTATGACCATTGTCACTGAGTCATAGAATATATGGAGGGGAATGAAGTATAAGACTAAAAAGGTAGGAAGACAACAGGTAGTGAAGAGCTTTAAAAACCAAAGAGGTTTTATATTTGATCCTAGAAAGGTGATGAAGTTCACTGAATGGTTGTGGGGGGGGGCAGGATGTGGTTAGATCTGCACTTTAGGAAGATCACTTTGATAGCTGAGGAGAAGATGGACTAAAATGGGAAGAGATTGGAGGCAGGGGAAATCAGCCAAGAGGCAATTACAATAATCCAGGTGTGAGGTGATGAGGGTCTGCACCAGAGTAGCGGCTGCATCAGAGGAGAGTAAGAGTAGGTATGTGAGAAATGTTGGGAAGGTAAAATCAACAAGACTTGGGGTGGAGCCAAGACAGAGGTCTAGAAAGACACACTTATGCAGAGTCTCCCCCCACAGCCCATAAAATACCTGTAGAGAGGGACTCTCAACAAATTTTGGAGCAGTAAAAGTGGAGAAAAACAGAGTGAAGGAGATTTCCAGGCCACGGTGGCCTGAAAGGCCCACAGAAATGTCGGTTGCCCCAGATGTGGAGCCAAGCACAGAGCCCAGCCTAGCCTTGGCCAAGGGTTGCAACAAGACTCCAGGAGGAGGACATCTTGGGGGCAGAATCTCCAGTCCCAGCAGGGGGTCCTCAGATCTCTCAACCCACAGGAGCCAAAGGTCAGTGATGGGGTTTTATCAGATGGCCAGGAAGGGAGAAGAGCCTTCCCATAACTTCAGCAGTAGGCAGCAGACACAGAGGCTGCACAGCAGCCCATACAGACTGCTCCATTGTTGGAGCATAAAAACCCCTGAGGGCACTGAAGAGCTGAGTCTTACCTCAGCCCTGGGTGGAGGCCCTGGGCAAGCTGGTCTTTGTCTCACACTGAATGGTGGCCCTGCCCATCCAACTTATCTGAAAATCAGCCCCCAGTGCTGACTTGACAGAACTGGAGGCCAGGAGGCTGTAGAGAGGTAACTGCTAAAATTCTGGGCATAAAAATCCCTCTCTGCATCCAGACTAGTACACTCTTGATTGTGCCACCTTGGAGGAACTGAGATCTCACAGATTCCCAGAGTATACCCTACTCTTGACAAAAGACTTGGGAAAATGCCCAAAAAAGGGAAAAAAAAATAAGACCATAGCAGGTTACTTTCTGGGTGAACAGATTATCTCCTCCCATCCTTTCAGATGAGGAAGAACAATGCTTACCATCAGAGAAAGACATAAATGTCAAGGCTTCTGTATCCCAAACATCCAAAATAAATATTCAATGGTCTCAGGCCATGAAAGAGCTCAAAAAGGATTTTGAAAAGCAAGTTAGACAGGTGGAGGAAAAACTGGGAAGAGAAATGAGAGAGATGCAAGAAAAGCATGAAAAACGGGTCAATACCTTGGTAAAGGAGACCCAAAAAAATGCTGAAGAAAATAACACCTTGAAAAATAGGCTAACTCAATTGGCAAAAGAGGTTCAAAAAGCCAATGAGGAGAAGAATGCTTTCAAAAGCAAAATTAGCCAAATGGAAAAAGAGGTTCAAAAGCTCACTGAAGAAAATAGTTCTCTCAAGATTAGAATGGAACAGATGGAGTCTAATGACTTTCTGAGAAACCAAGAAATCATAAAACAAAACCAAAAGAATGAAAAATGGAAGAGAATGTGAAATATCTCATGGGAAAAACAACTGACCTGGAAAATAGATCCAGGAGAGACAATTTAAAAATTATGGGACTACCTGAAAGTCATGATCAAAAAAAGAGCCTAGACATCATCTTCCATGAAATTATCAAGGAAAACTGCCCTGAGATTCTAGAACCAGAGGGCAAAATAAGTATTCAAGGTGGGGGGTGGAAGATGGAAGGAAGGGCAGTGGGAGGAGGGAGCAATTTGAAGTCAACACTCTTGGGGAGGGACAGAATACAAAGAGAGAATAAAAGCAATGAGGGGCAGGATAGGATGGAGGGAGATATAGTTAGTCTTACACAACACAACTATTATGGAAGTCATTTACAAAACTATGCAGATATGGCCTATATTGAATTGCTTACCTTCCCAAAGGGAATGGGTGGGGAGGGAGGGATGAAGAGAAGTTGGAAGTCAAAGTTTTAGGAACAACTGTTGAGTATTGTTCTTACTACTAGGAAATAAGAAATACAGGTAATGGGGAATAGAAAGTTATCTGGCCCTACAGCACAAAAGAGAAGATGGGGACAAGGGAAGGGAGGGTTGTTCGAAGAAAGGTCAGATTGGTGATAGGGGCAATTAGAATGCTCGGTGTTTTGGGGTGGGGGGAGGGGACAAATGGGGAGAAAATTTGGAACCCCAAAATTTTGTGAAAATGAATGTTAAAAGTTAAATAAATTAATTTAAAATAAAAAAAATCAACAAGACTTGACAACCAATTGGATAAGCGGGAGTGAGAGTAAGGAGTTGAGGATGACCCCAGGACTGTGAGCTTGGATGACCAGAAGGATTGTGGGACACTCCATGGTAATAGGAAGAAGTCATTGCAAGGTCTTAATAACATGGCCAATGGAAGAAAAGCATGTTCCTTTTCCTCCAAGAGTGTTCTTTGCGGCCCTGGTCATGCTTCTACTTTCCCTTTATTTGCTGCTATTTGAGCAGGCTATGGAGGCTGCCTGTCCACCAGAGCATTGCACGTACATGATTCAATTAACCTTTAAGGTAGCTCGGGAAGTTTGTGCAAGAGGAGATCCTCACATTAATTGGCAGCCTGACACAGACAATTAAGTCTGATCAGATGAAGAGGGCATTGGGGACATCATTAGCATCCTCTACTGAAGACTATATGGTGTGTAAAAGTTGTTTAATTTCTGCTGGAGAAGGAAGAAGAGAAGGAAGCTACTTGAGTTCCCTGCTTTTTTGGCTTATTAAATATTTCATTTCCCCACTGTAGGCATTAAACAAACGTGGTGTTTTGGACTGTGCGCTGCTTCCCATCTTGCTTTTACAGCGCTGAAATTCATGCAGTGATTGTTTCTCAGTTATTAAAACTTTGCATTAAGCAAGAGGTGTTGTGTAAAAACAAACATAAATAGAGACAGATAGAGAGATTCCTATGAAAGGGAGAGTGTCAAGTCAAATAACTGGGTAGAGGTGGAGGGTTGGGTGGGTAAGTGGGGGACTTAAGGGAATGATAATGAGTAAAGTTTGGGGAAGAGTAACATTTTACTTCATGGGAAATGGGAATTGGAGAGGCTGGTCTTGACTGGGGATAGAGGATCTGGCAGCTGTGGAGGTGGGAGGCTGCTCTTCTCTGGAGGTACTCTGCTTTGCCAGAGCTGAGAGCCCCATGCTCATTGAGGCTCACCAAGTGTTCTTCCTCTCATTATTTTAATGGCTTCTGCCATCTTGATTTCTCCCAGAAACATCATTTGAAAAAATATAGTAATGATGCTGATTTTCCTTGAAGACCAATCACATATTGTAGCCTTTCTTAGCTCTCCTTTCTTTTCCCCCATGTTCTTGCCCTTTCCTTGTATTCACTGCTAATGAATATATATATGTATATATGAATATATAATAAATATATATTTTAGACTTGTGATTGCTCCAGTGTAGAGAACTTCCTCCACCAACACAGACTGCAATCAGTTTGTCTTAGTGAGGAAGTCCTAGGGAGTTGTTGCATGAAAGAAAAGTGACTTGCACAGTCATAGAGTTAGTAAGGGCAGAGATGAGAGCTGACCTCAGGTTTTCTCATTTCTTCCAGTATCTCATCCATCCACTAATCATACTGCTTCAAATATACTTATATATACATATATGTGTATGTATGTATATGTATGTATATATACACACATACTATACATTATATGCACATATATATGTATGTATATAGTGTATATATGTATATGTGTATATATTTCATTGACTTTATTAGGAGGAGTAAGAGTAGTAGTCATCAGAGTGGTAGTAGTAGTAGTAGTAGCAGTAGTAGTAGTAGTAGTGGTAGTGGTAGTGATCATAGTAGTTGCTGTGGTAGCAGTAGTATGGGCAACCAGATGGTACAGTGCCTAGAGCCCTGGGTCTGGAGTCAAGAAGACTCATCTTCCTGATTTCAAATCTAACCTCATATATTTACTAACTGTGTGACCCTGGGAAAGTCACTTAATCCTATTTGCCCCAGTTTCCTCACTGTAAAATGATCTGGAGAAGGAAATGGCAAAACAATTCAGCATCTTTGCCAAGAAAACCCCACATGGGAATCAGAAAGAGTTAGATACAACTGATTGACTAAACAGGGAGTAGTAGTAGAGGTAGTGGTAGTGGAAGTAGTAGTAGTAGTAGTAGTAGCAGTAGTAGTAGCAACTTGGATAATATCTGGCCTTAGAGTTAAAAAAAAAAAACCAACAGGTTCAAGTCTTTCTATGTCACATATTGTCTCTGTGACTCTGGGTACCTCTATGTGCTTCAGGCAACTTTATAAGTTATGTAGAAAATTGAGATCTACATTGTGGAAGAAATTTCTTACTTGGGAACTCCCTCCATTGATGAAATCATTGGTCCATTAAAAAAAAAAAGGGCACTTGTTACTCGAATACTTAAATGTATCTTTTATTTGATCAAGATGGACATTTCCTCCCTGGATCCATATCACAGCCTGTGTAGCTGTTGTCCACACCCTTCCTTAAGATTGCCACAGGGGATGCTCCCAACATCCTGGGAGCTTCCCCAGTTTCTCTTGACATCACAAGCACACCAATGGAGCACAAGGACCATTCATCACTTATCATTTATCCATTATTTATCACTCTTGCCTTGTGACCAACACAGAAAAAAACAGATAAGGACACCTATGGTCCAAAATAGGATTTGCAGGTTTATGGACAATTTACAGAGCTTACCCATCTGTGTGTGTTTCTTTACACAAACATACACACACACAAATATATACATATTCACATGCATCTATACATATGTTTGTATATACATTTATTTTATATGTGTATATTGACATATACATACATATTTGTATGTACTCATCTATATCATCTCTCTGTGCATCTTGATCTATCTATTTCTGTATCTAAATCATCTCTCTATATACCTTGGACAAATGGTGCAAACAAATAAGGAGGTAGGCCTGAAGAATGGGCTAGATTGCCTTTGGGAAATCACAGAGTTCCTTTAAAGACCCCAAACTCCTGCCAGAAATAAAGGCCCCTCTTTATCATACCAACATTCTAGTCATGCTGCTATATGAATGTGAGTGTGACATGATAGCTTCAGAAAAATTAAAAATGAGAATCACTAAGAGAGCATTGGAGAGGATGATAGCAGAGGTTAGTAGAGTGTAGTCTATACTAGCTGGGGAATTGCCAAGAAGAAAGGGAGTAAAGAATGTCACCAGAGACATATTTCTATACATCTGTAAATGCAAAAGTTCTTTGAAATGTGTGTATTTTTATCCTCTAAGGATTGGTAGTTTGACCAGTGAGGATACTCCCTCCACCTGTGTTAATTGCTACTTTCTCCATGCCTTAGGAGAACATTTTACTGATTTCTGTGACTAATCTTCTGGTTATGAGGTTCTTTAAATCAGTGTTTGATGGTCAAGGTGTCAGCCCACTCACATGCAAGACCTCTTCATCTTGGGTGGACCTACTAGATCTTATACTCCAAGGGTATATGGAACCTGTGAAAACCCAGGGCTTTTCTGTGCCATAGTGAGGCAGTAAAGGCATTAAAATAGTGAGGCTTTCAGTGAAGGTTGAAATAGACAGAGCACTATACAAAAGTAATATTGTATTATTTGTTTTTTTTGCACCATTGTCTCCATCATAGTCTTTTTTAGAATCAGTCAATCAACAGGAGTCTGGAAGACCTGAGTTCAAATCCTGCCTCAGACATTTACTAGCTATATGACCCTAGGCAAGTCATTTAACTGCTGCCTACCTCAGTTTCCTCATCTTTAAAGTTCAACAACAAGGCAGTGAGGAGGCTCAGTGGATAGAGTGCTGGGTCTGGATTCAGGAAGACTGAAAAACAACTCAAGAAAACAAAGTTCAACTAATGATAGCACCTACCTATCAAGGTTGCCATGATGATCAAATGAGATAACATACGTAAAGTGCTATGTAAATGTTAGTTACTTTTGTTGCTATTATTAATTACAATATTAATATTCTTAGGTGGTGGTGGTGTTAGTAGTAATGGTAGTAGCAGTAGTAGTACCATCTAGACCATCTAGACAAGGGTCTTGAAAGAGCTTATGTCTATTTGCAGTGAGAGGACTTTACACATAGCAAATGTTAACTAGCATTGTAAGGCAGTCTCAGTTTAAGGATGAATAGAAGTAGAGACAATGAGTGTTTTAGGAACTCAAAGGAAGGAGAGAGCACTCTAGGCTGGGGGGCAGGATCAGGGAAGGATGGGGAATGGAGAACAAGGCAGCAGAAGCGAATGTGTGGTAAATTAAGAGGATGAAAGGTTAAGAGATCATCAGGTCATGAAGCAAGAGTCAGATTTTCCATGTGTGCCCTCAGTCTCATCCCCACAGCTCTTTTAAATTTCTTAGTCTATCGTCACCTCCCAGCCCCCACCCTTCTGGTGTGATTTACAATGCCAGAGGATTTGATGGAATAGCAAAGGCAGGAATAATAAGGGTAGTGATGATGGCAATCATCATCACCATCAAGGAAGCGATCATTTATAGTGCTTTTTGTTTTCAATTTTCATCTTCAATCTGCCTCAAACAAAACATTTGCTAATTGATCCTCCTGGCACCTCTGTGAGGTAGGTAAGAATTAATATTTCTCCCTAAGAAATATCTAGGTTATTAATAGCTGAATGGGCTATATAACAGTCATGATGAGCTTTTCCCACCAGAAGTCAATTGTCATCCACACAGATTCCAAACTCACCTATTGACTTGATAGGCCCTATGACAGCTCCCATCTTCCACTCCTATCCCCCCTCCCCACATACACACACAACCTGTTCTGCATTCTCCAGGGATTGATTATCTAAGTCCCAGGCCAGAACTGGTTTTATGAATGTGGAAAATCAGGGAATTCTCCATGTGGGGAGTTTTGAGGAGAACCTTCCCTTGACCCCTAAATATTTCCCCTACTGACCTGACAGACTCAACTCAACAGTTTAGCAAACATTTATCAAGTCCTTATGGTATGTCAGAAAGACAGCTTGGAAAAATGACTAGACAGTTGGCCTTGGAACCATAAAGACCTAGGTTTACACCTCTGGCATGTACTGGCTGTGAAACCCTGGCTAAGTCACTTAACTACTCAGCATTTTGGGCAACTCTGTCATGCTCAGAGTTTCAGAGAAGATGCTAATCTGTACCAACAAGCGTTTTCTCATCTGGGAGTTCCCTATAAAAATAAAATCACAGGTCTAGTCCTTCTCCAACCACCTATAAGGCATTTCATCTCGACTTTCATTTCTTTATAACAGACTAAACAATCTCAGTTTAGCAATACATTGACATGAATGAATTCAATTGACCCTAACTTTTCTTCCTGTCCTGTGTGGTTTTTAACTCTTCTTGATTTCAAAAGGATCTAGAGTAAGTGCCCTGGGGAATTCATGACCTATCCATCCCCTTTCCTCATTTGCTTCCAGAGAAAGTATGGATGCTAAGAAAAAAAAAATCTGTCCTCACTACTTGGACAATAGAGATGCTAAGCAATTCTAGGAATATAACTTAACTCTTACCTCACCTTCATGTCTCTGTATCAGTTCAGTCACCAAGTCCTATTGATTTTCTCCTCTTTTCCTTTCACCTTCTCCTCTCCAATACCATAGTGTCTATCCCAAGCCAGACTGTCATTGTCTCACTCCTGGATTAATGTGATATCCATCTAACTGCCCACTCTGATTTCAAGTTCTTCCAACCTATCTTTGGAACAAGTGTAAGATTCAACAGCCTTAAACCACCACTCCATCCCCTGTCCCTCTGACTTGACTCAAAAGCCTACAATGTCTTTTATATCAATTCCAAATTCATCTGGCTGGCATTCAAGAATCCACAAATCCTCTCTGATCCTCCCACCTCCATATGCCATTCTCATTACTAGATATGGGCCTTTGTTTATATCATTCCCTTCACTGGAATGTCCTTCTCTGTACTCTGGACTTATTCAAAATCTACTCATCATTCAAAGTCCAGCTTAAACCCTAACTTTTTCATGAAAGCTTTTTCTAATTCCTCTAGACTACAAACATCTCTCCATTGAAAGGAATCAGTCTTCCAATGAAGTCATCCCTAAATACTTCAGCCCCAGGAATCCTCTGCCTTTTGTAATTGTTCTATCCTGCTTACTGCTCAAACTATTCATATGTAGCACTTACCCTGTATATACTAGCTTGTATCGTGACTTAGCTGTTTCATATGAGCATGTCTTCTCTCCTCAGCCAGAACCTAAGTTCCCAGAAGGCTGTAATTTACAATTCTTTTTTAATTTTTAAATTTTCATAATTTATTTTTAACATTAATATCTTTTAAGTTGAACTCCAAATTCTCTCCCTCCTTCCAGCCCCTCTCATACCTATTGAGAAGGCAAGTAGTACATCAGTTTTACATGTGAAATCATGCCAAACATATTTCTATATTATTCATGTTACAAAAAACAAGAAAAATGAAGTTAAAAACTAGAAATTGAGAGGATGTCCATCAATTGGGAAATGGCTGAACAAGTCATTATGAATGTAATGGAATACTATTGTGCAATAAGAAATAATGATGGATAATAATGAGGATGTCAGAAAAATCTAGAAAGACTCTTATGAACTGATGCAAAGTGAAATGATCAGAACCAGGAAAACATTGTACACAGTACCAGCAACATTGTGTGATGAACAACTGTGAATAACTTAGCTCATCTTAGCAACACAGTGATTCACAAAAGATTCACAAGAGAAAATGCTATCCACATCCAGATAAAGAACTTATGAATTCTGAATGCATACCGAAGCGTATGTCTCACTTATTCTTTCCTTTTAATCTATTGCTTCTTCCACAATTGTGACTACTATGAAAATAAGTTTTACGTGATAGCACATGTATAAACCACATCAAATGGCCTACCATTTTAATAAGATGGGAGGGGAGAGTCTGAGATCTGCGCTGAATTTCCTGACTCCAGGTTCAGCATTCTACCCGCTGTGCTATCTGTATGCTGAACGGGTGAGAGATGTTATAAGCTTCCTGCTATATTTTAAACTGTATGAGCATAAGGACCTTGTCTTGTTTATCCTTCTATCATCCCCAGTTTCTAGCACAGTGCTTCATATTCACTAGACACTTGATAAATGTTTCCTGAATTTAATGAATAAATGAATGAATAAGCAAATAAATACATGAATAAATGAGTGGGTAGAAATTAGATATAATTTAACATCTCTTTAAGAGATTTTTTAAAAAATTAAAGTCCATGCTTTCTAATTTTACTGCTTAAAAACAAAAAAACAAGTATTACTTAGGTGCTTACTGTGTGCCAGACACTGGGAATACAAATTCAGGCAGAAGTACATTCTCTAATCTTATGGAGTTTGTGTTTAATAGGTGACAGGGTGGTGGAGGTTTTAGGGGATACAACACATAAAAAGAAGATGAAAAGTAAGAGAGTTTGGGAAATGAAAGTAAAGAAGAAATGACTCAAATCACTGTAAAAGGGAAAGAATTCCTTTTTTTTAGGATTCTGAGATTCTGGGACAGATGATCAAACGTGTTAAAGAATATACTATGCTAAGGATGAAGTTTTGGGAAGTATTGCTAAGAAATGGCATTGGACAAAATTGGTAGTTTTCTAATGTTTCTGTTCCAGTCACTTTTTGGACTCTTTTCTCTTCAATCACTCCACAATTATAGGACACATTCTTTTACAGCAATTTTCAGACTCCTGAACTGAATCCCCAAATTGTTGCTAGCCTGAGAAATGATCACTGTCATAGGGAGCTGACTCAGCAGCCCCAGATATGATTAAGGATACTGAATTTTCTTCTGCTTTTGTGGTCAAGAAAGAGATGTTACAAGTCCTGACCATTGGATAAATGGAGGGAATAGTTCTTAGGGTTCTTTCTGTGACTTCTTCAGGTAAATAATCAAGATGTTAAACTTCCTGGTATAAGATCTGAAATGGAGACAAGTTGTCCTTTAGGCCATGGCTGTGATTTTTCTTTAACCTCATCACTTGAAGTGTACAGTTCACTGGAAGTCTTCAAGTCAAGGCTGGATGACCCTTTGACAGGGATGCTTTAGAGAGGAAGGGGTGTTATGGTGAATAAAATACTGGATTTGGAATCAGGGAGTCTTAACATTTGCCAGATGTGTGACAAAGTTTGACCACTTTGAGCCTCAGTTTCCTTATCTATAAATGGGCACAATCATACCTGTGGTACCTATCTCAAAGAATTGTCATGAGACTTAAGTCAGATATGTATATCATTTCACCAAACATTTATTAAGCACAAATCAAAAAATATTTATTAAGTACTTACTATGTTCCAGGTACAAAATGAGCAAAAGATAGACCCTGCCCTCAAGAAACCACAATCTAATGGAGGAATAAGGTACTCTGTTAGTGGCTCATATACAAAGACAAAACAAAATGTGAAATGATTTCCAAACCTTAAAGTGTTACCTAAATGTATATCATCACCATGGTCAACATGATGATGATGGTAATGCTTCAAGAAGAGAATTAACTAGGTGAGGTCCCTTTCAATTCCATCTTCATAGAATTGTGAAATTTTATACCCTTCCAACTCTAAAAGTCTTATTCTGTCAATACATAGAACCCTTCAGGATTTAGAATGGAAGGAACCTTAGTGGGCATCTTATCCAACTCCCTTCATTTCAGAACTGAAAACATTGAGATCCTATGCTATGTCACATGGGGTAGATGGGAAGTTGCAGAGTCAAGATTCAAACTCATTCCTCTTACTCCCAAGTCATCATCCCACTTCCCATTATTTTATACTGCCTTCTTGTTCCACTCCCATTTGTCTGTACTTTGCCTACCATACTCCTTGGTTTCTCTGAACGTTTTCACTCTTCTTAAGCCCTCTTCAAATGCCTCATCATGGTGTGAAGGTCATGTCAACTCTGGCATCAAGCTAGAAATGCATATTTCCAATAGGAGTCTAGCAATAGACCCCATGTTTGTCATCCAAGGACCAGCATAACTAAATTTGAAGATTCCTATCGCTAACTTGACTATACAGTGAGGAACTTTTGAAAAGACTTCCAAGACTTACTAAACTATAAAGGGGTTGTGATTTTCATAGGTGAAATAATCCATTTCACCAATAAAACCATGGTGCTAGTGACACAGACACAAACACAAAGTACAAAGGGAAATCTTTTCATTGGATGAACTTGATTATACAATTGGTACTTCTCCAGCCCCGTCACTGGGGCAAAACATGTAATGCCTTGGGAAGGTAAGTGCAATGGAATGTTCCTGGAGTATCCACTCACTCAGCTAGGGCATGTCTCCCCCGTGTGCCCCAATCATCCACCTTAGTAGTTCTCCTATGCAGAGAAAATGATCTTTCTGTTGTATTGTGTTTGGGAAGTACTTGCTAAGAAGTGGCATTGCACAAAATTAGTAGTTTTCTAATGTTTCTGTTCCAGTCCCAAAGATCCCAAAGATTCCTTGGTGTCTCCTTCAGTGAAGATATAAGTTGTCTTGTGAAATTGTTTCCACCCCTATAAGCAGGAATGGATCTCGGCCACACTCAGAAGTAGGGTCTTCAGGTCCTCTTTCACCTTTGATGCTGTCACACAGAACTTCCCCTCTCCACACTGGAACCTCCTATCCTCACGCTACTCGTTACTTGGGCCTCCCCCCACCAAAAAAAAATGCCTCGACATCTCTCTTCTCCCTAACCTCCAACCCCCACCCCATTACTCCAGAGTGACTTTGCTTCCCTCAAGTCCTGTTGTTCTTTTGATTATCTAAGAAAATAATCCTGCTAAGATATTAATTACTCAGTGAGGTATTATGTCCAAGTCAAGTAACAAATGTACATTTTAACAGAAGAGGTCTTCAAAAAGGTAAGTTTATTAGAGGGAACATGTAAGGTGACAGACTCATGGAGAAGATGGTTTAAAGGCCTCTCAAAGCCCCTCAGGAGATAATGAACAGGCAAGTCTCTTCTTAGCTTATACCTTCTCAGGCCTGCCCAGACTATGTTGACATAGGCTACATACCCCCATTGTTTCTTCCTCTGAGAATTAACTTTGCTGTCCTTTCCTAAGATGGAGGCATTTTCTGTGGAGATGAACCATGCAATGAAGCAATGGCTGCCACATATAGGGATGTGGCATGCACATACATCATCCTGCAATCAGAGGGAGTCTCACTCTATGGCAACAAGCCTGGTTCAAACTCAAGGAAGCCCTGGGATCAGAGATTGAAGAGCAAATCTCAAACATCTGAAATTGTTTAGAGGTGCTAGGGTTTCCTTTCATCCTTTACTCAGCTCTCCTCCTAAGCATGAGCCTGGTTCTCTGTCTCCAGTCTCTTCATCTTCTACTCTACCCTGTACATTATGAATCACGAATGATTCATACCATGAATTACATTATGGTGCTCTCTTGTGTTTGTTTAGTCATGTCTGATTCTTGACAACCCCATTTAGGATTTTCTTGGTAGAGGTACTGGAGTGGCTTGCATTTCCTTCTCCATATCATTTTATAGGTGAGAAAACTGAGGCAAACATGGTCAAATGACTTGCCCAGTCACCCAGAAAGCAAGTGTCTGAGGCAGGATTTGAACTCAGGAAGATGGGTATTCCTGACTCCAGGCCTGGCATTATAAGCACTACAGCATCACCTAGCTGCTAAATACATTATAATAAATGATTACTGGAAAGAAATATCTTGAAGACATGGTAAGCATCTAGAAGCATTGTTTCTGAATTGATATTATTATTATTGATAATATTGATAACTACAAGGATTATTTCAATGCCCTTTACATTACTTGTGTAGGGGATTTAAGGGAATCAATGGATATTTATCAAGAATTGAGTACAAAATCCCAGCTCTGCAATGCACTGGCTGTGTAATATTGGACAAGTCACATTTTTTATTTAGACATCACTTTCCCTATGTGTAAAATTGAATTGAACTCAGCCATCACTGAGGTCCCTTCTAAATCCTAGAATGAAAAACAAATAAATTGTTATTGAAAAAAATGTCATTGAAACATCAAAGACTAAATAATGTCTATCAATGGGTAGTGTGGTTTTCAGTCATATTCTGTAACATTTCTGATTATTATTTTGTAATATTGTTTCATACTACCCCCATTATCAAGTCATTTTATGATGATGTTAATATACAGATGTTGTCTTAATCTCTTTTTTAATTTACTTTGGCTCTCTCCCATGTATATTTTCAGAAAAGGTATTTTATTTAGTAGCAACTCATTTCTTTTACAATATATGTTTTTGTTTTATCAGTATGAGAGTCCTAATGACATTTATATCTGAGTTCTCTTTCTTCCTTCCCCAGCAGACTCCTACATAATAGAAGCAAAAAGGTTTTCTTTCTATTCCCTAAGTTTCCTGGATAGTTTGATAGCTCTATCATTCTGTTTCTGTCTTTCTACTTCTTTCTCTATAATTCCATCTGTTTTTCTATCTGTTTCTGTCTGTCTGTTTCTCTCTCTCTCTCCCTCCATCCTTCCCTCCCTCTCCCTCCATCCTTCTCTCCCTCTTTCTCTCTCCCTCTGTGTCTCCCTCTAATTCCATAAATCCATGACACCTCATCAATTGGGCTAACTACTAACATTTAGGAAATGGAGATTTCAATTCAGCTTTTAAAGAATCCAGAATAACACCAGATGATTTAATTCTCTAAAAGAAGCCAGTTTTGAAAAATTGAATCTTGATTGGGAAGCACCTAGCTTGAACCTCTATCTAAATTTCCCTGAAAAATGGGTCCAATTTGGCCCTTCACCCTCTCCTCAGCTCTCATAATCCATGATAATCTGTTCTGGAGGTGACCAATAGACAAAGGAAGAATAACTGTAAAATAGGACCTGATACCCAAACCATACTCAGTCACACATCTCCAACTGTGGGCAGCCAGATGATAGGATGGTTAGAATGCCAGGCATGGAGTCAGTCAGAACTGCATTAAAATCTGTCCTCCTACAATTCCTAGCCCTGTAACCAGAGGAAGTCACTTACTCTTTCTCAAACTCATTTTTCTTATCTGTAAAGTGAGGAGATTGAATTCAATGACCTCTCTTGATCTGTGATTATATGACTGAATATCCTGCCAGCATATGCCAAACTGAACCTATAGCCTTACCCTCAAGCTAGTTATGTATTGGACTTTTCCAGTAATACAGGCTCTAGAGCTTTGATTCTCCTCTCTTCAGTTTGTCGCTAAGTCCTCTCTTTGAAGGGTAGTTAAGTGGCACAATGTATAGAGCACATAGGCTGGAATCAAGAAGGCTCATCTTCCTGAGTTCAAAGCTAGCCTCAAACACTTCCTCGATGGGTGATCCTAGGCAAGGCGCTTAGCCCTGTTTGCCTCAGTTTCTTCATCTATAAAGAGAGCTTCAGCTATACAATGGAGAAGGAAATGGCAAGCCACTCTAGCATTTTTGCCAAGAAAACTGCAAATGGGGTCATGAAGAGTTGGAAACAACTAAAAAATGACAACAACAACCTTTCTTTGAAATTGATTTTGGCTCTCTCTTCTATTTCCATCTCACCTCCTTTGCCAGTTCTGATCACCTTTAATTTATATTATTGCAGTAATCTGTAACTGGTAGCCCCTATCTCTAGGCTCCCCCTGCTGCTACTAGAGTAATTTTCCCAAAGCATGGGGTTCCCTCATGTCATTAAACTGATCAAAAAAAAACTTCAGTGATTTCTCATTGCCTCTAGAATAAAAATCAATTTCTTTGACTGGCCCTTTATAATCTGGTCCCAATTTCAGATTGTATCTCCAGTGATCTCTTACACAAACTCTCTGTCCCAGTTAGACTTGTCTATTGCTTTTCCCTAACCTACCTGAAGTATTTACACATCTATGTCTTTGACAACATGGTAAATGCCTGCTATCTGCCCAAATCCCACAGCCTTTCCTGATTTCCCCTCTCTGCTCCCATCACCTCCCCTCTAAATCACATCTTTCCCTCTTCTAAATGTCTATAGTGTTATAAGTCTATATTATCCATTCAATACTCTTCATGTGGTGCTTTCTCTTCTTAGCTATTTTTTCACGTGGATGAGTTTTTCTGCCAACTAGACTATAAGTTCTTTGAGAACAAGGATGAAATTATAATCTCTTTTGTATTTATTGCCCACAGTCCCTATCAGAGTACCCTATACATCATAGCTAGAAGAGGCCCACTCTTAGGAGTAGTAAGGGACAGAATGCTTTCGTATGGACAAAAAAGAGCCCTGAGTTGTGCTCAATGAAGCCTGAATGGAATGCTAACCTGTAGGGTTCTAGACCAAGAATTCTAAGAAGTTTTCTCTAGGATGGAGTAGCTGGGGCCTCCTGGTCGTCACTGGCAGGCCTTGGGGGATATAGCTCACTTGGGGATTGCGACTGACAAGGCTGGGCGAGATAGTGGCTGTAAGGGATCTGGGATCATATCCCATGAGTTCTATGGTAGAATGTAAACTTCTTGAGGTCAGGGACTGATTTTTATTTTGTCTTTGGATCTCACAGTGTCTAGCACAGTGCCTGGCATATAGAACAGATTTTTTTAGATTGGACTAGATTGTACAACAAGTACTCAATAAATATTTTATTGATTTATTGGCACCAGAATTTATAAAGTTCAACATCCAAAGACTGAATTAACTAGTGTGTTAAAGATGAAGTACACTGTAATATATTATCTATGAAAGCCTAGAGAAATGCAAATTAAAAGACTCTGAAGTACCACCTCATACCTTATCAGACTGGTTAATATGACAGAAAATGATAAATGTTGAAGGGAATGTGGGAGAACTGAGACACTAATGCATTGTTAGTGGAATTGAGAACTGATCCTACAATTCCAGAAAGCAATTTGGAATCATGCCCAAAGGGCTATAAAACTGTGCCTACCCTTTGATCCAACAAGACCACTACTAGGTCTGTATCCCAAAGAGATGAGAAAAAGAGAGGAAAGGATCTCTTTAGACAAATATGTTTATAGCAGCTCTTTTTGCGGTGGTAAAGAACTGGAAGTTGAAGGGATATCCACCAATTGGGGAATTGGTGAATGAGTTATAGTATATGATTGTAATGGAATGCTATTGTGCTATAAGAAATGATGAACAGGATACTTTCAGAAAACCCTGGAATGACTTACATGAACTGATGTGAAGTAAGCAGAACCAGGAGAATTCTATACACAGTAATAGCAATATTGTATGATGATCAACTATGAACAACTTAGCTATTCTCAGCAATACAGTGATCTAAGACAATTTCAAAGGACTAGGGATGAAAAAATGCGATCTACCTCCAGAGAAAGAACTTATGGAGTCTGAATACAGATCAAAGCACACTATTTTTCACTTTATTTTTATTTTTTGTGTTTTTTGGGGAGGAGGGGGTCTATTTTTTGGTCTAGTTGTAGTGGGCATTTTTTTTATGGAAACTGGGATAGGGAAAGAAAACTCTATAATCTTGAAATTATATATAATTTATAAAGGTATAATTTATGTAAGTAATTTATATAGGCATAATTAGGGTGAACTGTTCTACCTATGAATAAAATTAGACCAAGAAATTTCCCAGGAATTTCCCATCTAAGTTCAGAATCAATCACTTAAGTTTGCCCAGTCAGTACTAGCAAGGAAGCTGTAGTATTTTTGTAGAGTATGACTGTTGTTTTTGCTGCTGTTTGTTCAGTTGTGTCCAACTCTTTGTGACTTCATTTGGGGTTTTCTTGGCAGAGATACTGTAACTAGAAAGTGTCTGAGAACAGATTTGAATTTAGATCTTCCTTACTCCATGCTTCGTGATCACCTACATGCCCAGTAGGATTAAAGATCTAGAACTAGAAAAGACCTTAGAGGCCACCTAGTTAAAGCCTCTCATTTTACAGAAAAGGAAACTGAGGCCCAAGGAGGTTTGTTGACTAGCCCAAGGTCATACACTAGTAAGGGGGAGGGGATAGATTTGAATCTGGGTCCTCTGACTAAACCAGAAAGCCTACCCATCCTCCAATACATTCCCTTGTCCCTTTCCCTTATAAAAAGTTTAAAACCTCAAGGAAGGTCTGGGGGGTGGGGTAGGAGTGGCTTAAAGAGGAGGAGCCATTTGGAGCAAACAGATCACCCCAGTTCTGACTTTTTCCAAATGTATTTGCTATTTGCCAGCGTGGACTTGGCAAACCCCTGCTGTTCCCAATTGTCCGTTGTCTATTAAGGATGGTTCCAGTCAAGGGGCTTTTTCTCTATTTATTTACTCCCCTTTCCCTGGGAACTTTTCTATGCATGAGCAACTGGCCTTCGAGGCTGCTTTTGTTTGACACTTTGCATTCCTTAAAAACCAGTCATCTGCATATTTTGTAAACCAGTAGGGGTCTGTCTCCCCTTGATCTATGTGCCTAAAGGTCCATTAACATCTGGGGGAGTTATGGTTCCAGACAGGGGGGAGATGATAGGCCTGCTTAGGGCAATTTTAGAGGATTAAAAAAAACACAACAATGCATATTTCTTTTTATGTACCAGAGTTATTAATAGAAGGAATTCTATCAGGAATAATACCTCTGACCCTTCTGGAAAGCTTTTTTCATCCTTCAAGGCCCAACTGAAGTCCTGTCTCCACTATGAAGCCTTCTCTGAACAGACTTGGCACAAGGTCCCTCTCTCTCTCTCTCTCTCTCTCTCTCTCTCTCTCTCTCCCTCTCTTTCTCTCTCTTCTGCAGACTTAGAGCACCTACTAGCAGCAACGTTCTTTTGACACTTAGAAACTATTAATTTTCTGTATCTTGTCTTCTCAATCACACCATAAGTTTCTTGAGGACTACGCTGGGATTTATATGTCTTATCTCTTATAGAAAGAACCTAGTGCAAAGTTGGGCACATTTGCTTGTTGGTGTTGATGATGACAACAGTGATGAAGATGATGATAATGAAGATGAAGATGAGGATTGGGATGATGATGATAATGGTGGTGGTGGTGGTGATGACAAGAGCCACAATGAGGAAGAGCAGCCAGGGCTTTGCCCCAGGCACTGAGGGCACATGGGAGACACACTGTTCCCTTGTGGTAATCTAGAGAAAACTCCCCCTGTCTCTTGTGGTCCACTGGTCCACAGTCCCTGTCGGGTTGGGAGACAAAGTAAGCCTCAGAAGAAGGAAAACATGGCAGCGTCACAGACTAGTGAAAAGTGGAGAAGTCATCTTCTTTCCTGATTCAACAGACCCAAAAGTGAGATGCAAATTGCCGTCTCATCCTCAGGCCATCTAGGTGGGTCAGTCAGTCTGGAGTCAAGAGTAGCCCAGTTCAAGTCTGTCTTCAGACACTTACTAGCTGTGTGACCCTGGGCAAGTCACTTAAATTTGTTGGACTCAGTTTTCTCATCTGTAAAATGAGCTAGAGAAAGAAGTGGCAAACTACTACAGTATCTTTGCCAAGAAAACACCAAATGGAGTCACAAAGAGTCGGACACGACTGAAACAACTGAACAACAATGAAAACCTCACCTCACCCCTAATGTCTTTGACCTCTACTCAGATGATCCTCTATATTTTTTTTATTCCAATTGTTTTCCCGTAGGTGAACAAATTCCTAGTTATATCTCTGACAAGCAAGGCAGAGCACTACACCATTATCTGAGTATAGTACACTGTAATTTTGAAGGTATTTCATGTACTGTTTTTGTTCAGTTGCTTCAGTCATGTCCATCTCATCATGGCCCTATTTGGGATTTTCTTGGCTAAGACATGAGTGGTTTGCCATTTCTTTCTCCAGGTCATCTTACGGATGAGGAAACTGAGGCAACCAGGGTTAAGTGACTTGCTCAGGGTCACTCAGCTAGTAAATGTCTGAGGTCAAATTTGAACTCATGAAGATAAGTCCTTCTGACTCAGGTATGTTTTCTACCCTCTGAACCACCTAACTGTCCAAATTTCTACCTAGGAATTGGCAAATAATATGCCTCAGAATTAGTTTTTTTTCTTTTTTGTTGACTGTCTAGATTTAAGAAAACAATGAATGAATAAAACACACATTACTCCCTGGTCCAAATCCAGTTTGAAGTTTTAAAGAGGTTTTTCAATATTTCTCTCAGCTCTTTTCACGGTCAAATGAAAACACTACCCTTTGGACAGTAGGAGTATCACTAGCCATGCCTGCTTTAATCTAACTGGTTAGTCTGCCCCTGAGTGTGTCTGTTTGAGCTTATGCTACTATCCTTCATCCTCTCCCTCGAAATGCAACCAAACTAACACATTTCTTCCTGAGCCTTGACTGTCCCCTATAGGAAGTGAAAGATCCCTGTGACTTGGAGGGGACTGAACCCTAAGACTCCCAGATGCACAAAATCCCTCCTTTTAGTTGTGGGGGCCCTTGAGTGGTGTGTGGACAATATTTTGGTCTGAATCTTTTCCCTGTATCTGTATCAGTGTTCCTGTTGTCCTCACACACAGAGAGAACCTTAAAAAAGAAGTCCTTGCAATAGTTCTCCCTCAATCCTAGCCCCTGAGAAAGACCACTGCCCTACCCAGTATACACTTGCAAGATAGTCCTAACCAATGAGCCAAGTAAGGGCTATCTTACCCTTTGCCCCCTGGCATTCTCCATGGTTCCCTGCTTTTCTAAGAGACCTTTTTTGATGGGCTTGTTTCCACTGACAGGATCCAGCTCATATTGACTGCTGCAAGTTAAGTTGGGGGATGTGACTCTAAGGGGCATATATTTTAATGGGGATTTATTTTCTGCATTGTTAAAGCTTAATGGTTCCTTCAAATCACATGGACACAAAGAGAATGGAGAACAGTTCACCAAACAGCAAATTTTGCCCTGAGCAAAGGCACTACTCCATGCGTGGAGGGTCCCCCACTGTTTCCCATAAGAGTCCTAGGATGGCTTTAGAAATGGAACAGGATGCATCAAACAAAACATTCTCCTTCAAACAACTGAAATAAAAGAGGGAAGAGCAGGTTATACAGGATGCTTTATGTTAATAATAATGTTAGGCAATGGTCTTTGCCTTTCTTTGTGGTGGTGGCATTGAGTGTGGTGGCTGGGGTGCCATATGTTTCTTAGAGCATCTTTAGACTATAAAGAAGGCTGAGCCTTCACCAAAGTGGAGCTGGGGAGAGGAGGGAGTCTTGTTCTGTCTGTAAAGAGCCTCTTCAGAGGTTTGTCAATGCTCCGGGGACAGACTCCCAAGATAGGCTCTTTTGTCACTATAGATAAAAGACTATGTCTTTTGGCACTAAGTTTTTCAAGGGAACTTTTTATCAAGTCATTGAAATCTATAATGATAGAGCTGGAATAAACCTGAGAAATCAGGTGTGTACCCCTCCTTTTACAGATGAGGAAACTGAGGTCCATAGAAGTCATGACTCATTAACCGTTACTAGTGGCAGAGTGGGGAACAGAACATCGTTCTCCTGGTTCTCTGTGCAATGTCCCACCACCACCAGAGAGAGGAAAGGCCAGAGTTAGAGAAATGGAGAGTGTAGTTGTGGCTGATCCCTTTTGATTTTTTCTCACAGATTCCTGCAAACTGTTAACTTCAATCAGAGTTACTAAATTACGATTCCCTGAATACAAAAGATATCAGTGTTCATACGTGTATGTATCTGCATGTTCATTGTATAGCTACCTTTTCCTCCAGCTTTGTGGTACGATGGTGACTCTGGGCTCTCAAAAACTGTCTAGATGCCATAGGTCGTATGGGAAATTCTACCAAGTTGGAAACACTTCAGCTATCAGTGTCTATATAAGTTTAGACATGCTTATTACCAGGATGTTGGCCACCAGGTGATTCTGAGTTTGACTGATTGATTGATTTTGCACCTTATATCCAGGGAAGGAATCCTGATCTTGGGTGGAGGGATCCCCCATACTGCTGGTATCATGACTCTTGCATATGAAGTACTGCAATGGATAGAGGCAGTGAACCAGCTCACAGTGATCAATGAGAAGTAAATTGCTGTAGAATCTTAAAAAGTTAATACTGAAAGGGGCCTTATAATTTATCTAGGGCAGTGGCTTTTTTTCATAGGTAAGGAAGTTTGGGCCCAGAGAGGTGACTCATCCAAGATGATATTACGCCTCCCGCTGTCTGCTCCTAACCTAATGGCTTAATGATTTACTGGGTAACTGTTGTCCTCCTTGGAGCTACTTGTGTTTTGTCAGTGGATGTACTATCTTTGTATTTACTCTTTTGTTTTTAAAGCTAACACTCTCCTCAGAGTAAGCCCCTTTTGAAAGAGGGTTGAAATGTTGGCACTGAACTTAGCAAGGCAGAAGTTACAGAAATTCAGGTTCTTCTAATAGCATAAGAGAGTGGTCTTATATGTATCCACAGTCCTCCTCTCCTTGTTCTGGCCCGGTGGGTTACGCTGTATTGAATCCAGGGCTAATGTAAAGGCAGTCTGTGCCTCTCTGCAGGGGGTCTCAATAGGAATGTTCTCATTTCCAAGTTAGCTTTAAACTCACTTCCCAGCATGGGTTGTGGGGGAGGGGTTTGGGGAGGGGGTGTCTCCAGAGGTGCCTTTTCTATCCTGAAGACTCCTCCAGTACTTCTTAGAGTCTGGGCATGAGGTCCTGGCCCTGTTCCAATTTGGGTAATTGCATTTTCCCTATGCAAATTTCTCCCCTAATTTGCATAGACAGAATGTAGTTGAGGCCTAGCAGCCCCTACACACACCCCAGTGGGTGAGGTGCTTGGGGATGTTGGATCCTTCTACTTGGCTCCTCTGTGGTGTGGCCAAGTTTTGAGGAAACATCACCACCAAGGCCTCTGCCCTAAACCCAGCTATGAAAATTACACAAATACCTGGCATTTTTAGAATATTTTATACATTTTAAGAATGATCTCTCATTTATTGCTCAGTATGGTATAGTGGAAAAAGTAATAAGCATTTTTTGTAATAATAAGCATTTATTGAATATTAACTATGCACCACGCACCATGCTAAAAGTAGTGGGGTAAGTGTCAGGGACATGGACTATAGTCCCAGACTCACCGGGTGTGACCTTGAGCAAAAAGTGCCCTTTCTCTCTCTCTTAGTTTCTTTCCTCAACTGGAAAATAAGGGGGAAGACCAGCTGTGATGGTACACTGCTAGGAATACCTTGCTACATGGAAGGCTGATTGGTCATGTGAGCTTGGGAGTTCTAAGCTCTAGTAGGATTAAAGCCATTCAGGTATCCATAAGAAGTTCAGTGTTGATATGGTGGAACTCCAGAAATGAGAGGGCCCACAATGAGGTATAAGCAGAGGCAAAGAAACCCATGGCATAAATGGAGTGGGTTAAAGTTGGGTCCAAAAAGGAAGGAAGGAAGAGAAGGGAGGTAGGAAGGGAGGAAAAGAAGGAGGAAAGGAAGTGAAAGGGAGAGGAAGGGAAGGGGAAGGGAGAAGAGAAGAGATCAAGTTACTAGTAGAACCAGACTTAGCACCAGGTTGACCTACCCATGTTTCTAGCCTAGTGCTTCACCTATCTCCCATGCTGGTAGCTAGCTCCTTCAAAATGAAGAAAGAAGCAAGTAAGGACATTGAACAACCGGTAGAAGAACTAAAAAACTTGGCCTTTGTCCTGCCTAGGAATCTGTCCACAGAAATCTCAATCAAAGGATGCAGTTTTGATGGGGTTCACACTCTGGGGACTTCCTTGAACTCCCCTGAAATCTCCTCACAGAACCTGGCTTTTCATACGCAAATCTATGGCCATTTTCTGTTACCTCTGGATTGCCCCATCTGCTTCCCACCTAGGCACCCCCTAGTCTGATGTCTGTTGATTGCCTCCAGCTGTTTCCAGCCTTTGATTCTCCTGGGATTCCCTTCCTGAACTTTTTCTCCCATCACTCTAGACTACCAGACTCCCCCCACCCCCATTCCTCCTATACTCTTTTCTGTATTTAAGTTCCATCTTGCCTGATGAAGGCACTCAGATGCAATCCAGCTCAGACTCTGTCTAGCTGAGATTCTCTATGGCTTGAATACAAGTGTTACAAATACTTAGATTCCTTAAGAGGCAACCCAATTTGGCAAATTTTTAATAAACTTTGTTTTTTTTGGCTTTAAGAAGGCTTGAGTTGAATTCATTACAGCACCACCCGAACTGTCAGTATTTTGGCGTACCCATCACCCACAACCTCATCATTTATGGTTCCCTGACCCAGAAAAGCTCCTAATCTCAAGTTCTTCTGCTAAAACTGGAAGGTATATAAGTTTCCCCCTCTCCCTATCCCCTACTTGCTCTCCAAGCAGCTTGGAAGCGTATTTTTGGACCTGGCTTCAGGTCCTAGTATCAGTCTAAGTCTCTGAACTTTCTGGGCACTAGAGAGTTAGAGACTCAGGTTGTTGGTCCAGTGGCTGTGTTTGAGGCTGTGGACATGGGCATACCCTCCAAAGCACAATTCTCTGAACTTTCTGGACGCTAGAGGGTTAGAGAAACATCAGTTAAGTGGGTGCCCAATTCTCTGGATTTCCTGGACACAAGGAAATCAAGGAAAACCAGGTTATTTTTGTCCTCTTGTTTTTTTTTCCTCAAGGCTTACTTCCATATCCTCCTGTAAGGAGGGGAGGAACTTCCAGCCCCACATCAAGAAATGTGTCAAAATTCATCAATTCCAAAGAATTCACCTTTGGGTATAAAATTGGAAAAAATTTACCTTCTCTAAAGAACTTAAAAAGCAAAAATTGGTATTGGTTTGCAACACACTTTGGCCTCAGTATCACCTGGAGGATAATGAAGTGTGGTCCATGTTTGGGACCTTACAATGTAACATCCTGTTACAGTTACAATTATATTGTCTCCAAAAGGAAAAATGGATAGAAATACCTTACATAAGGGCCTTTGTCAAACTCTCTCAGGACCCCATTCTCAGAAAAGATTGTAAGATGCTTGTAGCTAGAGCTGTCCCACAAAAGGGAAATGGGGGATGAATTGGATGTTTTGGATGACCCCCTGTTTACTGCTCCTAGGATCTCAACCTCACCTCCTTCTCTACTTCCATTACCACCATCCCAACCCCCTCCCCTCCCCAATCCTACCTGGGCCCTCCTCCAGCTCCCCAACCTCCTACTGCTCCCCTACCTCCCCTGAGTGCTTCCACCTCCCCCTCGGCCACCTTTACCCCAACCTTTCCTTTACCCCAACCCTCCTCAATTCCTGCCTCATTTGTCTATCCTGCATCTCCTCCTGTGCCCTTTCCCCCCTCAGTAACCCCTGCTCAGTTCTCAGCCACTGGGATTGCTTCAGTGCCTCCCTCTGCAGCCCCTGTTGCTGGGGCAACACTCAGGCCTCAGCCCCCACCCCCATGGCAATCTCTACAGTATCAATGCCCATAACCCACCCCTCCTTGAGGACTTTACCTCAGGCCCCAATTACGGGCCTTGCTGGGGTGCTTCCCTCTGCAGCCCCTCCTGCTGGGGCAACATTCACTCAGACCTTAGGCCTTGCTCCTGTGGCACTCTCTGGGGCATCTTCCCCTTTGATCCCTACTCTTCCTCAGGCACCAGCAGATCTTTCCTCTTGCCAGCCAAATCCCCTTGCCCTGCAGCCTAATCCAGGTCAGCAGGCATTCCCCAGCCCCTCCCTCACAAGAAGTGGGACTTCCTATCTCCCTCCATGAGCCCCTGGCCCCACTGGGCTGTCTGGGCTGTTTCCCTTGAGAGAAGTGCCCACCCCACCCAGGGGGACAATCGGGGTGCAGGTTCCTCAGATCTCACCCAGATTAAAGAGAAACTGGGGAGATACTTGGAAGACCCCACTAGGTTCACTGAGGGTTTTAGGGACATATCCCTACAATTTGAACTTTCTTGGAATGATTTACATATTCTTTTTTCTACCTGCCATACTGTTGAAGAAAAAGGAGATTCCAGGGAAGCTCAAGGAAGTTCCCAGAGTCTGAATACCATCAGTTTGGTTTGTCTGGGAGGTAGTTTACAACGTATACTAGAAGACTGCCATTGTATTGTGCTGTGAGAGTCCTGAAAGTTCTTATCCCAACCAAAAACCAAAATTCTCTCTCCACCAGGCTTTTGGACAAGTAAGTGTGCCTAAAATCCCCACTTTTAGTCACACCTTTGATTTAAGGCATTATTTCCAGAAGACCCCCATTAAGTCTTACCTGGGAAGAGGAACACATTAATCCATCAAAGGTCATTCTTTAGTCCATTAGGCTAATAACACATCTAGAGAACATTTTAATATACTGTATCTCCTTACCATAAGCTCTTCAGCAGACAGCATAGGTTTTACTATCAAGTCCCAGTGAGTGCTACCTCCTTCACTTGTCCTGATCCATGATTCCATGACCCCATGACTCTCCTGATGGGTTAGCATCCTCCCAATCAAATTGCATTGTGTTTTACTTTCATATTTTCTCATATGGATAGGTGTTGTTTTCCACTCTTCCCAAGAATATAAATTTCGCTTTTGTCATTGTATCCCTAGGGCCTAGTACAGTGGCTGGCATATAATGGGTGTTTAATAGACTTCTGTTGTAATAAATGTTCAATAAATAAACTCAAAACTTTAAAAAATGTTAAAAATTCTTATACATATTTGGGAAAAATGTTATTTTTAAAAATAAATAAAAATTTTAAAAAGATTTCCCATCTTGAATCAAAAACATTGCTGTTAAGTGACAAAGTAGATAAAGTATTGAACTTGGAATCAGTTCTAATCCTGCCTCAGGCACTTAGTAGCTGTGTGACTCTGGCCAAGTCACCTTTCTCAGTTTCCTCGTCAATGTAAAATGGGAATGATAATAGCACTTATCTCCCATGGTTGTTGTGAGGATCAACTGAGATAATACATATAAAGTGTTTTGAAAAGCTTAAAAGCTATATATAAATGCTAACTATTGTTGAAAGAATTAAGGAATCATCACATAAAAGATAAGAAAACAGAGTTCTAGATTAAGGAAGTAATTTGTCTGTGGTAACAAAAAAAAAATTGTAACAGAGCAAGGATGAGAATTCAGGTCTCTTGCCTCCCCAAAGAACTCCTGCCTTTCCATCTCCATTAGTGACATAAAACTCTGGCCAGCAGGGATTTAAGGAGAAGAAATATGGGACAGTGGGGTAGGAGATAGGTAATGGTGCCTGGAAAGGTCTAAAGTGTACAAGATTGTGGGAAAGGGGCATTGTTAGGAGCTAGGGGCAACCAGAGAGCTGCAGGAAAGTGGAGAAGGAAGTAGCTAAGGAAACTTAAGGAAGGCTTTAGAGAAACTTTAGGCTGGCCCCAGAGACTAGACCTCTGAGTTCTGCCCAACTTTCCTATTCTATGATGCATGATTTATCTGTAACTTATTTAAAGGGAACTAAGAGCACACAAAAGGAGAAAATTTAATTGATCATAGAGTCCCCCATCTGAGATTTTTTTTTTTTTTTTGCTTTTGAAGACCATCTTAGGCTCAGAAAACACAACAGAAAGGGAGAAGGCACTAAACATTTATATATTGAGCATGTGCCACTGTACTAAGCACTTTGTGAATATTATCCTATTTGATCTCACAACAACCTTGAGAGATAGGTGCTATAACTATCTTCTTTTTACATTTGAGGAAATTCAGGCAAACAAATTCAATGACTTGCCTGTGGTCACGTAGCTAGTAAGTGTCTGAGGCTGGATTTGAACTCAGGAAGTATAGGAGGGTTTTAGAGAAGTGGGGCTTCTCTGGATCATCCAACCAGTCACACCATTCAGGGGCACCACTTACTTCATCAACAAGCCTAGTGCTTTCCCTAGATGGCCCTCAGGAGACCACCTTGTCCAAACTTTTTACTTTATATCAAAGGCAAAGAAGTGACTTCCCAATTTTGAATCCCCAGCAGACCATAAATACAGTTTGTTTTCTTTTCTAAGGCATTCACATTTGCAGAAGACACTGTCAGGGTTTAATCAATAAATAAGTATTTATTGTATGCCTAGCCCCTGTGCTAAGAGCTGCAGTTATATGAGGGATGTTGTAAGATACTGGCTAATGTTCAAGGAACTTATACTCTAGTTGGGAAAATAAAGCACAGAAAGGGAAAAGATGAAGGGTTTAGATGAGACCTTAGGAACCATTGTCCTAAATGGGATCATGATCTTTTCTGAATCATCTTCCTTCCTCTACCCCTTCACCCTTTGGATAGGTGACCTCCAGTTTTGGATTCTGGGCTTTCTTCTCTTTTTACATCCACTCTCTTAATAAGCACATTGACCTCCATAGATTCAATGATCATCTCTAAGGAAATGACTCTCAGACTCTACATATCTAAGTTCTACTCCTACATAACCAACAGTTTGCTGGACAGCTCCACCCAGACAGCTCCTGAAATCATTTTAGACTCAACATGTCTAAAGCTGGACTTCATTATCTTTGCCTCAAAACCCATTTTTGTTCCGATTTCTACGGATTTGTACCACCATTCTCCAGGTTACCCCACTTCACAATCTTCACAGTCATTCTGGACTCTTCACTTCCACTCACTGCCCTTCTACCATGTCTTATTGATCTCACTTCATATCTCTCTCATATCCATCCTCTTTTCTGTATTTATAAAGCCACCATTTCAGACCCTCAGCATGTCTTGCCAGGACTATTGCAATAACCTCCTGAATCCAGCTTCTCCCTCCTTCAATCTCTTCTCCACACAGCTGTCAACTTGGTATTCCTACAGTAGGTTTTGACCATGCCACTCCCCTACTCAAGAAGCCTCAGTGGTTCCCTATTGCCTCCAGGATAAAACACAAATTCTTCAACTCAGCACTTAAGTCCTTCACAGTTGGATTCTGGACTATCTTTCCAAGCTGGTTACACATTACTCTGCCACACACTTACTACATTCTAGGAAAACTGAGGGAACTTGCTGTTCCCTATACTCAACATTGCATCTTCTGCTTTTAGGGCTCTGTGCAAGCTTTCCTTCATGTTAAGAATGCTTACCCTTCTTAGAATTGCTAGTTCCCTCCAAGGCTCAGCTTAAATGTCTCCTCCTAAAAGAGGCCTTTTCTGATACCACCTGCTATTACTTTCCCCTCATTACTTTGTCTATATTTTCTATTTAATTGTCTAGGTACCTGTGGCTCCCCTATCCCCGGAATGTTACTACCCTGAGGGCAAGAACTATCTATTTTGACTTTGTATTCCACTGTAGGTAGGTACTCATCAGATTCTTCTGGAATTGAATTCAATGTATGCCTACTGACACTTCAGGAACCAAGTCTATTTCCCATTGTTGGACCTTGTTCTCAGCTGGCTATCAACTAATCACCAGCAAAGAGCCAGATGATAAAGGCTTCAGATGCTTCCCCTTTCAGAGATATTTGCATGTTAATAAGAACACTGAAGACTGAAAAGCCCAAAGGAATGAATCGGTAACAGCGGAAATGGAGATGCCCTAATAGGAGGGTTTTGATGTTGGAGAGGTGGGGCATCTCTGAATGGTCCATCCAGTCACACTATCCAGGAGTACCACTTACCTCATCAACCAGTATGGTCAGTAACACCTGATCCAAAGCCGTCTCATTAAACAGAATAACTTCATCCCTTGTTTTGCAAGGACTTACTTGTAGCTCAGATGCTTTCCCTCCACACTCTCTCACCTGGTCCCTGAAGGTGAAATAGGTGGCCCCTGTGTGGCATGATTCGAAAGGCACTGAGCTGTCCCTACCACCTAGGGAGAGCAGTGGTTTTGCCTTTCTTGGGGTCAGTGCAATGACAGCTCTATGGCCACAAAAAAATAAAAATAGAAGAAGTAACATATGCTTTCTTCAGAGCAGTCGATGCATCATGGTGGTGGTGGTGGTTGGGTGGCCGCGGTGGGGAGGTTGAGCGTGTATGTATCTGCTCAGTTTCTGTGCTTGTAGATGTGTTTTTTGTCAGCAGTGAGCCAACTGATCTGGAATGTGTTTATTTTCTTTTTATTATCTTTTCTTATCCGCCCCTCTCCTCCTTCCGTAAAGCACAAGAACGGGAGCCTCGCATTCCAGGCAGCGCTTGTAGAGTGGCCCTCCAAGCCTCGGAGCCGGCCTCCGCTGTCCCCATGCGGTGCACGTAATGGGTCCTCCCAGGGACAATTTGCATAAAGGATAAATAAGAGAAACACAATGTGAAGTTTATTCATTTTTAAATCCTGCAGCGTTTGTGATTGAAGGCCCAAGCTCAGATGTTTGCCGGATGCGTCCCATTAAGACTCGGGGCTTTGTCTAATGTCTCCTCTGTTCCTGCAGGGGGATGTAATGCGCGCTTCTTCCCACACTGGAGTATCGTTTCCAGCGCCGCCCGCGCGACAAGGGAGCGAGCGGTGACGGGCTGTGCGCGCCTTTACCGGGCCCCCTCGCTTTAATTTGCTGTAACGGAGCCAGCACATTAAATACAAAACATATTGATGTTCTCCGAGAACCCTGGAGGGCTTTTACCCATCCTAGTCGGAGGAATTCGGCAAGCCGGGAAGGAGGGGAGGAGGTATTTTGCCCCCGCAGGCGGAGGGGCGTCCCGGGCAGACCGGAGCGGGCATCCCGGGCAGACCGGAGCGGGCGTCCCGGGCAGACCGGAGCGGGCGCCTTGCCGACCTCCTGTCGCCCCCGCGCTGAGAGCGAGATGCTGGCGCGGGACTTGTCCCTCTTCTCCCGGACGGTGGGAGCCACGGGGCAGCCAGGGTGGTTGCTTGCCCAGGAGACCCGGGCACCTGTGAGCACTCCAGAGGCGAGTCCAGGAGGTCATGTTGGGTGCTGCAGGTGTTAAAGGACAGGCTCGTCTCTGTTGCAAGGCAGGGCCTAGGCCAATGCAACCTGGAACGCAGAGTACAGAAAGAAGAAACTGAGGAGTGAGGCAGGATCGTAGTTTCGGACTCATCTCCTGGGTCTCTGCAACAAATTATATTTATTCCAATCTCTCAAGAGAACTTCTCCTTAAGCAAAAATACCTGTGCCCTAACACTTAGACCTTAGGATCCCAGATCTCCAGCTGAAAGTGACCCTGAAGGTCACCTAGTTCAACTCCCTCTTTTACAGATGAGGAAACTGAGGCCCAGGCAGGTTCAGTAACTTGACTCAAAGTCAAAGGACCATACATTGAGAGCTGGAAGGGACTTCAAAAGTCCTCGATTTCAAATCTCATTTTACAGATGAGGAAACTGAGGCTAAGTGGCTTGTTCAATGTCACAAGGTTGGTAATAACCTTTAGAAGCAAGATTTGAGGCTGGAGCCAGAACTTTGACTCCAGAGCCAGAACTCTTTCCACTGTCCCTTTTCCAGTGCAGAAAATACTCACTGGGCAGTTAGGTTTTGGACTGAAGGAACAGAGAAAACAAAATGACTGTTTATCTCTTGCAGGGCAAGGTGACCCCTTGAAGACATTTCCTTTTAGAATCTTAAGCTTCCAAGTATCTTTGGGCTACCTCTCTGAACTGGTCATTTTATAAACTTGTGTTTATAAACAAAGTTATAAATCTTTGTCCAGTTTTCATATCACTTTCCTCAGACCAGCCCTACAAGAAAATATACATATTATCTCTATTTTAACAAACAGGGACAGTGGGGCTTATGAAGATTAAGTGACATGTCCATAGTGTTAGAAACTATATTCAAACCAAGGTCTTTTAGTCAATCTGATGCTCCATCTACAGGGCCATTTCTCCTCTGATGAAAAAGAGCATTTTTCTCTTGTTTTAGAATATAATCATATTATTGTTGGGATAACTGTGGTCCTACTAATTGGGAGAATGCACAAAAAGAGATTTCTCCAGGAATGAGGATGGGTTTGCACTGAGTCAGCCATACTCTCTTCTCTGGTTCCCCCCTTAGGTGGAATAGATGGTTACCTGTTTGGTATAATTTGAAAGACACTGGGCAAATCTTGCTACCTACAGAGAACAGTTGCTTTGCTTTCCCTGGTGGCAATGCAGATAGACAGGTATCAGTCACTGAATCCAGCCAGGAGCCCTACTTGAATGTTTATAATTTACAAAAGGTTGCCTTAGCTTGGAGCTGAACTCTGCATGCTGTCTTTTGCTGTACTCTTTGGTCTAGGGTAGGCATACATACCCTAGGTTCCATATGCTTCAACAGTTTTCTTGTGGAATTTTGCTGGTTTCTGTGTTAGGAGTGGTATGTGAGTATAGGCCTAAGTTAACTGAGCCATCAGCGGGGTTGTTAGCCTGAAACAAAAGCTGGTTCCTAGAGTAGTCTGTACCCTAAGATTCTAAATTGTTGAGAGTCATCTTGGAGACATAATCAGCCATCTAGTTGAACTGAATGGGGAGGAGGGGGAGACAGAGACAGAGAAACAGAGGACAGAGACAAAGGAGAGAGAAAGAGAGAAGGGGGAAGAAAGAAAGGAATAAGGAATAAGAAGGGTGGAGGAAACAGAGGAGGATGAGGGAGAAATGAAAAGAGAGAAGGAAAGGGAAATGAGAAAACGAGGAGAGAGAGAGGAAGAGGAAGAGGAGGAGAAGAGAAGAGATGAGAGAGAGAGAATGAGAGAGTTCTCTCCCAATAGAAATGAAACATCCCTCCACGGTAGCTTTCTCACTGAAGGCTTATTGGATGCATTTTTCTTAGACATTTTACACATCTTTAGCTCCTGTGAAATCAGTGGCTGTTTTCACAGAATAAAGCCTTTTGTGGAGCTGGAATGTTAAATGAGGCTTGCCTGCCAGGCAGTGCCCTCTGGGGCATTGAAACAAAGCTAACTGGTCCATTCTTGTAAAAAGAACATCCCATCATGGCATGGTCAAAAGAATATAGAATTTGGAGTCTGAAGACTTGGATCTGAGTGGAGGTTCAGCTATTACCACCTGTAAGACCTTGGGTAAACCACCAGATTTCTTTGAGCCTCAGTTCCTGATGTATAAAAAGAGGGAGTTGGATAAGGTGATCCCCAAGGTCCTTCTGACTTTTATGATTTTTTTTAGCAGTTTTGGAAAGTTGCTGCAGTCATATTGTGGGTCATAGAATTGTTCATGTTAATTTGTGTGGATTTTATTTATGTTATTTAAAGAGTGACAGACTTAGATTCTTGAAATCCTACCTGTGTTCAGATCTTACCTCAAAAATGTGGAACCTGTGTGACAGTGGGTCTCAATTTCCTCACCTATAAAATGGGACAATAGTAACTACCTCACAGGATTATTGTGAGGCTAAAATGACATGAATGCATGTAAAGCACATTGTTAACTTTAAAGCACTACATGATTAACAGCTATTATTAAAGCGAAATGGTTCCTCGTTGGTTGCTGGATGAAATTCAAACTCCTTAGCCTGGCTTTAGAGCCCCTTCCTAACTTGGCACTGCCTTATCTTTACAACCTTATCGTACACTTCTCTGAAGTGTAGAGATGCAGTAAATCAACAGTGTGCCCTAGCCTAGTCAACAAGCATTTATTAAGCCCTTACTGTGTACCAGACATTGTGCTGAGCTCTGGGGATACAAAGAAAGGTAAAACAAAACAGTTCCTGTCCTCAAGGGGCTTATAATCTAATGAGAGATGAAAAATATAAACAAGTAAGTACAAACAAAATATATACAGGATAAATTGGAGATAATTACAGAGGGAAAGTATTAGCATTAAGGGAGATTATAAAAGACTTCTTGCAAAAGGTGAGACTTGAAGACAACCAGATAAACCAGCAGGAGGGGAAAGTGAGGAGGGAAAGGATTCCAGGCATGGGGACAGTCACTGAAAATATCTAGAGTTAGGAAACATAGTTTGCCAACCTCTTTAAGTATCTTGTTCAAGAAACAGTGAAGAAATCAGAATCACTTGATTGTAGTGTACATGGAAGAGAGTATGAGAGGAGACTGGAAAGGTAGGAAAGGACCTGCTAGTGAAGGGCTTTTAAAAACCAAAGTAAGGATTTTGTGTTTGACCTTGGAGCTAACAGGGAGCCAATGGAGTGTATTGGGAGCGGGTAGGGGAATGGTGGGGGGTAGTGACAGGTCAGACCTGCCCTTTAAAATGTGCTACATTTGGAGTGCTGGGGCCAATTCAGGCTACCATATTGTAGGACAGATATTGACACACTGGAGCACATGTATGAAATATTAACTCAGATGGTGAGGTAACATGATGTCATGTTGTGTCATGGGGGAAGAGAATTAGGGGAGATGATTTCTATTTTCAAATATGTAATAGGTAACAATTTTATATAATGCTTACTATTTATTATATACTTATATGCCAGGCATATATATAGCATACGTATTCATTTATATATATATAGGTATATGTATAGATATAGGTGTATATATATATATGTATATAAGTATATATATATACATATATATGTTTATGTGTGTGTGTGTGTGTGTGTGTGTATACTTACATAACAGGCATAGTAAAAAGATGAAACATTTTACAAATATTATCTCATTTTATCCTCAAAACAAACCTGGCAGGTAGGTGACTTACACAGGATCAAAAGGCTAGCACAGACATTTGTCTGAGGTTGTATTTGAACTGAAGCCTTACCAACTCTCACTAGGGGGAGCAGTGGATAGAGCACTAGCACTGGAGTTGGAAAGACTTGAGTTCAAATCCAGCCTCAGGCATTTCCTAACTGTGTGACCCTGGGCAAATCATTTAACTGTCATCTGCCTCAGTTTCCTCATCTGTAACATGAGTGTAATGATAGCCCCTCCCAGGATTCTTACAATAATCAAATGAGATAATTTCTGCAATCTTGAAAGCATTATATAAATGCTGGTTATTATTATTTTTTTAAATATAAATTTATTTATTTAACTTTTTACATTCATTTTCACAAAATTTTGGGTTCCAAATTTTCTCCCCATTTATCCCCTCCCCCCACCCCAATACACCGAGCATTCTAATTTTCCCTATCACCAATCTTCCCTCTCTTCTATCATCCCCCCCTTCTCTTGTCCCCATCTTCTCTCTTGGCCTGTAGGGCCAGATGACTTTCTATTCTCCCTTAACTGTATTTCTTATTTCCTAGTAGCAAGAACAATACTAAACAGTTGTTCCTAAAACTTTGAGTTCCAACTTCTCCCCATCCCTCCCTCCCCACCCATTCCCTTTGGGAAGGCAGGCAATTCAATATAGGCCAAATCTGTGTAGTTTTGAAAATGACTTCGATAACAGTCATGTTGTGTAAGACTAACTGTACTTCCCTCCATCCCATTCTGCCTCCCATTGTTTCTATTCTGTCTTTTGATCCTGTCCCTCCCCGAGTGTTGACCTCAAATTGCTCCCTTCTCCCATTGCCCTCCCTTCCATCATCCCTCCCTCCCTGCTTATCTCCTTCTCCCCCACCTTCCTGTACTGTAAGATAGGTTTTCATACCAAAATGTGTGTGCATTTTACTCCTTCCTTTAGTCGAATGTGATGAGGGTAAGCTTCATGTTTTTTTCTCAGCTCTCCTCTTTTTCCCTCCACTAAAAAGTCTCCTGCTTGCCTCTTGAATGAGATATAATTAACCCCATTCCATTTCACCCTCTCTCTTCCCACTACATTTCTCTCTCACAATTTACCTTAATTTCTTTTAAGATATGGTCCCATCCTATTCAATTCACTCTGAGCTCTCTGTCTCTGTGTGTGCATGCATGTGTGTATGTGTGTGTGTACGCATGTACGTGTGTGTGCATGTGTGTATACATGTGCGTGTGGTCCCACCAACTACCTAGATACTGAAAAGTTTTAAGAGTTACAAATATTGTCTTTCCATGTAGGAATGTAAACAGTTCACCTTTGGTAAGTCTCTTATGACTTCTCTTTGCTGTTTACTTTTTCATGCTTCTTCTCATTCTTGTGTTTGAAAGTCAAATTTTCTTTTCAGCTCAGGTCTTTTCATCAAGAATGCTTGAAAGTCCTCTGTTTCATTGAAAGACCATTCCCCCCCCGAAGTATTATGCTCAGTTTTGCTGGGTAGGTGATTCTTGGTTTGAGTCCTAGTTCCATTGACTTCTGGAATATCCTATTCCATGCCCTTCGATCCCTTAATGTAGAAGCTGCTAGATCTTGTGTTATCCTGATTGTATTTCCACAATACTTGAATTGCTTCTTTCTAGATGCTTGCAATATTTTCTCCTTGATCTGGGAATTCTGGAATTTGGCCACAATGTTCCTAGGAGTTTCTCTTTTTGGATCTCTTTCAGGCGGTGATCGATGGATTCCTTGAATACTTATTTTGCTCTCTGGTTCTAGAATCTCAGGACAGTTTTCTTTGATAATTTCATGAAAGATGATGTCTAGGCTCTTTTTTTGATCATGGCTTTCAGGTAGTCCCATAATTGCTAAATTGTCTCTCCTGGATCTATTTTCCAGGTCAGTTGTTTTTCCCATGAAATATTTCACATTCTCTTCCATTTTTTCATTCTTTTGTTTTTGTTTTATGATTTCTTGGTTTCTCAGAAAGTCATTAGACTCCATCTGTTCCATTCTAATCTTGAGAGAACTATTTTCTTCAGTGAGCTTTTGAACCTCTTTTTCCATTTGGCTAATTTTGCTTTTGAAAGCATTCTTCTCCTCATTGGCTTTTTGAACCTCTTTTGCCAATTGAGTGAGCCTATTTTTCAAGGTGTTATTTTCTTCAGCATTTTTTTGGGTCTCCTTTACCAAGGTTTTGACCCGTTTTTCATGCTTTTCTTGCATCTCTCTCATTTCTCTTCCCAGTTTTTCTTCCACCTGTCTAACGTGATTTTCAAAATCCTTTTTGAGCTTTTCCATGGCCTGAGTCCACTGGACACCCACCTTGGATGTCTGGGATAGAGAGGCCCCACCTCCCCATCCTTCCCTGATGGCAAGCATTGTACTTCCTCATCAGAAATGAAGGGAGGAAGGAACATCTCTTCCCCAAGAAAGTAGCTCTCTATGGTCTTATTTTGCTTCCTTTTTCTGGGCATTTTCCCTACCAGTTACTTGACTTCTGAGATTCCTCTCCACCCCTGCCTAGGTCCGCCCAGCTAGTGCTTGGGGTCTGAGATTCAAATGCTGCTTCCCAGTCTCAGGGCTTTCCACAGCGGAGCGGCTGCTATTCAATGTGTGCTTGAGTTCTGGTGCTTGGGTGGGGGCAGGGCCACCTCCCAGGCTCAGTTCCCTCAGGGGGTTTATGCAGAGACCTTCGGTAATGGCCCTGAGCTCCTGCCTGCTCCTCCGGGAGTCTCGGGCAGCAGCTGCTGCCTCTGCCGTTCCCTCTGCCACTGCCTCCCAAGGGGGCCCGAGTCACGGAGACACCCCGCTCCCCTCTTGGCCAGCCCAGAAGTCTCTCTCACTGACCTGTAGTGCCTGTGGGTGGAGGGACCTTCGGGGCCACCAGAGGGTCTGTCCCTGAAGCCTGCTCGGATCTGCTCCTCTGGGTCCGCGTGGCCAGGGCTGGGCAGGGGTGGGCTCCGCTGTCCACAGCACAACAGACCCCTGAGGATGGCTTTCCAGGGCTCTCTGGAACAGAAATCTCCTCCAGTGCATTGGTGCGCAGCTTGCTCTGCTCCAGAATTTGTGGGGAGTTCTTTTTACAGTAAATTTCTGGGCTGTGGATTCAGAGCTAGCATACCGTGAGTCTTTCTACTCTGACACCTTGGCTCCTCCCCCCTAGTTATTATTATTATTAAAAATAGAAAGAACAATTCGGCCTATTGTGAAATGCAATGAAAATAAGGCTGGAAAAATAGTTTGGAACTAAGATGTTAAAGGCTTCAGATGTGAGAAAGAGGAGTTTTGTATTGATTCTAGGGTTAATAGGGAGCCAACACTGTATACTGAGCAGCAGAGTGACATGATCAGATCTGTACTTTAGGAAACTCACTTTGGCTACTGGGTAGAGATTGGATTGCACTATTTGGAAACTGAGGCAGAGAGAACAATTAGAATGCTATGACATTAGTTAAGGAAGAGATGATGAGGGGCTGAACTGGAGTGCTGGTTATGTGAGTATTGAGAAGGGGACAAATAAGGGAGATGTGGGGAAGTAGCAATGATAATATATGGTAACTGATTACCTGGAATGAGAAAGAATGAAGAGGCAAAGATAAACTCATGGCTGTGACTCTGGGTAACTAGAAGGATGTGGCACCATCAATGAAAATAAGGAAATTCAGAAGAAAGGTAAGTTTAGAGGGAAAGGCATGTGCCAGGCTCTGTCTGGGATTTGTTTAGTGGGAAATATTTATGGAACACCCAGTTAGAAATACTCATGTGGCAGTTGTGATACAGGACTAGAGATAGGAAAGAAACTGGGACTGGATATATAGATCTAAGAGCTGTCCAAGAATGGTGTGTGTGTGTGTGTGTGTGTTCATCTTTCATTGCTGAAGACCATGCCATCAGAGAAATGATGACATGACTTGTACTTGACTTTTTTTTTTGAGTGAGGGAGGGCTGTTCAGGTCACCAGCCTCACTACTCCTTCAGAGCCATCTGAATCCAGTGACCAGATATTCATCAGGATGACTGGAGATGACCTAGGATGAGGCAACTGGGATTAAGAGACTTGCCCAAGGCCACACAGCTAGTGAATGTCAAGTGTCTGAGATGAGATTTGAACTCAGGTTCTCCTGATTCCTGCACTGGTGCTCTATCCACTGCGCCACCTAGCTGCCCAAGTATTTTATCCTAGAGATAACAAGGAACCACCTCAAGGTTCTCAGACACTTGATGGCTGTGTCACTTAACCATATTTGTCTCAGTTTTCTCATCTGTAAAATGATCTTGAGAAGGAAATGGCAAACCACTCTTTGCCAAGAAAACCCCAAAAGGGATCTTGAAGAGCTGGGCACAACTGACTGAATGACAACAGCGAAGGAACCACTTAACCAACAAATAGAGAGAGAGGAGGGAGAGGCAGATAAAGAAAAGCCTTGCTGCTCTTGCAGCAGCATTAGATGACACCATTGATTACCTGGTCCTCCCTGAATCTGACATTTCTCTCTCTTGGTTCCCTTCTATACATCTAGCCTACCCCCTCAATCTCCTTTGCATGTTTGTTCCTGCCTCCCGCCCACCAATGTAATACCTATTAACTGTGGGTATTCCTTAAGACTCTCTGACCTGGACTTTCATTTCTTTTTACTCTATACTATTTCACTTGGTGGTCTCATTGGCTCTCATGGACTCAATTATGTGTATGTATCACCTATGTAGATGATTCACACCTACACCCTACACCTACCCATACCTCTACATACACACACACATTAGCATACATGTGTGTACATATATATTCCTAAGGTGTATATACATATACACACATATATATGTATATGTATGTGGGCTTATATACATATATATTCTTATTTTATGTATGGAGGTAACTAAGTGACTCAGTGGATAGAGCACTGGACCTGGAGTCACGAAGACCTTCATTCAAATCCAATCTCGCACACTCACTAGCTGTGTGACCATGGGCAAATCACCTCCGTTTGCTTTAATTCACTGGAGAAGGAAATGACAAACCTCTGCAGTAGCTTTGCCAAGAAAACCCCATGAACAGTATTAGCCTGCTATAGTCTACAGCATCATGAAAAGTCAGACACAATTGAACAACAAATGCATGTGTATGTATGCACATATGTACACATATTTATTTGTGTATGTGTATTTGTATATATATGCATATGTGTGTGTCTCCAACAGTAGTTTCTCTATACTGCCTTTTGGACATTTTGAATTGGGCATCTTATAGGCATCTCAAATTTAACCTATCCAAAACAGAACTCATTCTCTTTCCCCATAAACCATCTCTTCTTCTGAACTTCTCTTTGAGGCTCTACCCTCCTCTCAGCCACCCAGACTCATAACCTTGGTGCCATCCTCAGGTCCTCACTCTTCCATCAGATGATTACCAGATCTCTTCATTTCTGTCTTCACAAAAAGTCTCATACATCCCTTCCTCTCTGTTCGCACAGCCACCACCCTGGTTCAAGCTCTGATCACCTGTTGTTTATTGGAGTCATCAACTAATTGTTCTTCTTGTCTTAAAGCTCTCCTCATCTCAAGTCGTACTCCCCTCATGTGCCAAAGTGGAGGTCTGACCACACAAATGCTCCCCATCCTTAAAGCTCAGAGAGTTCCACTGGTTTCCTGTTATCTCCAGAGTCAAATAGAAATCTCTCTGGCATTGAAAGCTCTTCCTGACCCAGCCCCTTCTTACACTTTTAATGCTTTGCTCCCTTTCATGTATCCTATGATCCAACAACATTGGCTTAGTCTCTCTCTCTCTCTCTCTCTCTCTCTTTCTCTGTCTCTCTCTCTGTCTCTCTCTCTCTCACACACACACACACACACACTCATACCCCTTGGAGGACTTTCTTGTCTGATAGTGTCTTCCCTTTGAGACTGCCTTCCATCTACTCTGTACACATCTTGTGTGTACCTAGTTATTTACATGTCATTTCTCCCAATACAGTGTGAGTTCCTTAAGGCTAAGGGTCATTTTTTGGGGGCTGTCTTAGCATAGTGCTTCATTCATACTTATATCCACATACACACAAATACATACATGCATATGTGTGTATATATACGTATACATGTGTATATATACACACACACACACACACACACACACACACAATAAGTGCTTATTGACTGGATTGGGCCCTTTCTGTGTCAACTACACTTCCACAGGGGCTGCCTTTTGGGGGCTTCCAGTCAAGTGTTCTTCCTTAAATTGAAGCCAGCACTTTTCCTGAGAATATTTGTCACTAGACCTCCCCCACTACTACCACTTTCTCATTCCCTCCCCCTTTCCCCCCTCCACAGCCCCCATTTCTTCAGGTTCTCTGTCATTGGGAAAACCTAGCTCCACCTAATCCTGTCTCACATTGACTGTGCCTCATCATGGCCACTGAGCTGTAGCAAATGTGGAAAAGCGAGTAAGGAGAAGGACAGGAGCTGAGTGGTTTGGTTAGATAGCAAGGTCATTTATCTTCACTCTAATATAAAGGTATCTTTAACTCCCTATCAAGGGATCATCAATTCAATAGTAGCCAGGGAACTTGTTAATCCTGGTGTGAGCACTGCTTTTTGTATTGGAAGCATTCAGATCATCTCAGCTGACTTGTATGGGAAGGTATCTGTATTTTAAAAGAACAATTCCAAATAATTTTCTGCTTTTATTTTTGAAATTTTAAAATAACCAGGGGCTTTTGGATGCTGCTCTTGGGTGCTGAAAAAAAAAAAAGAGATTGTGTCTCAGCCATGAGGCAGAGGGGAATACATTATCATCAAGTCACTTTACAACAAATTTTTAATTAATTTTATTTGTTTTCAGTGTTCTACAATCACTACCATATAACTTAGATTTCCCCCTCTCCCCCCTCCCTCCTTCAGACAGCATACCATTTTATATAGGTTCTACACATACATTCCTGTTAAATATATTTTCATTATAGTCATGCTGGATAGAAGAATTAAAATGAATGGGAGAAATCATGTAACAAGCCAAAACGTAATATACACACAAAAACTGATCTGCTACATTCTGTACTTGAATTCCATAGTTGTTTCTCTGGATGTGGAAGGCATTTTGCCTTAAAAGACCTTTGGGAATTTTTTAAGTCCTTGCATTGCAATGAAGTTCCAAGTCTACCAGAAAAAACCCTTGCACACTGTGGTTTTTGCTGTGCACAAAGTTCTCTTGGTTCTGTTCCTTTTGCTCAGCATCAGATCATACAAGTCTTTCCAGGCCTTTCTGAAGTCTTCCTGTTCATCATTTCTTATAGCACAATAGTATTCCATTACATTACATATACCATAATTTATTCAGCCATTCCCTAACTGATAGGTATCCCCTTGATTTCCAGTTCTTGACCACCATAAAGAGGGCTGCTATAAATATTTTTGTACATGTGGGACCCTTTCTCATTTTTATGATCTCTTGGGGATACAGTCCTAGAAGCAATATTGCTAGGTCAAAGGGTATGCATATTTTTGTAGCCCTTTGGGCATAGTTCCAAATTGCTCTCCAGAATGGTTGGATCAGCTCACAGTTCCACCAACAATGAATTAGTGTTCCAACTCTCCCACATCCTCTCCAACATTTATTATCTTCCTGTTCTTTTAGAACAAATTTCTGCCAGCTGGCTTGCTCAAGAGAAGTTACAACTTAATTCAGATGACAGACTCCATCATGGGAGGTGGTAAACTTGTAGACTTTAACTACAAGGTTGCTTTAAAGCTAAAGAGGACAAGTGAGTGTTTCTTCCCTGACTTCATAACCTCCCACAAAGTCTGTTTGCACCAATAGCTTTGGGTTATAAGATGCCAGGGGAATTATTGCATAGGTAGAATGATCACCTGTAAAGTGTGACTTAGGGATCATGGGAAATTTCTCATTCTCCAAAGTTTAGAATCCTATTTTCACCCCTTACTATGTGATCATGAACAGGTCATGATGGAGAAGAGGCAGAGAAGAGGTGTAGTAGAAAGAGCTTAGGATCTGGAACCAGAAGATCTGGGTCTGAATTCTGACTGTGTGCTACCTGTATGACCTGTATGATGCAAATCACTCTTTGTGCCCTAGTTTCCTTATCTGTAAAGTGAGGAGGTCAGACCACATGATTTCTGAGGTCCCTTCCAATTCTGAATCCTATGAACCACTATGAAATAGGAGTTGTTTTAAAAATTGAACTTCTCTGGCCTTTAGTTTCCTCATCTGAAAAAAAGGGAATTATAATAATACTGGCATTGCCTACCTCACAGGGTTGTCATGGGGGAAATGCTTTTAAACCCAAAGGCATGCCACAAATGTAAGATATTGTTTTTATTATCCACAGATTGAGAGGATTTAACTAAATGATACCCATCTCATCTAGCCCATAAGAAGTACAGTGACCATTCTTGAGCTTGATCATCATATTGAACATTACAGAAATCTTAACCTGCTCTGTTTTTTTCCATCCTGGGCCCTCTTGCCAAGCATGGTTGGCTTCTGCTCCCAGGATTTCCATAAGGTACCAAACTCAGTAGGAGTAAGTGTGTGTTTGTCCTTTGTTGCTGAAGAAGACCATGCCATCAAAGAAATGATGACATGACTTCCACTTGACTTTGTTTTGAGTGAGGGAGGGCTGTGCAGATCACCAGTCTCACTTTTCCTCCAGAGCCATCTGAATCCAGTGACCAGATATTCATCAGGATAACTGGAGATGACCCAGGATGAGGCAATTAAGGTTAAGTGACTTGCTCAACGTCACACAGCCAGTGAGAGTCAAGTATCTGAGGTAAGATTTGAACTTGGGTCCTCCTGAGTCCTGTACTGGTGCTCTGACCACTGCACCACCTAGCTGCCCCTGTATGAGTAAGTACATTAAGTTAGTAGCCTTGCAGTAGTTCAGGATTCCTGAGTTCAATGATCCACCAGTCTCAGCCTCCCCAGCAACAGCACCCCCATTTCTGGCAAGTCACTATGGCAGCTTAGGGTCAACACTGTAAAGCATCTTGGTATGATGGAATGAGCACTGGACTGGAAAGGTAGATTTGAGTTTGAGTTCTATGACCTATGCTTCATAAAATTAATGTTCCAGACTTAACACCAGAGCTTAGCACACTGTAAGGGATTTAATAAATGCTTACAGACTTGACTTTTGGGTGCTGGTGTGGCAATAAGGCCGTCCATCCATTACCCTTCACTCTTGTAAAATGACAGGTCCAACTCATTTTCTGATGATATATTTCTTGAATGATTTCTCTTATGCTACTTCTTGAATGGAGCACAAAAGCATTTATTAAGCATTTAACTGTGTGGCAAGCACTGTGCTAAATGCTGGTGATACCAACACAAGAGCAGTCTCTGCCTTCAAGGAATTTACATTCCACTTTTTTGTTGTTCAGTCTTTTTTCAGTCGAATCTGACTCTTTGTGACCCCACTTGAAGTTTTTTGGTAAGGATACTGGAGTGGTTTGCCATTTCTTCTCCACTTCATTTTACAGATGAGGAAACTGAGGCAAAGTTAAGTGATGCACCTAGGGTCAGATAGCTAGTATGTGGGGCTAGATCTGAACTTAGTCCTGGCTCTGTCCACTCTTTCTGACTCCAGGTTCTATTCTGTATCAACTACACCACCTAGTTGTTCCTTACATTCTACTAGGTAGAGACAATACCTGTAGGCGAGTAGTGACCTGGGAGGGATATTGGCATTTAGAAATTTATAGGAATGGTGAGTGAAGTCTTAGGGCAGTGGTATCAAACAAATAGAAATAGAGACAATATATAAGGTCCCCTGTTGGCTGTGTATTGATTTGAAAAACCTCATATTAGCATTATCTAGGTTTTGTTGTATTTTTATTTATTTTGTTAACCATTTAATTTATTTTATTAACTATTTCCCAATTACATTTTAATCTAGTTCCTGTGCTACTCAGGAGTGTTACCCCTGCCTAAGCAGAATAGATTGACAGAGCCTTTCCAGGAACAATGGCAGAATTCAAGAACTAGAAAGGGAGGATGGAGGGAACTGGTCAAAGTAAAAAATGACTAGAGCTGGGTTAGATGTAGTGAACAGCTGAGGTAGCCACCAGTTATCTATCGTTCCCTAGGGTGGGAGTTCTAGACACCAAAGGTTAATTCTTCCAGATCTTAATTTCTTATTTGGGGAGATGACTGAGGAGTGAGATGAAACATGACTGAATCCAGTTGAAGACATAGTGGGTGATTGAAAGCAAGCATCATCCATCCATTCATTCATTCATTCATTCATTTCCTAAGTGCTTTTTAGACATGTAAAATACTCAGTATCTACAAGATAGATACTGGAATAGATACTAGACAATATCTAAAGGGAAGGCAGAAACAATATGATTCATTAGTGGGTTGGATATGTAGGAGGACAGAGTGAGGAGTCCAGATTTTGAGCCTTGGTGACTGAAATGAAGGAGATGATCTTTCCTGTAGTAACAGAAAAATATGAAAGAAAGAAGAGTTGGAGGAGAGAGGGTAAGTTCTGATCTGGACATTTTGAGTTTAAAATGCCCATGAGACATCCAATTCAAAATGCCCAAAAGGAAGTTGGTGATGTGAGATGAGGACTGAAAAAAGACCTTTAGATCTGGCAATGAAGAGATCAATGTTCATTTTGGAAAGTGCTTTTTTATCATCTGGAGTGTTTAGCAGGTACTTAATAAGTGTTGATTTATTACAATGATTGTAATATTCTTGCCACCTTCCCAGTAAACAAAGAATCTAGAGCTGGGAGGTCCTGGAAGTTCTTCTAGTCCTTAAAGGGTTGTTGTGAGGCAAGTGATTTGTAAGTCTTGAAGTCCCATATAAATGTAAGCTATTTTTATTAGATGACTTGCTTAAGACCTTACAGTAAGTCAGTGGCAGAGCTCAGACACTATCCACAGTTGACTCTTGATTCCCATCCCAGAGCTCTTTCCACTAGACTACCCTATCCTTGACAGGCATGCTTGCCCCAAGCAGCCAGGCATGAGCTCCAAGGCTGTCTTTTATACTTCAGTGTTGTATTGATCATCTCAGTTTTAATAGTATTTCATGCCTGTGGTACACTTGTTTCTTGTGATTGAAGCAGACTAGAGGAGGATAAATGCTCAATATAACAGCCACGGTCCATTTCTCACCCTTAATCTGCACATGTATGAACTTTTGGCCCGGCTAAGTTGCCTGGAGTACAGCCCCCGGAGACTGGGCAGGGAAAATGACCAGGGCAAATGATCCTCTCTGTCCCTGGCTCTCCATCCTTTTCTAAGGATGGCCTGGGATCCATCAGCCTCAGCCTCTCTCTGACCCAAGATTCTATCTCCGATGGAAAGCAAGAAATTGAGGAGAGGAAGGGGAGACAACAGCATCTTTCAACATAGCATCCCCAAAATCCTTAACTTCTCCATAAAAACTTAAACAAGCGCACTTGGGAATCTGCCGACATCAATTCATCTCCTTCAAAGCATCTACTAATAAGTCCCCCCCCCTTTTTTTTTCTTTCCTTGGGACTGGGATGGTTAAAGGAGTGAGGAGGAGGCTTCTACTTATGACTCATTTATCCACCTCTCTCCCCTCGTTTTTCCCCCATTTTTCTGCCAGGACAGCAGTGGTGGATTTCTTGACACCTCTACCACTGGCATCTACCTGTCTCTGAGTAGGGCTGGCTGGGTAGTGCTTGTTCCGCCAGAAAAGACGGGCTTTGGGAGACACGTTGGAAGCAGCACCATCTATTCTAAGGAGAGCAGCCGGGAGGAGGATGAAAGCTCCCAGGGCCAGGATCCCACATGCCAGAGACAGATAAAACAAACACACCGAACAACCAACAAGCAAGCCCTCCCCCGGAAACCTTGGGAGGGCTCTCTAGCTTTTCACGTCTTTTGGTGTGTTTGTGTGCGGGTGGGGGTAGGGGTTCTTATCAGATTTCTGGGATGAGCCTATGTGTGCAGTAGGCTGTGATGGTGCCACCGCGGCTGGGGTTTGCGCGTCTGTCTGTGTGTGTGTGTGTGTTTGTGTGTGTGTGTGTGTGTGTGTGTGTGTGCCAGCGCGCGTGTATGTTTTCTCCAGAGTGACTTGTTTGTGCTGTCATCAGCCGTTGTTTTGGTAAATGGCGAGTTAAACAGATATATCCAAGCGTAAAATCTAAAAAATGTTCCCTCTGGGCGCCCGGGGGGTGTTGTTTGAAATCAACTACATATCAATTGAGCGGCGGCGAGCGGATCCGATGATAAATTCCAGTCCACAGACGCCTTATAAATTACATTTTTTTGTTCGCGATCTTGCCTCATCTCGGCTCCCCAGAGGCCCTTAGACTGAGAACTATGATTGTGTTGGAGAAACGTTTGCTCAGCTTGAGCGATGCCATTAGCATCGCGTGTGCCAGGCCTTTCCCTCAGCTCCCCCGCGCCCCCAGCATCAGCCCCCTCCCCCTAGTCGAGGCCCCCAGCCCCTCCCTCCCCCACCGCTTCCAGCCTCCCCTCCCTCTCCCTTCCCCTCCCCGCTAACAAAATACAATATGTGCCTGGTAATTTTTCTGTTCATTATCTCATTGTTTTCTGTAAGTACAAGGTTAGATTGAATTACTGCGGGCTCCGTCGTCTATTTGTAATTCTCCTTCCATGCCGCGCTGCTAATGAATGGGCAATTTAGTCAATTCTTTGTAACGGCTTCTTCTGTGCGTCAGCCACTTAATTACTCTGAGTCTTTCTCACCGCTGCTTTATTGCACGGAAAGCCGGGCTGCTTCGAGGGCTTGGCTGGGGGATCTCTAGCCTCCCCTAAAAATAAATAAATGAAAGAAAGAAAGAAAGAGAAGGGGGCTGGGTGGAGGGAAGACAGGCAGCCTGGATCCAGGATCCTACCCGTTCCCTGCAGCATCGGCAGCCGCAGCAGCCGCTTTGGTGACAGCGCCAATAGAGGCCTCCGCAGGCCTCCTTCTCCTGCTTCGTGCTCGTTTGGTTTTTTCTTTATTTCTTTTCTTTTGGTTTTTTTTTGGGCGGGGCGGTTATTTCCATCTTTCCCCTTCCTCTCTGACAATTTTCACTAAATCTGTTATTGACAGAAAACTGTCAGCCAGGACAAGCTCTGAGGACATCTTGATGTTTTGGGTAAAAATGATAGTGTTGTTATTAACTCATGGGGTAGTGGAGAGAGCACAGGGCAGGGAGCCAAGAGGCCTGCTTTTGATGGCCTTGGTTCTGCCCTTAACTTGCTGTGTGAATTTAGACCAGTCTCTTCTTATCAACGACTTTAGCCTGTTGGTTTTGGAGGCAGAGGAGGAGGGCTAGTCTTGCCAGCGGTGTGACATTTAGGCAAGACATTCGGGTCCTCAGTTTCTTCATTGGCATAATGAAACGGCCGGATTAGATGTTATCTAAGGCTCTCTCAGCTCTAAATCTATTTTACTCTACCTTCATCTATAAAATGAAGGAGTCAAAGGTGTACTTTAATGTTTAATTTAAACATTATTTAATTAAATTTAAACATTTAATGCTTTAAACACCTTAACAGCTCCATGGGAAAAAAAAATTATTCACAGGACCTACTTTTAAGTTTAGCCTCCATTATTTATATTTCCCCCATCACTTTCTTAAGTCTAGATCATCAACAAAGCAATTAATCAAGCCAGGGATTGTGATACTTGCTGATTTCTGAGGTACAAATGCTTACGTTGAAAATGTAACAAATCGACTCATGGTCCCATGAACCCAGATCAAGATAGCTCCAAATTTTATGATCCTACATGACTTTCAAACCCTACCCTTTTTTAAGTCTATGTGTTATGATGAATGAATGAATGGAGCATTTACTATGTGCTCAGTACTTTCTGCTAAGCAAGTGCAAATAACCAAAACAAACTAAGACAGTTTCGAATTCAAGGAGCTTGCCTTCTAATAGGGGAAGATAACACTTATAAGGGAGTGGGGGCCAGCCAGGAAAGGGTGTTTTTCATCTGGGAAGTGAATAGAACAACAGAGCAGAACAGGGGTGCTGTGTTAGTGAAAGCCAGGCAGAAAACGGCCTTGTTGAGGACAAAGATGGTCTCAAGTAGTACAGAGGTTTGTGCCTCAGTTTCTCCTGGGTATGCTATCTGATGGTCTATTTGGCAGGGTGGAGCAACAGTGGTGACAGCAACAAGATGACAAGGTGATTAGGATTATTATAATGTGTCATGTAGCAAAATATACTGACAGCCCTGCTGCTGCACTATAGAACGAAACAATAGTATCTTGTAATTATGTAAGGTTTGTTGTATATTTTTGAGGCAATCGGGGTTAAGTGACTTGCCAAGGGTCACACAGCTAGTAAATGTCTGAGGTCTCATTTGAACTCAGGACCTCTTAATTTCAGGGCTAGTGCTCTATCTATTGTTCCACCTTGTTGCCCCTCATGTAAGCTTTTGTACTTTTCAAAGTACCTTCACCCAGACTAGCCATCTCCAAGTCCAGTGGTCCCACCCATTTGTAGACCTTTGCTGGGCATATATGCATAGTGGATATAACTTTTTGCCTGGAGTCAGAAAGACCTGCGTTCAAATATGACCTCAGACACTTACCTCAGACCTCACACAGCTGTGTGACCATAGGCAAGGCACTTAACCTCTGTTTACCTCAGTTTCCCCATCTGCAAAATGGGGATAATAACAGCAGTTACCTCTCAGAATTGTTGTGAAGCTCAAATGAGATAATCCCAGTGCCTGACACATAGTAAGTTTTGTGTATGTGTGTGTATGTATATGTGTGTATACATATATACATGCTATTATTAACTTAGCTATTTTTATTAATATTATCCCTCATCTACACCTATGTCTATATAATAATAATAACTAGAATTTGTGTGGCACTTTAAGGATTGTAAAGTACTTTACAAATGTTATCTTATTTGATCCTCACAACAACCCTGAGAGGTCAGTGTAGACAGAGGTTAAATTGCCTAGGGTCACACAACTAGGAAGTATCTGAGACCAGATTTGAATTCAGATTTTTCTTAACCTCAAATCTAGTTCTCTATTCACTGTGCCACTAGTTGTCTATATATCTATAACAAAAAAAAGAGAGCATATATAAAGCACTTTGCAAACACTAAACAGCTACATAAATGTTAACAACTGTTGTTATCTTTATCAGTATTCTGTATGTTTATATATGCACACAAACATATGTATGAAGAGTCTTTACCCACATCGATATTTTTCTGCCTTTTTTTACCTGTTACAGAACAGGGAACACATGTCCCTGAACACTGCTTTTCTCCTTAGCTATGCAGCTGGGCCTAGAGTAAGGAAGAACTGAGTTCAAATTCTGTCCCAGACTCTTCCTAGCTGTGTGACTCTGGACAAGTCATTTAACTTCATTTGCCTCCTAATCCCTCTCCTCTACCTCACTCCCACCCCACTCTACTCCCATTTAGATTTGCCTCTCACACTACACTGTTTGGGAATCCCCTGTGGTAGGGACCTCTCCTTCTATTTTCTTTACAGTTTTCCACCAACACCCAGGAAAGGGAGTGTGCCCAATAAATAGATGGATTGGTTGATTGATTGAGGATGGGAAATGGCAATGATGACTAGGAGGGAAGCAAAGGTGGACCTGTAGAGGGAATGCAGACCCATACATCCTTCCTGGAATGATTCCCCTGGAATTAAGAGAAGGGCTTACCTTACTTCCTTGACAATCACTTTGAGTCATGCACTCCCCTTGGATCCTGACTCCCCTTCAGTTTCCAGAAATCATAAGACCCCCATTATCACATTCCAGGAGGTGCATATGTTGTCAATGAATGCTTCTGATGCTTTAAATAGAAGCAAAGGAGTATCTTGTTTGCATTGAGTGTGTGTTCTCTTTGGCATTTCCTTCTATGATCTGATGAACCTTCCTTGAAGGTTCCTGTACTGGACACCACATGAGCAGATGTGGATAAATTAAACCACTCATTTCAGAATCCAATCTAATGCTTGGATTAAGGTCCCTCCACTTGAGGATTGCAGGCCACTAATCTCACAGATTTAGACTTGAAAGTAACCTTAGAGCCCATGTAATCCAATCTGCTCATTCTACACATCAGGAAACTGGGGTCCAGGAAGTTTGTCAGTAAACATTTATTAAGCACCTGTTATGTTCCAGACACTGTGCAAAAGTTAAGTGACTCATCCAAAGTCACACATGGAATAAGTGTCAGAGGAAGTGCTGTTGTCTCTGCCTGACTGTCTGGGGTCTATTCTTGGATCTGTTGTGTAGGGTGGCAGCCAACTTCTTAGAGGTTTTTGGGCAACTTCACTTGGAGTAAGAGAGTGAGGTGCGGGTTTATTGAATGGAAAGAATGCTCTGAGTAAGTAAACATTTGTGTACTCGTGTAAGAGGTGATGGTTATTTTTAGTGTTTCCCACTAATTTCAGTGTCTATCTATTAGTCATAGTTGTCAGACTTGTCAGTGATCACAAAGCTAGTAAGTGCCAGAGTCCAGAATGAAACCTAGTTCTTCTCATTCTAAGGCCACTTTCCCCACTATGTTTCTTGTAAGAACTGGAAGGCCAGCTAGAGGTTATGTAATCTAAGGAGACTCTATGGCTAGTGACACAAATGTAAAAAAAAAAGAGTTTTGAAAACTGCAGAACTTCTCTGTCTTTATTCTCATCATCAAAAGGTAGAATTCTATTTTCATGTGATGCTATGATGGGTATTGTATCAACAGAGTTAGGAAAATATGACTTCTTCCCTCAAGAAATTTTCTATCAAGAAGACATGGCAGATGTGGAAAATTTAAAGAAGAAGAAAGTGGAGGAGAGAGAGAGGACAGAAGGAAAAGAGAAAAGAAGGAAGAAAGGAGAGGTAAAGAGAGGAAGGAAGAAAGAAAGGAAGGAAAAGAGAAAAGGCAGAAGAAAGAGAGAATGGATGGAAGGAAGGAATAGAGGGATAGAGGAAGGGTGGAAAGAAGGAGAGAGGGAATAAGGGGAAGCACACAGAGCTATCAATCAATTAACAGTTCTTTATTGAGTACCCACTGTGTCCATCCCTGAGCCAGGGACTGTGATAAATGCCAAAGGAGAAGACAGCTAGCTAACAGTCCAGTTGGAGGATAAAAATAACACAAAACAGCTAATTCCATATTGTCACAAGTATGGAATCAAGAGCTAGAGATTGTGGGACAGGCAGTATAAGCATTCTAGTACAGAGAAAGTAAAGAGCGCTTGACACTGGAAAGGTCAGAGGAGGATTCGTGGAGGAAAGAATTGAATTGGGTCTTGAAAGATGAAGAGACAAGGAGCATTGGGAAAGGTTCTTCAGGAATAGCACAAGCTAAGGATTGAAAGAGGAGATGAAAAATTTTACATGGAATCCAAATCAAGTAAAGTGTGTGACCATGAAGGAAGTAGTCACTGGGGGTCCAAATTGGCAGAGTAGGGCAACTAATTCCAAGTAATTAGGGAATGCTAATTTGATAAACTTCTAGGGATCACTCCAAAAGAGTCATTACCTGTTGGAATCTCATATGGGCAGGGCTCAGGTCTCCTTAAATGCTCCCCACCCTGGAAAACTAACTGACCTCTTGGAGGATCTTATGATCGTAGGTATGAAGCTAGAAGGGGTCTTAGAGATAATTGAGTTTAATTTTATTAGAATTTGTTGTTGTTGCATCATTTCAGTTGTGACCCAACTCTCGATGACCCATTTGGAGTCTTCTTGGCAATGATACTGGAGTGGTTTACCATTTCCTTGGTCAGCTCCTTTTACAGATGAGGAAACTGAGGCAAAGAGGGTTAAAGGACTTGCCCAGGGTCACACAGCTAGGAAGGGACTGGGCTCAGATCTGAACTCAGGTCTTCATGGGTCCAGGTCTGGTGCTCTATCCATTGTGCCACCTAGCTGCCCACTTTAGAATATGGGGGAATCTAAATTTATCAAGTCAGGTGCCTAAAGATAAAAATTAATGGGAGGGGCATATGAAAGATTTTGCAGCAGTAACCACATGCCATCACCAGCTCCTCAAGGCAAGTATACTGGGCCCAAGTCTGAAAACATTTGGTTGATGAACAATATTTCAGAACCATGTCCGTGGCTTAAAGTGAGTTCCTGACTGTGGCCAGAGTAGAGACAGAGATGTATGAAGACCCCAGCCCCAACTCAGATGGGCTAGCCTTCTTAAGTTTTTAGGACTGGGTGGCACTCAATGCCTGAGGGCCTATGCATTTGCAAAAGCTACTGTAGGTCTGAATGAATTTCCACCCAGGTGCTGGCGGTGATCTATGGTTAAGCTTACGGCAGGAAGGTGATATATTACATGGCTCATGCTATACAAAGCCAGGTCCTGTACATCCCCAACAGGAGAAGAAAATGCTATTATGATACCTGCTCTGGCCAGCCTTGCACATAAATAATTTTGTGTTTCTTTCTATCCTTGACTGGCAATTCTACTGCATGCACTTCAAAGGCCCCTCTGTTTAGAAACTGTTTAGAAACCTCTTTGGCCTTAACTCAGCTCCCTAGCCCAGTCTATGCAGACTGATCATGGACTACAAAGGAAGTGTGCTGTCAGAAGTGAAGCTAGTGCTATGGCACACCCTGAGATGGTCAATTTGGAGTGACCAGACCTTCATAATTAGTGTTGGCATGGGGTTTGACAAAGACCTCCATCTCAACTACTTCTTCTTCTTCTTTTTTTTTTTTTTGGAATTGGGAAGGCAAGACAGCCAGGGTGAAGTACCTTGCCTAAGGTCACATAGCTTGTCAGTGTCAAGTGTCTGAGACCGGATTTGAACTCAGGTCCTCTTGACTCAAGGGCCAGTGCTTTATTCACTGCACCATCCAGCCGCCCCTCAACTACCTCTTCTTGTTTTATTTTGACCAAATATTTTATCAGGAAGAATTTATAATTGATGGCCCACCTCTTTTCCAAAGTATCTCCAAAACCTTGCCCCTAGATAATCTCTCTCCATGAGTCCATTGTACTGCTTCAGATTCTACCATTCTTCGGGTTAAGACATTTCCTCTTTAGGTAATTTCTTTTAAAAGGCAAATAACCACTGGGTGGCACATGCCTATGATCCTTGCTGTAAGGGGACTTGAGGGTGGTGAATCTCTTGGTTCTGAACTGTAATAGAGCAAAAGTTTACACTAAATCTGCCACCAGCATGTGAGCCCAAGAGCAAGGGGCCACCAGGCCAGCTGTCTAAGGAGGGTGGAACCAACCCAAGTTGCGTACCCACTCAAAGCTTTTCTGCCAGTCAGACTCATGAGATTGTATGGGATCAGACCCATGAATGGCCACTGCCCTTCTGGACTGGGAAAGGTAGAGGAATCTAGTTTCATAAAAAAAAGTCAAATAACCCATTGGAAATATAACAGGAATATTTTAAGTTTAGGTCATTAAGCCTTTAGTGAATTAGTTCATTGAAAGATTGTTTCCCTGTAACTACCTGAAATCATGGCACTGAGGAAATGAGAATTTTTATTTGGGAACAGGGGTCAATAATAACTTCTGAGTAAGGACAAGGCCATAGCTAAGAATTTGTAACAAAAACATCTTAACATTTAAATAATACAATAAGGTTTGTAAAGTGCTTTATTCAGAGTTGGGAAACCTGCAGCTTCAAGGCCACATGTGGCCCTGTAGTCCCTCAAGTGTGGTCCTCTGGCTGACTAAAAGGCCACACTTGAGGACCTATAGGACCCCATGTGGTCTCAAAGCCACAGGTTCTCCACCCTTGTACTAGTTCATTCAGTCCATACAACAACCTTGTGATATAACTTCTTCCATTCCCATTTTTAGACGAGGAAACTGTGAAGCTCAAAAGTTAGTTGATTTTTCTGGGGTCAGCTAGCTTTTAAGTAACTGAAGTAGGATTTGAACTCAGGTTATCCTGACTCCCAAGTTTAGTACACCATCCAACAACTCTAGGGCCTTCCTCCCTTCTTTTTAACTGCCTTCTCACCTAACAAATGCTTTTATAGTTCTCCCTTGTGAATTAGTGAAGTGTAATACATACCATTCCTCTCTCCTTGAGAAAAGATGTGACTTAGAGTCTAGGAAGCAGTCTTAACTTAGACCTTAAATCATTGTGTGACCATGGGCAAGCTTTGTCTCTGAATTTCTTTATCCGTGCACCAGGATGTCTCTTCCAATGTTGAACCCAGGAAAACGGACTGGTCTTATACTGAGAGACAACCCGACCAGCCCAAGGCTTATATGCTTACGTTCTTCTTTCTCACGCATAGATTATCTAATGTAGAAACAAGATCTCAGTCAGCAGCCTGAAGAGTACATTCCCACCACCTAAGCTGAGAAATACGGGACAGCGCAGCACCGAGTGTGACCGAGACCAGAGATTGCACCTGAGAGGACTTCTTGATGTGACCCAGCCATCTCCAGAGGAGGAAATGTCACCCCGCCCAATGACACCAGTGTGATTTTAGCCACGAGCGCAAGGACCTGCTTGGGCAGGTTTTGGTAGGGCATCACAGGGGGCAGCACTGGGCATGCCTAGTACCTAAGGATATGGGTGGAACTTCAACGCCAGAGAGAAGAAGCGTAGAAGGGGGCATCTACTGGGAGCCACAGTCAAAATATCTCTGGACTCAGGAGAATAAGTTCAAATACAATCTCTGCAACTAGCTGGCAAAGTGGAAAGAGTGCAGAGCCTGGAGTTGGAAAGACGAGTTCAAATCTGGTTGCACACTACCTGTGTGACCCTGGGCAAGTCATTTAACCCTGCTTGTCTCAGTTTCCTCAGTGTAAAATGAGCTGGAGAAGGAAATGACAAACCATTCCCTTATCTCTGCCAAAAAAAAACCAAACCCAAATGGGGTCACAAAGAGTTGGAAACGACTGAACAATGACTGAACAGCAGTAACAACATGATTTTGGCCATCTTCTGTGTGATTTGGGGTATGTCACTCTGAACCTCACTTTCTTCACTTGTGGAATGAGAAACTGGACTTGGCTTAGGCTGGATGGCTCCTCTGAGGTCACGTAATCCAGCCTCCTTGTTTTACAGATTAGGAAACTAAGGTATGTAAAATGCCTTCCAAGATTACACAGATAGTGTCTGAGGTAGAATTTGAACTCAGGTCTTCTCTTTGCATTTTTAACACAAACATCCTTCAGTTCCACTTAGCAATTCTGTCAGATTCTTCATATACCTATAAGGTGAGTTCTTCATGCAGCATGAACCTACAGCTATTTTCTTGGTAGGAGTATTTGAAGACTATATTGAAAAAGAAGATCTGGACCATAGAGATGGTTTTCTCTCTGAAAAACTTGTTCAAAATTAAGCACATAGCGCTAGCAAAGTAGTAGGAATGCCTGGGAGCAAGAGGCGACCTGTACTGGGAACAAGAGTCCTGGATTCTGCCACTTGGTAGCCTTGGGCAAGTTGCTTTATTTCTCTGTGCCTCAGTTTCCTCATCTGTGAAACAAAAGGATTGGACAACATGAGCTCTATCTTTAGGTTCTTTCGAGCTTTTAAAATTCTCTGATTCTATATTCATTTGGGGTAGCTGGCTGGGACTTGGAAAGATTTGAAGAAAATCCTTTCCAAATGAGTTTCCCTTCTCTGCATGAGGATGTTGTTCCTTTCCAGTCTGTCACTGCATTTCTTACTGGAGGATCTAAGGTCTTATGGTCCCTGAGCAGGGACCTCCATGTTTGTAAAGCCACCTTGAACAAGCAAAAGACGGATTCCTGCAACCACAGTGAGATCAGACATTTCGGAGGTCCTGAACCCTGAGGGATTTGGGGGACTTGAAAATTATGTGTAATGTGGAGATTGATAAGGGGATCCCTGATAAATTGATTTCCCCACAGTTCCACTGGTAAAATCATGGAAGATTTTAGTAACAAAGACAATGAAATGTTAGACTCTTGAAACAAAATGCAAATATATGTCTATATTCTGTTATCCCTTGACAAAGAATAAAGAAATCCTCCAATCAAAATTGATGGAATTAAGGAGAAGCTAGTCATTGGCTGGCCAGGGATCAATCAAGATGCCTTTTAAAAATCAGGCCACAGTCTCTAAGAGTTCAGTTGTGCAACTGAGAGTCAAAGCAAGGGAAGGCTCTGAGGAGTATGACTTCTTTGACTTGAGAAAACAGCCAGCCCTAGAGCTGAGCTGCAACAAAGAACCTGACTATCTACACACCCTCACAGAGATGCACTGCACTCAAAGGAAGCAGGATGGTGACAGCATGGGAAGGGAAAGATCACTGGGGTCCTGCAGGGTGAAAGGAACACCCACTTGGCGTGTGCCCACTTTTTCCGCTGACACTGTGCACATTTGTGGGAGATATACCCTAGGTTCATGGGTGAAGACTTTATGGCTCTTGTTGCTAAAATGCCATTTCAGTACATGCCTTTTTGGGCTAATTGTGCCCACCAGCTAACTGTTAAAAGTGAACACACTGGTAGGGTCTTATGAGCTCAGAGTATCTTGAACCTTGGACAGTTCGCCTCTGGGCTCCTAACCTGTACATTTAAGCATGGCGTGACAGAGGTACTACGTATTCCATGTGGGTGGCTGTCTGTCTATGAATAAAGTTGATCCTGCACGGGGATGGGTGGGAGCTTGAGATGAAGGATAATGCAAATTACTGTTGTTGTAGTTGTTGCAGTCAGACTTCTCATGACCCTGTTTGGGATTTTCTTGGCAAAAATACCACATTGGTTTGCCATTTTCTTCTCCAGTTCATTTTACAGATGAAGAAACTGAAGCAAACAGGGTTAAGTGATTTGCCCAGGGTCACACAGCTAGTATGTGTCTGAGCCCAGATTTGAACTCAAGGAAATGGATCTTCCCGAGTCTAGGTCCAGAGTTCTACCCGTGGCACCAAACAGCTGCAAATGATTATATGGTGGAATTAGAATTCCTGCTCCTGGGAACCATAAAACCCCTTTTTTGATGTCAAGGAGTCAGCAACTCTAGGACTCCCCCTTATTTTTTTCTGTCTTCTCATCTGACCAACATTCATAGTTCTTCCTTGGAAATCAGAGAAGTCATATTTAACATTCCTCCTCTCCCTGACCTCTGAGAGATGTGACTTAGAGTCTAGTCTTACTTAACCCAGGATCCAAATCACTATATGACCATGGACAAGCCTTTTCCCTTCGGGCCTAACTTTCTTCATCTGCACAAGGGCAGATCTGATTTGAAGATGGTTTCTAAGGCTTCTTCTAATTCCAGTGTTCCTTCTCTTGCCATGACTCTCAATTCCACATGCATGACTTGGGAGGTGGAGGAGAGACCAGAGACCAGAGGGCTTGTTAGGAAGCTATTCCAATAATTTAAGTATAAGGTTATAGAGATCTAGATTAGGGAGGTGACTGAGAGTAGAGAAGGGATGGGGTGAGACATAATGTGAAGGATTCTCAAATCTTTCCAGAGCATCTTAGACCTTCCTTTTGTCCATTTTAATATTCCTTGCACTGTATTTATGTGTGTACATTTTATCTGCCAATACAACTGAGGGCAGTTACCATGTTGATTTTCATCTTTGTAACTCCAACTTCCTTCAAAGTCTTGCCTGAGGGAAAAGGGCAGGGGTAGAGGTGATGAGAGAAGCTGGACTAGTGACTTCATCGATATAAGAAACACTGTTTAGAAACACCTTCCAACAATGTTAATTAGCAGTACATCTGTAACTTTGAGATGTGATTGCCTGTCTCCAAGGATGGCTCCCTCTCTTCACTCTTACCTTGCATCTCTTTTAATAAATGTGTGTTGAGTTCACTTGAATTTCACTGGCAACTGATTGGATGGCAAAGAGATAAAAGAAGGGATCAAAGAAGACTCATTCTTAGATTTTGAGCCTGGTGACTGAGACTGGATTCTAACTCCTATTCCAGTACAAATAGTGATGCATTAGACAAGTCACCTTCTCTCTGTCCTTCAGCTTCCTAGTCTATAAAATGAGGAATTTGGAATAGCAATAATAATAGTAATCAATCATTTATTAGTATTTATTAAGTATCTACTATTTATTTAGCACTAGGGAGCCATTGGAGCTTACTGAGTACGGGAGTGACACAGTCAGATCTGCACTTTAGGAAAGTCACTTTGGTGACTGAATAGAGGATGGACTGGACTGAGGAGAGACTTGAGACAAGCAGACTCATCAGCATGCTGTTGCAGTAATCTCGGCATGAGGTGATGAGGGCTTTCACAGAATAATAATAATATCCAACATTTATATAATGCTTTAAGATTTGCTAAGTGCTTTACAAATGCTGGCTGATTTTGTTCTCACAGCAACTGTGGGATGTAGATGCTATCGTTATCCACACTTTATAGATGAAACAACTGAGGCACAGAGAGATTAAATGACTTACCCAAGGTCACACCGCTAGTAAGTTGCTGGAGCTAAATTTGAACTCAAGCCTTTTTTATGCTGGGTCTAGTAGTCTATCAATTGAATAATCTCTAAGGACCTGTCTAGCCCCAAAATTTTATGAGTTGGTTAGCCTAAGTACTGTAATTTAAAGAATGCCAGGAAGGCTTCTCCTTCCCAAATCTTTCTCCTATTTAGATAGGTCCTAGGACATGAAATTCTATCATTTCTTCTTTTGGGTTAGTCTTAGTTCTCTGAATCTCCCTTTAAAATGAAAACATCCCTGATATGGTGAATGTATTGAACCATTATCCTCTGATTATTAGTGAGTTTTCTCTCTCAAAGAAGCTAGGATAGTCTAGGGGTCCTAGAGGTTGGGGTTGAGGCAGAGGGAAATAAAACTAAGTGAAAGTGGGAAAAAGTATTCCTAAAAGGGAAGATGAGCTCTGAAAACATGTCATTCTATTCACATGGGGATATTGTACACCTTTATAGGCTCACAGGGCTGGAGAGGATCTTAGAGACCATCTCTTCGAATCGTCTCCTATTGGCACACCCTAGCCCTGGGGTCAGCAGGACCTGAGTTTAAATCTGGCCTCAGATACTTATTAGTTGAGTGACCCTGGACGAGTCACTTAACCCTACCTCAGCTTCCTCATCTGTAAAATGACCTGGAGAAGGAAATGGTAAATGACTCTAGGATTTTTGCCAAGAAAACGCCAAAGAGAGTCATAGAGTGCTGGACATGAGAGGAATGATTCAATAAGAAGGGCCAGGACCTGGGACTTCCTGTCTTCTGTCTAGTCCTCTTATCTCCCAAACTGTTCTGCGTAGGCTGTCTCTGTTCTCAGGAACAGCGTACTCTCTGAACAGGATCAGGCAGGTAATAGGGCACAATTCCTCCAAACAGAAAATCTCTGAGGTAAGGAAGAGCACAGTGTTTAATACCCACCAATGTCAGTATTGGCCAGGGCCAGTGTGGCTTCCCACCTGGAGCACTAGCCCTGGATTCAGGAAGACCTGGATTCAAGCTCCACCTTGGATAGCTCCTAGCTAGGTGACCCCAGGCAGATTGTTTATCTTCTCTGAGACTCACTTTCTTCTTACAAAAAATGGGTGGCTAAGAATAACTCTTATATCTCAGGGTTGTTGTGGGGAGCCATTGAGATAATGCATGTAAAGTGCTTTGCAAACCTTAGTGCAATGTAAATGTATTATTTCTGCAACACTAGGGACTGCTAATGTATATGTGTGCATGACCCCATGAACAGACCCATGCATCTGCTTGTAAAGTAGAACACACCTAGCTCTTGGCAGCCCCAGATATGCTTTTCTCCTGCTTGGTTATAATCTTTCATTGGAACTGACACATTGATAGCCCCAGTTTTTCTAGAGAGTGACCTTCATGCTGACTATTGATTTCCAGTGGCTATCAGCTGTCTGCCACTAGAGTGACAGACCAGGTCAGAGGTCAGCCCTTAAATAAAGCTTCTAGATTACCCAAGCTCCAGTGAAAATGGAAATTGGCAGAACTTGCTTTTATATGTCATGTTACTGCTGATGGCATTTCTCTTGGTTACTCCCACTCCTTCTCTCTGATGTACCTTTGTGAGCTGACTGTAGGTCAACCTGGAGTTTCCTGCCTCCCAGTGTCTATGGGGAGTGGGTTATAGGGTTGAGGGCAAAGTTGTTAGTGGGGGCTGCTTTGGGTAAGCAATCTGGGAAAAGCAGGAAAGTCACATATCCAATTCTCACATATCTGAATTCTCAGATGTCTGGAAAGGTAGTGGTAGGGAAGGATTTTGGTTAATCCTCTTTTTCTGGTTGATAGAGAGCTGTCATTTATCCTAGTGGGGCTCAGGGTATAAGAAAACACATTTTAAGTCAAGTCACTCAATGTCAGTGGATCTCTCTTTCCCCATCTGCCAGATTTTGATAACAATAGCTTCACTCTCAGTCCCTATGTAAGTTGATAGTGAGAATGGATGTGTTAGACAAGAAAGTACTTTGAACCAATATAAAATGCACCACAAATATAATGGGTGGTTATCCCCAATATCCCAGACTATTTAAATGCTTTGGTTCCACTTATGTCTCCTTCTCTCTGCTTATGCAGCAACTGCCCTGGTCTAAGTCCTCATTACTTGGACCATTTTAGTAATTTAGTATTTAGTTTTCCTGCCTCAAGTCTCTCCCTGCTCCAATCCATCCTCTCAGATGCCACAGTGATTCTTCTGAAGCAAAGTTACTCACACTATGTCACATTTCTACCCAGGTCCCTAACTACTGAATAAGCTCCAGTGGTTCCCTGTTAGCTGTGGTATCAAATATAAACTTCCTTGTTCGATATTTAAAGCTCTTTACAACCTGGGCCAAAAAATTTTAAAACATTAGGACCCTCTACCTCCCACCTCACCATTCTTTGTAGCCCATGGTCCAGTTACATTGACCTCCTTATTCTTTCTCATACATAACATTCCTTTTCCATCTCTGAGGCTGACCTCCATGACTTGAATGCTCCCTCTCCCCAGTTGCAATTTGTAGGATTTCCAACTTCCTTTAAGATTAAGCTCAAGTGGCACCCTCTCTAGAGGGCCTTTTTTCATCCTCACAGTTTCTCGTATCTTCCCCACTAAAGCAAAACTACATCTTGATTGTTGATTGCATCATGATTTTTTAGTCATGTCTGATTTTTTGCGACCCCATTTGGATTTTTCTTGACAAAAATACTGGAGTAGTTTGCCATTTCCTTCTTCAACTCATTTTACACATGAGGAAACTGAGGTGAACCAGGTTAGGTCACCTGGCTAGTAAGTGTCTGAAGCTAGATTTGAACTCATAAAAATTTGAACTCATAAAAATGAGTCTTCCTGACTCAAGGCCCAGTGCTCTAGCAACTGTGCTACCTAGTGTCCCCAAAACATAGTTGTATCTATACTCTATGTATCTTGTATGCACTCACTTATACATGTTGTTTGCCCTATCAAAATACAAGGTCCTTGAGGGCAGGACTGTCTTTACTTTTTGTATTCCCACACTTAGCTTAGCACAATGTCTGGTATCTAGAAGATGTTTAATTAATCCTTATTGGTTGGTCTCATTGTAGTATGGAGGTGACTAAGTTCCAAGGGAATCACAGTGTTTAACTGGTATCAATTCAGGCATGGGATATTGGTTTATCTGATGACACAGTACACTAAATCTGGTGTGGTGTTGTGAGGATTTCTCTTCTTGGTATTCTTAGGACTAGATGATCCAGTCTTCTGATAACCCTTAACACTGAGATTCTCTTATTCTGTGAGGAATAAGAAACTCAGATATGCTAGAGTGCTCTCCAGGCCCATTAGACTGAGTTCCTCAAGGTTAGAAGGTGTTTCTGCATTTCTTTGTATCATCAGTGCTTAGCACAGTTCCTGGTGCATAGTAGGTACTTAATAAATGTTCATTGACTGACTGAGATAATCTACCTGGAGATAAAGGCAGACTAGTATAGTAGAAAAGGCCCTGATTGGGAATCAGGAGATCTGGTTGCAAGTCTTGGCTTCATTTATCTCTTAATCAGTGGTTTCAGATGAGTCACCTCACCTGTATGAGCCTTTCTCTACTTATAAAATAAACAGGCTGCACTAGATAATCTCCAATATAATTTTCATCCCTTGTATTCTATGTTTTGAGCCATGTAGTATAGTGGAAATCTTGTGCAGTCCTGTCCAACTTTTCTTGGCAAAGATACTAGACTGTTTTGCCATTTCCTTCTCCAGTTCATTTTACAAAGGAGGAAACTGAGGCAAACAATGACTTGCCCTGGGTTACACAGCTAGTAAGTGTCTGAGGTAACATTTGAGCTCAGGAAAATGAGTCTTCTTGACTCTAGGCCCGGCACTCCATCCACTGCACCACCCAGCTGCACCAGTGAACATGGTGTTGAATTTAGACTCAGATAAGTTGTTCAAATTCCTGGTCTGCCACTTAGTATCCTGAAGAACTCACTTCAACTCTATGAGACTCAGTTTCCTCATCTGTAAAATGAGGAGGTTGGACTAGATGCTTTTTCAGGATCCTTCCAGCTCCAAATCTGTGATCCTGTATGTGACCCATTCATGTAAGTGGATCTCATTCCCTACAGACAGATATCCTGTCTATGGAAAAGAAAGCAAAGGAATTCTATCCTGGGACTGAAAGGTCTCTAGCTTTGTATCCACCCCTTACCAAGATGAGAGGAAGCACTTTAACCTATGAAGCAAACATCAATTCGGGATCGATCAGTGAATCAATAGGCATCCACTAAGTGCTTATTGTATGCAAAGCACTGTGCAAAACAGTGAGGATACAAATAGAAATGTGAGAGTGTGCTTGCTCCTTACTGTGGGCAGGATCCAGCTATAGGGCAGTTGGAAAGGCACAATAGTCCTTGGGGTGGCAATCATGGCAATGCATCCTTAGCATCATTTCCCCTGAGAAGCAACTAAAAGATGCCAAGCACTGTGTAGTTAGACTCCCAAACTAAAAGGGAGACAATTCCTGCCCTCAAGGAACTTAATTTCACTGAATAATCCCAAAGGTCATAGAAATACAAATCCTTTATGTTTGTCTTTGAAATGTGCTCTATACAATGGGATTTTATATGCAGGTGGGGAAATAGCATGGTGGATAGAGGGTTAGTCTGGAAATCCAGAAGATTCATTTTCCTGAGTTCAAATTTGACCTTAGCTGTGTGACCCTAAGCAAATCATTTAACTCTGCTTGCCTCAATTTCCTCCTCCGTAAAATGAACCGGAGAAGGAAATGCCAACCACTCCAATATCTCTGCCAAGAAAGCCCCCAATGGGGTTACAGAGTTAGAAATGACTGAAAAATGACCAAACAACCATATGTCTAGCAGGTTTGTCTTCTGAGGTAAGTTCAGTTCGGGTTCATTTTAAAATCATTTTGCATTCCAGTTGCGTGTGGAAATTAGATGCTTCAAAACTGAAGTGGCTGATGGAAGGAAGTCAGTGCCCAGCTCTGTCACTGTGTAACTGTGTGACCTTCAGCAGATTGCTGGACCTCTCTGGACTTCAGTTTCTTCATTTGTTTTTGAGCAAGCTAATATCCAGCTGCCTCTTTAGTTAAATTCTAGCGTTAGCAATCAATGAATCTACAAAGAGATGAATACGTTATAAATTGCTCAATTTGATTTGTAAACATTTATTGAGAACTTACTATGTATAAGGTGCTAGAAACACAAAAATGAAAAATAACACAGCCTGTCTTTTAGGACCTTATATTTCAAGGAAACATCCTCCAAACTCACTCTTTCCAGAGCCTAGGACAGTGTTTAAAACATAGTAGATGTGCAATAAATTGAGGTCAGTCTCAAGATCTGATTTGAATGGCAGAATGATAATAGTCAATAGCACACTAGACTTAGATTCTGGAAGAACTGGATTCAAATCCTGGCTTAGATACTTACTAGCTGTTTAAAACTGGACAAGTCACTTACTTTTTCTGTGCCTCAGTTTCCTCATCTGTAAAATGAAGGCATTGAACTTAATGACCTCTGAGGTCCCTTCACATTCTGGATCTATGATCCCATGATGGCCCTTTAGCAGGGGAAATTTTCTTTTCTGGAAAAAAAAAACCCTGAGATTTTTCCTTGCTGAAAAACTATGTGTTTTGCGTTATTACCAATGATCATAGATTTACTACTAAAATACTTGATTAAAGTTTTACAAATGATTTTAAATATCAAGGTCTATACCTCACCCTACGCAATGTGATTTGAAGGACATTGAGGAGTCCCTTTAGTCCAAAAATATCTCCCCATCCCACCTGCCACAGCAAATGAATTCTTGCCATTAGCTCTCATTCCTCCGAGTTTCTCTCCCTGGAAGTTTCATTTGAAATGCAAATACCCCTGGGAGGAATAACCTATTAAGTCACTAACACTGTAGGATGAATGAGTGTTATCAGGAGTCAGTGTGGTATAGAGGCAAGCAGGGGCAGGTGATGGGAACTTGGTCCCACTCTGCTATGGTTAGCTGTGTGACCTTGGGGAGGTGGCTGCTCCATTCTGGGACAGGGTTTTCTTTATCTATAAAATAAAAGCCATTGAAGGAGATGACCTTCCAGCCCTAGCATTCCTGTGGGACAAGTTCAAAAAGATTTGCCATGCTGCTGGTAGACAAGATCTAGGGCACACCAACATGCCATGCAGGATACATTTTGGATTCTGCTTTGGTGTATTTATTCACCAAAGTGACTCTTTATCCCTCAGTCCCTGACTAGTTTTCCTAGATTATTCCACCAATTCTTGGAGGCTTAAAGATACAGATCTGAAAGCACTCTGAAATACATCTTTGCAACACCCTGGCTTGCTCTGGGGTTAGGTAAGAAGCTTCAGCTGCCTTTCACCCCCAGGCCACTGGGGCAGATGGAGCTTGGGTCAGCAGCAACCAAACATCTAATGATGTGTGACGGCTGCTGGCCGGGCAGCAGAGACTGCACTGGCCCCTCTCAGGCCCCCACTCATCAGGGGAGAAGGGGTTCATAAATAACAGCCCAGTGACAGCTGGATAGAAGCCTACTCAGTCTGAGAGGCAACAGCAATTCCCTAGGGGTGAGGCCCCTGCGGGACAAGGCTCTGGCACTCTGGCCCTGCGTGGGGGAAGGAGGCTCATGTGGCACATGGCTCCCTGGGTTGTAAATGGTTCTAGTGATGAATGAAGGACTTCCATCCCCAGGCCTGTCAGTCACCCTCTCCTGAAGGTGAAAGTCATTTGCTTTACTGTGTATATGGATGACTCACTTCTCAAAATGGAGAATCTTTTTCTAATATCAGAACCACTGCAATTTAGGACTTGGAAGGGTTTGCTCCTCAGAAAGGTATATTTTGGTATAGTTGAATTAGCATTGGTTTGGGAGCCAGGAGGCATAGTTTGAATCCCAGCTCCCATACTTCATGGACAAATAACTTCTTTCTTTGTCTATGAAATGGGGTTAAAATACGTTGTCTGGGAGACTGAAAGGTACAGTGACTTATCCAATGTCATCCAGCCTGCATATGCCAGAGATAGGATTTGAAGGCGGACTTTCTCTCTACCATGCCAGTGCTTTCTTCATGAAACCACGTGGGAAGAAAATGTGACAACAAATGTGAAAATAAAAGCATTACTTAATGCAGCATATATTTTAGAATTTGGGTAATTGTGTTATAGCTAGAATAATTTCAGAGACAACTGGGTCCAACTTCCTTGTTTTACTATTGAGGAAATTGAGGCCCAGGAATGTTAAATGATTTCTCCACAGTCATAATCAAGTAAGAGGCAGAGTGGCAGAGTGAGGATTTGAACGCAGGTCTGATGAATACAAATCCATTTCCTTTCATACACTGAATTTACCTATTTTTAAATATTTATTTTGACTAATGACTTTAAAGAATCAAAACTAAATTTTACTCACATGTAAATCATTTCCACCACAACTATGTCCCTTAAACAAATTACTCCTTAGATTTGTTTATCGCTTTGAACTTTATAAAACATTTTTAAAGTAATTATACTTTATTTTTCTTTTTTAAATAGTATTTTTTCCACCAATTATATCAAGATGATTTTTAGCATTCATTTTTATAAGATTTTGAATTCCAGATTTTTCTCCCTCCCTCCCCTCTCTTCTTCCTAAAATAGTAGACAATTTCATATAGGTTGTATATGTGCTTTTATATAAAATGTATTTCCATTTTAGTCACTGTTGTGAAGAAACAGATCAAAAGGAAAAAAAACAGACAAAAATAAAGTGAAAAAAATATGCTTCTATCTACATTGAGAGTCTATCAGTTCTTTATCTGGTTGTGGATAACATTTTCCATCACGAGTCCTTTGTACTTCTCTTGGATCATTGTGTTGCTGGGAAGAGCTAAGTCATTCACAGCTGTCCATCACACAATGTTGTTGATACTGTGTACAATGTTTTCCTGGTTCTGCTCATTTCACTTTACATCAGTTCATACAAATCTTTCCAGGTTTTTCTGTCATCCTTCTACTCATTATTTCTTATAGCACAGTAGTATTCCATTAAATTCATAATGACTTGTTTAGCCATTCCCCAACTGATGGGTATCCCCTCAGTTTCCAATTTTTGTAACCACAAAAGGAACTGCTATAAATATTTTTGTACATGTGAGTCCTTTTCCCCTTTTTATGATCTCTTTGGGATACAGACCCTAGTAGTGGTATTGCTAGATCACAGGATATACAGAGTTTGGTTTCTTTTGGGCATACTTTATATTTAACATTCATTTTTTAAAAGTTTGAGTCCCCAGTTTTCTCCCTCCCATCAACCCCTTCTTATCCATTGAGGAAGCACATATAAAGCACTTGAACAACCACTTTCTCAACCTCAGGGCCCTTTAAGTTAGACTGGGCCCTCAGGTAGTCTTGGCTTTGTTTGGCAGATGAGTACAAAAAGACCAGTTCATTAATTGAGTCATCAATTTGTTCAGCAAAGATCAAGATGAAACTTTCCTCTTTCTAACTTCTACCTTTTGTTTCTGGTTCTGCCTGCTTGGGCCAATCTAACTAAGTCTAATTCCCCTTCCAAAGATAGCCTTTCTGATTCCTGAAGACAGCTTTTATGTCTGCCCAGTCCCTTCTACTAACTCTGATATGGCATACAAGGTCTGTAATCCTCTCGCTATTCTAGTGAACACCTCCTGTGATAAAGGTCTAGAGAGAGGTCACACCTATCAGACTGGCTAACATGACAAAAAAAGAAAATGATAAATGTTGGAGGTTGTGGGAAAACATATACTCTTCCCTTCCCCTCCTTTCTTTTCTTTCCATTTCCTTTCTTTTTCCTTCCTTTCCTTTTTTCTTTCTTCTGCCTAACATGGAAATGTTTTACATGATTGCACATGTATAACCTATATCAGATTGCTTACTGTCTCAGGGAAGGGGAAGAGAATAGAAGGAAGAATCGAATTTATAGTTTAAAACTTTTTAAAAAATGCTACAATTGTTTTTATATGTAATTGGGGGAAATTAAAATATTCTTTTTTAAAAAGAAAAGAAAAAGGTGCAGATAGAGTGGACCCTAGGAAGACAATTCCACCCTGATTCCTGATGAGTTGGGCTTAGTGATCCAAGGTTATGTGATGGAGTGGATCCTGGAAGCATGCTTTGAGTGAGAGCTCCACAAAAAGTTCTCAGCCCAACCCAGGAGACTTTGGTTCCCAAAGCTACCCATCTGTGCACTACTGAATGATTGTCATAGAAAGATGAAGAAAGAGAGAACTAGAGGGAAGGAAGCAAGGTCTCACAATTGCCATGGTACTAAAATACTTGCTCTGGGACTCTAATTCTTCATAAGTGGTGCCTGTGTTAAAATTATATAATTGGTTTCATTAGAAATCTAGTCTTGATTTATAATCATGGCTGTAAAAATGTGCTACTTGCCTGAAAGTTAGTGTTCAAAGGCTCAGGCCAAGAGAATCTTCTTAAACAAATTCTATATCAATATACTATTACAAAAATATAGGAGAACATACATGATTATAAAGTCTTATCCAAAATCAGCATACACAAATTCTACCTTGTTCTTTTGTTATATATTCAATTCAAATCCTTTCCATTCAATTGAGTTCAATTAACTTATCTGGTGCTTCCCTGGTCAGGCAAGTAGAACAATGGCTAGAGTGCTGGGCTTGGAGTCAGGAAGACTCATCTTCCTGAGTTCAAATCCAGTCTCAGACATTTGCTAACTTTGTGACCCTGGGCAAGTCACTTAACCCTGTTTGCCTTATTTCCTCATCTATCAAATGAGCTGGAGAAGGAAATGGCAAAGCACTCTGGTATCTTAGTCAAGAAAACTTCAAATGGGTCATAAGAGTCAGACATGACTGAAAATAACTGACCAGGTACCTTCCTGATGCTAGCCACTAGAGATACAAAGACCAAAAGCAGACAGTCCTTGCCCTCAGTGAGTTTACACAGATAAGTGAATGTTAAGTATAGGGAAAATAACAACAAAATATTTTGAGTTAGGGTGGGTAGAACACTAATGAAGGTCAGTGTGGGATCAGGAAAGGTTTCATGTAGGAGGCTATGATTGAGCACAGCCTTGATGGAATCTCGGTATTCCAAAGGCAAAGGAGAGGAGAGGGAAAAAAAATCCCAAGTATAGAGTACAGTCCATGCAAAGGTTTGGATGCAGGAAATATGTCAAATAAGGGTAACAGTAAGTGGGTCAATTTGCCTAAAGAGTATGAAGGGGACTAATGCAAATATGTACATACACACACACATACACTCACAATTCAGTTAAGTTGCTATGCAAGGTATCTCATAATGACTGTACTTTAAAGAAATCTTGATTAAATTTGGTTTTTTGTTGTTCAGTAATTTTTCAGTCATGTCTGATTCTTCATGACCCCATTTGGGGTGTTCTTAGCAAAGATACTGGAGTAGTTTATCATTTCTGCCTCTAGCTCATTTAACAGATGAGGAAACTGAGGCAAACAGGATCAAGTGACTTGCCTAAGGTCACATAGCTAGTAAGTGTCTGAGGCCAGATTTGAATTCATGAAAAGAAGTCTTCCTGACTTCAGATATGGTGCTCTATGCACTGATAAATTTGGGTTAGATTCAGTTAACTGTAGCTAACTAAATATTGTATCCCCTTTGCATACAAAACATCAGGTGAAGGAATGACAGAAGGAGCCAGGGGTGGCCTCAAGGCCATACAATGACCGTGATTTCAGTTCTGGAACTAGGGAATAATTTTTCATTTAAGACAATTTTATTTAATTGAAAATCTGAGGAAATCGTTTGGACTTCAAAAGGAAACTACACAGAAGGATCAGTTCCCTCATTTATCCAATTCAACTATATCAAATCAATCATTCTATCTATCTATCTATCTATCTATCTATCTATCTATCTATCTATCTATCTATCCATCTATCTACCTATATAGTAAAGTATAGTAAAGACCTTTCTGCAACAGCCAGATAAATGATGCTCTTACTCTAATTTACATCCCATAATAACCAATCTTGGTACAAGAGGATAGGTGATGAAACATAGTACATCCCTCTTCACTGGTGTGCAATGGTACTTGTACTATCAAACAAGTCCATTGGTTTTTCTTACATTACATTTTTTTCTTACATTATATTACATTTTCTTTCATTACATTCTTACATTTTTCCTGTGTAACAAGAGAGACTTCACTGGGAATCCAGAAGATATCAGAAAATAGCCATGGGATGAAAACCAAAGGCATCAATACAACATTAAAAAATAAAATAAAAACATTCTTTTATTGACTGACTCCACCACTGAGTACTACTTAAACGGTGCTAGTAAGTCCATGCCTGTGAGAGGTATTTTCTGCCTTTCAGGATACTTCCACAGTCTCATTTTGCTTGTTCAAGGATTCAGAGCTGGCTGGGACCTTGGAATTCAATTGTTCTAACCCTCCTCATTTGATAGATGAGAAAACTGAGGTCCCGGGGGTAGAAGTGATTTGCCAAAGATAACACAAAGAATAATGGAAACCAGCAAATCTGACCCTAGATTTAACATTCTTTCGTCTTCACTATACTGCCTCACGTCAGCCCTTTGAGGTTGGTGCAGGACAGTGCTTTTGTGGAGTACTGTGTTCAGTACCAGTGTTCAGTACTGGTTTAAGGATATCAACTGACTGAGACCTTCTTATATAGCAAGGTGGTTCAGTGAATAGAACCTTGGAGACAAAGTCAGGAAGACTGTGTTCAAATCCTGCCTTAGGCTGCATGACAAGGTCAAGTCACTTAATCTCTGTCTCCATTTCCTCTTCTCTAAAATGGGGGTGAAAATACTAGCACCTCCTTCCCAGGGTTGTTGTGAGGATCAAATGAGACAATAATGTGAAGTGCTTGGCATAGTACCTGGCACACAGTGAACACTGTAAGTGTTAACTGTTATCATTAGAGAGGCATAGCTAGGTTAGCGAAAAGCCTGAGGACCATGCTATATATAGGACAGATAGAAGAATGCAGGATACCAACTAGGTACATGACAGCAGGCAGACCTTCAGGTATTTGAAGGTCTATAATGTAGAAAAGAGATCACGGTAGTGTGCCTGGCCCCAAAGGAACAGTGTGCAGAGAGGCAGATTTATGCCTGATGTAAAGAAAATCTTTTTATAATTACAGCTGTCCAAAAGTGGAATGGGCAGCCTCAGGGCTCCATGTGCTCCACTTTGGATGACTTCAAGCAAAGGATGGACAGTCACTTGTAAGGCATCTTGCAGAGGATGTTCCCTGTTAGGTATAACTTGGCCTAGCCATCCTCCAAGGCCCCTCCCAGCTTCGAGATTATCTGATTCTATTATTACTATCTTACAGATGAAGAGACTATAAGAAAGGAAAGTGCACAGAGAGATAACATGACTTATTAGATAATAATCATTCACATTTATGTAGTGGTCTAAGGTTTCAAAATTAATTCCTTATGACAGTATGACTTGAACTTGTATAATATACATTTTCATTCACATACTTACTAGCTAGGTGACCCTGGTCAAGTAACTTCACTTGTTTGCCTCAGTTTCCTCTTCTGTAAAATGAGCTGGGGCAGGAAATGGCAAACTACACCAGTATCTTTGCCAAGCAAACCCCAGATGTGATCACGAAGAGCTGGACATGACTGAAATAGCTGAACAATAACAAATATATTTGTTTAATCAGTCATCTATCAATTTGCTCTTTTTTTTCTTCAGGTAGGATCTCCTTATCATGCCCAGGGTGGAGATCCAGGGGTTGTTCATGCGCCTGATCTCATGACTATTCAACATGGAAACTTTGACCAGCTCCATTTCCCACCTGGGCCAGATCTTGAACCCACTGACTCCCTACTCCCAGAAGCACACTATGTCAATGCTGAACTTAGTGTGGACCCTTGATCGGTTTAGCCATTGCAGTGCAGAACTCCTAAACTCAAGAGCTCTACTGGCCTCAGCAACCCAAGCAACAGGGTTTACAGATGTGTGTCACCATGCTCAGCTTTAATGAGTTTTTAAAACCTCCTATACAAGCCATTGATGAGTCACCCAATATTTCAGGGCTAGATAAGTTCCTAAACCTGCTATTTGTGGGGTAATTGCTATAAATCAGATTTTGAAAGGCCAGGTGGGAATGGGAAGGAAAGGGAACAAACATTTATTAAGCCCCTAATATGCACCAGGCATTGTACCTCATAGCAGCACTTCACAGGTAACTCATTCAGTTTTCATGACAACCCTGAGAGGTGCAGATGAGGAAACTGAGGCAAAGATTAAATGACTTACTCAGGGTCACACAGCTTATAAGTGTCTAAGGCCACATGTGCACTTCGATTTTCCTGACTCCAGACACAGCACTCTATCTATTGTACCACCTCAGCCCTTAATGATCTTTCCATTCTCTGAATTCCTGTAACCCTCATTTTACACAAGGGCAGTGGGTAGAGTGCCAGGTCTGGAGTCAGGAAGACCTGAGTTCAAATCCAGTCTCAGATACTTACTAGCTGTGTGACCCTAGGTAGGTCCCTTAACCCTGTTTGCCTCAGTTTCTTCATCTGTAAAATGAGCTGGAGAAGGAAATGGCCAACACTCCAGTATCTTTGCCAAGAAAACCCCAAATGGGGTCACAAGGAGTTGTACACTACTGAAATAGTTCAACAACATTTTATACCACATACAATACTTGGTGCTGCAATTTTTTTCCCTTGTCTAAGTCTTATCTTCTTGACTATATGACTAAGTGGTCAGTTCTTGAAATGAAGGGGCCATATTTTCTATACTTCTGTGTAGCCTGAATGGTTTCTTGTACACTGTAAATGTTCAATCAATATTAGTTATTGCTGCTGCTGCTGATCCAGTAGTATTAATTACTGAAATAATTCATGGATTCAATAAACATTCATGAAGTACCTTTCCTATGTGCAGGGTAGTATGTTAGGTGCTAGGAGAGATACAAGACTGGATAAGACGTGGTCCCTGCCTTTATGGAGTTTGCTCTCCAAGAGGAAGATGAACGTAATAACATGATTACATATTAAGTGCATTTGAGAGTTGCCAAATTAAGTACATTGTGAGGTCTGAGGATCAGTCTATCAATCAATTAGCCAACACTAGTTAAATGCCAACCTTGAGCCAAGAACTGAGGACATAAACGCAAAAATGCAACAGCCTCCGTTCTCAAGGAGCTTACATTCCTGCAGGTAAAAGGCAAGGTAGTTACTGACGAGTCAGGGAAGATGTTCTAAATGAGGTGGCATTCAGGTTGGACTTCAAAGGGTGAGAAGGCATAGTCAGAAATGGAGCTGGGAATGAGTAAGCTGTGTTCGCAGAGAAGGAAATGGCAACCATTCCAGTATCTTTGCTGAGAAAACCCCAAATGGGGCCACAAAAAGCCTGAAATGACTGAAAATGACTGAAAACAGCAACAAGGTGTGTTCTGGGTCCATTGTGGCTGGAGAATTTGTAGAGGGTGATAATAAGGTGACTATTTGTAGAGCATCTTGAGTATCTGGCAAAGGACTTCCACCTTTACTCAGGAGGTAAAAGGGAGCTACTGAAGACTTGTGGAGAGGAGAAACATGAACAAATCTATGCTAACAAAGATTATTTAGAGAATTTGAATATATCTGGCAGCTAAAAGAACAAATGTAATCCTAGGCTGAATTAATTTTTTAAAATATAGTATTCAAGATCAAAGGAAGTAATAGTAACATTGTATTCTGCACTGGTCAGACATCTGGAGTATTATATTCAGTTCCAGATACATGCTTTAAGAGAGGCATTTATCCACATCCAGAGCAAGAACTTTGGAGTCTGAATGCAGATGGAAGCAGACTGTTTTGTTGTTTTCTTTTGTTTTCTTCTTTCTCATGGTTCTTCCCATTGGTTCTAATTCTTCTTTACAACATGACTAATGTGAAAATATGCTTAATATGAATGTATATGGAAAGTCAGGTTGCACGCCATCTTGGGGTAGGGTGAGAGGGAGAGAAAATTTAAAACTCAAAATCTTATGGAAGTGAGTGTTGAATTCTAAAAATAAATAAATAACTTTTTAAAAATTGGAATCACAAAAAAAGAGGCATTTAAACAAAACCAATTAGTGTGGGTCTGGAGTAGGATGGCTATGGTGCTGAAGGGTCTAGAAACCATTTCTCAAAAGGATCAGTTGAAGGAAATGAGAATGTTTGGCCTGTAGAAGAAAGGAAGAATTTAAGAAGAATTTGATAGCCATCTTCAAATATTTGAAGTGATGACATTCAAGAATGAATAGAATGTTCTATATGGTAACCAAGACGAGTGGGTAAAAGATATTCAGAGACATGTTGAAATCAAGAGTTCTTCAAGAACAAATAAACAATCAGAGCCCGTGCTGGCAGAGCATAGTAACCTGCTGAGCTCACATACAAGGTTTTGGGAAATGTGATTCCCAAAATGAATGTCACATTCTTACCTCCACATAAAGGCCTAAATGGGCACCACAAACAGTGTTAAGGGGACAGGAGAGATCACTGTAGAGTTTTATTGAAGGATTTCTGGAGATGGCCTCAAAAGATGAGAGCAATTTGGAGATTTGGAAAGGAACAGAGAGGGCATTCCAAGGGTAGGATGGTGGGAGGCACCCAGTGATAGGAAGTAGTAGTAAGGAGTATTTGGAGAGGTGTATTTGACTCTAGAATCATGTGTCCCAATTCCATCTCCCTATCCCCAACTCACACACATACACTCAGATATACAGATGTATATGCATATACATTGCACTGAGTCTCCCAAGGAAATGTCAAAAATACATATGTGCATATATGTATATAATACATGTGTACACACACACACACACACACACACATACATAAACAGTGATAGACAAAGGCCCTTCATTTCCTTTTTCCATTTTTACTTTGCACCTTATTTTACTAAGAACTTTTCTTTTTACCCCTTTGGTGCTCTGGTTTTTCTTGATGTAACCACAATTTCGAACTGATTTCCCAAGCAGAGAGGAAAAAAACTTGGAACAGAAGACCAGCTCTTTAGCTGCCTCTGTTGTCTTTCCAAATCAGTCCCTGTTGGACTCAGGACAGTCAGGGAGAATCAGCAGAAGCATTTGCAGTCAAAGTGGGTGAGGCGATTCAGAGAGGAAAACAACAGCCTCGAATGAAGGTCCCTGAGGTAATTTGCAAATCTGCTGAAATCCCGAACAAGCTTTGATTTAACCCAAGCTTGAAATGGCTTTTATTTACTGTCTATTGTGGAATAAATGACATCTCATAAACAGGCTTTATCCATTACCCCAGAATGGAGATCACGGTGTTAGGGACATTTTATCCTCTTGATATCAAAGAAGATATGCTGGGGTGTGTTATTACAAATAGAAAAATCAATGCTGAGACACACACATCTGAAATTTCATTTTCATCCAACCACATTTTTTTTAAATGCATTTGCTAATAAAAATGTCTACAGAACCAGGGGGATTTACCAAGGCTGGAGCAACAGGGAGCAACCACAGTCAATGAATAAAGGAAGCTCCTTTCAGAGGCCTTTGGCCTCATTCCTCCCAATCTGCTTTCCCAGCCATAAGGAACCCCAAAGTTGGGATGTGTGCTAGGAAAGCTAGTTCACCTTTCTTTGAAGTCTGATTGGAGCTTTCAGCTAGCCCAGTACTTTTCCTCTTCTTCCTGCCCCATGAAAGAACAATACCACGCTGAACCCCCCCTTTTCCCCTTCATCACTGACTTTATAGGTTTCCAGGTTGCATAACTAATCTTCCACAGTGATATGACTCTATTTCCATATCTTCTCCCTTTCCCCCCACCCCCTGTCTCTGGCTCCCTGTCCTGCCCATTCCAGTCCAATAAACAAGTACGTATTGAAGCGCTTACTCAACAAGCCTTGACTATGTGCTCGACACTATGCTAGTTGCTCGGAATTCGTTGTTCAGTCATCTCAGAAGTCTTCATGACCTCATCTGGGGTTTTCTTGGCAAAGATACTAGAGTGGTTTGCCATTTCCTTCTCCAGAATTACTAGGGTACAAAGAAAGAAACAAAATAGCCTTACCCTCAATGAACTTACATTCTCTTAGGGGAATCTGCCTGTACACATGGTTCTTGTCCTTAATTCTCAGAGGACCAAAATGGCATCATTATGTTGGAATCAAGATACAGCATGTCTGATTGTGGCTGCTTAGACCAATACAAGTTCCAAAGGCTCTACTCCAAATCTTGCAAATAATCCATATGAATATGCGGGGCAGAGATACCTCTAAATTTGTGAATCTCACTTCCTTTTCCCCCCAAATTTATTAATTTATTTGTTTCAGTTTTCAACATTCACTTCCATAAGTTTTAAATTTTCTCCCCCTCCCTCCCCAAGATGGCATGTAATCTTATATGGTCTCCACACATATATTCCTATTAAATACTTTTATACACCAGTCATGTTGCATAGAGAATTACAACAAATGGGAGAAACCACGAGAAAATCAAAACAAAACATAATGAAACATAACAAAAGAGGAAATAGTCTGCTTTATACTGTGTTTCAACTCCATGGTTCTTTCTCTGGATGCAGATGGCATTTTGCATCATGAGTCCTTTGGAAATGTTTTAAGTCCTTGCATTGCTGAGAAGGGTTAAGTCTATCAAAGTCAGTCTTTGCACACTGTGGTTGTTACTGTGCAATGTTCTCCTGATTCTGCTCACTTCACTCAGCATCAGTTCATATAAGTCTTTCCAGGTTTTCCTGAAGTCTACCTGCTCATCATTTCTTATAGCAAAATAGTATTTCATTATGTCATATGCCACAATTTGTTCAGCCTTTCCCCAATTGATGGGCATCCCCTTGATTTTCAGTTCTTGGCCACCATAAAAAGAGCTGCTATAAATATTTATGTAAATGTGAGTCCTTTTCCCGTTTTTATGATCTCTTTGGAATATAGCCATGAAATAGAAATGGCATTGCTGGGTCAAAGGGTATGCACATTTTTATAACCCTTTGGGCATAGTTCTAAATTGCACTCCAGAGTGGTTGGCTCAGCTCACAGCTCCACCAACAATGAATTAGTGTTCCAATGCTCTCACATCTTCTCCAATATTTATCATCTTCCTGTTTTGTCATGTTAGCCAATCTGATAGGTGTAACATGATATCTCAGAGTTGTTTTGATTTGCATCTCTCTAATCAATAGTGATTTAGAGCATTTTTTCATATGACTATAGATAACTTTAATTTCTTCCTCTGAAAACTACCTATTCATGTCCTTTGACCATTTCTCAATTGGGGAATGACTTGTATTCTTGTAAATTTGACTCAGTTCTCTATATATTTTAGAAATGAGGCCTTCATCAGAGACACTAGTTGTAAAAATTCTTTCCCAGTTTTCTGCTTCCCTCCCAATCTTGGTTGCATTGGCTTTGTGCAAAAACTTTCGATTTAATGTAATCAAAATTATTCTTCTTTGCATTTTACAGTGTTCTATATCTCTTGTTCAGTAACATGTTCCTCCATTCTCCATAAATCTGTCTAGTAAACTATTCCTTGCTCCCCTAATTTGTTTACAGTATCAGCCCCAAATCTCACATATCTTTTGAGATACCACAATTCTGCTTCATTCATAGAGCACAATGCCTTCTTTGATGTGGGCATGGTCCTTTGCCAGTATCTCCTATCTCACATAATAGATTCCAAAGTTCTTCAGAGAATCCTTGAGAGTGTCCTTGTATTGCTTCTTCTGACCTCCATGTGAGCACCTTCCTTGTGTGAGTTCTCCATAAAATATCTTTTTAGTAAATATACATTTGGCATTTGAACAATGTGACCAGTCCATCAGAGTTGCACTCTCTGCAGTAAGTTTTAAATTCTTGGCAATTCAGCTTAAGAGAGGAGCTTCAGAATCTCCCTAAGACAAATCAAATGGAAGTGATTCAGTTTCCTTAGCATAGTGCTGGTAGACTATCCAGGTTGCTTATACATACAAATAAATTATATATGTAAATTATATATGTGTATATGCACATATATACAAATACATGTATATACAAACATGTATATGTGTGTATGTATGTATAACAAATGCAAAGTAATTGGGAGGGTGCTAGAAGAAGTGGGAGAATCAGGAAAGGCCTTCTACAGAAGGTAAATGGTACTTGAGTTGAGCTTTGAAGGGAGCCAGGTATCCTAAAAGGAAGGGATCCATCTTAGCCATAGGGGATGGACTTCCTGAAAATAGCATTTTAGAGGACAGGAATCACCAACCATTTCCAGGAGGGAGCAGTGTGGTATAGTAGACATGTGCTGAACAGGAAGTCAAGATAACCCTGAGCTCTTAGTCTAGTCCTGTCTTGTTCACTAGCTATCTGACTTTGGGCAAGTTACTTCACTCTCTTTGCATCTCATTTTTCTAATTTGAAAAATACAAAGGTTGTAGTTAATAATTCATCATCTACACTCACTGATGAGATTAACAGCCATGCCCCTTCTTCAGGCTGGAAGTGCTTCAAGAGCCTTGGTGCTACAATGAGTGAGTTTGCTTTCTTGAGATGGTAAAGCACAGGAATAAAGACACCATGCTGGACAGCGCCTTGGGAGTTTTCTATACTACCTCCTCAAATTAGTAATTAGAAAATGGAGGCTCAGAAAGGTGAAGTCACCTGCCTGAGGACACACAGGTAGGAAGTAAAAGAAAGGATTTGAACTCATGTCTTTTACCTCTTCCCTCCGCAAAGAGGGTAGAATCACTCATGTCCTTCAAAGACTGTCTCAGGCACCACCTCCTATAGGAGACTTTTCCTGATCTTAATGGTTGGTGGTGCTCTTTCCTAATCTCTCTGCCAGAGATCTAGGGATGGTATAGGATTTACTGTTGCAGGGATTCTCAGGTGCGGAAATTCCCTCCAGCAGTGCAGGTTGGCATCTTTTTCATAACATGGAGGCTAATTTCAAACAGAGGTGTCAAACACGGGAATATTCCTGAGTGCTGAATTGAATCAGATTAAAATGTAATTAGGAAATACTGAACAAATTTAGTAAAAATATGATAGAACATCAATAATGGTAATATGTCAGTTTCTAAGTCAATAGACTACTGGCAGGGCACTGTCTGGATGGTTTAGTGTCTCCCTGTTTAATGTTTGTTGGGCATCACTGGTCTGAGAAGTTAAATGTTTTGCTTAGGGTTGGTTTCACAGCCAACATCTGCCACATGTGGCACTCAAACCCAGAGCTTCCCAGCTTCTAGCCCACTTCTCTAACCACTTAGACATGCTACCTCTCAAATGCTTCCTAGACTGAATTCTAAAAACATAGCAAATATTTGTTAAATTGAATCAAATAATAGAATGTTAGCCCAGGAATAGGTCCCTGGAGACCATATAGCCCAGGGGTTCCTTACCTGTGGTCCGTGAATCCTCAAGGTGTCCAAGGGGAGTTTTCAGGGGGTCCATGAACTTAGATAGGAAAAATATGCCCCATTTATTTTCCTCTAACTGAAATTTAATATTTCCTTCAATTACATAAAAACAGAATACTGAGAAGGGTCTGTAGGCTTCATTTATATTGCCAAAAAAGTCCATGACACACACAAAAATGTTAAGAAAGGAATAAGCATTTATTAGGCACTCTTTACATATTAGGCACTGGCTAAGCACTTTACAAGTATTATCTCGTTTGGTCCTCATTCCCACTTCAACTCTGTGAGGTTGGTGCTCTTATTATCCCCATTTTACAGTTGAGGAAACTGAGGCAAACAAAAGGTAAATGACTTGTCCAAAGTCACATAAATAAGAAACTCTTGCCTGGTCAATATCCAGGTTGGTAGAAGCTGGTGGCATGACTCACAGCCACATCACCTTAAATCCAGCCAAAATATTCATGATCATGGAAATTTAGCAAGGTTGGCCCTAATTAGTACTTGGATAGGAGATTGTGTGGGAATACAAGGTGCTGTAGTCTTTTCCTTTGGAGCCACTGTGGAAAACAGTAAACTAGTAAGTAGTTGAGTCAGAATTCAACAGAAGTTAAATGAGTTATCCAAGGTCACACAGCTAATGAGTATCTGAGGTCACATTTGAACTCACATCTTTCTGACTCCAGTCCCAGAGCTCTAACCACGGTGCCACATAGCCCCCTTCCCTCATTTGATTGCCTTAAGTCACTGAGGTCAAGTTAGGCCACTCAGCAAGTTAGTGGGGCCACACACTCACTGATCTCACATATCGCTTTTTAAATGTCCAAACCTTTTAGATACACAATAAAAGGAATTCAAAAACCGTTAAGTGGTATTCCAAGGTTGGGTGTTATTATTCCCGTTGTTCTTTTTCCAGATAAATCTCTGTGAGGCCTAAATGAAATGGATGCCTTCTTTGATTCAAGAATGTGCATCAGAATTGGGAATGGCATTTTGTTTGCTGATGCCTGAAGCATTTCTGGAAGAGAATTCCTTATGAGAAGCAGCCTTTCTGTTCACAGAGACACAGGCAGCTTATTGCCCACCCCCCACCCCCCGCCCCTCCCATGCTCTACAAAGTTCTGAGAAAATAGACTAAGCTCGCCAATCCGCCAGTGATTCCAGCCTGAAATAGGCGGCAGTATTTAAATAAGGTTTCAGTAGGAAGGGAAAGTCTCTTTGGACTTTATCTCTGATGTAGTTATCAGGAGCAGAAATTTGCTGGGCCCCATTACCTGCTGCCTCTTCCCCCAGGAAATCCCGTTTGTGGAGCATGAATCCCTCTGGCATTCTCTCTCCAGATTGTCTTGAGTAAACACCTGCCTCACGCTGCGTGTTTATAAGAAGAGGCATTTCTGCCTTTGATTGTTTGGGGGTTCTTCTCTCCCTCCCACCCCACTAGAGAGACTTCTGTTTCTTTCAGTTGCTCCCACAACATTCCAATGCATTGTTTCACCAAAGATGGGAAAGATATATGATCAATATGTTTCAACTTCCTGCTGAAGGATTTTACAAAAAGAAACAAAAAGACAATAACAACAGACTTGATGACCAGGACAATAAATTACTGGGATGGTAAACATTTAAGTCATATTAGAAAGCAAATTTCTGGAGAGTAGGGTTTTTTTATTCTTTAGATTCCCAGCATTTAACCATGCCTGGCATCCAGTAGGTGCTTAATAAATATTTATTGATTGATTTTACTATTTTCCCCTACAGTAATTCAAAAGATTTTATTTTATCCCTGCGCCTTTTTCCCAACTCTGATTATCACAACTCAGTCTTGTTACAACTTAGTCTTTATAATGTGAAGATGAAAAAGGCTTGAGAGACGTGGTTTTTGGATAATTTAACCATTATATTAATAAGGCCAACATGTTATCAATAAAAAGGTGATTATTTGGCCATCTCTCTTAGACCAAAGACGATCATGGCAGTGGGCTCACAGTTTATATATCCCTTGAAGAACAGGTGTTTATTGAGGAGCTGAGAGTGACATCATATCATCCTTGCACAGAAAGACTTATCTCTATACCCGGGCCACCCCCAGTTTGGGCAGTCTATTCAAAGAATGTATACCCCATCCAAGCTGAGAGGAACACAATGGCTAGCCACTTGGGGTCTGAAAAGAAAGTTCCGCCAATCTCATTATTAGTAATATCCTTGATGAGATCGAACTTTTAAAATTGGGACTTTAGGGGAAAAAATGTGGGGAGGTACTCTGGGTCTCGAATCATTGGTTATTAATAATCATTTCTCTCACGTGTCAGTGGCATATTGTTATTATTATAATAACAATAATTTGGTGGCCAATCTTCTGGAGATGAGTTTTTCTAAACCTCATGAGTCTGGTCTCCAGATAAGAAACCTTTACCCAGCTAATACTTGAAGTCTGTCCAGCTGGGTAGAAGCTAGTAGTGTGGCCTACAGCCATATTACCTCAAACACAGCCAAATTTCCATGATCATGGAAGCTTAGCAGGGTTGGTCCTGCTTAGTACTTGGATAAGAGATTGTGTGGGAATAAGAAAAGATCTTTTCCTTTGCAGGCAGTGTGGTACATTGGAAAACAGACTGGTTTTAGAGTCTCAGGAACCTAATTCAAATGCTGACTCTTCTACTTACTACCAGTGTTACCTTGGGCAAGTCACTTAATGCCTCTGGACCTCAGTTTTCTCATCTGTGAAATGAGGGATCAGACTGGATAGCCTCTACAATACCTTGAGGCTCTGAATCTATAGATATCTGCCAGAATATGTGTTCTACTGGGTGAGCATTTGAGGAACCAAGGTCACTTTCATAATACAATGACATAATAGAGGAGGACCTTAGTGGGATTACTGTTTTTATTTAATTATTATTTTTATTAAGAGGATCTATTGAACACTTAAGAGACACTGTGGCACAGTGGATAGAAGGCTGACCTCAGAGTCCTGACTTAAGGAAGAACTAGGCTCTGGTCCTCCTAAAAATACAGAAGGAAACTGCATTGGAAATTAATCAAAACACAGAACCTCTGAGTGCCTCAAGGCAATCCTCTAACCCTTTTAAATTGCAGGCCATCCATAATGCTAGAGGGAGGTTCCTTATTGGGATGCTCTAAACCAATGAAATTACAGGTTCAATCTTAAAAGAAAAAAAGACAGTAAAGAAAGGAATGAAGAAGAAAGAAAAAGAAAGGAGAAAGAAAAGGGAGTGAGAAAAGAAGGAAGGAAAGAGGAAGAAAGGAGGAAATCAGGAAGGAGGAAGGAAGGAAGAGAAAGGAAGGAAGGAAGGAAGAAAAGAAGGAAGGAAGAAAGGAAGGAAGGAAGGAAGGAAGGAAGGAAGGAAGGAAGGAAGGAAGGAAGGAAGGAAGGAAGGAAGGAAGGAAGGAAGGAAGGAAGGAATGATGTAGTACCTGTCTTGAAGAAACTCACTCCCATGGGAGGCACTCTTATGGTATATTGAAAAGAGCATTGGATTTGAATCAGGAAGATTCAATATTCTTGTGTGATTACAGGCATACTATCAATCCTCTCTGAGATCCGCATCTGTAAAATGGAAGTGGCTACCATACAAATATGTTCTGAGTTTGGAACAGTAGATACAGGGTTGGATTTGGACTCAGAGCTCTTACCTCCAGTCTGTGGCTCTGATAGTCCTTGTGTGACCTTAAGCAAGTCACAACCTCTCTGGGCTCTGAATGTCTCTGGCTGAATTTGTACTCAAGCCTTCTTGATTCCAGTGCATTGTCCAGTGTACCCCCAAGCTTCCTCAGAATTCTATGTAAGAGTTATTAACACATGAAACAGCCTAACAATGACAGTCATAATAGTAACTGACAATACTTTAAGGTTTACAGAACTCTTTTGCCAGAACAACCCTATGAAATAAAAGAAAGAAAATAACATGCTAAAATGCGTTATAGACAGAGAGACAGTAATAGATTTCTGTACAGAAAAAAGGAGGGAATCACTTATTCTTAAAAGCATAGAACTCCAAGATCACAAGGGACCTTAGAAATGATCCAGTTTTCTACCCTCATTTTATAGAGGGGAAAACTAAGACCCACAGAGAGGAAAAAATTTACCCAGAGTGGTGTCATGTTCCCATCCTCTTTTCGTGACATCACACTCCTCATTCTTTTTAGAAGAACTGAAGTCACAACATGATGATGATGATGATGATGACTACCATTTCCTACTCTGTCTCCCACTTTTGTCTCGTTAGGAAGTAACAAATGCACCCATCAAGACCAAACTGGAGAGAGATATCCAGTCGGCTACTTTGTCCTGCTGGGAAAAGGGACATCCAAATTTTCCTTCTTTCTTATGCCATTTTGGGTTTGTATTATTCCATATATTGATCCATAAGTTGGAAAATCATACCTGTTTTTGTCTTTCTGTGATTTCAATGAGGACAGCTAGATGGCACAGTGGATAGAGCACTGGACTTAGAGACTCCTCTTTGTGTTTTCAAATCTGACACTTCCTAGCTGTGTCTTAAGTCACTTAACCCTCTTTGCCTCAGTTCCTCATCTGTAAGAAATGGCAAAATACTTCAGTATCTTTGCCAAGAAAACCCCAAATGGGGTCAGGACTGAAACAACCAAATAGTAACAAAAATGGTTTCAGTGTGATGTCTAGGTGATGATCAATAGCTCCAACTATTTCTTAAAACTTGTTTGGGTGTGCTGTTTCCTAGATAAAATGACTGATCCATAGCATGCAGAATACCAAAGGAAGCTGCACAGTCAGTGACTCAGCTTCTCTGTATTGACTGGGACTGTGAAATAAAAACCATTCTCTCATTGGCAGGTCAGATTGCTCAAAGTTTTGTTTTGTTTTATTTTTTGCTGTTGCTTGCTTGTTTGTTTCTTTTTATCAAATAACCAGCTTACTGGTGATGGGGTGCTTGGGTGCATGTGTTTGTACCCCAAATCTAAGATCACATTTCTCTCTAGAAATCATATTTCTCCCTAGCCTCAAAACACTATCCCAGGCACTTTCTTACCAACCCAAGGATAGCCCTCCCTAGATCTCTCTTCCTGTTGTAATAGCCAGGTGCACCTATAGAACTTATTACTTTGAACCAGCTGTGTACTAGCTGAATGGGCTGTGTACTGGGGCATAATGATATTTACTATTCACTGACCAATCATATGTATCCTAGACATATATATATACACATACACACACATATGTACATATATGTATATACATACATATACATACATACATATACATACATACATACATACATATATATATATATATATATATACATATACTCCCTTACATTTACCTTGTCCAACAAGACATTGATGGGAGCAGTGTTGGTACTTCTCAGTCAGCCCTGATCATTAGTTGACTTAGTGATGTTTCAGGCCTAAGACCACTCCTTCATGTAATCCTCCTTGGGCTATTTCCCAATGAACTCTGGATAAAATACCTGTGCAGTAGATACTAGAAGTTCTTTTAAGAACTAACTACTCTTTAACCACTCCCTAATCCTGCCCTAGATCACCTTCATAGCATATTTGACACGTTTCACTACAGAATATCCTATATAAACTTTACCTGTACCCCTCTAAGGTTGTAGGTTCTGTAAGAACTCTTGATCACTGAAAAGTGTAATAAATCTTTACTACCTTGACTTCAAGAATGCTTGAGTTCATGAATTCTTTCAGGATGGCCCACCCAGGGAACTCCAGTCTTGGGGTTCCTGTACCTTTCCAACCCTCATCAATGTGAGACAATTGGCAACTGCCTCCGTAACCTCAAAATTCTGGATATTTGCAAACATCATTCAAAAGGGGAACAGAAACATAAGTGATGTGGGGTAGTCACTGTAAAGATTCCTATTAGAGTCTACATTGAATATCAAAAGTGAGGTATGTTTGGGGTCACTAAAGGAAGGAGAAAAAGAACTAACAGTTGCTGAGGTAAGATAAGACGCTTAAGGGTGACCCCAGGGTGACTTAGATTAAGCTAGTTTCTATAATTGGGTAACACTTTCCTAGGCACAGGAAAGTAGAAAATATTATGATAATTACAGCAAAGTAGAGCAATTTCTTGTTACGGTATCAGGGCAGAGAAACTAGAGTAGTGCTCCCTTGCTTCAAGCTTAATGGAGGAGAATTTTCAAAAATGGAAGTACTTAAGCTAAGTTGGCTTCTACCCAAAGGACATAATGATGATGTCATTGGGTTTGGGTTTGCAGGGAAAGAGAATGGGGAAGTATCAGACAAATTGTGGCTATAAAATGGAACCCAAGGCACTTGGGAACTGACTGAAACAGGACACTGGGGATGGGGATGGGAACGGGATCGAGCATTTGGTCTGGTCATTCTCTCTTGTTGCTAATCCTACCCTCTGCTAGAGGATTAAATGCAGAATGAAAAGCTTTCTTCTCTACAAATGATATTGTTGCCTTTAGAAATAGTTCAGGGAGCAACGTCAAAGACCATGTCTCCCCTTTTAGGCCTTCTGCTTCTTCTTGACTTCTTTCAGTGCCCTCGTACTTTCTGTGTCCTTCCCAATATAAAAGCCTACTCTTAGGGAAGGCTCTGATAGTTTTCATTTACACCAGAGAGTAAATGTAAGTCACCCAGTTCCCTCCACTGGAAAGATATGTATTTTAGGCTTGATCTGTCAATATGGAACAAAATACTGTGTCCCCTGGTAGACAGATTTCAGGAGTCAGCCTATAGGTGGAGTGAGGGTTTTTCTGAGGAAGAAATGGGATCCTTTCCTGCATCCCTGAAATCATACCACATGAGCACATATTGTCAAGTTTTTTCCAGTGGTTATGTTTTAATTCCTCATATGAAATCCTCTGTTTGGCATTTAAAGCCATTCCCAACCTGACTCCAATCTACCTTCAGAATCCTATTCTAAATCATTCCCTTCCACACCTTCCATGGTCCAGCCAAGATGATTTTGTACGTAACACTTCCTCTCTGTGCCTTAGCACAGACTGATCCGTAACACAGTCCTCACTTCTTAGAATTCCAAGTGTCCTTCAAAGCTCAGGTCAAATACTACCTTGTACTTAATGTACATTAAGTACCTTTCTTGATCTTCCCCAGCCATTAATGACATATCTCTATACTGCCGCCTCCTGCCCTCAAATTTTGTGTATATTTTGTATTTTTTATGCAAGTCTCACCAGTGGAATGTAAATTCCTTGAGAGCAAGGGTTAATTCAGATTCTTCTTTGTATCACCAGTCCCTAACGCAAGGTCTGGCACATTGTAGGTGCTTAATGTAGATTTAGTAACTTTTTCTTTGTTACAAAGAGGGCATGTGAAGCATGTCAGTAAATGGCTGCAAAATAAAAGCAAAAATATCAACTTTTTAAAATGGGAAATAAAAATTTTATCATACATAAATTTCTTTTCTATTTACACACCTTATTGGTGACCCCAACCTTGCAGTTTTCTGTGAACATAAAGAGATCTCTCTTTCCCCTATAGAACTTCAGGGTTGATCTTTCAGAATGTCCATTGCAAGCCTCCATATAACATGAGAATTTTCATAAATGTAGAAGAGAAAAAGAGGATTGTTTAGAAAACTGTGAATCTCGAGGATATACAATTTGTTTTTATTTGAAATGTGTACATGCATACAAATACACGGAATAAATTCAACATGTAACTGTCAAAGCTTGTCTGTCATTGTTTCTAGACTTCCTTCTGTTCTCTTGTGTATTTTAAAAAATATGGTTCAATAATAATCTTTTCCCTCTTCTTTTTGTTGACTACCTTATCCTTAGCCTCCCTCTTCCTCCCAACCACCCCCATTGATAAAATAAAAACCTTCTAATAAATATTCATATTTAAGCAAGACAGATCTCCAACAAATCCCCCTCATTGACTATGTCCATATATATGGATGTTATGTATATGTATATATGTATGTATAGACCTTGAGTCCATTGTCCTCATGGATAGTATGATTCATCATTAGTCTTCTGAAGTTGATCATTGCATTGAGCAGAGTTCTTATGAATTTCAAAGTTGTTTTCTTTACAATGCAATTGTAAAATTTTACTCACTTGACTCTCTGTCAGTTTATCCAAGTCTTCCCAAGTTTTCTGAAGTCATCCCTTTTGCCCTTTTTTATAGTGCAACAACATTTCATTACCATGTCCCTACCAATCATTATTATCAATTACATTTATCAATAATATTTCATTGCCATACAATTTCCTTCCATAATTTCCTAAGCCATTCCATGGTCCATAATCACCCCAGTAGCTTCTATAGCCAAAAAAGGCAGAGATATTTTTTCTCCTTTTTTTTGATCTCATTCGACCATAGGCCTTGTAGTGGTATCACTGGGTCAAAGGGTATCCACAGTTTAGTGACTTTGGAGAAAATTACTTTCTGGAAGGGCTAGAACAATTCTCATCTCCAGTAATGGTGCATTAATATGTCTATTTTCCTTCAACTCCTTCAACAATGGTCATCCTCCTTTTTTGGAGAATCTGCTTTTATAATCTGGTAAGTATTATTAATACAGGCGGAGTCAAGATGGCAGAGTAGAAAGACGCACGTTTGCGAGCTCCAAACCCACAGCCCATAGATTTAATGTAAGAAGAGCTCCCCAGAAGTTCTGGATCACTGCAGGGGGTGCAGAAACATAGCGGAAGAGATTTCCGTTCCAGAGAGCCCTGGAGAGCCGTCCCCAGGGTCCGTCGCGCCCCAGAAAGCGGACCCCACCCCAGCGCTGCCCTGGCCGCGGGCCCCAGAGAAGCTGATCCAATCAGGCTTCAGGGACGGAACCTCCGGCGGCCAGGAAGGTCTCTCCACCCACAGACGCTACAGGTCAGTGAGAGACACACCTGGGCTGACCGAGAGGGGAGCGGGGTATCTGTGTGGCTCGGGCTCCCTCGGGAGGAAGCGGTGGAGGCAGAGGCGGGGGTGGCAGCGGAGGCAGCGGCGGTGCAGCCACAGCGGCCCGGGACTCCCGCAGCAGCAGGCAGGATCTTCATTACTGAAAGTCTCTGCATAAACCACCTGAAGGAGCTGAGCCTGGGAGATGGCCCTGCCCCACCCACTCCATTTCTGAAGGTCTCTGCATAAAGCCCCTGAGGGAACTGAGCCTGGGAGGTGGCCCTGCCCCTACTCCAGCACCAGAACTAAAGCTCACATTGAATAGCAACTGCGCCTGCCGCGGAAAGCCCACTTGAATCTCAGACCCCAAGCACTAGCTGGGCAGATCTAGGCGGAGGTGGACAGGAATCTCAGAAGTCAAGTAACTGGCTGGGAAAATGCCTAGAAAAGGGAAGAAAAATAAGACTATAGAGAGTTTTTTCGAATAGATGCAAATGATCCTGACTTTAGGATCTGACGACGAGGACATATTCTTGCCATCAGGGAAAGACATGGAGGGCGGGACCTCGGTACCCCAGACATCCCAGGGGGATGTTGGGTGGGCTCAAGCCTTGGAAGAGCTCAAAAAGGATTTTGAAAAGCAAGTTAGATAGGTGGAGGAAAAACTGCGAAGAGAAATGAGAGAGATGCAAGAAAAACATGAAAAATGGGTCAATACCTTGGTAAAGGAAACCCAAAAAAATGCTGAAGAAAATAACACCTTGAAAAATAGGCTCAGTCAATTGGCAAAAGAGGTTCAAAGAGCCAATAAGGAGAAGAATGCTTTCAAAAGCAGAATGAGCCAAATGGAAAAAGAGGTTCAAAAGCTCACTGAAGAAAATAGTTCTCTCAAAATTAGAATGGAACAGATGGAGTCTAATGACTTTACGAGAAACCAAGAAATCACAAAACAAAATCAAAAGAATGAAAAAATGGAAGAGAATGTGAAATATCTCATGGGAAAAACAACTGACCTGGAAAATAGATCCAGGAGAGACAATTTAAAAATTATGGGACTACCTGAGAGCCATGATCAAAAAAAGAGCCTAGACAACATCTTCCATGAAATTATCAAGGAAAATTGCCCTGACATTCTAGAACCAGAGGGCAAAATAAGTATTCAAAGAATCCATCGATCACCACCTGAAAGAGATCCAAAAAGAGGAACTCCTAGGAACATTGTGGCCAAATTCCAGAACTCCCAGCTCAAGGAGAAAATCTTGCAAGCAGCTAGAAAGAAACAATTCCAGTACTGTGGAAATACAATCAGGATAACTCAAGATCTAGCAGCTTCTACATTAAGGGATCAAAGGGCATGGAATATGATATTCCAGAAGTCAAAGGAACTAGGACTCAAACCAAGAATCACCTACCCAGCAAAACTGAGCATAATACTTCAGGGGAAAATATGGTCTTTCAATGAAACAGAGGACTTCCAAACATTCTTGATGAAAAGACCAGAGCTGAAAAGAAAATTTGACTTTCAAACACAAGAATGAGAAGAAGCATGAAAAAGTCAACAGCAAAGAGAAGTCTTAAGGGACTTACCAGAAGTGAACTGTTTACATTCCTACATGGAAAGACAATATTTGTAACTCTTAAAACTTTTCAGTATCTGGGTAGTTGGTGGGACCACACACACGCATGTACATGCATGCACGCACACACACATACACACATGCACACACATACAGAGACAGAGAGCACAGAGTGAATTGAATAGGATGGGACCATAGCTGAAAAGAAATTAAGGTAAATGGTGAGAGAGAAATGTAGTGGGAGGAAAGAGGGTGAAATGGAATGGGATAATTATATGTCATTTAAGAGGCAAGTAGGAGACTTTTTAGTGGAGGGAAAAAGAGGAGAGCTGAGAAAAAAAAAAAACAAGAAGTTTACCCTCATCACATTTGACTAAAGGAAGGAATAAAATGCACACTCATTTTGATATGAAAACCTATCTTACAGTATAGGAAAGTGGGGGAGAAGGAGATAAGCGGGGGGGGGATGATGGAAGGGAGGGCAAAGGGAGGAGGGAGCAATTTGAAGTCAACACTTGGGGAGGGACAGGATCAAAAGACAGAAGAGAAACAACGAGGGGCAGGTTAGGAGGGATGGTAATCCAGTTAGTCTTACACAACACGACTATCAGGGAAGTCATTTGCAAAACTACACAGATATGGCCTGTACTGAATTGCCTGCCTTCCCAAAGGGAATGGTGGGGAGGGAGGGATGGGGAGAATTTGGAACTCAAAGTTTTAGGAACAACTGTGTTAGTATTGTTGTTGCTACTAGGAAAGAAGACATACAGTTAATGAAGAATAGAAAGTCATCTGGCCCTACAGGAGAAAAGAGAAGGTGGAGACAAGAGAAGGGAGGGATGACAGAAGAGAGGGCAGATTGGAGATAGGGAAAATTAGATTGCTTGGTGTATTGGGGTGGGGGGTGGGGAGAAAAGGGGAGAAAATTTGGAACCCAAAATTTTGTGAAAATGAATGTAAAAAAAAGTTAAATAAATAAATATTTAAAAAGTATTATTAATACATTAATTTGTATTTCTCTCATTATTAGTGATTTGGAGCATTTTTAAATATAATTATCTCTTGCTTAAACTTCTTTCTTTAAAAACTGCTTGTTCATATCCTTCAACCATATATCTTTTTGGGAAATTGTTTTTGTTTTTTGTAAATTTGAATCAGCTTTGTATCTATCTTGGCTATAAGTCCTTTACCAGAGAAACTAACTGCAAATATTTTCCTTCTAATTAACCATTTCTTTTTTAATTTGAACTGTTTTGGCTTCATTTGTACAAAACATTTTGAATTTTTATATAATCAACATGATCCTTTCAGTCTTCTGTGATCTCCTCTACTATTTGTTTCGGTCCATGCAGTTTCCAGATATCCAAAGATCAGAAAAGAAGATAATACTAATAATATTATGTACAACAATAATTAATAACTAGTATTTATATGGCACCTACTGTGTACCAGCTTCTTTACAAATATTACCTCATTGGATCCTCACAACAATCCTAGGAGGAAAGTGCGATTATTATCCCCATTTTACAATTAAGGAAACTGAGGCAAACAGAAGTTTAGTGACTTACCCAAGGCTCCACAGCTAGTAGACGTCTGAAGCTGGATATGAAAATAGGTCTTCTTGACACCTGGTTGGTAGCCCATGTCCCATAGAGTCTGGGGTCACGCTAGGCTCAACTTATTAACAACTTCAGCAGATCTTTCTTCATTCTCCTGGCCCTGAGTAGTATGGGGCAGAACTTGGGAAAGCTAGTATGAGCATGGAGAATCACAAATGCCATCCATTCGGTCCTCTCCCCCTGTGGCCATCTGCAGCCTGGCTAATTACACAAGGCTCCCTTGGGTTTTCCCTTATGGAGACCATGAATGTTCTCTCGCTCCCACAGGCTTCCTCCCTCCCACCAATAGAAATGGACAATAAACCTCTTTCCACTAACAAACGCACAGTGTGCTGGGCCCTTCTTGATTCCTATTTCCTGGTAGCGCTGGGCTTTCGGGAGACACAGAAACAGAAGGCGTTTAAGCGCCCTTTTACTCAGTCCCCCAAGGACAGAAATACTTCTGGAGATGAACGGCAGTTTGATTTCAAAAGGACAAGAAATCAGAACACTTGGTTGAAAATTACAAGCAATAAGGAACAGTGTTTGTAGTATAAAATAGCCAGCTCTATAAAATACTGTCCTCTCCAGTTGTAAGGCTCCCTCATAAAGCATTCGTTGACAAAAGATAGATGCCCTCTGAGAGCTCAGTTTGCTTCCTGTCTCCTGGTGGTTGGCTCCTGGGGGCAATGAATGAGAAGACGTCAGAAAGCATTGGGCTTTTGTCTGCTAATGCTCCTTGGAAGGGAAGGGGAGGTGGGGGGGGGGAGGTTGCAAATATAAGGAAAAAGGCACACCAGTCTGGTCTTAGAAGAGGGCTTCCTTCCTTCTGTGGGATTGGATTTGCCCCCTCCTCTCTAACCTGCTGCCTGACCTCACCAAAGGGGAGCTGTCTGATTAACTCCTATAGGGTGTCTGTCTATTCTGGGGCTCACAATCAGAAAAATAGCCCCAAATGGCAGATGAAATTTCTAACTTGCCCTAGAGGGATATGAGTCCACCTGGGTCCCTTGGCACAAAATTGTCCCATCTTGAGGATTCTAGTCCTTTCCATCCAACCCATCTCCCTCTATTCAGCTATTTGAGATCTGAAAATGTTTAGGTAGGGTTCATATATCCCCAAGCGCAAAACCGCAAATAATAATCCAAGTCTCTCCCCGCTATCTCCAACCCACCTCTTCTCAAAATAGGAAATGGAAGTTGCTGGAGCCCAGGTTCTGCTGGTTGAATAGTTGTGAGCACAGAGAATTCTTTTATTTCCACGGAAAATTCCTCAAACAAAGGTCAGGCTACATTTTCAATGAGCCAAGTTTTATAGTCCACTCATGCATGAAGACCTGCTTGGGAGATAGTGGAAAAGATTCAATTTACCTTTGGGTAGCAATGCTCAAATTCCCATTTAAAAGTCTAAGCCCCCTGATTATTTATTGATGTCTCTCTCTTCATAGCTGTCTGACTCTTACTGGTTGGAAGAAACTCCTAGGTGCCTAAAGGATTTTTTGAATTAAGTTCTTTTCAGTCATTTTCCCCTCAGGTGTTAACCAATGAGACTGTACTTTGACAAAACTCTGTTTCTGTGTATGTGGGAGCATGTGCACACATGCATGCATGTGTGCTGGCAAATAAAATTAACTGCCAGGAGAGGAGCCATCAAACAATGGCTATGACATGGTTATTTGGACTTTATTTTTTATTTACAGAAAAAAGTGAGAATAATGCACAGAAACAATTCACATTTTACAGTGAATGTGTCTTGGCATTCCATCAGGCAGCCCACATACAGACAATTTCACAAACAGGACTCTTCCAACATTCTTGCCACCCCCTCCCCAGAAGTAACACTGGAGTTTCACACTGTGCTCATCCATCAATACCAGGGTGGACATAAAGTCAGCTTAAAAGGAAGTCTCTAACGGGGCCTCCTGGGATCTGATCCGGGCTCGACGCCTACGTTTTTATCAGTGAAGGCACAGGTTACACAAAGCTGTGGAAGGGTGACTAACTATTGCAGTGCAGAACCAGGGTTCAAGAAGATCTCCACAGGTTGGACCAACGGTGCACTGAATCACATTTCATTCATCGGGATGAAATTTAAGAGGGATTAGTGTAAACTCTGTACTTAGTGACAACAAGTCAATTGCACATGACCCAGCTTGGTTGAAAAGAGCACATTATCTTCTTTCTGGGATAGAGACAAGTGACTATATGTGTGTGATGTTGCAGAGGCATTTTGTTAGTTTGTTGTATTTAACCTGGGCAGCTAGGTGGTACAGTAGCACATTGGGCCTAGAATCAGGAAGATTCCTCAACTCTGTTTGCCTTAGTTTCCTCATCTGTAAAATGAGTTGGAGAAGGAAATGGCAAACCCCTCCAGTATCTTTGCTAAGAAGACCCCAGATGGTGTCATAAAGAGTTAGATGTGACTGAAAAATGACTAAACAATTTCACTTGTCCTATTTTCTTTATTACAAAGAAGAATTCTATGAGGTTGAGGGTATATATTGGGAAATTATTTTGGTGTCACAAATCAGAACGCAAAAATAAAGCCTTTTAAAAAATCAACTCTGCAAGTATAGGATGGTGTAAGTGTGGGGAAGAGGAGAGGAAAATAAACATTTGTATAGCACCTTCTATGTGACATACACTGTACTAAGTGATTTACAAATCTTATTTCTTTGAATAATAGTTCATGGAATAAAGACCTGGGTGTTTTAGCGGACCACAAGCCTATATTTTAACAGTATGGTATAACAGCTCTGCCCAAAGTTTTAAAGCACAACAGAGGAACCCAAACAAAGGAGTGGATCATTCCATTCTAGTCTATCCTGGTGAGAACATATCTGGGGCATTATACCTTGCTGCGAGTGCTACATTTTGGGCAAATGTTGACCAGGTGAAGTATGTCCAAAAGAAGGAGGTTAGAACGATAAGCTTAGAAATCTTGCTTTAAAAAGATTAGGCAGACAAAGTTGGCCTACTTAGTCTAAAGAAGAAAATTCAGAGTGGATATTGCCACTACCTACAATTATTTGAAAGGCTATCTTGAGGAAGAGGTGTTAGTCTTATTTTGTTGGACCCTAGAAGACAGAACTAGAAGAAGTAGGTGGAAGTTACAAAGAGAAATTTATCCACTTGATATAAGGCTCACAGAATCATGGGATGTATGAGTTGGAAGGATCATAGGATCATAAACTTAAAACTGAAAAGGATAATAGAGGCTATCAAATCCACTCCCCCATTTTCCAGATGTGGAAACTGGACCAGAGAAAATACCCAAGGTCATACAGCTACTGTCTGAATCTAAATTCAAGCTCAGGTCTTCTTGACTCCATATTCAACACTCTATCCAGGAGGTCAATTAGAGGTCATTTAGTCCAACCTATAGCTGACTAAGGATGTTCTCCACAATATCCCCTACAAGTGGTAATCCAGCTATTGCGTGAATACTTCCAGGAGAACCTAACCACTCCCTGAAGCATCGCATCCCACTTTTAGACAGCTGTTATTAGTAGGAAGTTTTTCCTAATGTCAAGCTAAAATCTGTTTCTTTGCAATTTCAACCTAATGTTAGACGTTCTCCAGAGAAAAGCAAAACCAGGCTAATTCCTCTTCCTCAAATGTTTGAAATGACTCCTATTATGGCCTTCTTTTCCCAAACCCCTACATCTTCTCTTCTCCCTATTAAACAGTCCTAGTTCCTTCAACTGATCCTTGCTAGGAGGAATGCTTTGTAACTGCCACTTCAAATTTGAGGTATGGGGGAGATAGGGAAGAGGGAGATTATGCTGCAGCTTGAGAAGAACACTCTCCTGTCTATACCTCTATACTTTGGTTCTTGCTCAATCTTCTCATAAATATTTCTTCATAAAGGCTGTGACATTAGTTGGTTAAATTGATTGGCAATATGAATCACTGATTAGATAGGCAGTAATACTAGGGAGATATTAACTAGTGACTACATGTGAGTGATAGTAGTAGTAGTGATAGTAGTAGCGGTAGTAGTAGTAACAGTGGTGGTAGTAGTGGTAATAGCAGTAGTGGTTGTGGTAGTAGAAGTAGTAGTAGTGGTAGTAGTAGTGGTAATAGTAGTAGAAATAGTAGTAGTAATAGTAGTAGTAGTAGTAGTACTAGTAGTAGTAGTAGTAGTAGTAAACTCCCAATCCCTTAGGGTAACCTCTAGAACCCAGAAGGAAAAGCATCTGAGCTCTAGGGTTCTAACCTGCCAATGCAAATGGGAATTGGAATAACAGCTACCACATTGTAAAAGTGCCACATGAGGAAAAAATTAATAATAATTAGAGCTCTCTAAAAATATAATGAATTTTTTGAGTAGAGTCAGGACGACCATTTCTTGATGATAAGGGAGATTTTTGTTTGGATACAGCAAGTGAGTCACTGAATATTCTTTCTTTTTCTGGAGGCAATTATTAAGTGATTTGTCCAGCACCACATAGCTAGTAAGTGTCTGAGGCTAGATTTGAACTTGAAGTCTCCTAATTCTAGGGCCGGTGCTCTATCCACTGTGCCATCTAGCTGCTCCCTGACCATTCTTTAAAAGGATGGTCCAGGCGGAAGCTTGGACTAAGCAATTGTACTCCGATGAAATTTAATAGTGATAAATCTAAAATCATACCCATGTGTTAGGGGTGGGCCATGTTAGATCAGGTTCAATACCGAAACAAAATGCACTTGCAAGTCATTGAACACTTACCAAAAGGAGGTTTATTTTGCCCTAACACTGCAAAGATATGGTGACACGTAGCTCCTATAGATGTGCCTCTACACCCCTGTCCAGTCTCACCGTGGAAATAAATCTGGTTAGCAAGGCAGGGTATCATGACTTATAGAGTCTTCAAACATCCACCAAGCTGGAAGGATCCTGACTCCACCATTCACTAGGATTTTGTATGCCCTTAGACAACCAGGGAACTGCATCAGGGGAGGCAAGGACCAATCAGGTTCCAAGGATGACTTTACTGCCTTTTAAGGAAATCTAATCTGTGTTGTAGGAAAATTGCAGTGTGGAGGTGTAGAGCCCTGGTCCTAATCACAACTGGGCTCAGAAAGTCAAGTTCACATCTATAAGATGAGTAAGACATGACCAGAAATCATTTATGGTGAGGAAGACTTCTGGGACTTTAGGGAAGTCACTTCACTCCTGTGGTCTCATTTCCTTATCTATAAAATGATGGAGTAGGACTTATTTATCATGGAAGCCTCTTTCAACTCTTTATCTATGATCCTACCATCAGCCATCCTAGATGGCCAATGGAATTCCCTACAACTCTAAAATTCTGTGATTGCATGATTCTGGATCTGCCTTTTCAACTTTCTTTTTTATGTGTTGCCTTCCTCCACCAGACTGTAAGGTCTTTGAGGATAGGGTCTGCTTTCCTTCCTTGTATTTTCATTCCCCATGCTTAGCATAGTGCCTGGCATGCAGTAGATACTTAATAAATATGTACTGACCAACTGACAGATAATAGGGACTTACCAACTGTCCAACTAGAATCTCTGGAACAACTAGTGGGTGCCAGATGTGGGACTTTCTACTGATCCTCTGGTTCATGCTCTCCCATTTACATTATTCTACCTTTTGTCTAGGTCTAATTATCCCTTCCACATCACAGGAGGCAGGAATGTGGTGTTCCTGCAATTTAGAAAATCTATGTAAAAGTTTTTGGCCCTCCTTTTGTACCCGATCAGTTTGAAGTTTTTTTTTCTTTTATGGTGTGTTTACATTATCTTTTCATAAAATTTGAGTATTTGGTCATAGGCTATGTTATACAACACTGCAAATATTTTATGAATTTCTGAATTTCTGAATCTTTTCTGTGTCACCTTCTGGTCTCTGCATTCTTGTCTGCAGCTTCCATAAAATTTCCCCAAAATTTCCATTTAATTTCTTATGCTGACCCAGGATATATGGAAACTGCAATGCGGACTTTGTAAACAGTCTTGTATGAACCTCACTCCAATGAGGCAGAAAGTACAATGATCATTAATAGGTTTACCCTGTAAGCAGTCGGGATGACCATGTCACTCAGCATTCTACCCTTGATGGTCATGTCCTCAGTTCTTTGTCTATGAATATCTCTATATTGTAACTTGTCCTTCATGCTCTTACCACCTGGCCCCTCTCATTCCTTTTGCTTTCAGAATACTTTCAATAACTCATGATTATAGTTAAACATCAGTTTACTTCAATTAATGAAACCATGTTAAAAAAATAAAACAAGAAACCACTAGATACTTTTATCAAAGACTTTCATGGAAACAGGACCTTGGACTCTGAAGGTCTCTAATTCTTTAAACCAATAGATTATGGACTATTAAGAGAAGGATTTAGCAATGTCATTCTGTCTGGCCTTAACAGCCAGCAACCTATAACAGGAAGACTTTTGTCAAAGGAAAAACACTTTCTGGAGCATTCCAAACACTTCCTGGCTCCCAACTTCCAATGTATGCTCCGTTCCTATTAATAATGTTTGTTTCCATTCTCCCTACTGTGAGAACTGACCTTGAAGTTGACCTCCTGTATCCCTATACATCAGGATGGAGAGAGGGGTGATTAACCCAAGGCAAGATGTTTTCTTCAGGACAGCTAGGTGGTATAGTAAATTGAGAACTGGACCTAGAGTTAGGAAAACCTCAGTTCAAATCTAGTTTTAGACATTTGCTATCTGTATGACCCAAGACAAGTCATTTATCCTCTGCTACCTCTAATAATAGCACCTACCTCCCAAGGTTGCTGGAAGACAAAATGAGGAAACATTTGTAAAGCACCTTGCAAACCTTAAAGTGCCATACAAATATTCATAATTGTTATTAACTATGAAGAGTTTTGAAGAGTGCTATAAAAGTTTTTGGCGATGGTCATAGTCACAACTAAACACAGGGCATCCTGGGAACTTTCTCCTGTGGTCTGGCTCATGACACTGTCCTTGCAGCTCTAGCATCAAAAAGGAACACTATTTAAATATCTCAAAAGTCCATAGGATGTTTCTTGACTATCACAAAGCTAATACAGACAACAACTGAAGGGCATGAATAGTTGCATGGCAGTCTCAACTCACCATTTCTCTCTCTCTCTCTCTCTCTCTCTCTCTCTCTCTCTCTCTCTCTCTCTCTCTCTCTCTCACTCTCTCTCTCTTTCCCTTGAATATGCATAGGCTATTTCTATACCCAGTGCCATTCTCACAGGCTAACTAACCTGGGCTATGCTGACAATGCAGCCAAAATGATTCAGTGGATAGAACGTTTGCCTTAAAGTCGAAGGTTCTAGATTCAAGGCCTGATTCTGTCACTTTTTACCTGTGTGACCTTGGGCAAGTCACAGGCAAGCCAAGATATTTGGGCCTCAGTTTCCTCATCTGTAAAAATGAGGTAGTTGGACTAGAACACCAGTAAGGTCCCTATAAGCTTTAAATTTTTGATCTTGATTCAATTGGAGATTGTCCCAGAATCCCCATGGAAACACTAGCCCCAATGAGTACATTGTTTACATATCATTAACCCCCTTTGACATTGTTTTGTGATAGTCCTCTGGTATGAGGGAGTCCTCCTGGGAGGATGCAGGGCTCTAATGTTGGTTCTTGCTTTATATGCCTAGGCTGACAGTACCATGCTCCCCCAGCATAGGTGTGTTTATCAGCAGAGTAAGTCCTTGTCCAATTTACAATGGCCCATGAGCCAACCAGACACACTGGGAAAACAACCCCTTAATGAATCTGGATGCTGAGAATAACATGTAAAACAATGGGAATAAGGTCGATGCAAAGTTTTATTGGAAATAATGGGGAAGAGGAGGAAAGAGAGAGAGAAAAGAGGATGAGATATGCAAGTCAGGCATACACCCTAGTATATAATTCACGTAAGGTGGTTCTGTTAGGAAGCACAAAGACATGGGTGCATTCAGCAGGAAGGGCACACTCCAAAGTGCCCTTCTGAGATCAAGATTCTCATTCTTTCATTTTGGGAGGCCCCTCTGAATCTGGCACACAGAGGACTTGGGGGTTTACACAGCAGGGAGAAAAACAAACTGGAGTTGGCAAGATAACATTTTGGGGAACAAAGTTGTATTAATCTTAGAAAAATATTATTATCAGTATTTTTCTATGCATATGTCCTATAAGTTTATGGCCATTTGTCATTAAGATATCATCAAGATCATTAGCTTAATCTTATAACAAGTTGTTTCCATGCATAGATTCTATAAGCTACAGTCTCCTTTAAGGCGAAACTGTTCATGGTATTCCCAAGACTGCCAGGCCCAATCTCACATCAGACTTATGAGGTAATAGAAGCCCAGGCAAAAGCAAAATTCCCAAGAACACACAAAAAATAAGTAGCACAATCAGAGCTACAACTCTCATCTTTTGCTTCCTACTCCAACACTCCCTCAATGTGTTCTTACTGACTCCATCCATAAAGTGGAATTTGAGTCCATACTTCAGTGCCTTAATGCAAAAATGCCAGGATTTCTTTCCTGAACCCACCTTTCCCCCCTAATATCTGCCCAGCCAGAGATGAGACTCCTCAAGACATTTTTCATTTTTGCGATCCTTGTTTCATACTCTATGTTAGCTCGATTGGGGGATTTTGTCTTCAATTTCCTTCTTTCTCCTTTCTTTAGGCATTATCCCATTTTTAATGCCCCATTTTTCACTCCCAGGGATTAGTGCCTCCCAGGGATTAGTGATACTCTGGTCCTCTCTTAGAAGGAAGGGAACCTCCCTTCCAATTTTTAATTCTTATTATTAATAGGATTATAGAATTATAATTCCAAAGATTAATTCCCATTATTAGATAAAATAAATACATATATGACATTAATATATCATATCTTTATTGCATCACATTAATATAAGATATTATATATCTAGAAATGAAATAAAAATGTGCTACTCGGCAAAAAATCCAAAGAAATGAATATCTAATGTTGAGAATTTTAAGCACATTTGTTTTTGGAGCTTGGGTGAGAACCTTTCTAGTGTCTCTCAAATCTCCATGTAAGGGTGCCATCTATCTATCCCACCACATCAAATTGAGCCAGGTCTCACTCTCCTCCCCTCCTCAACCCCTCTACACTAACAAATCTCACCATCACCCCTGCCCTATTCTGCAGCTTATTTGTTTGTCTCCAAGGCTTGAGCAATAAAGATATTGTCATTGAAGAAGTTCAAGTGAGCAATAGCCCCCTTGTGCTGGTGACAATTAATAGTGACAGGTGGTGGGGCTGGCCCTGTACCTTGGGCATGGCTGTTTGCTTCCCCAGACACAAGGTTAATAGGGATATGCATTCCCAGCCTGACCCCGTTATTGACACACTTTCATTTCACTTGTCTTTAAGCACTGGGAGATTAAACCCAGTCCCCCCTCCCTACTCCCCTTCCCCCCCCCCCCCCCCCCCCCCCGCAAAGGCTAAGGGAAGTGTGACTACATTTAAGAAAGGAACAAGGAATAATTGAATTGGTAGAGCCATTGGAATATTAAATAATAAGAATTTTAATGACACTGCCGTGCCAATTGCATCATTGGACAAATGAGGAAATCATGACAGGTGGGCGGGCTTCCAGGGATGGAGGGCAGCTAAGGAATTCCTGTTCTCATTAAAAATGAGGTTGGTTGCTTAGGCTCACATGGTATTGGGCTTTGGGCCAGAATATGGGACACCATTCTCCTCCTGGGTACAGTATCATCACTCAAATTCTTGTCGGCTTACAGGATGATTTAATGCCAAGGAAACATTGGCATTATCTTTGACTCTTTTCTGTCCCTCACTTGTAATGATCAATTATTCCTGTGCCCGGCATTGTACTAGGTACTGGGATACAAAACAAAAATTAAAACATTTTTTACCCTCAGGGAGCTCTCAGATTTTCAAGGGAGACAAAATGTACATAGTTAGGTTTATACAAAAGGTGCATGAAATAATCACAAGGGAAATTTAGAAGATGAGGCGTTAGCACCTGGGGGATCAGGAAAGAGCTGATAAGTTAGGAAGTCTTGTCAATTACATTCATTCTCTTGGTATTCCCACCCTAGTAAAGGCCCCATTTACTATCTGCCTAGATCAGTAGTCTCCAAATTAAGTTATACATTCCCAGCGGGATGTGGCGTAGTCCCAAAGGGCTATAACTTGACCCCAAAAGGTAACTCATTGGAGAATGGGAATATAGGTCTAATCACAAGTCCCTGTGATAAGTCAGTTGTGGGGGTTGGGTTCAACTCGCCTCTAGCTCCCTTCTCCAGTTGGCTAGACTGTGCAAGCTCCGAAGCTCTTCCCTTCTGCCAGCGTAGGATCCGTAGGGACTACAATCTGGACAACTACGCAAGCATCAGTTGGAAAATCTCCTCCTGCTCCCCCACCAGAGCACCCACACCCTGGAGGCCAGCGAGCACATGCCCCTCCCACCTCGTCTCTTTTCATTATTTTGGTAGGACAGAGTTTAACCAACAGGATGAGCAGAATGAATGAGTTGCATTTTACATCAATCTGCATAAAACTCAAAGTCCCTTTCTGTCAAGGCTACTGCTATTCAGTATCCCAGGTTCTTAAGCTCCTCTGTATCCTCTTTATCTGCTCTGTTCAAAATGACCGGTGACCTCTTAATTGTCAAACGCACATTTTCTACACCACAACAATCTTCCAACCCAATCATGTCCTATCTGACAAAGAGTCTGTGAAAATTTTTTCCAATTTACCACATTCTTTCAATTCCTGGCTGCGTAGGTTTTATTTATACAAGAAAATTTTAATATAAAATTATCAAAATTTTTACATTTTTACACTTCAGCAATAGTTTAAGGTCTGATACTGACTAATATCTTTTCTTTACCTTTTCCCCCATGGTTTCTTTGAAATTCCTGATCTTTTGTCTTCTAGTACCAGCTGGATTTCAGCAAAAATCTTTTGCACAATTGGTGAATAGGTTGGAAACTGAGTATCATGATTAAGTAAGTGCAGCCAATAATGCATTTCTTTCATTGGATCTACTCTCATTGTGAGATTTTTTTTGACTATGAGAGTCATTGAAAAGACATTATTCTCAAAACATTATTTCAGTTTTATTTCTTCCTTTTAATTTTTATTTTTGTAAAAGTTTTATAATGTACATGATGATTAGTACAGTGGTGTATATATATATATTATATATACATATATATAATTTGTAAATAAATATACACACATTAAGGGAACATGCTCAAAATTATTTTTCAGGTAGGGTGCATGATCAAAAAAGTATAGAGATTCTTGGTATTGGAACCATGTTATTCTTGCCCTTACTCCCTTGCTCACACTTGATTTGTCTTTCATATGACTGGTGACCAAATCTCCCTTCTCTACAGATTTGGTCTTTTCACATCTCTACTCAAGATCTTTAATGCTTCCCAATTCCCTCCAGATTACATTTCAATGCTTTTGCTTGGTATTCAGCGTCCTTGCAATGGAAATTGACCCTACCTTTCCAGCCTTATTTCCTGCTACTTCTTGCTGCACTACTCTGTGTTCCAACTAAAAGGACTTACTTTTTGTCTAAAAATTTATTGTGCTTTGCAGCTTCCATATATTTGTTCCTGTTGATCCTTATCCTTACAATGCCCTTCTTCCCTCTTTAATTCCTACCCATCCCTTAAAATTGAATTCAAATGCCACCTCCTTCATGAGACGTTTCTTGATCCCTGTTGTAGACAAGTTTTTCTTTTTCCACTCAGACCTGAATTATCACTTTCTTTTGTACATCTTACTATATTTGACACTCCATGAGGCAAGGCATATTTTAACTAAACTAGGCACCTAGCATAGTGTTCTGCATATACTAGGTATACAATAGGCATTTAACTATATACAATTGATCTTCATTATTCATGGATTCCATATTTACAAATTCACTTACTTGTTAAAGCTTATTTCTAACCCCCAAATCATTACTCATACTTTATTGGTTACTTGAGGACATGTGCAGAATAGAGAAAAATTAGAAAAACCCAACAGATGAGGTCAAACAAGATGATGCATGCCATCTTGTTTCAGCTGTCCTTCTGGAACAAGTACACTTTTCATGGTCTATTTACTGCCACATTTTTTTTTTTGCATTTTTGTGCTTTTTGTTGGTGATTTTGCTGTTTAAAATGACACCTGTGTATAGTGCTGAACAGCAGTCTGCTGTTCTTAAGCCTGAGAAGTCTGAAATATGTCTTACAGAGAAAATGCACATCTTAGGTAAACTCCATTCAGGCATCAGTTGTACTGCTGTTGGCCTAGAGTTCAATGTTAAATGAATCAGTAATGTGATACATTGAGGAAATTTACTGATCCCTGGAAAGTGCTAAAGTAAAATCTGTGACCAGAGGCTTACAGGAACCCAACCCTGCATTTCCTCTAGGAGCACTGGTTACCTGTTCCCTGATTCTGTGTTCAAAGTGACTTTATAGAACCTACCTATGGCAAATGTTGACAATCAACTCTAATTTTATTCAGCAAACATTTCTTAAGCACCTAGCGTGTAGACAACTATGCTAGCTGTTGGGGATACAAAATTAAAAATTAAAGGGCTGCTGTCCTCAAGGAGTTTGTACTAAGGGAGACGGCGTCTATACAAGTAAGTACATGCTGTTTGTGTGTATGTGCGTATGTGGAATACAAAGTAGTTTCAAGAGAGAGCAGTGCTAATAATTGGGAAAATGAAGATCATGACTAAGAGAGAAAGACTAAGATGGGGGGCAGAGAGAGAGAGGAAGAGAAGAGGAAGAAAGGGAGAAAGAGAGAGGGAGAGAGGGAGAAAGAGAGAGGGAGAGAGGGAGAAAGAGAGAGGGAGAGAGGGAGAAAGAGAGAGGGAGACAGAGAGAGGGAGACAGAGAGAGACAGAGAAAGAGGGGGAGAGAGGGAGAGAGACAGACAGAGAGAGAGGGAGAGAGACAGACAGAGAGAGAGGAAGAGAGACAGACGGAGAGAGAGACAGAGAGAGAGAGGGAGAGAGACAGAGAGAGAGGGAGAGAGACAGACAGAGAGAAAGGAAGAGAGACAGACAGAGAGAGAGACAGAGAGAGAGAGGGAGAGAGACAGAGAGAGGGAGACAGAGAGAGACACAGAGAGAGGGAGAGAGACAGAGAGGGGGAGAGAGAGAGGGAGAGAGAGAGAGGGAAAGAGAGACAGAAGTGAGGGAGAGAAAGAGAGAGAGAGGGAGAGAGAGAGACAGACAGAGAGAGTGACAGACAGAGAGAGAGGGAGAGAGTCAGACAGAGAGGGAGGGAGACAGAGAGACAGAGAAACAGAGGTAGAGAGGGAGAGAGAGAGAGAGGGAGAGAGGAGGAGAAGAGGGACGGAGAGAGGAAGAGAAGAGGGACAGAGAGAGGGAGAAAGAGAGAGGGAGACAGAGAGAGGGGGAGAGAGACAGAGATAGGGAGAGAGACAGAGAGAGAGAGGGAGAGAGACAGAGAAAGGGAGAGAAACAGACAGAGAGGGAGAGAGAGAGAGAGAGGGAGAGAGACAGAGAGAGACAGAGAGATAGGGAGACAGACAGAGAGAGGGAGAGAGAGAGAGGGAGAGAGAGAGGGAGTGGGGGGGAGGGAGAGACAAAGAGAGATGGGGGAGAGAGAGGGAGACAGACAGAGAGAGAGGGGGAGAGACAGAGAGAGAGGGAGGGAGAGAGACAGACAGAGAGAGAGGGAGAGAGTCAGACAGCGAGGGAGGGAGACAGAGAGACAGAGAAACAGAGGTAGAGAGGGAGAGAGAGAGAGGGAGAGAGGAAGAGAAGAGGGACAGAGAGAGGGAGAAAGAGAGAGGGAGACAGAGAGAGGGGGAGAGAGACAGAGAGATAGGGAGAGAGACAGAGAGAGAGAGGGAGAGAGACAGAGAGAAAGGGAGAGAGACAGACAGAGAGAGAGAGAGGGAGAGAGAGACAGAGAGATAGGGAGACAGAGAGAGGGAGAGAGAGAGAGGGAGAAAGAGAGAGGGAGAGAGACAGAGAGAGACAGGGAGACAGAGAGAGAGAGACAGGGAGACAGACAGAGAGAGGGAGAGAGAGAGGGAGAGAGAGAGAGAGGGAGACAGAGAGGGAGACAGAGAGAGACAGGGAGACAGAGAGAGAGAAAGAGAGATAGGGAGACAGACAGAGAGAGGGAGAGAGAGAGAGAGGGAGTGAGAGAGGGGGGAGGGGGGAGGGAGAGACAAAGAGAGAGGGGGGAGACAGAGGGAGAGAGACAGAGAGAGAGGGAGAGAGACAGGGAGACAGAGAGAGAGAAAGAGAGATAGGGAGACAGAGAGAGGGAGAGAGAGAGAGGGAGAGAAAGAGGGAGAGAGACAGGGAGACAGAGAGACAGGGAGACAGAGAGAGAGAAAGAGAGATAGGGAGACAGAGAGAGGGAGAGAGAGGGAGAGAGAGAGAGGGGAGAGAGGGGGGAGGGAGAGAGAGAGAGGGAGAGAGAGAGGGAGAGACAGGGGGAGAGACAGAGGGAGAGGGAGAGAGAGGGAGAAAATATATGTAATATGAAGTATACTTTGCAAATCTTAAAGCACTATATAAACTTCTTATTGTTCAGTCATTTTTCAGTTATAGCTAACTCTTCTTGACTCCATTTGGGGTTTTCTTGGCAAAGATTCTAGAGTGGTTTGTCCAGCTCATTTTACATATAAAGAGACTGATGCAAACAGCGTTAAGTGACTTACCCAGGGTCACCCAGCTAGTAGGTGTCTGAGATCAGATTTCAACTCAGGAAAAGGAGTCTTCTGACTCCAGGAGATGCACTCTGTGCAGAATTGTATCACTTAGCTACTCATATAAGCATTAGCCAATAATTGTAGCTATTATTTTCTCCAAGATATAGTACAAACTGCTCACCTTAGCACGTAAAATTCCCCATGCTCTGGCTGACACCTACCTACCTTTTCTGACTTACTACATATTATTCTTCACCTTGTTTCAGCCAAACAAGCCCACTATTTTTTACCTGAACTTAATATTCTCCTTTCTCTATGCCTTTGAACAGACTGTCCCCACTACCTGGCATGCATTTTTTCCTCATCTCTGCCTTCAAAAATTCCTAACTTTCTTCTAGGCATAGCTCAGTAAGAATCTCCTAATCAATGCATTTCCCAAACATCCTGGTTGTTTGTGTTCTCCTTTTTTTCAAATTATCTGTGTAGATACTCCCACACCCCCAGTAGAATGTAAACGCTATGAATGCAGCAACTGGATAGTTTTTGCCATTGTTTCCCTGGAGTCTAATATAGTGCCTGGAATATAGTTGGCAATAAGTATTTGTAGAATTAAATTGAATAAATCAATGTTTGCTGTACTGTGTTGTTCAGCTGGAGTATGGAGGCAGTCCTCTGTTAGGCAAACCCACTCCAGTCAAAGGGGCAGTATGCCCCCAAGATCGCACTCACTACTACCTCCTTTCTATCAGATAATATCAGTGGCCAGTGAGTAAACAGTGCTAACAAGACCAAGAGCCAGACTTGAACCCCAAGATTCACTACGATAGAGCCGTAACTGTTTCTCTGTTGGAAAAGCTACCAATGTGGGGAATAGGGAAGGGAGTTAAAGTAAACAGAACCAAGAAAAGAACAGATACCATGAGTACAACAGTATAAATGAAAAGAACAGCTATCATAAAACAATCGAAAATGAGCATTTCACAAACACAAGGTAAGTGTACAAAGAAGAAGTTGGCTCCAAACCCCAGGGAGTCATCTCACAAATGGATAATGCACTTGGTCATAAGGGAAACTGTGGAGAGAATGTGGATGGCTCATTGCAAAGTCATCCCTGTAACATGATAAATAACTCAAAGTATTGTTAATAATATTAATAATATAGATTGTATAATATATAATATTAATAATAGTCACTATTATTCTTATAGCAGCTGGCATTTCTATAGTGCCTACTAAATGCCAGACATTATGCTAAGTGCTTTACAAATATTGCACATTATTGATATATATATATATGAAAGGCAGTACCTAGAAAATGCTTCTGTGACCGCAAAGAGTAAATCCGATCCTCTAAGCATTTAACTCATGTTTGGACATTGAGGAAAATCAGAGCTCCTGTGTATGATGTATACAGGAATACAGGACTGAAAACACCATCAATGCTCAATTACCATGAATTCCCAATGAGGCATCCGTGCACAGGGGATGACTTTCCATGCAATGTGATTTGAAAGGTCTGAAAGACTGTCCAGCACCAAAACACCTCTCCCTCCAATGCCCCTTAATCTCCCAATTAGGATCATAGCGTTGGATTAAGGCATGATATGTTCTGAAGACGTTGGGTGAAAGACGATTCTATTTGGTGTTCCAAAAATGTAATATGTTAGTGCTTCCTTGTTTCATCACCAACATCAAAAGATGAGAACAAGTGCATAATAAAAATAGCTAACATTGCATTGCAAAATGCTTTACATGCATTTCCTCATTCCAGCCTTACCATAACCTTCTGAGATAGATGCTAGTATTATTCCCATTATACAAATGAGGAAACTGAGGCTCAGAGATATTATTGAATTGTCCATGGTCACATGGCTAGTGAGCATTAGAAATGTGAGCCCATGTCCTGCTGACTCTGAGTATGGCAGTCTTTGACTCTACCCATGCCCTCATTATTCCTTCCTTCTATCCTAAATCCACCAATGATGAGATGAAGTCCCACATCCTCTAGAGAGCTCCCCTGATACAGACATTGTAAGTAGCTAGAGCACTGGCATTGGAGTGAGGAGGACCTGAGTTCAAATCCAGCCTCAGACACTTACTAGATGTATGACCCTGGGCAAGTCACTTAACCCAAAGCCTCCCCAAAATTGTAGACTGCCTGTGTTGCACAGCTGAGCACTACGATGTGCTGTACGTTGAACAGTGGCTCATGTGAATTAGTCCTGCCTCCCCAAAATAAATTATGGGTTCTATGGGGACTGGGTGAGTCTTGTATCCCCTAGTTAACCTGGGCACACTAAATGCTTGTTGTACTTACCAAAACATTCACAGTCAACTAGATGAGTTCTGGATGAGCCCAGTGTTGTACAGGAGTGTCCTGCAATGGGCGTCCTGGTCCTCTGGGATGCAACCAGGGCGGTGTGAGGTGCCTGGCTGGCAGTGACCACCTGATGGAAGAGGGAGGAGAGCTATAAAAACAGGCAAAGAAGATCCTACAAAAGAACCCTGGGGGGACATTGGAAAGGAACTTGGGACAGGCCCTGCTTAAAAACATATATCAGATAGGAGTAACAATAGTCATACCTAACATTAATATTTATAAACCTTTTTAGGGTTTGCTTACTTTATCTTATTTGACCCCCATGCTAGCTATTATCCTTTTTTACAGATAAGGAAACTGAGGCTAAGAGCAGTGAAATGACTTGCCTGAGGCAGTAAGTGACTGAGGCAGGGTTCAAATTTAGGTCTCCTTACTCCAGCCCCCTCACTGCCCCTCACCCCCACCCCCCGCCCCATGCCACTTAGCTGCTTGCTATTGAGGATGAAGGAATAGACCATTCATTCTAAATCTGCTAAATTAGATTGGGATAGGGCGTCCAAGGCCAAAGATAGAGAGAGGAAGCCTCTCCACTCTCTCCTTACCCGGGAGACCTGTGAGGTTTAGGTGCTGCCTTGTATTTGGAGCCTTTGTGTTTCTGGATTGAGCTTCTAGAGCGGCAGATCTGGAGGGAAACAGAGCCTCAGATGTTATCTAGCCCATTTTAAGATGGAAGAAGAATCAAGGAGAATCAACAGTAAGCAGAGGTGGTCGTAGCTGAGTCCCTGTCTGCTCCCACCAGAGCTATCTTCTGTCCACACTGTCTCTCTGACATGATGGATCAGAATAAGCAGCCATCACTCTGCCTCACAGAGGCGGGTTAGTTGGCGTCTCCTGTCTGAGTAAGAGGAACCCCCTTCCACCCATCTTTTGTGCGGACATAATGAAACCTATCGCTTTGTACTCCTTAATCCTATCAGGCCTCTATGTTTATACAGAGCTTTAGTTTACAAGGAGATGTTAATATTTCATTTCATTTCATGTCATCCTTTCATAAAACCCTTTTGTTTTCCAAAGTTTGCTTTCCAAATTGTTACTTCATTCATTCATCATAACCTTCCCCTAAGGGACAGGCAGAACAGGATTATTATCCCTATTTTACAGATAGGGAAACTGAGGTCATAAGCAGTGAAAGTTTTTGCTCAAGGGCACCCAACTCATGCCAGAGCCAATGCATTAGGTTCCCAGGCCAGCATTCTTTCCACCAAATCATGCCAATGTGTCTCCCTCCATCTAATAAAGCTTCTCTCTGAGTTTTCCCTAGAGGTCTGGGATAAAAGTAAGAGCATTAAATGTGTTTTATTAGTGCTTAATGGTGTCCTTTTAATAGGCTCAGATTAATATCCCAGATAAGAGCTGAGTCATTGCTACCTAATTGCAGGGAGCCTAGGGAAGTTCCATAAAGGGAAAGCTGGGCCATGTCATTATGCTTATTTATATTTTACCCACCTAAGTTCTATCTAAACCCACACTTCATTAATTATAATGAGCAGACTGAGTCATTCCAGAGTCCTCAGTTTTTGCCAGCTAGTTTCTAGTCAGCTTTCACAAGTTAATCCATGATCTGAGCTATTTCAGAATCGTCAAGGAGGCTCAAGAAGTTGTGTCACTAAACCAGACGTAACCAGGAGTAGAACTCACAACTCTGGGGCCTGTCTCTTGTGATGCTTCTAAATATCAATTTGTTCATCATCTCCACATTGTCATTTTCTTCACTGGTGCTTTTCACCATGGATCCTTCCCATCCTCTGTGATTCTTGTTCATGTCCTCCCACAGATCCTCCATGGAGAATATACCCAACCCCTAGGAGACCTTCCTTTAGGCATTTTAGTGTTATGAAATATTCTGTTATATTCAGTTCTGATCTATTTCATTCCAAGAAGATTAACCTACCCTTACTATCTTGACTTTCTCATCATCCACTATTCTTTAGTTTATTCTAATCCATTCTATATCAAGAAAGGATAATATACATTTGCTACCTCTATTTCCTTATCATTTTCTAGCCCAGTCTAATTGAGTCTGTATATTACATTTGACTTCAATACTTAACCCTCCACTGGCCTATGGTTCTTTCTGATTTTCATTCTGTTCTCCTCCTTCCACTTAAAAATCTTCAATGTTTCTCTTTTCTTTCTTTTCTTTATTTTTTGGTTACCCGATCCCTAGACTCGCTATTCCTTCCATGCCTCCTCCCCAATCATCTGCAAGAAACAAATCCCTTGTAACAACAAGCAAAACACATTCCCACAGCTGGCTATATTCAAAAATATATGCCTTACTTTATACCTTAAGTACATTATTTCTCTATCAAGAGGTGGGTAGCAAGCTTCTGGTGACGTGGGGTTGGTCATTTCACAGTCTTTTAAAGTTGTTTTTTTTTTTATGATGTTATCGTATAAATTGTTCTCCTGGTTCTGCTCACTTGATTCCTTGTCAGTTCATACAAATCTTTCCAGGTTTCTGTGAAACATCCTCCCATCCATCCCCATTTATAATTTCTTACAGCCCAATAGTATTCCCTTGTATTTATATATCATAATTTGTTTTTGTTGCTGCTGTTGTTCATGACCCCATTTGGGATTTTCTTGGCTAAGAAACCACTCCACTGAGTGGTTTGTCATTTCCTTCTCCAGCTCACTTTTTATATGGGGAAATGGAAGCAAATAAGTTTGTGACTTGCCCAGGTCACACAGCTAGGAAGTAGCTAAGGCCAGATTTAAACTCTGGAAGATGAATCTTCCTGATTCCAGACCCAGCACTCAATTCTGCACCACCAAACTGCCCAATGCTTTTTTTAGATATTCTCTGACTGATGAGCATCTCCTTAGCCTTCAGTTCTTCACCTCTACAAAAAGAACTGCTATAGATATATTTGTACACATGGCTCGTTTTCCTCTTTCTTTGATCTCTTTGAAGTGCAGTCCTAACAATGATAACTCTGAGCCAAAGGGTATGTGCAGTTCAGTGAGGGAATGTTTCATTGAAGGGACAGGTCAGACTTGTATGGGTAGAGGGGAATGGAGAGAATGTGCCAGACCAGGGAGGATACAAAGAAAAGTCACTGACTTTGGTGCTCTGAATTTTAGACACTTCTATTCCACTACTAGGAAAAAACCTCTATCAATACCTGACTACCACAAGTGACCAGAGCTGGAATTGGGGCTCAGGTAGGCAACTGCCTAGAACATAGCACATCACAAGGGAAATGATGAAGGATGCAATTAAACATTCTTTATTATAAATTCACATTTTGTTTTTCCAGAGAATCCCACTTTCCATGGCATGCAGGTATGAAGTCCCATTCCATGGCATCATCCTAGTGTCGGGGTGAGCATGGGCTGGCCAAGACCCCATCAGCAGAACATGAAATTTAGCAGGTCCTGTTAATTTGGAAAGGCTTCAAATTCAGACCAACCAGACCAAATTCAGATGGTTATCTGAGGACCAAGACTGACTAACGTTAGGAAGGCTTGTCCCTAGACATAGCTGGTGGGAGATTAACATTTTCTGACCACTGTAACTCCTGAAGGATGAAGTGATAGTTATCTACCCCAGAAGAAAGAGGATCCAAAACAATTACATTAAGTAGTCAAAGTGTATGCACTTTTTCCAAGCACTTCAGTGGAGACACAGAGGTCCTGCAGATAGATACCCTGGGGAGTAATCTTCAAACCCTTCCTGCATCTCAATCATGCCTATTTTAGACTCTCAGGTAATAAGTACATACCTAAGTCTTTTGCTTCCTTTAGAGACTACCTCTCTTGACCCAAGCCACTTTTGAGGAGCCTAGGATACCTTAGGACATTTAAAAGGACAGGTCAGAAAAAAAGAATTGTCTCCTAACTACCTTCTTCTGCCCCTTTCCTTGAGGGCTGAGTGGAGATGCCCATGGCTGCCCTTCTGTCCCATCAAGGAAGTTTAAGGAAAGTTAGGTGTCTGCTTAGGGAAGCAGGGAAAGGATACAGGAAGAAGGTTGGGTTGCATGGCAGACCTCAGAAAGCAAATCCTAATTCAGCAGTCCAGTCACTCTGTCAAACATTTAGTGTATCAGGGGTGATTGTTCCTTGCTAGGTAGAGCTCTGGTCTATCCGCTAGGCCTTTTGTCATGTTAACTGCAGCCGATCAATGGATTGAGGTCAGGACTCCTGATGTAGGTGCAAGCTTAGAGGGAAAAAGTCTCAAAGATTCATTTTTCCTCGTCTGGTAACACTCCGGTCACTTATTTTTTCTCAGTTAGCCTGTGCTGCTCTAAAGTGGATATTGATCAGGGCTCTAATGCAAACCTGTCAAATTAATTTTGCAGACCTGGGATATGACTGGCCTAAAATTGCTTCTGCATCTGTTCTCTGCAGCAAGCCTATGAATTTTAATCACGGCCAGAATGGGCTGGTGGCTTTTTTTGTTAGAAACTTGAATAGGAAAGGTTTAAACTGTAAATGCCAAGGAATGACGCTGTTTTGTTCTTTTCAGAAACTCGTGTGGTGGAGGTCAAAGAAATTATTATGTCGGGTGTATTCTTGGCAGATGCTTGCTGCGGGGGAAGGGGGAAAGGCTTTGCAGGATGCTTTTGGCAGAGCAGAGAGAAGGTATGAGCTGTTCCTCTTTAAGCCCTGGCAGGCCAATCACACAGTCTTTCCAGGCTTGGGGATGTGCTTCCCTTAGATGCTCCCCCCACCCTATTTTCTTGTTATTTCTGATAACTTTATCACAGGGGCAGAAAAGCCTCCTTGGGGCTCTAGTTTTTCTTCTTCAAAACAACATTTCATGGGGTTTGGAGGAGTTACTGAGAATAATTCCAGAGATACTTACTGGGGCATAAATCTCACCCCCAGGAATGGGACCTAATGAAGCAGACCTTTTATCTGACATCTTGAGGTGACTCTGGGCAGGAAAGTGGATTTAAACTCAGTCCTTGGTTCTATTATTAAAAAGCCATATGATGTCTATATCAGCCTCTCCATGACTCAATTTCCTCATATGCAAAATGGTGAAGATGATATTGGCTGTCCCAGCACTGTTGTAGAGAGCAAATGTGAGGATATGTGTGAAGGTACTTGGATGAGCATAAAGCATTAGCCACACAGTAAAACTTATTAAACCAATGCATAATTTGGGAGAGAAGAATTTACAGGATCACAGGATGTTTAGAGCTAATAAATCATAAGCAAAATCCAGTCCAATGCTCTCAGTTTATACATAAGGAAACTGAGACCCCAAGAGGCCAAGTAACCTTTCAGTATTTTAACATGTCAGTGGAACTGTGTGATCTCATTGATGTAGGTACTTCCTAAAGAAGGAAACTCATCTACAAGCTTTCATACTGTACAATTATCTGCTGTATTCTTCCAAAGATGCTCCATAGAAGGTTCACCCACCATGTTGAAGACTTCCTTTAGGTCTTTTCATATTTTATGGGATCATGCTGCCCAGACAATTTTAGACATGCTCCATAGCCACTGCTGGCCTCCTTTCCTTTGCTGAATGACCAGCGATGTCAAACTAGAATAGAAACAGGGGCCATTAAGAATCCCTGAAGGCTACACATTGACTTAGAAAACCATGAATTAACATTACCTAAGGTTTTATTGAATTTTTATTTATTTTGTTAAATATTTCCCAATTCAATTTTAATCTGGTTCAGGCTTCATTCAGGAGCTGGCCCTTTGCCCATTTGACATCTTTGTCTTAGAGCACTTCTTGCGGGCAAGCCATCACCAGAAAGAGCTACCCCCACCATACTCCTCTCCTATGCCCTTTTAGTCACCCACAACTCTAATTTGACTTTTTTGAGGGGACAATTTATTGCCAATTGATCACTGGAGAAAGATCTCACAATTAAGGGAAGATTTAGTGTGATTCTTAGCAATATCTGCTCCTTTTTGTTCCACTTTGCCATCACTGCAGAAGTGGAAGAGGGTACACAAAGCTGGGGGCAATTTTTAAAAAAGAGAGAATTGTTTCTTTCAGGGTCAAAGAATCACCTGCTAGTGCATAACCCCTTGGAGATAAGCCTGGTGACCTTCAAGCCATAGACTAGGTCTGAGGATGTGACAGTACAGATCTGGCCTCAGATGGTTGCTGGCTATGTGACTCTGGGCAAGTCACTTAACCTGGCTTGCCTCAGTTTCCTCATCTGTAAAATGGACTGGAGAAGAAAATGGCAAACCACTCCAGTATCTTTGCCAAGAAAACCCCAAACAGGGTCATGAAGCTGAAATGACTAAAACCTGACTGAACAAATTCTAGAATTTTTACTTCATTGATACCACCTTCATGGGTAGGAGAGGTATGACATCCAAAACAGACTCTTTATATAGTAACAAACCCCCAAAGTTGAGCATATTGTTGAAAATAATCAGAGGGCTGCCTTCCAGAGTGCGCACACCCTCAAAGCCTTACCCAGAGGCAGATCTTGGTAACTTGAGATTGCCCTGGCTTAATTGGTGGTCCAATGACAGGATTCTCATGTCTCACATGGGGAAAAGGAGCTGGGTAAGGGTGATATTATTTTTAGCAACTAGAACATAGATTCCATGTATATATTAAGTGCATGGTAAATGTTTCCTGGGTAAATAAACAAGGGAGATCTCAGAGAGTTGATTCTGCCAAGTTATAGCAGGCAAAAGCTAGAACTTTTGGGGATGTCTTGAGGATAAATAGGAGCCTGACGACCTGGTTGTGTTTATCCTTGGTTCTCTAAGAGGACCATGACATCAAGGAGATGATGACATGACTTGCAGTTGACTTTGATTTGAGTGAGGGGAAGCTGTACAAGGTCATCGGCCTCACTTTCTCCTCCAGAGCCATCTGAGTCCAGTGGCCAGATATTCATCAAGAGGACTGGAGATGGCCCAGGATGCAATAGGAGACCCTGGACTGTTTAGGCTAGGGTCTTTGGCCATCTCCAGTCACCTTGATCAATATCTGGCCACTGAATCCAGATGTATCTGGAGGAGAAAGTGAGGCTGATGATCTTGCACAGCCCTCCCTCACTCCAATCAAAGCCTGACTAGCTGAATGCAGAAAGGAATGAGAAAATAAAATCAAGTACTCAGTTGCTAAGCCTCAGTGTAGCAAGTAGTTCAGTGGATAGAGTGCAGAGAATGGAGTCAGGAGTACCAGAGTTCAAATCTGGCTTCAGACATAAGTGTCTGTATGACCCTGGGCAGGTCGCATGACCTTCTTTACTTTAATTTACTTGTCTGTAAAATAAGTTGGAGGAGGAAATAGCAAACCACTCTCCTATCTTTGCCAAGAAAATAGGATCACAAAGGGTTGGACACAACTGAAACGCATGAGCAATAATCCATTAAGCACTTACTGTATATACTTGTGTTCAATGCCATGGATATAACAATGGAGGTAGAACTATCCCTGCCCTGGACAAACTGACATAGCAAGGATACGACCTTCAAACAGAGAAGTAGGTGCATGTGTTTTCTGGTTTTGTTTTATTTTGTTTTTAGGAAGGAGAGGGAAACTAGGAGAGACTCACCATTATAGCTGACCTCTGACTGAGCCTTGAAGGAAGATTTACACTGTAGGTGTGAGGGACAGCGTATACAAAGGTAAGGAGCCAATGTGAGAGCTAGGAAGGACTGGGCAGGCTCTCTAATTCAACTACCTCATTTTATAGTAATAATTGCATTTATAGATGTCATTTAATTTTATTTTCACAGCAACTTCAGGGGAGTCTATTATTATCTCACTTTCACAGAAGGGGAAAGTGAAGAGCAAAGAAGTTAAGTGATTTGCCTGGGGTCACACAGCTCATAAATGTCTGAGACTGGTGGGCTTAGGTCTCAGTCATTCAGGGCAGCAAGTGTCCTCAGAGTGCTTAGACTATTGGATCTGGAGTCAGGAAGACCCACGTTCGGACACTTGCTAGCTGTGTGACCCTGGGAAAGTCACTTAACCCTGTTGGCCTCAGTTTTCTCATCTGTAAAATGATCTGGAGAAGGAAATGCAAACCACTCCAGTCTCTCTTCCAAGTTCAACCCATGAAACACTGGACACTACTGAAAATGACGGCACAACAACTCATTCATTTTATGTCTAGTACTCTGTCTGTTGTGCCATGTCACTACCTTTTATAGGTGAGAAAACCGGAGCACAGGGAGGTTGTGTCCTGCCCAAATGTCCTTTGGCACTAGGTGTCAGAGACAATATTAGAACTCAGGTTCACCAAATTCATTGCTCTTTCCATGACACCATGGTCATGCCCTATGTTTCTTAGTGATTGTGCAGGGGAAAATTCTTGTACTGGATTCTACCAGGGTGGTTCAGTTGGTTGTCCTCCTGAGATCACTCCCAACATTAAAATTCTATGCTTCTAATGGAGCATAGTACCATAGTACGTGGCACAGAATAAATGCTTGTTAAACTGAATTCTTGGATCTCCTACATCATCTAGCACCAAGTTGAAGACATCAGAGGCACTCAATAAATTAATAAGTGAATAATGTTCCATCTGCAGCAACAGCAGTTTTGCTAAACATAATACATTAAATACAAGTGCTATGCTAGGCATTCTGAGAATGATTTAAAAAAATAGAATCATGGGGTTTTAGAGCTGGGAGGCACCTTGGAAGGAAATCTGGTAGTGATGTGAACACTGGACTGAGAGGCAGATCTAGATTAAAATCTTAATTCTGCCCCTCACTCACTATATGACCTCGCACAAGTCATTTCCATCCTGTGGACAACTACTTCCTCCTTCAGAAAATGAATGAATTTGATTATATGGTCTCTAAGAAGGAATTTGCCAGTGCAGACATTGCATAACTCTATTAGAATGTCCAAGTCTCTCATTTCAAAGAGAAGGAGACTAAGCCTCAGCGAGATCAAGTCACATGTCAAAGGTTAAATTGGTGGCTTAGCTAGGATTAGAAGGTAAGACTCTTTGGTACTGGCTCAGGATTTTTTCCACTATACCATGGGTTCCCAACTTGTGGACTTCTCACACCTTAAAGACTAGATAGCATTATCACATTCATGACACAATGTTTCTTTCTTTCTCTTTCTTTCTTCATTTCTTTCTTTCTTTCTTTTTGAGACAATCAGGTTAAGTGACTTACCTAGGATCACAAAACTAGTAAGTGACTAAGGCCAGATTTGAACTCAGATCCTTCTGACTCAAAGGCTAGTGCTCTATCCACTGCACTTCCTAACTGCCCCTTCACAATATTTCTTGAGCTCCTGCTTATTAAACTTAAAATGGGAATGATTCAGACATTGTCCTTCTAGAAGAAGTTGTAGTTTCTTATTCAGGTATTAGTAAGGCATTGGCTTTTGTAGATATTTTAACATTCTGTCTTAGCTTTATTTTTATGATAACATCATAGATTGATGCCTGAAAGTTATCTAATTCAACTTCCTTTTTTGATGAAGAAGAAATTTAGAACCAGAGGGGTTAGTGGGTTGATGATGGTAATACAGCTAAGCACCAGGAAGATGGCCATTGGGCAGATTCAGAAAGACCTGAGTTAGAATTTGCCTCTGTCAGTCTCAGTTTCTTCATCTGTAAAATGGAGATGGTAACAATCACACCTCCTTATAAGGTTGTTCTGAGAATCAAATGAGATAACATATATAAATTGATCTGTAAAGTTTAAAGCACCACATGAATGCATATATATATATATATATAAAATATATATACACACACATAATGCATATACATATGTTGGTGGACCACTTCAATAGAAATTCCAGTGGATTCATCTTTGTCTCTTGAAGGGATGGATTGGAAAGACTAAGATCCAATATTTGTATAGCGAGAGGAAGGATAAAAATAGGTACTTGAATAATGCTTTAAGGTTTGCAAAGTCATGTACATAGATTTGGTCATCTGATCTTTATCACAGCCCTGGGAAGCATATAGCAGAGGTATAATCTTTCCCATTTTATAGATGAAGCAACCGAAGCCTAGAGAGGTTAAGTTGTTTGCCCATAATCATACAACCTCTATGAATCAGAGGTGGGATTCAAAATTAGTTCTTCTTGACTCAAACCAGCACCATTTTGAAGACTACTTACCTCAGGCTCACAGACTTCCTCTTGCATTTACTCTTGGCTTGACAAAGCCCTTATATTATAATGAATTTTTGCTTATTGTTAATATAATTTTGCTTCTTAATGAGAAGAGCTTCCTCATGCATTAATGGGCCTGGGAAGATTGGTTAGGAAGGCCTACACCTTCGGTTAATGAGGCACTGGTTCTCAAGGGCTGTGATGCCCTCTGGCTCTGAAAAATGCACAAATTCTCTGAGGTGAGGTTTTAGTCTGGGGCTTACTCTTTGGTAGTATTTGTTTGGCCAGATGAGACTCTGGGTAGCCACTAAGGAGCCCCCAGCTTTGAAAACCCAGATATTGGCGCTTCTCTCTCTGATAACTATGTATGTATGTAATGGACAGACAATTGGATCTGTCTGTTGATCTATGATGTTATATTATGTCAGACAGTGGAAGCCCTGTCTGCTGATTTTGATTTCTCTGTATTTTCTCTGAAGTTCAAGGTGCTAAATTTTTCCCCTGAACTAAGTGAATAATATGTGCTTGATTGAAGTGTTTGCTGACTCCTCAAAAGTTGCTTTCCTTTTGGAAAATCAGATCAAAGAATCTATACAGCAGTCCCTCCTCTGTATTTCAGGGTACTTGCTTTTACAACCCTTCAAATAGGAACGTCTTAACAGAGAGGCAGAATAGGCAGTTATAGGTATAGTATGTATATACTTGGGTGGGTTATCCTCTGCTCCAGATAATTCTTCTACCTGCTTGTGGAAACCTAAGATTCCTATCTTCAGCAACTAAGCCTTTTGTTCCACAGTTTGGGATGGGTAGGGGGGGTGGGAATAAGCATTTATGTATTGCCTACTATGTGCCAGGTGCCTTACAAATATTATCTCATTGTATCCTCACAACAATTCTGCAAGTTAGGTACTGTTATTATCCACTTTAGCCTAGAGTCTACAGTGCAGATATCACTTCCTCTCTCCCTAGGTCTCATTTTCTTCATCTATAAAATAAGAGGTCGTCCAAAATAACAATTCTCAAACTTTTTAGTTTGAGAAACTAGTCTCTTGGACTCTTTGCCATTCTTAAAAATTATTGAGGACTTCCTCCCTTCAAAAGTTTTTTTATTTGTATATATTATTTGTATATATTATCATTATTTACCATATTGTAAATTAAAATGTTATAACATTATTATAATTCTTGACTTTGTGAACCTCCTGAAAAGGAGTTGGGGGCTCTTGGGGTTCCCTGGACCACACTCCTCTTAAGTTCCATGATTTTTCTATGAATGCTCCTAAATGACTATTAGTCTTCCCCTCTTATATACCCCTCTTCACTGAGCAAAGGGCTGTGAATGGGGGATACACTCTGTAGATGCTTGCTGAATGAATGACCAACTAAATGGAAGGAACAAGGAAAGAAAAACAATTTGATATACAAGTGCCCAGAGTACTCCAAACCACAGAACTTCCTCTGTTCAGTTCACTTGCTAAAAGCTTTGTACCCATAAAATGGGCTGTTGCTCTAGGATGTCTGGGGGGAGAGGGAGGAGGGAATTGCTCTGGTTATATCATTAATTATCTCTGCAATCATTGGCAAGTCATTTAACCTCTCTATGTTTTGGTTTCTCTATCTGCCAAAGCAAGATGGAATTATGGAAAGTGAGTTCAAATCCTCCTCCCAACAGATTATCTGTATGGCCTCAGGCAAGTCACTAACTTCTCTAGGCCTCAGTTTCCACATCTGTAAAATGGAAAGGTTGTTCTAGATGACTTCCAAGGTTCCTTCCTGTTCCAGACCTAGGATTTTCTAAAATTCTCTAAAAGTGGGGATAACAGTACCTGCCCTTTTTTCATCATGGGCTTATTTAAAAAGAAAAAGCTTTAAAAGTTTCACATACAGATAGTGCTACTGTTTTTCTGTGCCTCAGTCCATTCAAAATTTATTCCATCCCTACTATATGCACAGCTTGATACTAGGTGCTTTCAGAGAAATAAGAGAAGGGGTCCCAGTTCTTGTCCTCAAAGAGTTTACACTGTGACAGGGTTGGGTTCAGGTACAGAAGCAAGGGATCAACAGGTGTTTTTTGAGAACCTAATATGTATCTGTGGGCATCTAGGTAGCCTTTGCAGTGGAGAGACTGTAGACTCTGGAACCAGGTAGATCTAAGTTCAAATCCGGCCTCAGACGCTTACTAGCTATGTGACCCTGAACAAGCTGGCCTCAGTTTCCTCCTCTGCAAAATTAATTGGAGAAGGAAATGGCAAACCACTCTGGTATCTTTGCCAAGAAAATCCCAAGTGGGATGACAAAGAATTGGCCACAACTGAAAAGAGAACAACATGTGTTTGGCTCCCTGCTGGGTGCTATGGAGAACACAAAGAAGGAAAATGCCACAGTCCCTGCCTTCAAGGACTTTACCAGCTGATTGGGAAGACAAAAACACACATAAAAAACAATGTGAGATTTTCAAATAAAGAGTATAGTATTGAACGTGGGAAATATGGGTGTTAGGGAAAGAAAGCACTCGGCACACCATAAAGCCACCCTGTGAGTTGTTATTGATTTTTGATTGCTCTGGGAGGTCTAAGGAAACTGAGATCAGACAGGGCTGGAAGAGAGGGGGAGGATTTGGAGGAGAGATGACCTTGAAGGAGTAGGAGGATTTAAACAGAGGATAAGCAGGTTGACCTTCAAGAAGGGAACAGAGTGAGTAAAGGCAGAAAGCCTGCAATGAGAGAAGTGTAGAAAGGGACAGAGCATGAACTTGCTCTTTTGGGAAGATGGGGTAGGAGATGAAATTCAATAGGCCAAGTGAAAAGTCTTGACCACCAGGCTAAGGAATTTGGCCTTGATATGGTGGATGGTGGGAAGTGACCCAACCCAAGGCAATGACTTGAGAGTTCTTGACAGAATATCATTAAACTGGTGTAAGTAAAGTGATGGAACACTATGGCTGACTAAGGGGTAGGGAGAATGGCTCTCAAATAGGGGCATTTGAGTCATTGATAACTTTACATCCCCAATGGGGACATCTTTTTTAGAGGGGTCCATCTCTGTTCCATTGATCCTGATATAAGCGAGAGGTGGCTTTATCTGCCTTTGATGGATTATAAAGTGCCTGCTGGGAAATTGTGGAATAGAGGGTGAGAGATCTTTCGAATCCTTGTCACAGAGGAAGAAAGGAAGGAGGGAAGGAAGGAAGGAAAAGGGGGGTTCTCTCTCTTCCTCCTTTTCTCTCTCTGTGAACGACCTCTCTTAAATCAAATGATTCAATCCAGGTAGAAGAAGGTTGGCAGCAGGGGAAGGGAGAGGGGGAGGAGAGAGAGTCAGACAATAAAAAAGGAAGAAAATCAATAACTCTTCCCCATAAAATAAATTGAGATTTGTGGAATTCACTTCCACTTGACATCAGAGATGCCGATTTGGTGAATTCGTTTAAAGCCAAATTGAAAATGTATCACTTTAGTTCCTGCTGCTGGGCTGCCCTGTAGCTCCACAAGAAGGGCCCTAGAGAGTGATTTTGGGGCAAGCCCTAGAAGGGCTTGGCTAGAAATAACCCCACCTCTCCTGCACTGCATGGAAGGTTGTATAAAGAGCTCTTAAAGTCCTTCCAATTTTGACATTCTACAATGTTATAATGCTGGCATCGAGATGTTGCCTTTGGTCCTGTGAGCACTGGTGGGTAAACTTTCTCCATATGTTTCCAGGACCCACCATAGGCAACCAGATTCCCCCAGGGGTCACCAGGTTGGTTACACTTGGCTATTCCAATTTACAGCTCAGAAACTATGAAGCATAGAAGATCTACCACCACATAAGTCTAAATCAAGCCCAATATTTTGTTCCTAGTCCTAAAAGGTGAAAATAGAATTAAATCGAGCTGTCATCTTGTCTATGAAATTCAAAATCTTACAGGGCAATGGGAAGAGCATCTTTGGCTTGAATCCTAAAAAGCTATGTCTGAGTCTTGTCCTTTCTGGTTCCTGGCTTTGTGACATTGGACAAGTCATTTCATCTCTCTAGGTCCATCTTCTCATCTAGAAATGAGATTGAATTAAGATGATGCCCAAGATTCCATTCATGCAACAGTGTCCTTTTCATTCTGGGAATCTGTGTTCTTCTGTGAACCATGCATAATAACAGAGTTGGCAGAATAGTAACCAAGACCTTGGTTTGATATAAAGGTCTAGGAGGCAGGTGGCCTGGGTATTCTAATCTCAGCTTTATCATTAAGTAGCTACCTGACCTTGGGTTAGTCACTTGACCATTCTGCACCTAAAGCTTATCATCTGTAAAACAGGAGAGTTGGAAACCATTGGAGTGGGAGGAATACCACGTTTTGGATCTTTGGACCTGGGTTTGAACTCGGCTCTGCTGAGTAACCTGCAAGACCTTGGGCAAGTCATTTAACCTTTTTGTTTTGTGGACTTTAGTTTTTTTATCTGTAAAATGTCAGGGTTGGATTAAGGTGCCAAATTCTCTCCTAGGTCCAAATTCTTGTGCTTAGGGTTCTATAATTATCTCTGTGCTACATTCTCAGCCTTAACATTCATTGTGTCTCTGATTTAAAATGTGTTCTGGATAATATACCACTTAGAGAATTTGCTCATGGATTAATACTTATAGAGAATGAAACTGTAACTAGGGTAAGGTGAAGAGTACTTTGCTCAAGGGTGCACACCCAAGAAGTGTTCCTCACTTCTCAGTTCTCCGCAAGTCCTGAGGGAAACACAATTACTCCCTCTCCTCACCTTGGACTATTCTTCTACTGAGTCCTGTCTCCTCAGGAGGATTAGGGAGTCAAGGACAATTGTTATCCACAGGTATGTAGGCTGGGGTCTCTGGAAATAAGTCAGCACCCCCTCCGAGCATGACAATATTAACTCATTCAACAAGCATTGTTACCTTGTCTGAACTGTCTTCCAACACTACTCACCACCCTTCAAGTGAATTTGTTTCAACACCATAACCAGGCATTCCTGGTTATGACCATGATGGAGATACCTGAATATGAACTTTCTCCACTTTGGACTCCCCAGTGTTCAGGTTGGTCTGCAAACTTAGCCAATCAATAAAAGAAAAACCCTTAAGAAAAAGCTTAATTAAAAAATTCCTGAGACTAAGCCCTTTATTTTACATCCCAAGGTCTAATAGAATTGGAATCTCTAGAATCAGTCTATACATGATAACACTGAGTCTGACAAAGTTGAAGTCACCATATTTCTTCCCCAGCCAGGTTAAAGAATCACTCAGGAAAGACCCCTTCATCAGAGGATATCTAGCCTTGCCAGGTCCCCATCTCAAACCATGAGAAAAAATAGTACCTGGAAAAAGCCTCAGGAAAGTAGGACCAAAAGGAGCCAGTGGAGGTGAATCCTCCCCTAATAACAAGGTAACCACTTGGGCCCCAGTCACTGGAGAGCTCTCTTCTGGTTTCCCCATTTGTCTCACCCACCAGTGCTTGATCTGACCTCCTCAAATTGAATGTTCACTTTAGCCTAGATTTGCAAAGCAATTTGTTAATGCTCCTGTGCAGAGGCTGTTTTCTCTAGGGTTTTAAAGAAAAAGCTCATTTCAATGTAAAATTCACAGCATCAAATTGAAATGTATTCTGAGTGGAGTGAGTGGTACAGATTCTCCCGCAGCAGCCCCATCGACAGCATGTCACATTGTAATTACACCTTTTGTGTGTGTGTGTGTGTGTGTCAACTGCAGACCAAGCAAGAAAAGAGAAGATAATGCTGACCCTTTCAAGTAGAGAAAGTACTTTTCTGCTCATTCCTTTTCAGGCAGCTCTCAAACATGGGGACTGGAAAAAAAAGACTTCTGAACCAATCTACCTGAGCTAAGAAGAGTGGTCCCATAGCTTAGCATAAGTTGCTTCTCCTGGTTACTTTTCCAGGTTTAACTCTTTCTTCTACAGACACATTTGGAGAAAATAAATTGCCAGTTTACTGACATATCTTGGCATCAGTGTTACCCTGATAGGATGCCAAGACTCCATGCAAATTCTTGACCATGCAGACACACATGCACATCACAGAGAATACAAAAGTTTTTGTCTAGGGAACATTACGGAACATAGTTGCTTTAAATCGTCAAACCAAGATTATATGAAACAACACAAAGCATTCTCACCTCAAACGCTACCACCTACATAAGGCCTTGGTCAAAGTTGCAGTTAGGTAGCTCCGTGGGTAGAGCAGTAGACCTTAAGACTCATTTTCTGAGTTCAAATCTGTCCTCAAACACTTACCAGCTATGTGACCTTGGACAAGTCACTTAACCCTGTTTGCCTCAGTTTCTTCCTCTGTAAAATGAGCTGGAGAAGGAAATGGCAAATTGCTCCAGTGTCTCTGCCGGAAACCCCAAATGGGGTCATGAAGAGTCGGACATGAGTAAAAAGTGACTGAGCAACAACAGTAATATTGAATGCTGTCTCACAGAGATGTTTTTGAAAGAGGACCAGATGAGATAATGGATGTGGAAGCAGTTCAGTTTATAACTAAAGCTCATTCACCATAGAAATATAAGCAATGATGATAAGAATAGCTCCCATTTATATAGTGCTGCAGGGTTTTACAAAGTGCTTCATATCCATTATCTCATTTGTTTCTCATAACCACTCTACAAGGTGGCTGCTATTATTATCATCCCTATTTTGCAGTTAAAGAAACTGAGGCTCTGAGAATCTAAGTGATGCACTCAAGGTTATATAGCTAATATCCAAAGAAGGTTTTGAGCCCTGGTCTCCAAGGTCTAACTCTATCACCTATGCCATGCCATCTCTGCTTTTGAGAATCACTTCTATATACCCAGAAATATATACATATACCCTGAAAGTCAGGAGTAATACATTTCCCATCTCCCTCTACCTAGAGTTAACAGTTTCCCTTATCTCCAAGGTGGTCTCCTTTGCCATCACTTGTTCTGAGAATGGGTCAGATTCTCAAAATATTGCTTTACTGGATTTAGACTCTGGGGCTCAGAAATCCCTTGCTAACAAACGAGATATATATCTCTATACATCTCTTTGTTCCAAACTCCATTGCCAAAGATAGAAATCTTCTAACAGGCATAAGGAGAGAGGAGTTGTAGGCTATAAGGAACCAAGGTATTAAAAAAATCATCAAGAGTAGTTTACATAACATCAAATATGTCAGAAGGTATAAAATATGTATTCGGGAGGAGCTAGGATAGAATGCTTTTTTCAGAATCTTTATTTTCTAATTTTTTTTTCAGTTGAGAATTGTGTCACAGGTCTATGATCCCTTTACTGGAAAAGGCTGAGGGTGGTACACTACTTGAGCTAGGAGGTTATGATCTGGGTGTCTGGCACCAGCATGGTGAACCTTTGAAATCAGGGGCACTACCAAGCTGCCTAAAGGAAGGGAAAACTGGTCTGTGGATAAAAAGAGCAGATCAAAACTCTCACGCTGGTCAGTGGTGGGATCAGGCCCATGAGCAGGCACTATAATTCTAACTGAATGAGACAGGGACACCTAGTCTATACATATATATGTCTAAGCATATGTGTATTTATATATATGCATATGTACCGGAGAAGGAAATGGCAAATCATCACAGTATCTTTGCCAAGAACTCCAGCAACAATAATAACAATAAGTATATGTATGAATATCTATGTATGTGTAAATTTACATATGTATATATGTAATGTACATACACACATATACATATACAGTTTTTGGTGAACAAAAATCAGTTTTCGCTCCCTTCCACTCCACTGTTCCCCCAACACCCATTGGAAAAGAAAATCAAAACCCTTATAACAAATATGCATAAGCACGCAAAATAAATTCTTATATTGACCATGTTAAACACACACATGCATATATACATACACATATATACATATACAAATTCTTCTCTGGATTGAGGTTAGAACAGGTGATAGAGGTGGAGATCAAGAAGTAGGTCTACACTGGGGACTAGCAAGGGGACTTGCTATTTGGTGGTAGCTCTATTCCAGGAGGGTGTGGTCCAGAAGGAAGCTAATCCATACTTCTTGAAGACAAATAAACCTTTCATAGAAGTTCACAGTTTCTTGGACAAACCTGTTTCTCATTCATTTTTTTGATATTGAAATATTTCTTTCATTACTCTACTTCCACCCCAAAGTGTAGCAACTCTGCTCTGACTCACACTCCTACACCAGGCTTGCTACATCAGGATTTAGGGCACTCTGAGGGATTCATGGAGTATTTCTTCTCTACTGCTATTGGCTTGAGTCTCCAGAAGCTATGTTCTTCCCATTGTTAGGGGCCAGAGACTAGTACCTTGATTCTACTGAACCACTTGATCTCAACAAGCTTTTCCAACAGGATATTTACTTTAAATTTATGACAAGAACAAAAATATGAACATCTCCCTCATTATTTCAGAGTTTCTTCTTCCAAACACCATTTCAGTCTTGGGGGCAAATAGGGTCCACTTAATTTACTTCCTACGTAGCATTAGTCCCAGCTCAGCATCACGGCTAGACGAATCCTTTCTCGGCTATCACTTGGTCACAGTTACTCCCAAAAGCCACTCCTTGTTTTTCAGGGCATTGATAGTACACTGGGTGCAAACCCAAACACTGAAACACCAAGGTATTCTCTGGACTCCAAAGGTCAGAGGATCTATTCCCTTCACTGGCTGCTGTGAGCAAAGACAAGTTTTCTTACAAGTGTAGAGCAAAAAGCTTCTGGCTGAGGTCCGGCTCTTTTCAATATCTTTACAGCAATAAAAAACTGCCTCTTTTGTCAGGTGGTTAACTGACCACCATTCCCAATTAAAGAATGCCCCCAAATGCCTCTCTATAGTGTACCTGCAATCAGGATCATCACCACTCTCAAAGAAACCAGCTACCTCAACTTGGAAAGATGCCATTGGGGCACTCCAGACCTCTGTTAAAAATCATAAAAATAAAAAAACAAAAAAACAGATTAAGAGTGTTGAAGGCCCCAAGAAACTCCTAGAACTCACTTCAGCAGCCTCATTCATTTAATTTTGCCCTGCCCCCAGAACAGGGGAATTATCAGACTTGCCCTTATGTTCCAATAACCCCCTTCTCTCACACTCCTCAGAAGTTCCATTTAGCTTGAAAACTATGATTCTGTGGCTTGATCAGGTTTACTTTCAGGGTCATCAAACAAGGTCTAGTATTAGTTAGGTAGTAGAGTAGATAGATCACTGGCCTGTAGTCTGGAAGACCTAAGTTCAAATACAATCTCAGATGCTTACTGGTTCTGGGCAAATCATTAAACTGTCTGCCTCAGTTTCCCCAACTGTAAAATGAGGATGATAATAGCACCCATCTCCCAGGGTTGTTATGCGGATCATAGGAGATTATAGTTGCAAAGTGCTTAGCACACTTTCTGGCATATTATTAACAATTAATTAATTAATGCTTCCCTCCAGAACACGCAGTCTGGTGGGATTTCCAGGCATATTAGAAATATCCAACCCATTTGCTGATAAAACTGAAAATTCGTTTTCTACTTAAATTGACCCACGATCTTATTGATTTAGGCTTTTCTTGTCCTAGTGTAGACACAACTCAGCCACGCTTCCTTGCCCTTGCTCCTGTCCTTCCGTATCCCTGTCCCCTTTCCTCCCAAGGCTCTCCAACATGCTGGGGTATCTCCACTTTTTTTTTTTTATATTCCATGGCTACCAACACAGGGAGGCCATCTGTTATCCTTCACTATCACCATGTGAAAAGCCATATCCATTTCCTTGATAATGTTTTTTAAGTCATTTCTTGAATGCAAGGCATTGTGGGTAACACGCTAAAGTGGTGGCCATCACATGCCTCTGCAATGCCCTTTGATGCACGTAATTCTGAGTCTTCTTTGATCTGATCTGCTATGATCCACAGCTGCACAATGTCCCTGAGACTATTAATGCTAAAAAGACCTTATCCTTGTGCCTGAAATGCTCATCCTCCTCACTTTTGCCTCTTTTGATCTCTAACTTCCTTAAAGCCTCAGTTCACAAGCAACATCCTACACAAGTCATTTCCTGATCTCCCCTCTGGCTGGATGCCATCCCAGTTCCTTTGTATGTACTCCATATTTACTTGCCCATATTCATGTTATTTATTTATCTCCTTTTCCCCTGTAGAATGTAAACCTCAAGGGCAAAGACTGTCTTTGTCCCAGTGTGTCCCTGAGTACAGTGCCTTGCACAGAGCAGGCACTTAAGTTCCTGAATTGAGTTATATTTTTTTTTAAAAGTCAGTTAACAGCTTAATATGATTGAAAATGCTGGGCAATTCCCCACTCTTGACCTGGTCTGATCTTCTCTTGTTCAGCTGTGCTGAACCAACTATGTGTCAGTTCATTCTCCATCTCTAGTCCTAGATGTAGGTACTAATTCAATGGACTGACCATCCAAATGCAGACAATAATTGGGTTGTTGCTAGGTTTTTCATCTACTTTGTTTTACCAGCATAATTAGGCAAATCTTTTGCTTTAAATTTTTTGAATTTGAATTTAATGAACATCAAGATATCATATTTCCATATAGAACATAAAATAGAAAAAAATATGAGAACATAAATTTCTATTACATATGATTACTTTTCACTTTTTCAAATGTATGATAAATTCAACATGTTACCTCCTGCTTCTCTATTTCCTTCTCAACTTCCTTCAATTCTCCTTTTTGCATTAAAAGAGTGCTTTATTTATCTTTCTTTTTTTTTTCAAGCAATTATATATTAACTCCCATCACCTCCCTCAGGCCTCCCCAACACATTTTTAGAGGAAAAACACAATCCTTATAGCAAATAAATATAGTAAAGCAAAAGAAATACGTATATTTGCCATATCTAAAAATGTATGTCTCAATATGCACCTTGAGGCTAGTAGAGTTTTGCTAGGAGGAGGAAAGTATGCTTCCCCATCAGTCCTCTGGAGTAGCTGTTAGTCGTTGTTCAGAATGGTTGCCTTTCATAGTTGTATTTCATTATAAACTGTTCTGCTCACTTCACTCTGTCAATAGTTCAAACAAGTCTTCTCAGGTTTCTTTGAAACAATCTCCCTCATCATTCTTAATGAAACCATAGTATTTCTTTATATTTATACCCTAATTTATTCAGTCCTTCTGTATTTAATGAACAATCCCTTTATTTTCAGTTCTTTGCTATGACAAAAAGTGGGGTAATTTTTTTTCAAATACCAATGAACTTCACTCAAGGGGGAAAAAAGATGAAATTTCAATCAGATTTTAAAAAAGGAAAACACTCCTAAAATTCAGAATTCTCCAAAAGTAGAATGGATTATCTTGAGAGATGCTACATTCTCTCTCACTTGATGTCTTCAAACAAAGTTGAGATCATCACTTAATGAGTACTGTGAAGAGTGAATTCTTTTTCAAATACATCTTAAACTAGGCTAGACAGTCTCAGAAGTTTCTTCTAACTTGGAAACTCTGTGATTCTGTGAGTAATTTCAAATGCTTCCATATTTGATGGGAGAAAAGGGGCAAGACAGAAATCACCCAGTAAGATCCCAAGATGGAAAGGTCACCATGAAGTAGAGAGAAGGGGACAGAATGACAAGGTCAAGGGCACAGACGACAAGTTTCCCACTTTTGGCAAAGGCTGCCTCCATTGCTCTTCCACAGAGTTAGAGCTAATAGTAATGATGTTCTGAAGTTTGTTGGTTTGTGGAAGCTTTACTTTTACTACCATATTTCTGGAACCAGCTCCAAGATCCAGAATTTTGAAATTCTATTTTTATTGGTATAGTGGAAAAAGACATTGAATTTAGAACCAGAGCCAAAATTTAAATCCTGCTTCTGATAGACTGTGTGAATGTGGACAAGTCATTTGACCTCTATGGACCTCTGTTTCTTCATCTGTGAAATGAGGGGTTTGGATCAGAGGACCTCTGATATCTCATCCATCTCTACAAAAAGAATGCTATGATTCTTCCACCTCTCACTCACATCATACCCGCACTTTATATCTATCTTTATCTCTAATGCCATGGCCTTTTCCTATTCTTTCATTCATCTTCTTCACTCTGGTTTCATTTGCTTTCATAGCCAGTGTTGACTTGTGACCAGCTGCTTTATTGTTTCTCTAACTCCTACCAGAGAATCCCTTCATCTCCTGACCTACCTTTCCCAAACAGCCAATACTCATACCTGAGTGACTATAACCATCTAATGGACCATCCGCATTTCTGCATCAGGGTTGCTGATTCTTTGGAGAAAAATAATTTAATTGAACTGATTTCACTCACAAAATTTATGGTGGGTTAATTTCCGAAGCTGAATTCTCCATGTTTCTTGACAATTCAACTTTACTTGTACAGATTCTCTATCTTATCCCACATAATTATTTAAGATTTTCCTTTCCATCCTCTCAGTCTCCATTTCATCACCACTCTCCACACCTATAGCAGATGACGTAAACTATTATTATTATATTATGGTCAACCATATGGAGCTCTCTCAGCCTCCCCCTCATCTCATGAGTCATAACTTATCAGTATCATCACCTCCTCTCCTCTTTACCTCTTGTCACAAGAGAAGAGATATTCCTACTCATATCAAAAGCAAATCTCTCTCCTGAGCTTTCAATCACATTCCTTTCTGTCTTCTCTAGGGCCAAGCTCCAGAAGTCATCTCCTCTGTTGCATGTATTTTTTATCCCTCCTTTTCCACTCACTATCTTCCATCTGTCTTCAGACATGTTCAGGTGTCCCCAATCCTAACAACTTTCCCCACCCTGTGAAGATAATGCCTAAATCTTTATGCTTCATCTTGAACTCTATTCCAAGCGTTGGACTCACATGTCCAGTGTCTAGAAGACATAATGTTTATTACTTTAGGCTCCTGACAGTTCTTCCCAACTCCGCTCTCCAATATGATGACAAGATAATCTTTCTTATGTCATTCCTTTGCTCAAAAATATTCAGTGACTATCACCTACCAGACAAAACTAAAAGTCTTTTACTTGGCATTTGAGGTTTTCCTTACTTGGGCATCCCCTTACATTACTCTTAGAGCTTTTATTTCACATTACTTTCCCAAAAATACTCCATACTTCAGCACACTAAATATGTTCTGACCTTTGGACATATTCTATGCCTTTCTGCTTCTTTGTCTTTGCTCATGAGATTCTCCTATGTCTGGAAAACCTTCCTTACCCTATAATGCCTGTTGTATTCCTACTCATTCCTTCTTTCTTATTACAAACTTAACAAATGTCAACAAATATAAATATTATAATATACAAAGAAGAAAAGAAAAAGGGTTATATGTGAAATTGTAACCTGCCATTATGTAGTTTTAAAAATTATATCCTTGTGTTCTTTTCTGTACATTATAAAAATATTCCATTAACTCTGTATTCCCTTCCTTCCCTCTTCCTTCCTTCCTTCCTTCCTTCCTTCCTTCCTTCCTTCCTTCCTTCCTTCCTTCCTTCCTTCCTTCCTTCCTTCCTTCCTTCCTTCCTTCCTTCCTTCCTCATTATCATTATCACCTGGGTTTGATGTCCAACTCTGTTTCTATCTATGTGGCTCTGAACAAGTCATTTAACTTCTCTCTGCCTCAGTTTCCTCATCTGTTAAAATGAAAGGCTTGGACTAAGCATTTGAGATGCTTTCTAGTTCTAGGTCTATGGTTCTATGTAATGATAATATAATAAGAATAACTAGCAGTTATATGGCACTTTAAGGTTTACAATGTATTTTGATATAAATATTCACTCATTTTATCTTCCTAACAACCCTGAAAAGTAAGTGCTATATTCCTTATTTTACTGATTAGAAAACAGGCATAGAGAAGTTAAAGGACTTGCCTATGGTCACAAAGTTATTAAGCATCTGCGGCTGACTTTGAACTTGGGTCTTCTTGATTCCATATCCAGGGCTCTATCCACTATGCCAGCTAAGCTGCTAATGTATGCCAGTTAATTGCTCTGGACCTCAGTTTCCTCATCTGTAAGATGAGGACATTGGATTGGATGACCTTCAAGGCTCCTTGTAGCTGTAAATCTCTGATGCTATTGGTCTCCTGACCATCTAGCACACAAGAGGCACTTAATAGATGCTGAATGATTAAAGAGTTGATGTCGTATAAAAGCATTTTGTTCCCTAGGGATTTGTTAATTGGGGTCTCACTCTCAACTAGCCTTTCTTTATAACACTGAAGGAGAGTGGAGTCTATTACATCTAGTTTTATATGAGTACCAAAAATACCCAAAAAGCCTTTGTCAAAGGGTGGTTTTTCCACTAGGGTAGCTTCACAGCACACATCCCCAAGGACAGGAACGAGATTGTGTGTGTGTGTGTGTGTGTGTGTGTGTGAGTGTGCAAGCACATGTGTGCCTAGAGTTCCATAGTTTTAAATTTATAACATTCACAAATAATCGACAAAACAATAGACTATGCCTGTGTGGACACTCTTGTCATTGTGGCTTATTTCTTTAACTTGCAACTCTAGTCACCATATGAATTGATAGCAGGAGAAAATAGTAAGTTGAGCCTGATCCTTTCCTTTGTTTAATTGCTCGGAATCTTTAAAAGTACCACTTCAATGTGCTTCATATGCACTGCTGCTGCTGGGAGCATCAGGCCAATAAATTAACCATTGCGGGGTTTGGGGGGTGCGGATTACAGAAGGGCTAAAGCAGAACCCAGACCTCCTGACTCATTGGCTAAGGCTGTTTCCCTGCAAGAGGCTGAAGGTCAATCATCAAGTACAGTCTACAGGGTTCCTTATACCTGAGGGACACTATTATTATGATGACTATCTTTTCTAGATTTTTATATTCTATTTACTCACATTCTATGAATCTCAAGCTAAATAACAATAATACTATTTATGTAGTGCTTTAAGGAATAGAAAAAGCTTTACTTAGAGATCATCTTGTTTTGTCTTCACATCAACTGTACGGAGCAAGAGCTATTTTACCGAAGAAGAAACCGAGGTTGAGAGATATTGAGTGGTTTAATCAGGGTCACCCAGTCAGCATCTGGATCAGGATGTAGAGGCAGGTCTTCCTGACCCTCAATCCAACAATCCACCATCCACTGGGCCACATAGCTGCTCCTTGCTGCTGCTAAGTCAAGTCAAGATGAGCCAATCCAAGGATGTCAAGTCAAGTCAAATAGCATTTGTCAAGGGCTTCCTATGTGTCAGGCGCTATACTAGGTACTGAGATGAAAAATTGTTGTTATTCATTGTTCATTTTCAAAGAAGATCAATGGTATCACGATGTTGGCGTCAGGGTACAGCATGTTCGGTTGTGACTGATCAGTCCAATATGAATTTGGAGGGCTCAGCCACAGATTCGGCACAAGTGGTCCATTAGAACATTGGGAATAGAAATGTCTTAGGATATGCCCAGCTCATGTTGCCTTTGAGCTACTGTGCTTCTGTGTTGTTCATAGAATTCAGAGACTTCTATCATGCTGGATATTCCTGTGCCAGCATCTCCCATGTCTTATAATTGATACTAAAGCTCTTTGAAGAGACCTTGAGAGTGTCCTTGCACCACTTCTTTAGAACACCATGTGAGTTCTTTCCTTTTGAAAGAGGTGCTAGTCCTCCCTGAACACTCTATAAACTCCTGAGATTAAAGATACAAGTAAAATAAGAAACACTCCCTGTCCTTAAGGTACTTCTTCTTTTTCCTTTTTTTGAGGCAATTAGGGTTGTGACTTTCCCAAGGTCACACGACTAATAAGGGTCAGAGGCCAGATTTGAAGTCAGGTCCTCCTGACTCCAAGGCTGATGCTCAATCCATTGCACCACCTATTTACCCCTAAGGTGCTTATACTCTAATGGGGAAAGACAATACATGAGAGGAAGCTGAAAAGTGGAGGAGGAGTAGGGGGACAAGGAACCTGTAAGGGGGAACGATGGAGGGAGAAATGCAGAGAGTCAGGAACAAAACCCAGACAGGAAGGAAGGAGTGAACATGGTTAGTCTGGACACTTTCCTTAAAATGGAGGTTCTAGAAAGAACTAACGAATCAGAGGAAGCTGGGTACACAGCTCTTTCCTCACACTTCCTAAGGCGTCATTTTACAGACTGAAGCTTGGAGAGAGTCACTGACTTGTTCAAGATCAGACAGTTCAGTAAGTGACAGAGCTGGGAGGAAAACTTCCCAAGTCTCCTGACTCAGAGCCCAGCGCTCTTTCAGTTGACTCACGCCCTCCCATATGAGTCCATTCAAAGACACTGGCAATGATTTCCATGACCTGAGGCCCAAGTACAAGCAGAGAACCCAACTCTATGCTTTTGGGCAACACGTCTATCTGCGCTAAGAGACAAAGAAACAAGGGACTAGAAGGCAGTACCTGCCAAAGAGCATCTTTGATGGCAAAGAGCCAGCTGTTCTCCCTGCCTCAAGTTCAGAAATCTATGGGATCCTTCTCAGAATAACATTCTTTTTTTTTTCCTGTGCAAGATAACATTTATTAACAGGGGCATGCTGTGTGCCAATAAATGGATCAATGATTTGCCTCCATTAATGCCAAAGACTCCAAGCAAAAGGACCGTTCTCCATATATAGGTTTTGGGGAGTACAGAACAAAGAACAGAACAGGGTAGATGCCATGGAATTTGGGGGCAACATGATTGCTACAGAGCTGAGGCTGAGAAAAAATGGGGGCTAGAGATCACCACCCTTCTTCATAAATTATTAAATGCATAAAATAAAATATGTAGGATTTCAAGGGAAACAATCCATATGGAAATATGTAGACTATGTATGAACTGATGCAAAGCAAAGTGAGTAGAACCAGGAGAACATTGTACCTAGTAACAGTAACATTGAGCAATGACCAGCTATGACAGACTTAGCATTAATGCAACTATCCAAGATAATTCCAAAAGACTCATGATGGAAGATGTGAAAGACCTGAGGGAGCCTGAATGCAAATTGAAAATCTCTTCATTTTTTTCATGTTTTTTTTTCTTTTTAGTCTGTTTCTTCTTTTACAACATGACCAATATGGAAGTATGTTTTACATGATTGCACATACATAACCTATATATAAAATAGCTTCCTGTTTGGGGGGGAGGGAAAAAGGGAAGGAGAAAAATTTGGAACACAAAAGGTTTTAAAAATGAATTTAAAAAATTATCTTTACATGTGAGTAGAAAAATAAAATACCATTAAAAAAACAAACAAGTAGACTAATCAAAATATCCAAAGAAACCAAATTCATGGACCCCAAGTTAAGACCTCCTACCTATCTTCTGCCTTCCAATCCCCACTTCTGGTCCACTTATTAAACCATTGCCGGATCAGTCTTCCCAAAGCATTTTTTAGTCATGACCCAAATCTTTCTTAACTTCTCCATTACCTGTAAGACAAACGACAAACTACTTAACCTTACATTCTAGGCCTCTCTACGATATGACCCTAAATTATTTAGCTGCCACGATTCCCCCAACACTCTAACAAGACTGGCCTGTTCACTGCCCCCTCCAATAACCTTCTCTAACTTCTACTTCAGATCATTTACTCAAGCTGTTTTCCCTTCCTAGACAGTCTGGCAGCTTCCTCTCTATGCATGCAAACTCCACACCCCATCTCCTGATTCTTTAAGGCCAGTTTCATGTCTCACCTTGTCCTTATCTGTTTTCTTGAATGCCCTGGACCACAAAGACCCCTTCTCACTCTGACCTACTGCAGTGCTCACTGTCTATACCACTCCATAGGCAAAGCATATTTTCACATATACAAGTCTCAATAAAAACTATACCCTTGATGTCTAGTACAGTGCCAGGTACAAAACAGTCCTCAACAAATTACATATACAGTTAGGTGGCATATCAGATAGAGCACAGGCCCAAGAGTCAGGAGGGCCTGAGTTCAAATACAGCCTCAGCTACTTACTAGCTGTGTGGGCAAGTCACTTAACCCCCACTGCTTCCACAACAACAACAAAAGATATAGATGTATATTTATTTTTGCAATTATAATTAACGATAGTGATCCTCCCTTATATTTTTAACTGTTTTGTTCACATCCAACTCTTTTCTCTCTTCTCTCTCCAAGTATATTTGAACTCCTGAAGGGCAAGGACTTTGGTATTTCTCTCATATTCTACATCCCCTTTCCCACTGTACCTAATGCAGTGATTTGTACATGTGCATTCCAGCCTTGCTGTTACTGAGATGTTTCACATGTATTACTCTTATTTATACACAGAATAAGGGCTCTGGAAATGTCTTAATAAATTGGCAGTGAGATGAGAGAATGAAAGGCAATGAAGGAAAGTACAGCTGTCAGTTATACCCATACGAAGGGATGATAAAGCTATCTTCAGATCAATCAATCCAATCCAATCAATATTTATTGAGTGGTGGCAGGCACTGTGCTAAGTGCTGGGATGCACTTAATAAAAAGAAAGATATCCCTTGCCCTCAAGGACCTTACAATCTCCTCGGGGGAGAGAGGTGGAAAGACCACACACAAAAGGAGGCAGGAAAAGGAGGAGGGGCACAGAGACTAGAGAGCTGGAGCATCTTGTTCTTGGAATTGAAACCAGCTTGAGCAGAAGGTGTAGAGCAGATTGAGCCAGAAGTTCTGTTTCTGCCCTCAATGAAGGCAGGCAGTGGGAGAAGACTGGTACTCCACCCTCCAGCTCTCCAGTCAGAGTGGAGAGGAGACTGAGGGAGATGGTGTCAATCAGCATGGTGGTAAGATTAGTGATAAGTTTAGCCTAGGAGGAGACCAGGCAGAGGAAGATGCAGAGTGGAGATCAATCTTTCTATATAAACAATAAACAATTTTCCAGGGTCTCAATTACTTCATCTGTAAAATGGGCTGATGATACCTTGGCATCCTGAAGGAACTGGTAAGATAACTTTTGGAAATCCCTTCTAACCCTAAGATGTTTAATTTTAGGATCCTACACTTCAGGTGAAGGAATGAGGCAAGGAGATACAAATCAAGAGACCTTGAATCTCAAAACCCTAAGAAGCCAGCAGTGTCTGAGAGAAGATAGGGGTGTTGACACGGTGAGAGATAACCAAAGGTTACAAGGCCACATATGATAGGTAAGATGATAGAATGTAGAGCTAGAAGGGAATAAAGGACATCTAGTCTAATCCCATCCTTTTGCAGGTGAGGAAACTGAGGCTCAGAGAATATAAGTGATTCATCTGAGGAAACCTAACTGGTAAATAGCAGAGTTCCCCAAATGCTCAAAGCCAGAAGAAGCCTTCTTTTCAGGAAGAGTTCACCAGCATAGTAAGAATCAAGGAGGAGGACCAGGATGGAAAACATCACAAAGTTTTAATTTTGCTGAGGATCAACCCTGGTGATCAAAATATCTCATGAAACTACAGACTGATAATCTATTTGAATCAATTCAACATTTACTAATACCTGCTCTATTCAAGGCACTTTCTGGAAGTCAGTCTGCCATTAACTCACTGCATGACCTTGAGTCAGTCACTTCAAATCCTTTGGGCTCAGCTTCCTCTTCTGAAAAAGGAAAGGAATGAACTTATTGGTTTCTAAGGTCTCCTCCAATGCTAGTGTGGTATTCACACTTCAAATGGATGCTCTTTAAGGCTGACATTCTCCATCTCTGACGCATGAGTCATGGCCCTCTTTGGCAGTCTGGGAAAGCTAACTGACTACTTTTCAGAATAATATTCCATTTATATTCGTAATGAAAGAAAATGTTTCAGTTAGAGGTCAGGGAAAATAACAATGTTAATTTTATTTTTCCCATTCAGGTTCATGAACCCCAGGTTAAGAAGCCTTGCTTTTTAAGGCATAAAAGTCTTATAAATCCAAGTCTCTACTGGTAGAATTCAAGACACCATGAGTAGCAATACTGGAGATAATATGGGGCAGAGATGAGCTTTCCCAGTATCCCTTACACCACATCATATAGATGGTGCCCAATTCCTTGAGCTAGTGAACTTAGCCTTTGCCTTGAGCAATGCTCACCACTGATAGTTTTTCCCCCCGACAGTGCAATATTGCATATAATAACAATTACCAATGACCTCCACTGGGTTGTCCAATCTCATTATTGCCAATGCATTTGGTACCTGCCACTGCCAATTTGCTTCAGCGGAGGTTTTATTCAGTGGGATATGATAGAGCTGTACAGCAATCTTTTTCCATTTAAATAGTTTAATTGAGGAAAGCTATCAGATGTTTCCAAATTTAATGTATACAACAATTTGCTTCTCCCTAACTCTTTTCAAAGCTGAGTTGGAAGAAAATGACATCTGATTCTTATAGAAGGAAAGCAATTACATTTCGGCATCTGCCTTCCCCGGATTGCATATGTTTTTAAACATAAAAAGAAATTCTTAATATGTAATTGTCAGGTAATAAAAAGGGGGAAAAATATTTTACTTTGTGTTTATGAAGTAATTTTTCAAAAGCATAAGGGAATTACATGTTAATGTGTTACGTTTATGACTGCGCTCTAATACTGCACTATTTCTTCAAGTTTGGGGTCTGCCCCCCCTCCTCTCCCTCTCCAAAGATCCTAAGCTAAGCCAAGTCCTACGTCCTCCATGAAGCCTTCTCTGGCCAGTTGAGCCCATGCTGGTCTTCCTGTCTTCTGAAGTCCTAGATCTGAGCCTCAGAATCCAGGGTAACCATTAGCAGAACACATATTCTGCATGCTAGTCATCTTCTGCCCAGGCATCATTTGGTCCTCTCCCTTTCCTTCCATCAAATTTGGAGTTAACCAAAAGGACTAGTACAGAATGTGAGTTTAATCAAGCCTGAGGGATCCAATTACCAGCTTTTATCCAAATATTTGATTCAATCTCCCTTGGCCCTGGTGCTTGAGAGGGAATAAACTTCTGCCATCTTCTATCACTATAGAACCTCAGAGAGTGGGAGACCCAGGTAACTAGTATTCCCTAGACCTAGAGTTAACACATATCTACCTCCCCTTTTCCAAATCCTTATGATTAGACCCACTTACCAACCAGAGTAAAATCCCCCTGGCATTACTCTGTTCTTTCATCCCCACTAAGCTCTGACCTCTGCCCCAAGTTCTTGTGCTGCTCTGCCCTCTCCTTCAATTGCGCTCTCTGAAACTCCAAATCCATCCTTAACTTCCTTCCTTTCATCTTAGACTTCTTCCTCTGCTCCTTCTTTCATCTTCCTACACTTACAGAAATCTGGATCCTCTCAGAAGGCATTTCATCTCTGGCTACCCTCTCCAGGACTGGGTGTCCTCTTTCTCACTCTGACATACTGAGCCAGGAGGTGAAGTCGGCATATCCAATACCCTCATTGTCATTTCCAGAAAATCCCTCAGTTACCATCCCTCAGAAATCTCTCTTCCCTTGAGATTCAACCCATCTGCCAGTATGACTCTATCTAGATCCTTGTTGCCATCAGCATGCAAGTCATTATTATCCCTCTTTCTAAAGGAATTCCCTACCTAGCTCACAGTCTCCCCTCCACCCCAATTCTTGCTGTGACATTTAAAAAGTTCAAGAAACATAACTCCTGGGTAATTTAATAGTTTTTACTAATAATGCTAATGATGAGGTAGATAAGAGTGTTTGAGGTAGAAAGGGCCGGCAGGATGTAGGATGTAAGATGTGAGATATGACATAAGATGCAGGATATGACCGGCCAATACACTACCCGTTGATGCCCTCACTATGGACTTATCTCTGTACTTTCGCATAGCAACCCCCAATTACATGATATTCTGGAGCAGTTTATCTGTGTGACAAAGATACCTTTGGACTACTCCAGGTATTCCAAAACCACCCTTGCCCTTTCTCCCCTTCTCCTGCTCCCCCACTCCTATCCCATCAAACTGTATATAAACAAGACACCTAACCTAGCTAATTGCTCTGCCTTCCATGTGGAGCAAGACCCGCCACCCCAATAAATGCCTGTCTTTAACTTGGAGACTGTCTGAGGGAATTCTTTTGGGACACTGGGACCTGTGAGTCTATTCTTTATCACCAATACTTTAATAAAAAGAGGTCAGTGGCTCTCTTAAATGCCAAAGACCCTCATAGCAGTAGGCCCATGGCTTATATGCCCTGGGAAGAAGGATGTTCCTGAGGATGGCAATCAGCTCTGACTGGTTAACAATTAATGAGAGGTGGACTTTACAAAGAGAAGTGAACTCATTCCAATGAGGGGCTGAAAGTGACATTATGTCACTCTCAGATAGAGAGCCTATTTCTACACCCAGACCACACCCCAGCCAAACCTGATTGAGTGGAATTCACCTTAGATTTAGAGTTTGAGTAGAGTTAATTCAATGCCTTCCAAGAAACTGAACTTAGAAATGAGGCAACTCTGGATCCCTCCAAATCATTGATTATTAATAATAATTTCTCTCACTGTCCTTGTACTTGGGGACTTCAATATACAGTTTGATACCTCTCAAACAGCCTCCTACTTCATCAGCTTATTCAGCTTCCATGACCTTCATTTTCCTTTTACTTTGGCCACACACAGGGATGCCAATTCCTTGATTTCCCCCTAATTCACCTATAACTGTTACCTCCATAATAGTAGAACTTCGAACTTCCTTTCTCAGTTCAGAGCCTTCTATCCTTTCACCTTTTCCTCCTTCCTGACTCCTCTTAAACTTGTTCTTAATCCTCTTCTTCTCCATCCTTCTTTCCCCTATTCTGGCTTCATTTTCTTTCCTTTGCAGATAACCTCTAATCCAGGGTTTCTTAAATTTCTTCCACTCTCCACCCCTTAAGTGCTTCTTAAACTGTGGGTCTTGACTCCCTATTCACCAACCAGTTCAAGTATACATTGTCCTCTATCTTACATTTCTTGCCTCCTTGTCCTATGCTCTCCCAGATCTCAACCCTAGATGTCCTACACCATTTATCTTTCCCAGTCCTGTTGCTAAATACAGCTGGAGAAAGTCCCTGAGTTGGGTTGCCTGGGTCCAACACTGATTTATGTTATCTGATCTCAGCTGGACCCTTGGGGCTGCATGGCAAACTTTTGTTTTTCTGATTGGTTCTTTGACCCACATGGCTCCAGGACCTGTCCACATACTGGGCTCATGCATACAGGAGTCCAGGGCTGGATAATGATCACAGCAGGTCTGTTTGTCTCTTTGGTTCATTGCCCCTCTCCTGTAGTTACACCAAGAAATCTGCAAAATAAAACTCAGGTATAGTTCAACTCTAGGTTTCTTTTGAATATGGAAAAAAGGAATTTCCAGTTCCTCTATAAATAGTCAAAAGAGCATGTGCAATCAGGTATTGGCAGCCTTTATTTTACCCCACGGGAAGGAAAGAAACACACAGTTAGTGGACACCTAAAAGATACCAAGTATTATCTGAACAGTTTAAAAGTATTTTCTCATTTGATTTTCAAAACCTTTAGAAGTAGGTTCTGTTATGATCCCTACTTTACAGTTGAGGAAACTGAGGCAGAAAAGCTAAGTGACTCATTTAGGGTCACAAGCTTTTGAGCATCCAAGGCTGAATTAGAAGTCAAGACTTCCTGACTATGGTCCCAGTGCTCTATTCACTCCACCACCCACCTCTTTTAGGAAATTCAACTTCAGAAGCCACATTGGTCATCCTCTTCCTTCTCCAAAGCATGTTGCAATCACTTTCCTCTAGAAGACTAAATGCAAGCTTATGTGTTGGAGAAGCCAGGGAACATTGAATGGTATGGGGTGAGGTCTGGCATTGATCCTGGCATCAAGACAGGTTGTATACAGGAAGGTAATGACTTCTTATCTGCTGTAGCCCTGATGTTCCTGGTACCAGTCTCACTCATGGTTACTGCTTTAGATTAGGAGATCTACAGAGAACTGGAAAGATCTGACAACCTCAAAAATCAGTTCTTTAAAATCTAGGACTTGATCATTCTCAGAGGGAGAGATGAAGCCTGGGGATTCTAGTCTTCATTTGCTTCCATATTTTGCCACTCCCTGGAGGGGGGCATTACATTCCTTGTTGCCTTTTTGCCATCTTTCCACTTTTGCCTTTCTTTTCTCCTACGGGGTTGTGGGTATCAGACTTCTTAGTGTTTGGGTCAGAATTAGTCAGTTATTCTCCTAAGACTAGGTATCTGAAGTACAAATACTTATTCCAGAACTTTAGTAATTGGATGTCAGAAGCCCATATGAGAAGGCTCCAGCACATCCCTCTATGGGCATTTAAGTGGTTAAAAGTTTTCTAGAAGACCTTTGGACTTTGCCACAAAAGGGTGGTATGTCATAAAAGCAACATCAGCTCCATGTAGGCTAGGCTTCTTTTCTCTTTAAAAGGCATTGAAAGTATCCTCTAGACTTGATTGACCAGGGAGGAGAAAACAAAACACTGTTATGACTTCTCAGGGTGTAATTACTGAACTACAAGGAATCATTCAATTAATAAACATTTATTAAACACTTTCTGTGTGCCAGACATTGTTCTAAGTGGTGGGGGTTTAAAGAAAGTCAAAAGACAGTCCCTGTCCTCAAGGGGCTAATAGTGTAATGGAATCATGAGCTCTACCCACCTGTCTATGATCAAGGCAATTTCAGAGGGAGGGAAACTGTGCCCAAATGAATCAATGATACAACCTTACTGAATATCCTTTCTATATTATAAGAAAATTTCCTTGCATATCATTGTATTCCAGTCCTGAACTTGAACTTGACTGGTCTGAAACAACCTTCTTAGTCCAGAACTTTGTCATCCCTCATCTGGACTATTCTAATTATTGCACCCTCTTTCCAACCCATCCTCAATACAGCTTTCAATACAGACTCCTAAGCAACAGGAGTCTGTGCTGACAATCACTAGGAAAGTGCTTCACTTTTTACTTCAAAGAGCTGCCCTCATTTGAATTCTTGTGGTGCATGCGACTAAGCTAAAGAGGCAAGAGGAGTCTGTTTCGATCGGAATTATGACATGAATACACCAGAGAAAGGCCAAAGTTACATTTAACTTGTTGCCAACGTGTTGATCTCTACTTTAGCCCAATAATCACTAGGCACGGGGTAAGAAAAGGAAGACAATTTTTACTGTCACCTGTGATACTTCAATCTCTCTACTTAAAAAGAAAAAAAAAGATGGCATTCACTTATTTATTTCTTTTAAATTTTCATCATTCATTTCCACAAGCTTTTGAGTTTTAAATTTTCTCCCCCTCCCCAAGATGGCATGTAATCTGATATAGGCTCTATCTATACATTCATATAAAATGTATTTTCACATTTGGCATTCAGTCTTTAAACTCTTTAATAACTAAAGGGGAAGGGACTTGCCCAATCCTATAACTAAGTTCCTCTAAAGTTACTCTTTTGATCTGACCATGTCACCTCTTCATTCTATAATCTTCAGTGGCTCCCTACTGTCTCCAGGCAAATTCCTCTCAGCTTTGAATGTGAAGTCTTTCACAACTGGGTTCTAGCCTCCTTCTAGAATTAATTCACACCATTTTTCCTTTACCTGCTTTTTATTTTGGCCAAGCTACCCTCCTTGCTATTCCCTAAATTTGATGTCTACCTTAGGGTCCTATATTTGCTACCTATGTGACCTGAACAGGTTGGTTCCTCTCTCTGGGCCTCAGTTTCTTAAGCTATGAAATGAAGGAGTTGAAGGTCCCTTCTAACTCTAAATCTCATGATCTTATCAAATTAAGCCATGGGGAGGCTTTGTCTTTTAACTTACACAACGAGGCCTTTGTAGGGAAGTGTGATGAAAACGGGTCTAATGAGTCAGTCCTCCAGATGCCCCTCTTCTTGACTGAAGCAAACCAGAACCAGAGGCTGGCCTGGGCAGCTGCCAGGAAGATAAATGGTGCCCACATGCAGCTCAGGTTTCCAATCGGGATTTCCTCCGACCTATGACTGCCCCTTTGTTGGCAGGGAGAGCAATAAGCTCCCAGCTTACCAAGGAGGTCAAGGTAAAGTGATTTCAATTAGAGGGAGATCACTTAGGTCTCAAACCAACACAGACAAGTTATGTAACAGTGGTGGCCTGGCAGGGAAAAGTCATTTATCCTTTTCTGAGCCATACAGTTTGGGTTTTGCAAGAAGCCTCTTTGCTTCATTTTTTTTAAATCTCCTCTTCCCTTTCAGGGCCTTGAAAAGATAGGTGAAAAAAAATCAGAAAGAGCTGCCAGTAGCCCCTTCCTGTTCTGAAGCTGATTCTTCTCACCCCAGGCAGGTGAAGAGGCCTAGAAACCTGGAAATAAGGGAGTACTGAAGCCTGTCGGACACCTATCCTCTCTCCTTCACCTTCCACAAGGTGAGGGGCTGTTGTTGAATTCTCTAGAGCTGTAGTCTCTAAACTTTTTTGATCCTACACTCCTGTAAGTAAAAAAAGTTAGCATGTGTCCTCAATGTCTATCTATGCAAATTTTGACATTTTACATATACACAGACATATGTACTAAAAATGACTGTAAATATTAAAATATTTTATATTTTAATTATATTAAATTATTAGCTACAATAAAATTATAACATAGCAATATGACATATAAATTATTAACTATATTAAAATATTACTATACTAGAAATTTCATGTATTATAAAATGGATATAAAAATAGAAATGAAAGATAAAATAGCATTAGATCCCAGTCCATTCAGATTTATTGAGTTGGGGACTGACATGGCTAGATCTTTACTTTAGGAAAATCACATGTTAGCAGCTATATGGAGGATGGGTAGGAAGATGGTGCAGCTGAATGGCACAATGGATAGAGCCCTGACCCTGGAGTCAGGAAGAGCCAAGTTCAAATCCAGCCTTGGGCACTTATTAGTTGTTTAACCCTGCCTCAGTTCTACATCTATAAAATGGGAACACATGGAGAAGAAAATGGCAAACTATTCCACTACCTTTGCCAAGAAAACCCCATGGACACATTCATGGGGTCACATGGAGTTGGACACAACTAGAGGACCGAACTATACCAATAGAAGACAGAATGGAAAAGGGAAAGACATGAGACAAAAAGACCAATTAGCAAGCTACTGCAATAGTCCAGTTGAGAGGCAATGAGGTTATAAACTGGGGAAGATAGCTATGAGAGTAATGAGAAATGGGTGGAGGTGAGAGATGTTGTAGAGGTAGAAACTATAATATTTGGCAACTGATTGACTATGTGGGATGAGGGAGTATGAGCAAGAGTGAGTCAAAGATAACAGCAAGTTTACAATCCTAAATAACTAGAAAGATAGTGATATACATAAGATATAATGAAAAGTTCAGAAGAGGAGCAGGTTTGGAGAGAAAGGTAATGAATTCTGTTTTGGATGTATTGATTTTGAGATGCCATATGGGGCATCAAGCTCGAAATGTCCAATAGGCAATTTTCAGTGTAGAACTAGAGTTTGGGAGGGAGATTAAAGCTAGATACAGAGTCATAGATATTGAAGTCATCTCATTAAACCCTAGGGGCTATGGAAATCACTAAATGAGAGGCCTTAGAGACATTAGGAAAGAAGCACCAGCACTGGGATATTTGATGATGTTTTAACAAAGGAGACTGAAAAAAATGTGGCCAAATGAGTAGGAGGAGCACCAGTAGAGAAAGAATTATCATGGCATCACAGAGAGAAGAAGGGGAACAGCCATGCCAGATTATCCAGAAAAGTAGAGGAGGATGAAGACTGGGAAAAGACCATCTGGTTTGGCCATTAAAAATCACTGGTAATGTAACAGAAAGCACCCTAGCATACCCAGGATGACCTGCTGGCACAGATTCTTAGATCTGCTTTACTTGGAAACATAGCTGTTTAAGGGGTTGACAACCTTCTTTAATCACATTCACTAGTTCAGGGGAAAAGACAGCACCCTGAACTTCAGAGAAAATACAAACAGAAAATATAAATAGAGAAATAAAGACCAACAGATAGAGCTCTACTTCCTGAATCAAAACAATATTGCTATACACTTTACATACATCCCTGGATCGAGGAAGTCTTTCCATCTGAGTAGTGGCGGGGGAAGAGGAGGAAGAGGAAGGGGGAGTCTGAACATATGACTACTCAGAGTCATAACCAGGAAATCACAAGATCCTTCTCATAAGTGAGCCCCCAAAGCAAAACCTCACCTCAGAGTATATATACACTTCTCAAAGTATATACGCACTTCTCAGAGCCAGAAGGCATCACATCTTTGTGACTCAGTGCCTAATTAGGAATTAGCAAAAGATGTGAAAGCCTTCCTTCCTATATGCAAGCCTCCCCTAAGCAAGCTTCCCTTAATGGCTCCACATGAGACCTATTCATGGGCAGGGAAGATCTTAAATCCCATTATCATTACACTAATTTTTGGAGAGTATAATTCCACTTGAGTAAAAAACCAAGAATAAAAGGAGGTTAGGAACCTAGCAGATTGCAAAAATCATGATTTACTCAGTGGAAATAGAGAAGTTTAGAAGAGGGATATGTTGGGGGGGGGATGCTAATTCATTACTAAAAAAATAAGAAAAATATGAATGTCTGGGGGTCTCCATGACATTACTCATTACCAATGTCAGGAGTACAGAAGCTACTGTAGCTGCTGTGGGTGCCTGTGGGATCAGGTTAGGTTATATCCTTTCTTGAGAGATCCACACATGGAATAGCCACAAAGAAGGCCAGTGGAAGTGGAAGTGTCAGTGGGAGAATTTGGAAAGTAGTGCAATAGTTGTGCTGGATACAAACCCAGGATTGGCTGACGAAAGAAGAGCCACCTGTCTTCCTACCTTTTAACTAGTTGATTATATTCTCCTGGAGGGTGACTTAATGATAATGGGATTTAAGATCTTCCCTGCCCATTAATAGGCCTCATGTAGAGCCCATTAAAGCAAGCTTGCTTAGGGGAGATTTGTTTGTAGGAAAGCTTTCATATATTTTGTTAATTTCTAATTAGGTACTGAGTCACAAGGGTTGTGATGCCTTCTGGCTCTGAGGAGTCCCCAAGTGGTTTGTTATGACTTCAGTGACCTGCCATAGACCCTGGAAGGAGGCAGAAGAAAAAAAGAAGGAAAAGGAAAGAAGTAAAGGAAGGATATTTGCCCCAAATATCTCTTATCTACCTTGAGCTAATCCAAATCTTAACCAGTCTACCTCCTCCACAAGGCTTCCTTGATTACCCCATCATCCATTCAATTTTCTCTCCCTTCTTTAATTTCCTATAGTCCTTGTGGCCTATACACAGTATTATTTATATATTTGCAACAGAGTTTTACTTTGCATGTGCCTATATCACCTAAAATGCCAAGTAGTTGCTTCTGGGAGAAGACATTCTACATTCCCCTATGCTATGGATGGGGAGCAGCCTCTTTTCATTGACTGACTGGCTTAGAATAGCCTGGGTCTTTCAAACTACCACTGGGACAGTCACTGTAGCCTAGCTACATCCAGAGGGGGTGAAGTTTCTGTTCACCCACAGCATGGACACTATGAATTGAACTGAGTAAAGAAAAAGTATCTTTCCCCCCTGTTCCTTTTGGACCCCATAGCCCCAGTGAATTGGGTTTGGGGTTTTGAACTGGTATGCTTCATTTATCATTTTCAGTTCTATGCATTTTCAGCGCAGGTGCTGAAATCCTCAGACACAGACTCAAGCTATGGTTGACCTGAAAACAGAATCTGAAGCCAGATGTGTCAGTCAGCCCAGCAAGGAAGCCCTGAGAAGCTAGGATGCCCAGGACTCCACGTCAAGGTAGGGACTTCAGACTTGGAACTTGGTGGGACTGAACTAAGCTTTAAACCTAATTTCCCTCTCCTCCCTAGAGATGAAGGTAGTTTAAGGCATGTATGTGTTGGAGGGGAATTATGCCTTCAAGATTAGGGGAGATATTTGTATGTTTATTCTTGTTATACTTTTGAAGAAAATATTTCTTCCTAAAAGCTAATCCAGCTCACTGTTAAGTGGTTAAATGGAACTGGGTTGCAAGAGATCACTAAAATTAGCTAAACATGATTGGTGGGGGTGGGAGTCAATGGAGATCAAACTGTTCCAAACATTTTTATGAGTATAGGAGAACCCTGGAGGGAGAGATGAGATGTAATATGCCTGACCTCCAGGCAGTGGGGGCCAGGGTAGTCAATGTTACATATTTATAATAATTTATACTATATTGGACTGAACTTTAATTGGCTTTGGAGGTCAAACTCATTGGGGCAGGGTAAACAAATACTTGTCCTATGCTTCTGTATCTCCCCAAGTGCCTCTCATGATAGTTAAGCACATAGTAGGTACTCAACACAGACTTGTTAAATTAAATTGAAATTAATCAGTGCAAAGTACTATCTGGAAAGGAGTTCAAAGAGAATGGTTTTGAATGTACTTGGGACCTATGTCTATCACACAGGAGTAAAAGCCTTCATTTGCAAATATAGTCAACTACCATTATCTGTGCTAATGGAGGGTATCCTTTAAAACAAAGGATAATCCAAAAATCATTTGTATTCAGCTTCAGAGTGCTGTCATATGCACATATATACATCCTCACATTCACACACTCATACTCACCCATAGTCATATAAGCAGATTATATACACACATACTCACATATCCAGTCATAAACATATATTCATCCCCTCACTCCTCTTGCCAACAGAGTTTCTGAATCATTTAGCCGTTGATATAATGGACCTGGGGGCAGCTGGGGGGCCATGATGGATAGAGTGCCAAGCCTGGAATCAGGAAGACTCATCTTCTTGAGTTCAGATCTGGCCTTAGACACTTACTAGCTGGGTGATTCTGGATAAGTCATTTAACCTTGTTTGCCTCAGTTTCTGCATTTGTAAAATGAGCTAAAGAAAAAAATGGTAAACCACTGCAGTGTCTTTGCCAAGAAAATCCCAAATGGGTTCACAAAGAGTTGAACACAGCTGAAAAAATGACTGAACAATAGCAACAAAAATGATGAATCTAGGAAACAGTTAAAATGGGGGCTCATGCCTCTATTGAAGGAAAATCCTTGGGAACATAACTATCTGGTTTATTTTACTCTCCCAAGATAGGACCTCACTTCCCCTGTAAATATTCATGATAATAAAACATTAAATATAGGACACATTTTATTTAATCTATTAAAAACCCATAGAATGGTTTTATGCCCAAAGTCCTCACCTGTCAGGAAAACTCTACTCTTCTATATGAAGGAATCTGCCCCAGGACCAATATAGATGACAGGACACAATACCAGTGAAGGAGTAAGCCACTGTTACGTCTCATTGCGCATAGTTCCATGTTGTTCTAAACTTTCTGTTTAACAATGAGGGAAGATTCTGGAGATTTTCTTCTCCCCACTGTGGCTCTGTCCTCAAAAAATTTAAAGGGTTATCCTGCGTAAGAGAATGTCTGTCTGACTGGGTAGCTCCAAATGATATAGCTGAGATCCATGAGTAGAAGGTATAGGAAGACAGACTCTATGTAAAAATAAGAAACAACTTTTAAATAATATTTACGTAATAGTAAAATGAACTTCATGTTTGTAGACAGCTACTGGGGTTCCCTTATGTCTTTTCTTCTCCAAACTAAGTATATTCTGTTTCTTCAACTGATCCACATGAAACACAGTTTCCAGACCTTTCATAAAGTGGTGAGCTCCCCATTATTGGATGTATACAAGAAAAATGCCTTCTAACTCTAAACTGAAAATCCTATGATTCTATGTTTTAGATGAGGATTCTTACATCTTTACAGGAAGTGAAATGGAAAGTGGTTAAATGGAATTGGTTTGCAAGAGATCCCTAAACCTAACTAAACACGATTAGTAGGAGTTGGAGTCAATGGAGATCAAACTGCTCCAAACATTTTTATGAGTACAGGAGAACCCTGGAGGGAGGGATGAGCTGTAATATACCTGGCCTCCAGGCAGTGGGAGCTAGGGTAGTCAATGTTACATATTTATAATAATTTATACTATATTGAACTCTAATTGACTTTGGAGGTCAAACTCATTGGGGCAGGGTAAATAAATACTTGTCCTATGCTTCTGTATCTCCTTGAGTGCCTCTCATGATAGCTAAGCACTTAGTAGGTACTATCAAGAAGATGTGAAATTGAATCAGGTAACTCCTGAGCAAATCTCCTATCAACTCCTAAAATACTTGAGTTCAAGATTGAGTTCCCTTATGACAGTGGCACTAGAGGTAGTTCTTGAGTAACCCCTAGCAGTGTATGATCCAAACAGAACTCATTTTCTTCATATCTAAGTGCACCTCTCTCACAAACTTCCCAATTTTTATCAAAGGGACCTTTATCTTTCTGTTGTTCTTGTAGCTGAGTCATTTCAGTCATGGCCAACTTTCTGTGATCCCATTTGTGGTTTTCTTGGCAAGGATACTGGAGTCATTTACCATTTCTTTCTCCAGCTCATTATAGAATGAGAAAACTGAGTCCAACAGGGTTAAGTGACTTGTTCAGGGTCACACATATAGTAAGTTTCTGAGACTGGATTTGAACTCATCTCCCTGACTCCAGGACTGGCACTTTAACCACTGCACTACCTAGCTTCCTTCTACCCATCTAGTTATTGTGTTTTACAATATCAAAATCATCCTTGACCCTTCCCTCTCCTTCACTCCCTTTATCCAATCAGTTGCCAAGTCTTATGGTTTCTATCTCAACTCAATGATCTGAATCTATCACTCCATTCACATGGCTGCCACCATGGCTTAGACCCTCATCACCTCTCATCTAGACTATTATAATTATTTCCTAATTGGTCTTCCCATATCTATTCTCTCTTCTCACTAATCCATCTTCCTCACCATTGAAAAATTGTATTCCCAAAACATAACTCTATGTCACCCTTCTGCTCAAAATTCTTCAGTAGTCCCCCTAGTGCCTCTGGGATAAAATACAAATGCCTTATCTTGGCATTTAAAGGACTCCCACTGACCTTTCCTGATTTATTTTGTAATATTCCTCTTCACACATTCTCCGTTCCAGTCAAATGGACTCAATAGCTGTTCTCCAGATTTGTCAGTTTCTCATCCCTCTCTGACCACCTGGAATGTACTTCGACTTGTGTTTGTCCTTCATTTTTGAAGAGGACCATGACATCAGGGAATTGATGATGTGACTTGCAGTTGACTGTGATTTGAGTGAGGAAAGGCTGTGCAAGGTCACCAGCCTCACTTTCTCCTCCAAAGTCATCTGGATGCAGTATTGAAACACTGGAGAACATAGGAATAAATGGAACTTTCCATAAAATAATAAGCAGAACCTTCAGTCAGCATTATATGCAATGAGGATAAGCTAGATACATTTCCAATAAGATCAGGGGTGAAACAAGATGTCCATTTTCATAACTGTTATTCAATATGGTACTAGAAATGTAAGCTTTAACAATAAGAGAAAAAAAAGAAATTGAAGGAATTAGAATAGGCAAAGAAGAAACTAAGTTTCTTTGCAGATGATATGATGATATACTTAGAGAATTCCAGAGAATCAAATAAAAAACTACTTGAAATAGTAAACGACTTTGGGCGGAGCCAAGATGGTGGAGTAGAAAGATGCACATTTACGAGCTCTGAACCCACAGCGCATAGAATTAAGGTAAAAAGAGATCCCCATAAGTTCTGAATCACTGCAGGGGGTGCATAATCATAGTGGAAGAGATTTCCGTTCCAGAGAGCCCTGGAGAGCCGTCCACAGAGTCCATCGCACCCCAGAAAGCGGACCCCACCCCAGCACTGCCCTGGCCGTAGCCCCAGAGAAGCTGACCGAGCAGGCTTCAGGGACAGAGGCTCCGGCAGCTGGGAAGGTCCCTCTGCCCACAGAAGCTACAGGTCAGTGAGAGAGACGCCTGGGCTGGAGGAGGGGAGCGGAGTGTCTCTGTGACTCGGGCCCCCTTGGGAGGAAGCGGAGGCGGGAGAGACGGGGGCAGGAAGCAGCAGAGGCAGAGGCGTGGGTGGCAGCGGAGGCAGCAGCGGCGGCGGCGGCCCGGGACTTCCCCAGCAGCAGGCAGGATCTTCATTACTGAAAGTCTCTGCATAAACAACCTGAGGGAGCTGAGCCGGGGAGACGGCCCTGCCCCACCCCGCTCTATTACTGAAGGCCTCTGCATAAAGCCCCTAAGGGAACTGAACTTGGGAGGCACCCCCCCCACATCCTCTCCATTCCTGAAAGTCTCTGCATAAAGCCCCTGAGGAAGCCGAGCCTGGGAGGCGGCCCTGCCCCCACCCCAGCACCAGAACTAAAGCTCACATTGATTTGCAGCTGGGCGGCATGGAAAGCACATTTGAATCTCAGACCCCAAGCACTAGCTGGGCGGATCTAGGCGGAGGTGGACAGGAATCTCAGAAGTCAAGTAACTGGCTGGGAAAATGCCTAGAAAAGGGAAGAAAAATAAGACTATAGAGAGTTTTTTCGAACAGATGCAAATGATCCCGACTTTCGGATCTGACGAGGAAATATTCTTGCCATCAAGGAAAGACGTGGAGGGCGGGGCCTCAGTACCCCAGACATCCCAGGGGGATGTCGGGTGGGCTCAGGCCTTGGAAGAGCTCACAAAGGATTTTGAAAAGCAAGTTAGACAGGTGGAGGAAAAACTGGGAAGAGAAATGAGAGAGATGCAAGAAAAGTATGAAAAACGGGTCAATACCTTGGTAAAGGAGACCCAAAAAAATGCTGAGGAAAATAACACCCTGAAAAATAGGCTCACTCAATTGGCAAAAGAGGTTCAAGAAGCCAATGAGGAGAAGAATGCTTTCAAAAGCAGAATAAGCCAAATGGAAAAAGAGGTTCAAAAGCTCACTGAAGAGAATAGTTCTCTCAAAATTAGAATGGAACAGATGGAGTCTAATGACTTTACGAGAAACCAAGAAATCACCAAACAAAATCAAAAGAATGAAAAAATGGAAGAGAATGTGAAATATCTCATGGGAAAAACAACTGACCTGGAAAATAGATTCAGGAGAGACAATTTAAAAGTTATGGGACTACCTGAAAGTCATGATCAAAAAAAGAGCCTAGATATCATCTTCCATGAAATTATCGAGGAAAACTGCCCTGACATTCTACAACCAGAGGGCAAAATAAGTATTGAAAGAATCCATCGATCACCACCTGAAAGAGATCCAAAAAGAGAAACTCCTAGGAACATTGTGGCCAAATTCCAGAACTCCCAGCTCAAGGAGAAAATCTTGCAAGCAGCTAGAAAGAAACAATTCCAGTACTGTGGAAATACAATCAGGATAACTCAAGATCTAGCAGCTTCTACATTAAGGGATCGAAGGGCATGGAATAGGATATTCCAGAAGTCAAAGGAACTAGGACTCAAACCAAGAATCACCTACCCAGCAAAACTAAGTATAATACTTCAGGGGAAAATATGGTCTTTCAATGAAATAGAGGACTTTCAAGCATTCTTGATGAAAAGACCAGAGCTGAAAAGAAAATTTGACTTTCAAACACAAGAATGAGAAGAAGCATAAAAAAGTAAACAGCAAAGACAAGTCAGAAGGGACTTACCAAAAGTGAACTGTTTACATTCCTACATGGAAAGACAATATTTGTAACTCTTAAAACGTTTCAGTATCTGGGTAGTTGGTGGGACCACGTGCGCGCACACACACATACACACATGCATGTACATACAGAGACAGAGAGCACAGAGTGAATTGAATAGGATGGGACCATATCTTAAAAGAAATTAAGGTAAATGGTGAGAGAAATGTAGTGGGAGGAAAGAAGGTTAAATAGAATGGGGTATATTATCTCTCACTCAAGAGGCAAGCAGGAGACTTTTTAGCGGAGGGAAAAAGAGGAGAGCTGAGAAAAAAAAAAACAAGAAGTTTACCCTCATCACATTTGACTAAAGGAAGGAATAAAATGCACACTCATTTTGGTATGAAAACCTATCTTACAGTATAAGAAAGTGGGGGAGAAGGAGATAAGCAAGGGGGGGGATGATGGAAGGGAGGGCAAAGGGTGGAGGGAGCAATTTGAAGTCAACACTCGGGGAGGGACAGGATCAAAAGATAGAAGAGAAACAATGAGGGGCAGGATAGGATGGAGGGTAATTCAGTTAGTCTTATACAACACGACTATCAGGGAAGTCATTTGTAAAACTACACAGATATGACCTATATTGAATTGCCTGCCTTCCCAAAGGGAATGGGTGGGGAGGGAGGGATGCAGAGAATTTGGAACTTAAAATTTTAGGAACAGCTGTTTAGTATTGTTGTTGCTACTAGGAAATAAGACATACAGTTAATGAGGAATAGAAAGTCATCCGGCCCTACAGGACAAAAGAGAAGATGGGGCAAGAGAAGGGAGGGATGACAGAAGAGAGGGCAGATTGGAGATAGGGAAAATTAGATTGCTCGGTGGGTTGGGGTGGGGTGAGGGGAGAAAAGGGGAGAAAATTTGGAACCCAAAATTTTGTGAAAATGAATGTAAAAAGTTAAATAAATAAATTTTAAAAAAATAATAAACAACTTTGGCAACGTTGCTGGTTACAAAATAAACCCAGATAAATCATCTGCCTTTCTATATATTACTAACAAAGCCCAACGGCAAGAGATAGAAAGAGAAATCCCATTTAAAGCTAAGGTAGACACTATAAAATATCTGGGTGTCTATCTGCCAAAACAAACCCACGGACTTTATGAACACAATTACAAAACACTTTTTCATACAAATAAAATTCACCCAGAAGAACAAAAGGTCCAGAATATCAATGAAAAGAAATACTAGGGAAGGTGACCCAGTCCTACAAGATCTCAAATTGTATTACAAAGCAGTAATCATCAGAACCACTTGGTACTGGCTAAGAAACAGAGGGGTAGACCAGTGAAATATGTTAAGTACTCAAGACACAGTAGTCAATGAATGTAGCAGTCTACCATTCAATAAACCCAAGGGCCCCAACTTCTGGGATAAAAACTCACTGTTTGACAAAGTCAGTTGGGAAAACTGGGTAACGGTGTGGTGGAAACTGGACATAGACCAACGTCTGACACCATACACAAGAATCAAGTCCAAATGGATCCATGATTTAGGTATAAAGGCTGATACTATAAACAAATAGGTGAAGCAAGGAATAGTGTATTTGTCAGATTTGTGGAGAATGGAGATATTTATGACCAAATAAGAGAACATTATGAAATGCAAAATAGAAAATTTTGATTATATTAAATTAAAAAGATTTTGCACAAAGAAACCCAATGCCACCAAGATTAGTAGGGAAACAGAAAACTAGGAAAGAATTTTTGCAAGTAGTGTCTGTGATAAAGTCCTCATTTCTAAAATATATAGAGAGCTGAGTCAAATTTACAAGAATACAAGTCATTTCCCAATTGATAAATGGTCAAAGTATATGAAAAGGCAGTTTTCAGAGGAAGAAATTAAAGCTATCTATAGTCATGAAAAAATACTCTAAATCACTATTGATTAGAGAGATGCAAATCAAAACAACTCTGAGGTACCACATCACACCTATCAGATTGGCTAACATGACAAAACAGGAAGATGATAAATATTGGAGACGATGTGGGAGAGTTGGAACACTAATTCATTGCTGGTGGAGCTGTGAGCTGATCCAACCATTCTGGAGAGCAATTTGGAAGTATGCCAAAAGGGCTACAAAAATGTGCATACCCTTTGACTCAGCAATACTGCTTCTAGGACTGTATCCCTAAGAGAACATAAAAATGGGAAAAGGTTCTACATGTACAAAAATATCTCCAGCAACTCTCTTTGTGGTGACCAAGAACTGGAAATCAAGGGAATGTCCATCAATTGTGGAATGACTGAATAAACTATGGTATATGAATGTAATGGAATATTATTGTGCTATAAGAAATGATGAACAGGAAGACTTCAGAGAAGCCTGGAAGGACTTATATGAACTGATGCTGAGTGAAAGGAGCAGAACCAGGAGAACTTTGTACACTGTAACAATCACGGTGTGCGAGGAATTTTTCTGGGAGACTTAGCCCTTCACAGCAATGCAAGGACCTAAAAAATTCCCAGTGGATTCTTGAGGCAAAATGCCTTCCCCATCCAGACAAAGAACTGTGGATTCAGAACACAGAATTGAAGCAGATTATTTTCTCTTTTGTTATGTTTCGTTTTGTTTTGGTTACTCTCATGGGCTCTCCCATTCTTTTTAATTGTTCTATGCAACATGACTAATGTGAAATATGTTTAATAAGATGTGTATGTGTAGAACTCCCCCAAAAAAGTGAGTCAAGGAATGGCCCCTTTAATTAGAAAAGAAATCAAGCTGGGAGGGAAAGACCCTCAGGGTTTCTGTTTCAAAGAGAAAGAGTTGCCATTTACATTCTCTCTAAGCCAGGAGGGTCCAAATTACAGCCATTAAGAGCTTGGGCAGGGACCTATTGTGGTCCAATCTATGGGCTTCAGAGTGAACTGGCTTTGTTGTTTGGAGGGAGAGGGAGGAAGAGAGAGGGGGGGGGGAGGGAGGGAGGAGGAGAGATGGAGGGAGGGAGGGAAGAAGGAAGGAAGGAAGGAAAGAAGGAAGGAAGGAAGGAAGGAAGGAAGGAAGGAAGGAAGGAAGGAAGGAAGGAAGGAAGGAAGGAAGGAAGGAAGGAAGGAAGGAAGGAAGGAAGGAAGGAAGGAAGGAAGGAAGGAAATGATCTACCCAGTAAACCCCAAATTAACTGTGCAGCTTCTGGCCATAAAAATTTAATTTCCTTTGGAGAGGAGTAGGAGAGGAAGAGGGAGAGGGTAAGCTGAGTTACCCAGCTACCTGGGTCCCCATTCAGGAAGCTTGGGTTTACCTCGATCTCAAAGTATCCCTCTATAGCCTCCTCTAAAGCTTAGCTCAGGTTTACTCTCCCACACACAAACTTTAAGAAGGCATCTTCCCCAAGTCACCTAGTTTTCAGTACTCTCTCCTTCCTCACATAACCTTGCTAAATCCTCTTGAGTCTAACTTTGAAACATTTTTCACATACATGCTCTTTTCTCTCATGACATACAACCATCCTGGTCCAGGACCTTATCCCCTTGCACTTGGGTTATTTCAATAGCCTTCTGGTTGGTCTCTCTGCCTAAGGACTTCCCCACTCTAATCCATATTCTCCACACAGCTACCTTCCTAAAACACAAATCTTGCCATGCCACCTTTTCCTCATTCAATAAATTTCTGAGACTGCCTATTAACTCCAAGATCAAACAGAAAATCAAACATATCAAGTCCTCTGTTTGACTTTTAAAGATCTTTGCATCCTGGCCCTTTACTACTTTTCCATTCTTCCTATGTACCTCAGCCCCCTCCATGAACTCTGCCTTTCAGGGACACTGCCTTACTTAGGGGTGGAGAACCTGCAATCTTGAGGCTATTCCTGACCCTTGAACAAGAAATTCCTCCTCCAGCTTTTGATTCCAGGTATTTATTCTAGCTTTCCTCCATGCCTGGACCTCTCTTACTCTTCCCCATCTCCTCCTCCTCCTTCCAGCTTCTTGACTTCCTCCAAATCTTGGCTAAATTTCCACCTTCTAAAGAAGCTTTTCCCAACCCCCTTTATTGCTAGTAGCCTTCCCTCTGTTGATTTTGTGTAATTTATTCTGTAATTATCTTTTGTACATCAAGGAAAGGACTATTTTTTCTTCCTTTATATCCCTAGTGCTTAGCACAATACCTAGCACATAGTAGGCATTTTATAAGTGCTTACTGATTTGACTAGTTATTTGTGATTGAGGGATGATGAAAAAGCATTCATTAAATATCTACTACACGCTGAAGACCTGAGTTCAAGACCCACCTCTGACACATACTAACTGTGTGACTTGGGGCAAATCATCTAACCTCTCAGTTGCCCAAACAGTCCTCTAAGATAATAAATGACAGAGAAGATGTTGGTTTGCATTGGGAGAGGAAGTTTCACTACTGAGAGTTTCTAATACCCCTGAAATCAGAGATCTACGTACAGAAAGTCCCTACTGTCTCTCTTTTTCCTTTCTTCCCTCCAGTAGAATGTGAGCTCCTTGAGGGCAGGAATTTATTCCACTTTTGTCTTTTAGTTCCCAGTGCCTAACAGAAATCCTCATGTACAATAGGGGTTTATTTAGTGTTTTCTAATAGATTTTAATTGGGAAAATATAGATAAATCCCAAAGGATAAGAAGTCACACGAAGGTTGCAGTTTGCCTCAGTGGTGAAAGTATCTGAAGAAATCAGAGTTTTGCACATAGTCAGTGATTAATAACTGTTTATTAAATTGAATTGAATGATGCCTACCCTTTCTACCTTACAAGACTCCTGAGAGAATCACATGAGATAGTGGGTGTAAATAAGCATTGGAAAGTGTAAAGTGTTCAACAAATAGCAGTCTGGGAGGATTATCTGAGGCAGGACTTGCCTCTGACAGGATGAGTGGTTTGCAGACTTAAATAACAGTCTCACCACTTAAATGCCCTCTACTGCTGTTCAAGTTTCCGACCAGCTGTTTTAATTGTTTTAAAATTGTGTGTACACCACCGAGAACTGTGGGTAGCAGAAATCAAGAGAAGGCCTGAGTTATGTTGTTTTTTTCCAGTGTGACCTGATGAGTCAGAGATAGCCCATAGTTGCTGCTAGAATATCAGAAATACCCACTCACACCCTCCAGAGTAAAACCCCTTTTAGTCTTGACCTCATTTAAGGGATGTGGGAAGTTTTTGACATTTTCCCTTCAAAATGATTTCTCCTCTTAAGTCTCCTAACATGCCTCTTAGTTACAGTAAAGCCAATCTGCTGGCCTGAGATGGGTCTATGACCACACCGTAGTTCATGTGAAAAAACAAAAAACAAAAAAAACTTGGAGCTTTTAGTGGCAAGTTCTAGATGAGTTCATGGTATGAAGGATCAGCTGTCAAAATAACCAAAATGCCTTTATTTTGCATGGATGTTCACATATATATGTATATGTATGTGTGTATATATATGTGTGTGTGTATATATATATATGTGTGTGTGTGTGTGTGTGTGTGTGTGTGTATATATATATATATATATATATATATATATATATATATATATATATATATATATATATATATATGTTCATATGCACATCAGCAAGGTGAATCTCATTGTACCCTGCTCTGGTAGGACCACATCTACAGAAATATATTTGATGCTGTGCACCATATTCTTTGACAAATTGAAATCCTGGAAGGTGTCCAGTGGAAGATTACTATAAAGTTTAAGGAACTGGAGATGGTTAGTCTTCTGGAGAGAATGAGAAAGAATGCTTTCTCTCTTGAGGGACAATGGTTACTGACTTCATGATCACTGAAGGACTGTGGCATTAACGAGAGATTAGATTTAGTGTGGTTGGTAATAAGAGGACAGAATTAGTAACAATGGATAGAAGTTTGAGAAAGATAGATTTTATCCTAATATACACAACTTCCTAATGAATAAAGCTGTACAAAAACGGAATGTCCTAAAGTAGTGAGATCCCCATACCTGGAGGTATTCCAAAAAAGTCTGAATGGTCCTGCATCAAGGATATATAGAGGGAATTACTACTTCAGTTAGTGGTTAGGCTAAAGGATTCTAACTTGGCTTCCAGTTCCGAGATTCTACGACACTAACTTCCTTGTGTATCCTATGCTCATTCTTGCCTTTGGTCCTTTACTCACAGTTGCCCCTTTCTGGAATACTCCCTGTTCCTCTTTACATCCCCTCCACAAATATAAACCACACTTAGATGCCCATCAAAATTTAAACTCCTATGTCTCCTCTTTTTAAGGCTCTGCTCCCTACTAAGAAGTCCTTTTGCCCAACATTCCTGCTTATCTAAATCCTAGCCATACTTCAAGGCCCATTTCCAGTCATGACTCAGTCATGAAGCCTCTCTATCTAACGCCATCCAACAATGATTTCTTCATCACAGGTCACTGAACTAATTGTGTGCTTCGTGATTTCTATCCTACTGAGTACCTCAGCATATGCACCATTGTTTCTATCTGTTTCAAGCTGATTATTCTCATAGCACCTAGCTTTTATCCCAGGGATGGTCACATAGTGGGCCTCTGATAGACCCATCTCTCCTGTATATCATTCACACATTCTTTATTTTTGCTAGCAGTTATTTGTGCACATTTCCTATCTCCCCAAATCCATGGTAAGCTCTTTGATGACAAAGATGGTCAAAGATGGCCTCTTTGTATTTCCCTGTCCTCCCTCTTACTCCTTGCACAGGGCCTTGCACATAGTAAGCACTCCAGAAATTTGGGTTTGAATTGATTAAATAGGAAGCAAAATGTAAACCCAAGGAGAATTTAAGCCCCACTAGAATGAAGTTATGCCATGTAACTGGAGGAAAAGAAAGCACTAAATAAAATTTTTAAAAAAGAATGAAGCTGCTCAGGGCTTGGGACTGCTTATCTCCAGCATCTCTAATAGTGGACAACCCATAGTAGGTGTTGAATAAGTATTTACTGAAGCAAATTGAACAGCAGACAGTCAATATGTACTTGTCAAATTAAATTGTTTTATAATTGTTCTTCTCTCCCCTTGACATTAGCTGGTTTTCCGTTTAGGTCTTCAGCCTCTGTGCTGTGACTCATAGAAATGTATAGTGTACACACCTAAAAACTGGATACTCTCACAGTGCAGTACTCTGTCTATGACCTGCCCAAACAATGATGCAAAGTGTGGGTTTATTTAGGCCACTAAGGGACCCTTAACTTAGGCATTCCTGACTGGTGACATCGGTCTAGCCCAGGTGGAGCCCCCTGCATTTAATTTTTATTGACGTTATCTGGTTGTACGTCTGAGTGTCTGGTGGATGTCAGGAGCTATTACTTTCCTGCTGTTTCGGTGGCTATTCCATTAAAGAATCACAGTGCTAATGGAGAGGACCTTGGAGATTGTCTAGTTCAAAGCTCTCCTTTTATAGATGAGGAAACTGAGGACCAAAGTGGAAAAGCAGCACCAGAACTAGGTGCCAGGGACCAAGGCTCAGAAGCAAGGTGTCTTCTTGACTCCTCTTTCACCCTGATCCCCTCCTCTCCTATGCCCGGATGCCAAGTACTCTGCTTAAACAATGTCATCCCTAACCCATTCCTTCCTTTCCCTTTAATTTGTACCTTCTGCCTCCAGAATGGGCAACTAAGTGGTTCCATAGTGCACAGAGCCCTGGACCTGGAGTTAGGAAGCCTCATCTTCCTGAGCTCAGAATCAGCCTCAGACACTTACTAGCTGTGTGCACCTGGGCAAGTAAATCAACCCTTTTGCCTCAGTTTCCTCATCTGTAAAGTGATATGGAGAAGGAAATGGAAAACCATTCCAATATCTTTGCCAAGAAAACCCCATATGGGAACATGGAAAGTTGCACACAACTGAAAAACAATCCAACAGCAATAATGAAAACCTCCTGAGTCCAGAATATCTCAAGGCATTACAGAACAGGAGAAACTCAGTGCTGAGAAGAATCCAAGACCCCATTTACTTAGTTTAGACCATGCCTGCATGAGGATCCCCTCAATGACATCTCCAGTAAATGGCCATCTGGCCTCCACTTCATGACCTCTAGTGATGGGGAGTTCATTACCTCTTGAAGTAGTCCATTCTTCTCCTTGGAAGACTTCAGGTTTTTTTAACTTTTATTTTATTATGAACTGAATAAACATGAATATTTCAATATACAAAGAGGAAAAGGGGGGTCTTATTGTCAAACTGTGAACTTCTTACGTGGAGAGGTTTTTAAAACAGTGTTTATTAAGGTTGATGACTTTAATTGTTCACAAGTCTAAATCCACCTCTCTGTAGCTCCAACCTATGTCCTAGTTCTGCCTTCTGTAGCCAAAGAGAATGGGACTAGTTCTTCCTTTTCTACTAAAACCCTCTACTTCTCGTGCATGGGCTGTTTCCTAGTCACATCTTATCCATCTCGCATTTAATTTTCTTTTAATCTAATGCGGTACATTGTAAGTGTTCCTATTCATTTTCATCTTAGCTGAGTTTTTTTTAGCCTATTGGGATCTTTTGGAGATCTTGGATCTACCAGCCAAGGTATTAGATCTCAGCTTTGTGTCATCTGCAAACTGGATCAATGTCCCATCAATATCATCATCCAAATTTCCTCCTCTCCGTTTCTTCTCCACAACTTTGCTTCACCTCTTCATTCATCATCATCTGGACTCTTTACAAGAGCCCCCTAAGTAATCTCCTTGCTTCCAGTCTCTGTTTTTCAATCCTTCCTACACACAGCTATCAATATAATCTGCATAATTCCCCATGTCACTTCTGGCTCACCAACTTTTATTGGCCCCTCATTGCCTACATATCAAACTCTTTGGCCTGACACTGAATACCCTTGGCAGTGTAGCTCCAGTCTGTGCTTAAAGGATTTGTTTGCTTGTTTTTCATTCTTTTCTTCACCTACTCCATGTTTCAACCATATTGGACGCATGGCTGTTCTCCAGTCCCATGTTGTGCTCTTTTGTTTCCATGTGAGGAATGTTTAATCTCTCTGCTCCATGAATTCAACTTATTTCTTCCAGTGTCAGTTCAGGTAAGACCTCCTCCATGAACCCTTCTTTGATCCCCAACATGTCAACAGGATTTTTCTGTCCTCAAATGTTCTTATAGTACTCGATTTAGAGCTCCTCTTTGCCCTTATACATTCTGCCTTGTAGTAAACTTATTTGTGTACTAGCCGTAAAACACACACACATACACACACCTAATTTGATTGCAAGCCCCTTGAGAGCAGAGACTGTGTATTCCTAGCATACCTTGGGAATATTAGGTATTTAATAAATGGTTGCATAATTAAAGTAAATTTAGATTCAATTTTAAATCTAAATTTATATCCATCATTCAGTGTCCATCTCAAGTTCCATTTCCAGAATGTCTCATTCTCTTCCATTTGTATTTCCCATTTAGCCTATATTTTATTGTTTTTCTCTCTATGTGCATATCCTGTTTCCCCCACTTCCACGTTATTTGTGGTATGCCCCACAATACCTAGCAAAGAACTGGCCATATGGTTTTTTCTTGTTTTTCAGTTTTATCTGACTCTTTGTCACTCCATTTGGGGTTTTCTTGGCAAAGACATTGGAGTGGTTTGCCATTTCCTTCTCCAGTTCATTTTATAGGTGAGTAAACCAAGGCAAACAGGGTTAAGCGACTTACCCAAGGTCATACAGCTAGTAAGTGTCTGGGGTCAGATTTGAATTCAGATCTTCCTGGCTGTAGGCCAAGTGCTCTATCTACTGTACCACCTAGGTGCCACATGGTAATTTGGCTCAATAGATGTTTGTTGTTATGGGCTAGAGGATTTGGAGCTGAAAGATATTTTAGGCATCATTTAGTTCAGCCCCTTTATTATAGAAATTATAGCAACTACCTCCCAGGGTTGTTGTGAGGACAAAATGAGATAATATTTATAAAGTATTTTGTACACCTTAAAACACTATATAAATGTTTGTTATTGTTATCCTATTGTATATTGCTATTGTTAGAGATAAGGAAGCTGAGGACTGGTGAGGTAAGATAACCTGCCTGAGGTCATGTTTTCCAACTCAAAGTCTGGTGCTCTTCCATAACACATTGTCACTACTAATCAATCACCTTAACCCTAGAAAATTCAGTTGTTATGTGACCTTGTCCTGATCTTTGTGCCTCAGTTGTCTCATCTGTACCATGGGGGTAACATGAAGGCTGGGGGACCAGATCAGTTGATCTCTTGAAGAATTTTAAGACTACTTGATCATTTTGTTTAGAGGCAGCTAAAGCAGCACTGAATCCATTCAGTCAAAGGGCTGCACTTGAGGACCTAGAGGGCCACATGTGGCCTTGAAGCCGCAGATTCCTAACCCTGATAAAGGATACTCACCTGAGATCACAGCACTTCAGAGACGGATGGGACCTTTGGTGAGGATTTCATCCAAATCCTCCATTTTACAGGTGAAGAAACTGAAATCAGAGAGATTGAGGGTCTCCTGCCTTCCTCAAGGTCGCAGAGTTAGTGCCACGCAGGAGTGAAATGCAGGTCCCCTGTCTCCCAGTCCAGAATTCTGTGCTGTTCTTCTTGGTTCACAGTTTTGGTTTGTTTTTTTCCTGCAGCTTCTAGCCAATCGACCAACAAGCATTTATTGATTGTCAATCACATATTAGGCTAAAAAGACAAAAATGAAACACTCTCTGCTCTCAGGGAGCTTCCACTCCATCAGGGGAGACAACACAGCACATTTTAAAATGTTAAAAATAAACACAAGGTCATTCAAGGCTAGCTCAGAGACCAGCCCCTTGCAGGCACACAAGCAGCCTGTCCTTCTCCCAATATCCCCCGGGGGGGCACAAGGCTACAAAGTGTGTGTCCCCAGCTAACTTAGCTGCTGACAGAATCTGTGCCTCTGCTCCCAGACCTCCCCTCACCGAACAATTGCAGGCCTTGATTTCAGAGGAGCTGGAGCCCTCCCCGCTCCTTCAAGGTCACAGGCAGGCAGGGTCCTGAAGGAGACTGTAAGTGGAAGCCTGGAAAGATGGAGTATCTTTGGAAAAATTGAGAAGATTAAGTGTTTGCATAAGGGCACACACGCGCACACAGAGATGTGCGCCGATCAGAAAGGGAGACAAAGGCGAGTGAACGACACCAAAGTGAGTCCCAGCAGTGGACAGATGGGGCCTGCCAGACTCATGAAATCAGGACCCTATTCACAGAAAGGAAACACGTGCACACGTGTGTGGGTGCGGGCCCCCTCAGCCTTCCCAGAGTTCTGGGAAATGCCCATTGTGCAAAGCTAGGTTGCAGATTTCTTCCAGTTTTATGTGTCTGTTTTTCATCAAAACTGGACCTCTCTCCACCCCACCCCCCATCACCCTTTCCAAAAAGATAATTGTTTTACAAGTGTGAATTTTGATATATTGGATTTTTTTTAAGGGAAACTCTGCCAGTAGTGATGCCACACTGAAGACACACTGAGGAACAGTTAGCAGGCTGGCCAGCTCCTCCATCCTACAGAGCCCTATTGCTCAACCCTCCTTCCCAAGCTCACTTCAGCTCCTTCTCTGGGGAAGGTCAGTTAGATGGCAGAACCTGTCACACACTAGAAACTTAGTGTGTATTGAATGCGTGGCTGAATGGAAAGGGGTCTCTAAATGGGGGCAGGGAGGGGGTGACAAGAGAGTGTTCTGCCTGCCTTCCCACCAAAACCCAACATCAACTTCCGTGATAGTGATAAAGACTGATGACCAGAGTAGCCTTTAAAGTTTGTAAGGTCATATATGTATCTGTATGTGCATGATATATGCATATATATGTGTATGTGTGCATATGTGTATGTATATACAAGACATCCACAGATCATCCATAGATAGTGCAAAGAACACAGGCTCTAAAGTCAAAGGACCAGAATTGTGTAAGCGTATGCATATATGCAAGGTCTACATTACATACATATACATGCATATTATCTACATTTTGTGCATGTGCATGGATTGCACATGTCTATACCATAAAATACATGCATGTATTGATGAGTGCACATATACATCATATGGGTGTACATACTATATTTTATGGTCATATGTGCAATATATGCATATAATATGATGTATATATCATACAACACATGCTACATTCTATATAATACATATGTATACTATGCATATACATATTTATAATTACATAGCTTTATATTCCATATACATATACAATCATATACATGTTACATATACAGATACATATATGAAGGGCTTGGAAAACTTTAAAAGTCATTCTGTATTTGTCAGTTATTATTGCAATCTCATAAGATGAACAGAGGGTTTTTCAGGAGAGCAGGCAGAATTCTCTCTCTCCCTACTCCTTCCCAGCCCACTATTCCAAAGATCCACATATACATATATACATACATATGTATATAGACATATACACACAGGCATATGTACAAATATAGGTGCATTTATGTTACAGTTATTATAATCTCTATTTTACAGATGAGGAAACTGAAGTTTGGAAATGACTTGCCTATGGTCACACAGCTACTAAGTACAAGAGGCAAGACTGTATTATGCAAAGGTACACACATCGAAACAGACATCCATAGATAGTGCAAAGGCTCTAAAGTTGAAGGACCTGTTTAAATCCTGCCTCTGATGCTTACTACTTGGGAAAGTTACTTAGTTTTTCTAGTCTTTAACCTCTTTCTTTAAAATGAAATGACCTCATAATTAATATGAAAGTATGTTTAATATGAATGCATAAGTAGAACCTATATCAGATTGCACACTGTCTTGGTGGAGGGGAGAGGAGAGGAAGGAAAAAAAAATTCAAAATCATATGGAAGTGAATGCTGAAAACTAAGAATAAATTAATTAATTTAAAATAAAATAAGATGGACTCTGAGGTCTCTTCTGGCTCTCAGTCTATGATTCTCTGACTCTCTGAATGGTCATGCATATATACACACATGAGTGTGGATTTATGAACACACACACACACACACACACATATATATATATACATACATACATACATACATACATATATAAATCCACATACACACACCAGGAGAGGCACATCCCTCACACAAGAACACAATCAGATGTATAGAGCCATGCTTGCCTCCATATGCAGACGTGCACACATTACCTCCACATGTACCCACAGATACACCCATCTTTACCCCAGCCTATGACTGAGGCAGACTTAGCATTGCTGTCCTGGTCACGATTTCCTCAACGCCAGCTTTCAGGGTGGGTCCCACACAAGTCCAACCATCCAAGTTGTCAAACCTAGTGATAACCTCCATGTTCTAACCATAGTCTCTTCCTATGTTTCTCTCCAATCCGATTGAAATTCCTCCTTCCAGAGGTGGGTATAGGTCAGTGGATAGCAGCTGAGAAATCAGCTGTCATATTGACCTTTACGTTGGAGCAGGCATATTCATTCTTAATACTGATTTCTTGCTAGGAGGACAAAAGACATTTTACCTTTACAGCTCTCGTGTCAGGGTAAGGCCAGCATTCCAGTGGGCAGATTGGACAAACTACTACTAGATGCGATGCGAAGGACTCTGAGAAGGCCACTCCCTCAAAATAAATTATCTCATCTCCTCCACTGGACGGTCAAGGTGTCAAGGCTCTTCTTAGGGAGTTATTCCTGTGGGTTAAGACCCAGGGATGGGGAACCTGTGGCCTCGGGGCCATATGTGGCCCTCTAGATCCTCAAGTGTGACCCTGATTCAATCTGATTCAGTCAAAGGGACTAGAGGGTCACAGGCTGCAGGTTCCCCACAACTGGTAAGCATTGCTCTTTGCAAGATCCTTTTAAAAATGCAAATTCTCCTCCTGGGGAGGAGTAATAAGTTCCTAGGGAAGCAACATGGCATAATGGAAAGGTTATAGGTTCTGGAGTCAGAGGTCAAACCCTGACCCCCAATATTTACTATCTATATGACCTTGGATGTCTCTTATCTTCCCTGGTTCTCAGTTTCCTCATGTGTAGTGTAAAAGGGATGGGCTAAGAAATCTCTTAAATTTCTCATAGCTCTCATGATAATACAGAAATAATACTATAAATATATAAAATAAAAAATATATAAATATCTATAAGATAAAAATAAATCATACAGTAAACCTCAGGACAAATGACTGACTTTGCCAGACTTTTATCTGTGGTACAATGCAAGAAATGGGGTGTGTGTTGGGGGTGGGAGTGGCAGACTTTGCTTAGGGAATGAAGACCTTAAGAATTCTAGAAGTAGGATGTCTACAGACAAACTTCATTAACTTCACATTATGGCTTTGGGATCTAACTCTGACCAAAAATCCTTTGTCACTACCGTTGGTAAGCAATCATCACAGTCAGCATCACATCAAGTGAACAAATCAGGAATGACTTTCCAGCAGGTGATAGGTATCACTATTTTTTGTTTTGTTTTTAGCTCTGGGCTGTCATCAACAGGAGAGGAAGCCAAGAGTGGAAGTCAGTTGTCTGCAGAGGTAAAGTGCTACCAACATTAATTTAATCTAAAGGATCATTGCTTGGAATCAAACTACTTTCATCCCAACCTGTTGTTGTGTTGCCCTATCTGATCTGAAATCCCCCCACTGGAGTCACTCCTTTGGGTTATACAGCAAAGAAAGGGGCTTGGTCTCCACATACATGCTAACATATAATATTAACTAGGAGGAGCACTCTAAATCTCATGATTGTGAATAAATTCATTCATTTAATCAATTAATTAACAACCTACTATATGCCAAGCACAGTGCTAAATTCTGATTACAAAGAGAAAAATAAAAGAGCCTTTTTCTCAAAGAACTTATATTTCAAAGAGGGAGGTAATATATGTACATAAATATATACAAAAATATACAAAATAAATACACTAATACAAGAAAAACACTCAAAGTTTGGAAAGACTTCATGTAGAAAATGATGCTGGAGTTAGATTTAAAGGAAACAGGATTCCAAATGGTCAAAATGAGGAGAAGACACTTGCAGGCATGAGGGACAGCTTGTCCAAAAAGCACAGAGATGGGAGATTGACTTACCTGAAGAAAGCTATACATCACCAGGAACACAAGGCCAACCTGAGCCGCCATTATTCCTTCTCCAAGCCTCTGTCCCTTCTCTTGACCTGGTACAGCCCCCCCTTTCAGACTTGAGACCTGACCTCCAGAAATTATCTTCACTCCTCACACCCCCATGTAATGGAAGGTGGAAACTGACTAGCTGAATTCTACCCACAAAAAAACAACTTTTGCATAATTGGAGGAAGGAAATGAAAAATGAAGATGGTGATTTAGTAAGCATGACCAATGAAGTACTTCTTCCATTTGAATCTACATATTTTTATGAGGTATTTTCTTCAGCTATGAAAGCCAATTGAAACCAAGTTATCAAACTAAACTGACCTTAGAATCAGATCTCAAAATGGATATTAAACTGAGATTTTCAAAAATAATCTAAGTCAATCTCATACTACTCATTAAAAAAAATATATATATATATGTATATTTTAGTGAGGCTGAAACATTGTTAATAACAGAATTAAAAATTACTATTTATTCAATCTTTATTTCTTTTTAAAGTTATCTTTTGTGTACATTTTATAATTCATGTAATATGAGTATAAGCACATAATTTATAACTAAACAAGAATAAATTTGTACTTTGGGGGTACTAAGAAATATTTTTTTGATTGGGCAGAATTTTAAAAGTGTGGAGGTCACTGGGTTGAAGGATGAATGTATTTACAGGCAGTTCTCCATTATCTAAACCCATTCATTTCTGTCTTCCTCTTTAGAGCTTCCATTTGAACTATTTCACTGCTACCAGAGTATGCAATCAGAAACAGAAGTAAAATTCAGACTCTTTGGGACTTGTGAGCAGCCCCACTATGTTTAGGACCTAAAAGTTGTGGCTAGGATGAAGATCCAGGATTTTCTTTGGATTTCTATTCTCTGCACTCCCCTTGCCCATTTGTTCATGACTAACAATGACCCAAAGTCACAGAACCGGGGTTCCAATTCCATTGCTTACTATATAATCTTAAATATGCTACTTAACCTACAAAATAAGACAGTATAATACTAACTTCCAGGGAATCTAATGAAATGATAGAAAGTTTCCACAAAAGTGTTTTCAAATATAAATATTTGTCATTCCCCAAATCTGCTTTATATTTTCTTGCTTCAGCAACTTAATTAATTAATTAATATGAATAAATTTATAAATATACTGGAAATGCTAAAAAATATTTTGCTGATAGGACAGAATCAAAAAAGAATGGAGATCAGTGGGTGCAAGAACAGATGTATTTACCCTCTCTGCTTTTCAAAATCCTATCTGTCATTTCAGGTTTTTCTCAAATACAACCCCCTTCCTGAAGCCTTCCCTGGTCACCCCATTGTAAACAATGTCTCTTCAGAACTCACATAACTACATTTTTGCCTTTATCATATGATATTTCATATCATCATTCATAGGGTGATGCTTATTGGCAACTCTTATCTCCTGCCAATAAGCACTTTGAGGTTAGGAACTGTATCTTAAATCTAATATTAATGGATAAATGTTTGTTGACTAACACACAAGGCCAATTTAGTCTTGGGAAAAGTATGAAATTGGTGGTTCATTTAAATGTCCTCTCTTCTCTCCTTTTCCTACTCTATTCCTACCATATCTCGTTCAAGGACTCTCTCCTTCCCTTTTTATATCACCCTTCCTTTCATTTCCCCCAGTCCTCATGTGCTTTTTGTCTTTATTTTTTTCCTGTGTCTATGGAGAGAGGAGAATAAGTTTATGAACTATAGGTAACTGAGTTTGACTTCAATTCCTGGCAAAGTTCTAAAATATATTATTAAGGGTTTGATTATTAACCATGTAGAAAAGGAAGCAGGGATTATAGGTAGGAATCCTAGAGGAAAAAAAAGAACATAGTCTGGAATGGTCTGTTTTGGACAAAGCTTCTTCTGATTAATCTTACTTCATTTTTGGGACAAGGCTTGTAGTTGTTAGATCACTTTACATTTTGCTACTGGGTGATGGGGATGGGGGAAAGTGGGTGGAGTTCCTATATTTTGTAGCAAATGAATTGAACCTTGAATTAAGATAATAATAGCAATAGCAATAGTAGCTAGCATTTGTATAGTGCCTTAAGGTTTGAAAAGCCCTTTACAAATTTTATCTCATTCAGTCCTCACAACAGCCCTGGGAGGTAAGTATCATTATTAATCCCATTTTACAGATGAAGAAATTGAGGTTGAAAGAGGCTAAATGATTTTCTTAGGGTCATAGAGCTAGTAGGTTTCTGAGGCAGTTTTGAAACTCTGGCCTTCCTGACTTCAAATCCAAAACTCTATCCAAGGAATGGAGAGGCAGGCGTACATTTCAGGGCTGGGGAATTCATAGAAATGCACAAAAATGAGGGAGATGGAATGTTGAGTTTAGGAAATAGTAAACCAATTTGACTGGAACATTGCTTGTAAGAAGATGGGTATTGTGAGGTAAGGCTCATTATGGAGAACTTGAAATGTCAGACTGAGGAGTATGCATTTTTTCCCTAGGTAAACATGTAGCCACTGGAGGATCTGAAGAAGAATGATCAGGTTAGACATGTGGCTTAGGAAGGGTTCTTTGGTAGCTGTCATGGATGAATTGAAGAAGAAAGACCAGTAGTGGAACTAAATGACATGTAGTTGGAGTTGGAACTAGGGAGGTCTCCATGTACATATAGATGAGGGTGTGGACTCAAGAAATGTTGTAGAGATATAATCTGCAAGATTTGGCAACTGACTGGGTAAAGGGTATTGGGAAGAGGGAAGAATCAAAAATGATTCCATGGTTGTAAATCTGCATAATAGATCAACAAAAATAGGGAAGTCTGGAGGAAAGATGAGTGAGTTTTGGGGGAAAAATAACAAATTCTATTCCAAACATATTGTTCTTGAGGTGTTTATGTGACTTCCAGGTAGAGATGTTCAGCAAGAAGTTGATGATGTGGAATTCACAAAAGACGTTAAAGCTGGGTTCCATATGTATAATGGAACCCATGCAAGCTGATGAGATTGACGTGTGTGTGTGTGTGTGTGTGTGTGTGTGTGTGTGTGTGTGTGTGAAAGAGGAGAGAGAAGACAAACAAGAAGAAGAAGGGAAGGAAGGAAAGAAGGAAGAAAGAAGAGAGATAAGGGAGGGGAGAAGAATGGAAGGAAGAGACAAAGCTTGGGACAAGACATTGGGAAAATCCATGCTTAAGTGAGGCAAGATGGAGAGTAATTCATCAAAAGAGTCTGAGAAGGGCAGATTAGATAGAAGGAGAATTAGAAGAGACCAACATCTTGGAAGCTGAGGAAGAATATCCAGGAGAAAGAGGCATTTGACAGTGCAGAGAACTCAAAGTAGATGAGGAATGAGAAAAAACAAACCATTGCTTTTACAACTGAGACATCATTAGGAACCTTTAAGAGAGTTAAGATCAGAAGCTAATTTGTAAGTGGTTTAAAAAGTAAGCTATTTATGAGGATGTAAAGGCATCAGAATTAGACAGTTCTTTCTAGAATAACAATAAAAGGGAGAAGTGATCACTTCAAGAAAGAGCAAGGTGAAGTGAAAGATTTTTTTTAAGGATGAGAAAGACTTTGCAGATATTAGGGAAGGAATGAATAGAGAAAGAATGAAAATTAGAGAAAAGGAGTCAAGCTCCTGAGGACACAGTAAAAGAAGAAATTAAGGAAACAAAAAGGAACTTTTACCTTGAGAAAAGATGATCATCTTTTGCTCTGAGATTAGAGCAATGAAAGAAAAGTGGGGTGAAGTCATAGAGAAATTGTATGGTGTGGAATAGGGAAAATGAAGGAGATTGAAATGAATGACTTCTATTTCTCTTTAAAAATGGGAAGTGAAGTCCTTTGCCAAGAGGGAGGGGGAGATGGTAGTGAAGTGAAAAAGGGAAACAGTGACTGGGGGAACATAACAGAATATCAGGGAGATAGAAAGAAATTGCTTTGAGGTTCATAACAATGAGGATCCAATTAAGATTAGATACTGGAATTGGTCGTAGACCCTGTCAGCACAGTGTCATGATCTCTTCCCATAACATTCAGAAACATAGAAGGAAAACTAGAGAAGGCAGGTGGTGCGAGTTACTGAGAGGTGTGCTGGAGCCAGCTCGAAAGAGAGATCAAGAACCCAATCATTAAATTTTCATTTTGAGCATTTACACCTTGAAAATTACCAAACTCTATCAATTGGGTTGTAGATGAAGTAAATATAAACATACCATATATATATTTATTTTTTATTAACTTTGAATTGATGTTGTTTGTACTTAGATATGTACTTGTCTCCACCATTAGAATATAAGTTTTTTCTGAAGAAACATTCTTTCATGCTTTGTACTTATATCCCCAGAGTCTACGTTAACGCCTGGAAAATAGAGGGTGATTAATAAATCCTTATTGATTGATTGATATACAATGCTTTCTTTCTCCTTTGCTAAAGGGATTTCAGTTTTAGGGAAGGCAGGTAAGGGAGGCATTTGAAGAAAAATCTGCTTGGCACTACTGAAATTTTACTTTATAAACAGCTACCCTCTCCAGTCCACAGGTACGCTGACCTGTCTCTGACACCCAAAGCAAAGTTCACCCCCATAGCTCCTGCACATAGTGCTATTTTCCCATCCTCTCACTGCTCAGGATAAATCTCCCTTGAGAAGAGAACTGTGCAGGTGTTGTGAAGGATTAGAGGAGATCAATGAACATGGGCTCATTCCCCCTCACTGGACTAATCGGTTGGTTTTCACAAGCACTTTATTCCTATGTCATATCAGCCAAAAACACCTCCTTGCTGTCTCTGGATCCGCCTCACACCAGCCAAATTGATTATACTATTTGGTTTGTTTTAGGAAGAGAAACAGAAAGCACCTTTGCCCTCCCTATAAAGAGAAAGCTGCACCAAGCAAACCGCCAGCCACTTCTGGTTCTGATGGCTTCCCAGGGCAGGCAGGGTTGCCTGTTGAGTTCACCTAATGTTTCAGAGAAATTTAATGATTATATCAAACACTCAACCTCCAATTCCAAGCCATTGGCAAGAGGGCATATACCCAGCCCTAGGAGAGACAAACAGATGTTGAGAGTTGGGGGTTGGGACTGTGTGGGATGGCTCGGATCCCTACTTAATTAATTACTCAGAGTCCTCTCAAAGTGATGACAGAAAGTTTATTTATTCGATTCTCAAGAAGCGGGGCCATTCCTGTACCAGTTCACCTGGAGCAGGAAAAGACAAAGACAAAGGAGAAGCAATAATATATATAGATTCTAACACAAGTCCCTCTTTCCCCACTGACCATTATCCTCATTAGCTGAGAATATGATCTTACATTCCAGATGCGAAATCTAGCCAATCTCTTTTGAAATGAAGACATCGAAGAATTATGTAAGTTTCATCCAGTCATTGAGACCCTAATGTACTACACAGTTTTATGTCCTTATATGGAATTATTCCAACTCTAAAAATATTGTAACCTTGAGCTTCTCAGTCTTTCCTCACCCCTGGGGGAAGAATTACAATCTGAGAAGTCTTCACTAAACCTATTCCACTCAGGACCATTAGTTGGAAAATTTTAGATGGGTACAGGGATGCCCTCCTCTGAGAAGTAAAATACTGGAACTCAGAGCTAGTGGTAGTTCAATGGATAGAGCACAGGATTTGGAATCAAGAAAACCTAAGTTTAAATTTTTTCCTCTGACACTTAATAACTGTTTTTACTATGGACAAGGGGCAACTAGATGAATCAGTGGATAGGGCATTGGGCCTGGAGTCAGGAACACCTGAGTTCATATCTGGCTTCAGACACTTACCAGCTGTGTGATCCTTGGAAAGTCACTTAACCCTGTTTGCCCCAGTTTCCTCATCTGTAAAATGAGCTGAAGAAGAGAATGGCAAGTTATTTGCCAAGGAAAGCCCCATGAATAGTACGAACAGGGTCACAAAGAGTGGGACTTAATTGAACAACTGAACACCACCACCACCACTCTGGGTGAGTCAATTAGCTCTGTCAGTAAGTTTCCCCATTTGTGAAATAAGGATGTTAATAATAGCACCTAACTCCGGTAGTTGGTGTGAGGACGAGGTGAGATCACACATGTAAAACGCTTTGCAAACCTTAAAGTACTATAAAATGCCAGCTATAATCTGGACTCAATGGACCTGGATTCAAATTCCAGCCCTTCTACTAGCCATTGCTATGACCATGGCAAGTAGCATAACTACAGTTGTTTTTTTTTCTCTAACTATAAAGTGAGGGGGTTAGACTGGATACCGCCTAGATTGTTCCATCTTGAAATATGTGATTCTTTTCCATCCAAGTCAACAAATAGAACCACAAAATGTTAGAGCTAAGAAAAAACCTTAGAAATCCTAAGTTCAACTCATTCACTGAAAGGTATAATTGGAAACCCAATGGACTTAGAGCCAGCAGACATGGGTTAAAATCCTGGCTTTACCACTCACTTTGAAATCTTGGCAGGTCATATGACCATATTGAGTCCTATTTTCCTGAATGCAAAATATCTGCCTAAATTGGATTGCTTTAAGAGTCAAATGAAATAATAGATGGGGAAGTGCTTTGTAAATAGAATGTTTTGCAAGTATAAGGGATTACCTGGATTTTGCAATGAATAAAGATCAGGGAAGTTAAGTGACTTCTTCAGAGTCATTCAGCGTATTTAGTGGCAGACTAGAAATGAGGTCTCCAGACTCCCAGTCCAGCACATATTTTACTCCAGTACGCTGTCTTCCTAAACGGAGAATATAGGGATGATGAATACAAATACAATTTTCAATTTTCCTATCAAAGGCAGCATGAATGAATGAAAAAGTATATATTAAATGCTTATTTTTTGTCAAATGTGTGTGGGGGGTGTTAGGAATACTAGAACAAGACAGTATTGATCTCAAGGAGCTTACATTTTAATGGGATGGATATGATAAATAAATCCTATTCCAATTAATTCAATCCAATCAATATTTATTATGTGCTTTCTATGTACAAGATAAACACATTTTAAAAACCATATTGGGTTCAAAAAATCAACAACAAGCCTCATGATGGAAAATGTGATCCACCTTCAGAGAAAGACCCAATGGAGTCTGAATGCAGATTGAAGCAAACTATTTTCCACTTTCTTGTTTTTGTAGTTTTTTCTTTTTATTCTTCTTTTACAACATGACTAATATGGAAATGTTTTACATGACTGCATAATATATGATATAGAAATACATTAAAAATGTAATTTTTACTTTATATAATTATATATATTATAGCATTATATTAGGTTATTATAATATACTGCATATTTTATATATAAATATAATATATATAAACATATCAAATTGCTAACTGTTTTAGGGAGGGGAAAGGGAAGGGAGGAGAGGAAGAGGAGAGGGAGAAAATTTAGAATTTAAGATTTTATATTAAAAAAGGACATTAAAATTGTCTTTACATGTAATTGAAAAAATAAAATAAATCAGTTAAAAAAGTACAACAAAATTAATCCACGGGAGACAATAATGAAATGTTGAACTTGATAACAAGACATTCCAGGGTCTCCACCAGCCTGTTCTAGCCTGGATACATCTGTGCACTCTAAGAGTCTTGTGATCTCAGGAGCTTTTGCTCTCAACAGTAGAATGTCCAGGCAGATATGCCATACAGTCCACTAACTCATCAAAACACACACATTTTTCTACGAAAACAATGGCATATAAAGGACTGCAATACACATTAACAACTTGCAATAATTTTTAGGCTAGAGACAAAGATACCAAAACACCAGAAAGCCTCTTTAGCTGCCACGATAATATTCATAATAACAGCAATAATTAATTTAGAGCGAGAGGCCATTGGATTAGTTTTTACCCTCGTTTTACCCATAACAATGAAGGCATGGAAAAGTTGAGTGACTTTCCCAGGTTCATACAGCTAGTAAGTTCCTGAGGCATCATCTAGACCCGTGTCTTTGCTCTGTCTACTAAGCCATGTTGCCTCTCTATATAGTATCTCATTTTTTTATTTGGACCTGTAATTTAACCAATGTGGGGGACTCCTGGTGTTGAAATTCCATTCACTGACAGAGGTCAACAACTAGTCATCTAAGGGCACTGAGAGGTTAATGCCTTGCCCAGGGTCATACAGTCTATATGCATTGGGACTTGAAACAAAGTCTTGCTGACTTCAGGGTCATCCTGCTATTCGCTATCCCATGACCTTGTTAGACAAACCCATTTAAAATCTGCTGCCCTTCAGAAGACTCTCAATAATAATCATTTTTTTCAGAGATTAAAAAGTAATTTCCACACAACAACCTCATGAAGTAAGTAGTACAGGCATTTTATCATTTTAAACATGGGAAAACTGAGACTCAAGGACTTGCCCATAACGTAGCTATTAAGTGACATTACCTATTCAGCTTAATAAATGCTCATTGCCTGCCTACTTGCCTGTTTTAATGTGCTTAAAATCACATGTTCTGAAGTCAAAGCTAGGACTTTGACTTTACTTAAGGAATTACCTCTAAATTAATCTCTTTTAATTGATAATGGAGCTATCAAGTTTATAGGTTAATAGGTTACTCTTCTCATTTCAAGGCATGGAATACTGTGATCTCCAAGAATGATGCTAATAGTGAGCATTTCAGACACCTGATAGATTGTCAGGATACAGGAAAAGAGATTTTTTTGGTCAGGTTAGCTGTCATTCAAACTACCCCTCAAGACAACCAAGGGCCACTGACTGAGTGTTCACTCTGTTGGTCCTATTAAAACTTCTCAGACTCTGGATCTTTCTAGACCCTGGTCCAGATTACATTTTTAGAACTCCTTTTCCTCACTCACCTTCCTCAATCAGTGTGGTACACAGCCCATATTTCTCTTTACAGCTCCCCTTTTTCATTATTCTGATTATATCACAGGAAGAGCCTCTAGTACTTGCTAATCTCTCCTTCAGAGCCAGGACTGGAGGCAGAGAAGGTAAGTTAGGCGAGGATATGCCTTTTGCTTAAGTCATTTTTCAGTCACATCCAACTTTTCATGACCCCTTTTCAGATTTTCTTGGCAAAGGTACTAAAGTGATTTGCATTTCCTTTTCCAATTCATTTTTCAAATGAGGAAAATGAGGTAAACAATGTTAAGTGACTTGCCCAGGGTCACACAGTTAGTAAATGCCTGAGGTTGGATTTGAACTCAGGAAAAAGAGTCTTCCTCACTCCACTGTGCCATCTAGCTGCTCCTAGAATATGACAGAGTAAATCTTTTAATAGTGGACATTATTTTGCTAATTTAAAAATGTTATTGATATATTTTGCCTTTATATTTTCATCCACCTTCTTTCCTGTAGCTATCCTTTGTAATCAAGTTTTTTTTTTAACTTAAAAAAAGCAGCTCAGCAAAACTAAATATATTAGCCTAGTCTGACAGTACAGTTACCTCTTCCACATCACGATTTTCCCCATCACAATTTGGATATATCACAAATTGGCATAAAAAATTAAATGAGAATTTTGGGGAAGTTTTGCAGAACCCACAGATGACGCATGAAGACCAGGAGATAACACAGAAACCATAAAATATGCATTTAGTATTGTATGACATCAATATATTTTATCTTTTAATATCATAATAATTCAGACTTCTCTCATATGAAAGGAGAGCCAAAAAATTTTGCATGGATTTTCCAAGTCACTAACCCCTGTGTGAGGAAGGGATAACTATATGCATTATTGCACGTTCATAGGTTCTTACCTCTACAAAGAAAGGAGGTATACTTTCTCTCCTCTTTGTTCTCCTCACCCTGAAACATTCCTCTACTCTCCCCATCATGACCTTCTAATGCCTCTACCTAAGGTAACTTCTGTCCCTCATTTATCAGCCCCTTTTTATGTGTCCTTCCCTGAGGCAGGAACTATCTTTCTTTTCCTACCTGTATTTGTATTCTCAACACTTAGCACGGTACCTAGCACACAGTAAGTGCTTAATAAATGCTCATTATTTCTGTTTTCTCTGGTGCCCAGCCTGGTTATTATAATTATTATAATTACACTGCCCTCAAAATTTGTTGTTATTTCTTTTTCCATTTACGTTGTAGATTATTAAGCTTTCAATGGACATTTTAATACTACCATAAACATGAGACACACTTGAAGATTTGTAGGTCTTTCAAGATCAGAGACTGGAAGCCTGTCTTTCTAGAGCTACAGGTGTTTCTCTTAAGAACATATGGCTTTTTTAGGGTTAGGAAAAAGAGTTGTGCTGTGATTTCATTAGTATGGGGCATTCTGATCAGTTAATCAATCAATAAGCATTTATTAAGCACCTACTGTGTGCTAATCACTGGGGATACAAAAAGAGGCAAAAACCAGTCCTTGCCCTCAAGGAGATGCAAGGCTTCTCTGGAACTTAGACTCTAAGAGAATTGTGGAAAAAAAACACTAAAAAGTTGATGAGTAAGACAGGGAATCCACAGGCAGTATGTCAGATACGGAATTTGAACGCAGGTCTTCCTGGGTCTACAGCCAGACCTTTATCCACTATACAACATCACCTCTCGTAATTTTTTTTAGACAAGATCAACGAGTCTAGTCTAGGCCTATATATTAACTCATATTTTTAGTGTTACTTGTGTGTAACCTGGATTTCTCAACCTCTCCATCATCTTCCTTGCAAAGAAAGGCACCCAACTTACAAAATCTCTTTTCCTCCACCCTAGCCCTTTCCAGAGTTTGCTGTTCTCAGTCTTTCTTCCTTTTCTGATTTCAGCTTCTTCCTTTCCCATACCCTGCCTGCTGCCCCCTTCAGGGCAGGTTCTCTCTGTCTTTAGAGGGAACAGAGAAGCAAGAGAGTCGGAAGATTCACGTTCAAATCCCAATATGGCTAGTGACTACTTACAAGATCTTAATCAAGTTATGTCTTCACCTGTAAAACGAAAGGGTTGGATTAGGAGATCTCTAAGGTCCCTTCCATTCTCACACTTCCAATCCTATAAAATTACTAATCTGACACACTAGCACCCTAATGGGAGAGAAACGTGGATACAAATAGCGCTTACACAAATAGATTATTGTGCAGGTCCGATAAGATAATGCACAAAAAGTGACTTGCTAACTTTAAAGCAGTAAATAAATGTTAGATATTATTATTATTCCAGCTCCCAGAATCCTTCATCCAGTCTATAGGTTCATAAAGTGGGTGATTCCATCCCCTGGGGGAGCTGGAACTATCCATGGGAGTGCAATTGGGAGGCACTGAATAAAAATAAGAGGGCCATAGAAGCATGAGGAAAGAAGAAAAGATAAGAATATTTTGGAAAACCAAATATATGTTTCATCTGTTGTATAACAGAGTTAAAATCATAGTGATTACATTATTTTCCAAATAAACACACAAAATGCAAGTTATAGCCAATCAGTGGTCAAATCCTCTGACAGGTCTTAACAAGCAAGTACTGGCAAGCAAGCATGTCGGCCACTGTCAGGAAGTCCAGTATTCATTGGCAGAAATAAGTGTGTGTGTAATGACTTTATAATATGATACTATACAATTACATAATGCAATATTATGTCATCAAAATTTCAGTGCAGGAAAAAACCCACAAATTTACAGTAAATTATTAAATTAGAGAAGCAGCATTTTTAAAAATGATATGTTTTTTGAAACAACACAAATTTCAAAATGTAGATTTTCAAGGGGGCATTAAGTAATTTTTTTAAAAGAAGGTGGTAGGTCAAATAAGTTTGAACTACTGGGTACAATAGTTATTTTTGTCCTTTCTATAGTATTTTATCTTGTAGAAACCAAATAATAAAATTGCATAAACAAGCCTGGATGAATTTGATGTAAAATTGTTTTGGCATCATTGGAAAAATGTACATATGAATCTACAATGTGGCTCTTCAAAAAGTTGTCTTTAAGAATTTTATGATTCATGGTTCTTCTCCCTCAAAATGCTGCTGAGCCCCACTTTAGACTAGATAGTCTGCCAAATGGTGAAGGCCTCCACTATTCATTCTGGGCCCGTTGCCCTCCTTTGGACCAGGCCAAGCCAACTGCTTCATTGGCTAGGGGCTTTATTGTCTTCCCTGGTGTCTGGGCCTGGGGATGTGGCAGGTAGTCCACAAGAAGCAGGACCCAGCATGGAAAGCAAGAGACAGCAACTGGCTGAGTCAAAGCCCAGGATCCCTGCTCTCCAGCTCGGGGATGAATAGCAAAACTGTAGGAGTATCATGTTCTCTCAGAACCTTCCAGTCTGTCTTTTTCTTTGAGCAGGGGAGGAGGAGAGGAGCAGGGATGCTGGGCACCTCCATGCAAATTCAGCTGGGCTCTCCTCCAGGGTGAAATGTGGCACCTGTTGTTTAGTTAAAAAGTCTCTCCAAAAGAAGGAGCATTAATGTGGAGAGCTGAAGTGGATCCCGAGTAATTAAGTGTATAAATTAATTCTTCCCCTAAGAAATGTTCCTCTCCTATTATTAGGTTTGTGTCTCAAAGGAGCTACATAAAAGTATCAGGCTTCCAGTTGTGTGTGTGCAGATGTGTGCGAGTGTGTGTGTATTGGTGTGTGAGCCTTGTGGTGGCCGCCTGCAGCCTGCAATTAAAATAAGTGACATGAATTTGTCTTTAAAAGAGAGATCTGTGGAAAACTAACGGATTGTCTGTCAGGGAGAGGTAAAAAAAATGAAATATGTCTGCCTCAGCCCACTGAATGGATGAATAGGAAAGTACTTGTCCATCCAAGTACCCAAAGGGATAAAACCCAATGATAGCCTTCTCAACTGCTTAGCACATAATGCATGTGCTGTTTGGATGCTAGTAATGTGTTTTTTACTTCTTCCTATCTAGGAGGAATGAATCAAATATGAGAGGGCTGGAACATGATTTTCAACCCATTGCTTTTGATTAAGTGACCGCGCATGTAGGTCCTGAGACTTGCAGTATTACTAATGGGGCATAAAGAGCTATAAAAAGGACAGACGGGGGCCCTACTTTTGTCCAAATGCCATTATCCTGGAATCAGAACCCTGAGTATAATATGTCCACTGTTAACCTTTTTTCCTGACAGAAAATTTTCTCCACTCACTAGCACCATGAATTATGCTGCATTTGGCCAGATTCTACTGAGTGATTACTTAATTTCAAGAATAGGGAAACTGTGCATGAAGCATCAAAATACCAAACCTTGGATGCAGATGGGTTAGGGGATCGATGGTGCTGGGAGAGTGGGAAGCATAAGAAGTCAGGATTAACTGTATTGGCCATTTGAGGATTGATAAATTTGTCATTTGTTTATTATTTTGAAGGGGGAGAGGTGGTAAGGGGTGAGGAAGAAAAGGGTGGTGGTAGAAAGTGACTTGAATATATCCAGATAAAATAATTCTTTACTTGTTTGTACATAAATAGAATGTCATAAAATATAGTGGATGAGGGCTGGCCTCAGAAGGAACCTAAACATACTGCTGGAGCAAGTCACTTAATTTCTCAGTGATCCCAAGCAAACTCTCTGAGCTGATAAAGTACAATAGAGTCACTGGTATGCATCAATGGAGATATTTTACACACTCTACATTTCCTATAAAATTATAGGTCCAGGACAAAAAAAGAACAGGCAGATAAGCAGACAAAATACATAGACATGTATACACATATATATATATATATATATATATATACAGATATATATTTCTAGGAGATATACAAACATGCACTCATACGCAAGCACATATACATATGTATTCTATAGCTAGATAAACAGAGATACAGAAAATATTTTACACAATAGTGCTTGGATAAAATGAAGTTAAACGTCAATAATGATCCATTGAGTGGACTGAAGAAACCTGCCAGTTGAGACAGATGGGTCCCAGAACAAAAGCAAGAGATAGAAAATGGGTTTTACCCTTTAGTTGGATCTCTCTTCCCTTGAGGCCTGGTTTGGTCACTGCTGGGCACAGTCTTTCACCTCCTCAGTCTGGGACCACTTGCCCTCCCCCAACCCCTTGCAGAGCTCCCCGGAGCCATCTCTACTCCAAACTTTGTGATATATTTTATTGCTCTCAGCAAGTTGTAGATTGTCCAACTGTTCTGTCATTTATCGTAAATGGCTCTGAAAAGAAAAAAGGAAAGGGATGGGGGGGAGGGGGAAAGAGAAAGACAAGAAAAAAAAATTCCACGTCGCTCTAACGTAGTCCTGAGCGTAAATCAAACATTCCCTGTCATGTTGATAGCTTGTGCTAGTCTAATGTATTTTATATTACTCAAAAGCTTTGAAACCCTGCAGCTTTCTTCATATAGGCCATTATGTGGTTATCATTAAATTGTCTTGCAAAGAACATTATCGGTAATTATGGCAGACACTAAAATCAAATGATCAGAGTGGGACCTTTAACACCAAGAGGAACCATTAGAAGTTAATCAAATAAAAGGATGAGAATAATTATGTTAGGATTAAGCAGTAATATGCCAGAAGTTATACACTTTGCTGACTATATATCTTTACTTCCAGCTTCCTGAATTTGATGTGTTTTTATATAATACTTTGGCACAGAATGTAAACGACAATATTTTTGTCATGCCACAAATGGGCTCGGAGGTTCATAGGCGGTTCACAGCAAAACAGCATCGGAGGCACGATGGTAATGATGAAGATAAAAATAATAGTGATAAAAAAAGTGCAAAGCTGGAAAAAAAATCCATCGGTCAATGAAGCATGGAGAGATGATAAAAATGTTTGCAACAGGCACAGGTGCAAGGGAAATTGTTATTGGCTGGTTACTTGGTCTTGGAGTGAAGAGAATTTCTGGGGTTGTCTTTGCTGGCTTTCAGCATGAACTAGCAGGTTTGCTCAATGTGTGTGAATACCGGATGGTGTGTGTGTGTGTGTGTGTGTGTGTGTGTGTGTGTGTGCGTGCATTCAAGAAAAGATAAACTGGGAAACTCTGAAAGAACATTGATGGAAACTGGATTAAGTCTGCTGGAGAGATATCCTAGGTATCCTAAGCCAGACAAATAGAGGCCTGGAAGACCTTCAGTCTCAAGGGTTGATTCCCACCTTTAAATTTCAGCAGGGGAAAAGACCCAAGTCACTGATGGGGCTTGGGGAAATGGCGTGGGAATGTTTCTGACTAGTTTGACCAACAGATTAAAGAGGAAGCTATAGGGGAATAGAATCTATGTGAAAAAAGAGTTTTCCTCTATCCTCACTTGAAAAAGTGTGCCAGCAAGAGGAGGCTTTTCCTCCCAAAAGATTGTGATGTCCCTAATAATAATATGATATATAACATAATAATAATTATATATAATAACATGTAACATAATAATAACTTATCAAGATGGTTTGTTCTTTGCCATATAAATAAAATTTAAAACTTGATAAAATCTAGGGCCAGACTTGATTTGATACATTTTCTCACAAATTCTGTTGCCCTGACATATTTCAGGATAACAGTCATTCTTTCCATTCAAACAGAGCAACCTCAGAAGTTCAAGTCTCAAAACTGCTTAATTCAATCATCATGAATATACTCTGTTCTCTGTCTTCATATCTTAAGAGTGGGCAGAGTACATGACCAGTTCCACAAATATGAGTTGAGGGGTATTCCCAATCCATATTCTTAGAGTCAGCACATCTCCCTTACTGATCTCTCTTTGCCTGAAATTATACTCCTAACGATTTATTCCTTCTAGTTAGTTCATATTTCCTTGTTAGAATGGAAATATCCTTAACATTTTTAACATGGTGGATACAGGAATTTGTTTGCTTGACTATGCATATTTGTTACAAGGGGTTTGTTTTTTCTTTCCTTTTTTTCTCAACTGGGTGGTATTGGTGAGAAGAGGTAAAAATAAATGCTTGATAATTGAATAAAACTACAAATAAATTTTTAAAAAATACTCTTGACAAGCGTAGTATATGGTTGCCATCTATCATTAACAATTTAGCATGAATTAATTTTTCAGCTTTTTCCAAATACAGTTAACTGTGGCCAGGATATGGTATAGGAAGAAAGTAGTATACATAGTTGGGATGATGGTAGAAAGATTTCAAAAACAGGATCTAGGGAGAGCCTGCTGGGGGCAGGATAGAGAACAGGCACAGAAAATAAATTTTGCCTCTTTCCTGATTTGGCTCACTGTTGAACCTGTCTCTATATCTCATGGAGATGATGGGAAATGAAAGTGGCAAAAAGGGAAGATAAATTCCCAAAAGTGTGTTATTTTTCTGCTCTAACCTATGGACTCAAGATTTAAACTCTAATGTTAGGGAGCTACCCTCTCCCTCACCCCAGCACTGCTTTGCTGGGAGGTCAGCATGGAAGCTGACTTTATTGTATCAAGTCTTCAAAGACGTTCTGAGCTAAGGACAGATCACCATGGCTGCCTGCCTACTGTCTCAGCATCAAAGGGAGATGCTCAACCATGTACTTCCCTGGGTACTGTCACTATTCACAAGTCAACTTGAGATTGATCAGAGCTTAGAGATATGTCCCCCTGCTGCAGTTTACCCCTGCCAGATTTATCTTCCTAATATACCGTTTGGCATATATCGAATCCCTTGGTCTGTGTTTTGTGACATTCATCTGGCATAAGGGAGTCCCTCCTTAGAGGACATAGGGTTCTTTTATTGACCCTTGAGTAGCTAGGTGACACAGTGGATAAAGCATTGGGTCTGAAGTCAGGAATGTTCATCTTCCTGAGTTCAAATCCAGCCTCACACACTTGTGACCCTAACCAAGTCACTGAACTCTGTGTCAATTTCCTCATCTATAAAATGAACTGGAGAAGGAAATGCAAACCACTCCAGTATCTTTGCCAAGAAAACACTAAATGTGGTGATGAAGAGTAAGACACAACTGAAAATGACTGAATAATAAATAAAAATTGATCCTTGTTTTCTACAACTGTACTCACTGTGCCTTACTCCCCTAATGTAGGTGCAGCTGTTAAGAGGTTAAGTCCTTGTCTGAGTACCCAGTTTATGTCTAAGGTCAGGCACAGATGTCAGGGGAAACACCCCCTTAATGAGTTTGGGTGCCAGAGTATCATATAAAACAATGTGGGTCAGTGGAATACCAAGCTTTATTACAAACAATGGGGAAGAGGGAGAAAAGGAAAGAGGAGAAAAGAACCTAACATACTAACTATGGCATACACACTAACATAAAGAATCACTCACCTAAGAGCAGTGCTAGGCTGGGGGGCACAGAGGCACAGGTCCATTTAGCAGAAAGGTATCCTCCTGCTGGAGGGTAGGGCTTAGGTATTTTATACTATGATTTTTGGGTACCCCACCTGGAGCTGGCCGATTTGCATACATTTGGGAAATATTATTTTTTTGAGGGTTATGTATCAGGGAGAAAAAATAAGCCAGTAGTAGACAGCTAAAATATTGTTTTGGGGATACAGCTGTACTGACCTTCAAAAAATATTATTGTCTATTTTTTCCATGAGTATGTTCTATTAGTTTACAGTCTCCCTTAAGGGGAGACTATCATGATAGCCCATGATCATCAGGCCTATACAGTGGATTTCCATGCATAGATTCTATAAGCTGCAGCCTCCTTTAAGGAGAAACTGTCACAGTAGTCTCAAGACCGCCAGGTGCAATCTTGTAACAGTCTGACATTCAAAGCCTGGACAATCCAACCGTTCTGGACCATCAAATGTCATTTGACTTCTGTCTTGCCCCTAGACTTCAATGACTCAGGAAGAAAGAGAGAGGCTGATGACTCTCTGCCTCATTTAAATCCAATTCACTCGCAAGCCATGACATCACCCATGAGATCATCTTAGAAAAAGAAGGACCAGCAACAGCAACCTCCCACACCTACCTTTCCTCTCACTATTCTCTTAAATGGGATCATAAAGTCTCAAACGAGAAGGAACCTTAAGGATCATCGCATCTGAGTCATACCTGAATAGTAATTACTTCTGTAAAATCCTTGACTAGTTGTTATCCAGATTTTACTTGAAGTTCTTCAATGATGGGGAACTCACTACTTTACAAGGAAGTCATTCATTTTTTAACTGTTCTGAGAGGATGTTTTTCTTGATAATCAGTTAAAAGCAGACACTGCTGTCCTTTGCTCTTGCCTCTACCCTCTGAGACCAAAATGAATAAGCCTAATCCCTCTTTGTCCAGAGGAAGACAATTGTTATCCCTATTCCCCTCCACCCCTCAACCAGTATGTTTTCCTCCAGGATAAATATTTTTCCTTCCTATAACATGCTTTCATCCATTTGTTGGAGAATACCATTCAAATCCTCCTCCCGAGAATGTATTTCAGCTTTTCAATGATATTCTTAAAATGAAACACCCAGGTCTGAAGACAATAGGCCAGAAATGTCCTGATAATTCTGGCATACAGCAGAACTTTTACCTCCTTCTTTATCCAAACACCACATGAAGCTGAAAACGATGTTCAAATTTTTGCTTTCCCTGTCCCACTGCTGTTTTATATGAAACTTGCAGTCCAGTCTACTGTTGTCTTTTTCAACTGCTAGCAATGTTGTTCTCAAAAACATCGGTCAATGTGGTCAATAGCAAACATAACAAGAACACAAACTCTAACTAATAGTAGCTAGGTGGTGTAGTGGATAGAGTATGGGGTTTGGAATTAGGAAGGCTTGTCTTCATGACTTCAAAACTGATCTTAGATAGCTGTGTGACCCTGACAAGTTACTTAACTGTCTACCTCAGTTTCCTCATCTGTAAAATGACCTAGGAAAAGAAATGATAAACACTCCAGTACACTCCCAAAATGGGGTCATGAAGGCTCACACATGACTGAAAAAATGGGGGTCATCAAACAACAGCAAACAATAGCGGTAACAGCAGCAGAAGGTCTGTAAGACTTGCTGTGGATGAAGTATTTATCACCCTGAAATATAGCTATGAAGAAGTGTTACCTCTCCAACTTATATAGGCTAGGGCTCAGGTAACTGGCAGGCAGACAGTCCTGTACCAGGCCTATACAAAACCTTTCACCTTAGAGGCAGTTAGTTGACACAGAGGGGAGAGCATCTAACCCGGAGTTGGAAAGAGCCAAATTCAAATTCAACCTCAGACACTTAGCTATATGAATATGGAAAAATCACTTACTTCTACCTGCCTCAGTTTCCTCATTTGCAAAATGACGATAATAATAGCAATCTTCCAGGATTACTGTGAAGTTCAAACGCAATAATATCTATCTGTAAAACACTTTAGAAACCTAAAGGTGCCATATGAATGCTAACTATTTTATAGAATTATTGTTTTTTTATCTTGATCTGACCTGAAAGAAATTATCCTTTGCTAGCATAAGCTTTGAGAACACCCACACACTGTGATAATACAGCAGGGGAGGACTTTAGTGTATGTCAGGAATCCAGTTACCCTGATAGACAAAAAGCAGTGAAGTTAGTCAGATGTGGCCTACTTTTGATGAATACATACTTGGAGCTTAGTGGTCACTATGTCCTTTTCTAAGTGCTCACAAACCTTCCCTCTAATGAGGCATGTTCCTAGGGATTTCATTTAGGGTCACTTGCCTGTAGTTTTAAGAATTCACTTTTTTTTGAAAACTGAAACATTATTTGCTCATGGCCAGTTCTGCAGCACCTCTCCTGTTTTCCATGCTTTTTCAGAGATCGTTGATACTAGTTTGACAATTATATCCACCAGTTCTTTCTGTGACCCCAGCTGATAAATGATTAAGAGATATAAATAGGCAGGTTTTCAGTGAAGAAATCAAAACTACATATAATCATCAGAAACAGTGCTCTAAATCATTATTGGTTAGAGAAAAGTAAATTAAAACAACTTTGAGATAGTATCTTGTACCTATCAGATTGGCTAAAACAATAGATGCCCTTCAATTGGGAAATGGCCAAACAAGGTATGATATAAGATTGTGATGGAATACTACTGTGATATAAGAAATGATGAGTTTGTTGATTTAGAAAAACATGGAAAGACTTGGACCTGTGAAGGAAGATGCTATCCCCTCTAGAGAAAGAAATGACAAATTGTAATATGCATAGTATGATCTTACATATATATATATATATATATGTGTGTGTGTGCGTGTGTATGTGTGTGTGTGTGTATGCTTACAGATATGTGTGTGCTTGCATTTAATTGTAATCTTCTCTAGGGTGCAGGGAAGGGAGGGAGAAAAATAAAATAAAATATACACATTAGAGAACAAATGAAAACCTAGAAGAAAGCACAGAAAAATTAGGTAGCTTTGAAAACAACGTGTAGCATTTATTATATAAGTTTTCTTGAGATGGAAATCCATTCATTTTATATTGATTCCTCTCATATATTTTCTTGTGTACATGGAAATGTTCTTTTTTTCTTCTCTCATTTTGTATTTAAGTTTAAAATGAATGAAAATGTTTTTTTTAATTTTACAAAGAAAAAAGTTCTTTCTGTGACTCATAATTCAGATTTGCTTAAATGAGTTCATTGAAAGTAGGAAAACACTCTCTCTCCAATTCTTCACTTGCCTTCATTCCAATGTTGCATTCCTCTTAGTCGTTCCAGCTTCTCTTGGGAGACAAAAGAGAAATCAAAAGTACTTGCCCAGTTCCTCCTTATCTCCATTATCCTTTATCATCCTCTGAACATGAGTTCTCTCTTTTCTGTGCTTTTCCACTTTAACCTTATATAGGGGGGTGGGGGGTGGAATACCCTTATCATTGTCTTTAGACAAGAACTTTCTGATCTACAGAGCTGTTCTACTCCTTATTCCTTGAACATGCTATTCACATTTCAGTCCCTGTGCCTTTACTTACAGCCTGTCCCTATAACCCCACAAGATCATGGGTATATTGCTGGCATATTCCCCAAAGATCACTCATTTTATAGATGAGAAAATTGAGACTCAGATATCTAAAGTGACTTTATCCAAAGTCTCCCAGACACTAAAGCACAAAGAAAGACTCTGATTGTGAGTCTTCCAATTCCAAAGCCAGTTCTCTAATGATTTTGCAGTGCTGCCTGATTATGCTAGCTGATGAAGCTCAAACGATAGTTTGACTCAGTGATAGTTCACTTGTCTACATCTTGGTCACTTATGTTGTATTTCTTATGTACTGTCTCCTATTAGTTGATTAATTAAGTAAGGTTTCAAGTTAAGAGGGATGGCCATCTTCAGGAATGCAGTGGAAGAAATGTCTGCATTGGATTGAAAGCTGGACTCAATGATCTAGAAGGTTACTTCTAACTAGAGTTGTCAAACTCACCCCTACTAAGACAGAGCATCAGAGACTTGCCTGTACTAATGCTAATGAGTTTATCATTACAGACTCAGACCTTCCCGTGTCCCCAAGCCTTTTGTCTCCGACCATCAGGGGTTACGATGCATGATCACAAAACACAAAGTGTCCAAGGGATGATGCACAGACACACAATACCACTATCACTCTGGTTGCCTTCCCACAATTCCCCATAAGGAAGAAAACAGACACACCTCTACATCAGTTGATCAATAAGCATTTGGTAAGTGCCTGACACTGATGAGGCATGAAGATACAAAGACAAAAAGTGAAATATTTCTCCCTCTCAAGAAGCTAGCATTCATTCTATCGGGAAATACAACATGTGCATGTATGTGTATAAGGGCTAACTACTACCTAGTTAAGTACAAGGTAGTTAGGAAAGGACACTAGTAGAATCAGGAAAGTCTGCATATAGGAGATGGTACTTCAGCTGAAATGAGGGATTATACAAGTGGGAGGTAAGGATATAAGGCATTCCAGACATGGAAGATCACCATTGTAAAACTCTGTGTGTATACACAGTTATGCACATGTCTAGACATATGTCCACACAGGTAATCTTATGCATATGTATGTGTGTACACATAGTATGTATTATATGTATTAATTAATTATGTATTATTAATACATATGTATTTGAATGGGACCATATGACTTCATAGTTAACTAAATGCTTTCCCATCTATTACATCATTTGATTTTCTCTTCAGTGTAACTCCAAGAGGTAGAGCAGATGTTATCCCAATTTTTAATTAATAAAGAAACTAAGGATCAAAGGAATGAAATTACTTGCGCAAAGTGACATGACCAGTAAATAGAATTAGAACCCAGGTCTTCTGATGCCTGGTCCCAGTGCAGCCACATTTGTGTCTCCAGAGGTCATGACTTTGAGTGGACTGTTATATGGAGCCTAGCTGTAGGCCATAGATTTCTAAATTCCTCACTAATGAATATAAATAAAACTCTGGTCCAAGTTATAGTCCTTAAGTGAGTTCCTGCATTCACAGCTGGAGGGGGTGAAGGTGAGCATGAGCAGGAATCTCAGAGTGAATATATAAGTAACCTGCAAAGAGATTATTATCTTCTCTCAGAATGTACTGGCTCTGCCTTGGGTCACCATATTTCTCAAGGCTCAGGGTGAGATGACCTAGACTAGCCGCAAATAAGTTAGTCCCATTCTTTCCAAAGCCACAGACAAACGGGACCCTGGCAAGCTCTATTTGGAAGACCCAAAGGCAAGAAGAAAGAGTTTTCAGGAACATAGTCAGGTAAGACTCATCTGTGAAGGGAGAAAGTAGTCTTTTTTTTTTTTTCTTTTCTTTTCCCTTCTTTTCTTTTTTTCTTTCCTTTCCTTTCCTTCTCTTTTCTCTTCTTTTCTTTTCTGTCCTTTGATTGAGCCTTTAAATTAGCTCTGAAAACCCAGGTGTCAGCATCCCCCTGGATGGGCCTAGATGAAGAGCCCTTAAAAATGCCAAGCAGAAACAAAGGCCTAAATCACCCTGTCTCCCTGAAGGTAGAGTCTTTCCTAATCACATGTCATATCATATTTTTTCTTACCCAGATGGATGCCTTCCTTCAAAGCCTGATGGTCACTGAGGCAAAGGTAGCCCTTCAGCCTTAAGTAACCATTGGAGTTTTACCTTGCTCCATTATTGGTTAGGTGTAACCAACATAAAAAATATCCTGTCATGACGCTCAAGCTCTTCGCACTCTCTCTCTCTCTCTCTCTCTCTCTCTCTCTCTCTCTCTCTCTCTCTCTCTCTCTCTCTCTCTCCCCAAAGGGCACTGCTTTTGTTCCATTTTGCAACTCCTTGGGAAAATTTAACGCCGAGTGGGAAAGGTTGGCCAACAAGTAGCACTTCATAAATTGCCCAAGCCCTAATCAATACATATTGTCATCCACTGCAGTCCTTCGGGCAGGTTTCTCCCTGCCCTGCCTCCTCTTCGTATTTTATGAGGTTGTTACAAGCTGGGCCTTGCATGGCCTGGGTCTAATGAATCTGTCACCATGACTATTGATTGACATGGAGGCTGTAAGTGAGACAGGCGATTCCGATTGACTTCCTAATTACTGCTGCCGGGCTGCCTCACCCGCGGCTTGGGCCAGAGGTTAATAGTCTGGATGTACAGCCACTCCTGGCTGTGGAGGCCGAAGGGAAGCTGGCTCCCTGGCAGTCGATACCTGAATCAAGTTCTCAAGGCTGCAACAGCGGCTGATCAATTAAGGCCTTCGTGTTCCTCCTGGTGGTGGCTGACAAGGGCTTGATGAGTGGACGAGTTCAAAAGCAAATGCTTTAAGGGAATTTAGGAGGCTGTGAAAGAAAGCCTAGGCCCTGTGGTTGAGACAGAGTTGGGAGGAGGGAGAAACAGAGAAGGGAGTTGCCTAGCATACAGTGGTAGTATTTTTTGGTTTTTAACACCAGGGGTGGGAATGTAGTTATGCCCTCCTTTCTGGCTCTACAGAGAATATAGCTACAGAGAATATAGTTGTCTACATCAGGCCCTTTAAGCAAGGTTAAGAATGTTTCTTCATCATACTTGGGTTCAAAGAGAATATCATTCATGCAACAAATAGTTTTGTTCTAGTTGTTTCCAACTCTTCATGTCCCCATTTGGGGTTTTCTTGGCAAAGATACTGGTGTAGTTTGCCATTTCCTTCTGTAGTTCATTTTTCAGATAAGAAAATTGAGGCCAACAGGGTTCAGTGACTTGCCTAGAGTCACACAGCTAGTAAATGTCTGAGGTTGGATTTGAACTCAGATCCTCCTGACTCCAGGGTTGGTGCTCTATCTACTGTATCACCTAGCTGCTTAACAAATATTTACTGAAAATCTACTATATGCAATGTGTTACAAAGTTCAATAAAGCATTTATTAAGTATCTACTATAGTCAGGCACTATATAGAGGTAAAAAGAATGAGACATAGTAACAAGATCATAGATGTAGAGCAGAAGGGGATCTTGGAGACCATCTGGTCCCACTTTCTCATTTGACAGTGGAAACTAAGGATGTTAACTGATTTGCCAAAGTTCACACTGGGAATAAGTGGCAGCGGTGGGATTTGAATCCAGGTCTTAACTCCAAATCCAGCTGTTACCTCTTGGGCCCTCACAATGCAGGAAAAAAAGAAGTATCAGACAAGTAGACAGAATAAGGCTATATGCCATAGGAATTGTGTAAAATGGTTTATTTCAGAGGAGAGAGACCTCACTTTTGTCTGGAGCAAGCAGGGACATGAAGAACATGGCTGAACTCGAAACGTTTAGTCACTTCACTTCTTTGGGATTCAGCATCTTCATTTGTAAAGTGAAGCACTTAAAACAGATGATCTAGAAAAAAGTCCCTTCCAAATCTATTACTCTGCTTATTTGAGGACAAGGCAGCTTTATTTTATATTGTTTAGAGTAGCGTTTAATACAGGCTTGCAAATGGATTTCAAGTTGCACCACTACCTTTATTCTCTATCTTCCTAAGGAGGAACAAATGGCTTAATAACAATGATATGTTTCTATAAGGAAAAATGAGAGAGTTTATATTTTGTGGCTGAGGTTATACGATTCTAGCAGGTGCCTGAAATTCCTCCATTTGTACAAACCATCCACCAAACTTGCCCTTGGGAAGGCGGAATGGTGTGGTAGAAAGACCATGAGGGTGGGAAGGATGTGTCCTGGGGTCAAGTCTTAACTCTTCCATTCACCAGTCATGTGACTTTGAACAAAGTCCTTCCATTTTCTGAGTCTATTTTTTCTTTCATATAATTGAAATAATAATGCCTAGATTATCTAACTTATGAGACACTTGTAAAGAAAGTGCTTTGTAAAGCATGAAATGAGATGCTTTTATTATGAATGTATATCTTAGGTGGTAGATAAAAGTGTAACTTCTGGTTTAGAGCTAGCTGGCCTCCTCCTTATCCTCTGAATGTCTCAGGCTTGTTCCCACCTGTATATCTTTGATCATACTGCCTCCTTCTCTACTTCTCTCTCTTCAGCAACATGATGTTCTATCCTCTTCCAAAATCAACTGTATTCTATTTATTTCAGATCTGGTCAAACTGATAAGGTTATGCTACAATCAGGAGTTCTTCACCTCATAGGATCTATGTTTTTAAAAAAATTTTTATAACAACATTTTATAATAACATTTTAGCATAATGCATTTCCTTCATCATGCTGTATATTTTATTTTAAGCATTTAAAAATATTATTCTGAAAAGGAGCCATAGGCTTCACTACACTAAGGGGTAAGTCAGTCAATAAACATTTATGAAGTGCTTGCTATGTGCCAGGCACTGTGCTAAGTACTGGGGATATAACAAGAGGCAAAAGACAGTCCTTGTTCTCAAAAAACTCACCATCCAATGGGGGAGAAAACAAGGAAAGAAATATTGATAACAAGCTATATAGAGGATAAATAGGAAATAATTAAGAGGAGAAAGTGCTAGAAATAAGAGGGGTTGGGAAAGGTTTCCTGTAGAAGGTGAAATTTTAGTTAGGACTTGAAGAAAGTTGGTGAAATTAATAGGTAGAGATGAGGAGGGGCAGCATTTCAGGCATGAGGGACAACCAGAGAAAATGTCTGGAGCCAAGAGATAAAGTGTCTAGAGCAGCCAGAAGGCCATTGTCACTGGATTAAAGAGTACCTGGTGGGGATTACAGTATAAAGAGACTGGAATTAAGGTTACGAATGATTTTGGACATTGAAAGGAGGATTGTGTATTTGATCCTGGAGGTAGTTGCTAGCACTAGATTTTGAGTATGTGGGTGACATGGTTGGACATGAGCTTTAGTAAAATCACTGTGATGATTGAATGGAGGATGGATTGAAGTGGGGAGAGACTTGAGGCAGGCAGACCCACCAGCAGGCTATTGGGATAATCCAGGAGTAAGGTGATGAGGACCTACATCAAAGTGATGGCAGTATCAGAGGAAAGATAGGGCCATAGTCAAGAGATGTAACAGTGACACTGATAGCCCTTGGCAACAGATTGAATATAGGAGATAAGAGCTGGTGAGGAGGTGAGGATGACACTTAGTTTGCCATCCTGGGAGAATAAGAGAACAGGATTATCCTCAATAGTAGTAGACATCCAGTTCAAGATGCCTGAAAGGCAGTTGGTGATGGAGGACTTGAGGTCAGCAGAGAGGTTAGAGCAGCATAGATAGATTTGAGAACCATTAGCATAGAGATTGTATCTAGGGGAGCTGATGAGATCATCAAGTGTAGTACATAGGGAGAAGAGAAGATGGCCCCAGATGGAACCCATGGGAAATAGGGCATGACCTAGATGAGTATCTAGTGAAGGAGCAGTCAGATAGGTAGGAGAAGAACCAGGACAGAGTGGAGTCCCAAAACCCTAGAGAAAAGAGAGCATCCAGGAAGAGAGAGTAACTGACAATGTCAAAGACTACTGACAGGTCAAGGAGAATGAGGAGGGAGAAAAGGTCATGATACAAAAAGGGTTAAGAATCCCTGAGCTAGATGCAATGGTCCCCATGGACAAACCTGTGATTGTCTATGATCTAAGTAAAAAAAGAATGAGAATAGACATAACTAACATATTTTAAGATTTGCAAAACACTTTCTATTCCAGAACAAGGCTTTCCTGGATTACTTCAACCAGTGAAAATCTCCCTCTTCCCTAATCTCCCATAGCACCAGTAGCACCTATGCTGTTGACAGCCTGCTTGCCAGCATCTAATTAGGCCTAAGAGTCAACTAATTAGTATCTTGTTGCATTCCAACTGCTCAAATAGGAGACTCTAAAGATCATAAAATCCTAGATCTAGGGATTGAAGGTGCCTCAGACATCATCTAATCCAAACCCTTTATTTTACAAATAACAACACTGAGACCCAGAAATCTGAAATCATTTGCCCAAGGTCATCTACCACTCACTTCTGGCTCCAAATCTAGCATTTTTTTCATTGTATCACATTGCAACATAGATGGAAGCTACAATAAAATCCTAGATGGACATTTAGGAACAGTAAGAATTAACTGTAGGGAGTTATAACATAGCAGTAGGTCAGATGATAATAGGGATTGGGAATGCTGTTGGATAGAGTGTGAAGCAAAGTCTGGGTCTGGGGCCTGCTAGGAATAATGGACATAATAATAAGTTTGCCCTCACTTGCTAACCAATAACCTCAGTCTCAGGGCATAAGTTCTTCTAAAGCTAAGAAGATTAACCGCCCTTGGAGCTGGAGGTGGGGGGAGGAGGGGGAATGGGAAACGTGAGGATAGATTTAGGAAGGTAAATTCAGAGGATTGTAGCTCAGCTGGAGGGAAGATGAGAAGATGGCTCTGATGAACAATTATATGAAATTTGGAGCACAAACTGTACTCTGTTAACCTTGATCTGGGTATACCCCCTAAAATTATTCAGAGATACTATAGAATGCTTTCCATACCTTTAGGGATGAAGAATGGATCTGTGATTCATTAATGCAGAAAACTCCCAGGTGGGGACATTCCCTCTAGCAACACAGGTCAGTGCCTACTTTGGAACTTATAGTCTGACAGAGCTCTGCAGAGCACTGAGAACATTGTGATTGCTTGTCCTTTCTTCTTGAAGAGGACCATGATCTCAGGGAGGTAATGTCATGATTTGCAAATGAATTGGGTTTAAGTGAGGGTAGGCTGTGCAAAGTCACCAGCCTCACTTTCTCCTCCAGGGTCATGTAGGTCCAGTTGTCAGATATTGATCAGGACTGGAGATGACCCAGGATGCAGACATGCCTAGGGTCACACAGCAGGTATGTGTCAAATGTAAGACTTGAACCCAGGTCTTCTTGATTCAGAGGCCGGCGCTCTATCCACTCTGCAAATCTAAAGTTAGACAAAAATAATTTAGTCAAGCAATATCCCAGTTCTTCAGATATCAGACTCACACTGAATTATGCAAGTGAAATAGTCATACATAGCCTCCTTTCCTCTCTCTGAGAAGGGAAAGATGCTACATGATCTTGTCTTCCTCTTCATCCTCCTCTTCCTCTTCCTTCTCCTTGCAGACTCCCCACTGCTGCCAAACTAGACACAAACATAGTTGACAAATTGGCCAGTGTTCCACTGACCAGCACCCTTCATGGTGAAGTTGTAAAATTCTAGAGAGATGCTGATGAAGTCCCTCTGCTTGTATTCCCAACTCCTACAGCTCTTGCCGCAGTGAGAAAGATGTCAGGCTTATTTCTGCTCAGGCTGAAGTTTTTCTCAGCACAGCACTTTAGACTTGTAGGGTCTCTTTCAGATAAAGATCTCCAAGCACCTCTATCAATGTTTCACTCCTATCAAAACTATTCATTTCTATTTTATAAGAGGTGAAAAGTCTCTTCCAGGATGTTACATGGAAAGTCTGGGGCACCCTATTGGGCCAAGAACCTTTATCCAACACCTTGCATCAAGAACCTATCCCCTTTCCTTATTAGAAACATCATTCCATGACCGATTCATTTCCCAAAGGCCACCAAGCAACCATCAGTAGGTAATGATTTTTTGACTATTACTAACCCAGACCAGATTCATACTATTAACTTAGGGAGAAAAGAATCCTCATTCCATTACCAATCCCCTAAGCCACTCACTCCCAAGTCTAATTGCCTTTCGAGTCTCTCCCCCAGTTACTTGCTAATAAGTTAGGTGACGTGAAGAAGCTAAGAGCTTTTCCTAAGTTTGAACCCTGGGGGAGAAAAGTTTGCAGATCAATTGGTGTTCACCTCCCAGGGCAGGGCTGCCCCTGGAAACTGCTGACATTGCAGGAAGGAAAATGGTATAAATGCCATGTAACTCCTCTCTATCCCAGCCCTGCCCCATACCCCCCCACCTCCAACACACACACACACACACAATTATCACATTATACAGTATCTTTCCCGAAAAACTCAAGGCAAATGCAGCCTGATTTTTGATTGATTGGCCCCTGGGTTTTATTCGACAATGTATATCACTCTGCCAATATGAATTTCCAAGATGGTAAAAATATAACCCCCCGAAAAGATTACATGAAAGGGAAAAAAAATCATTAGGCAATTAAGAATGGCAATAATTCACCCATATCTATGCTTTGGGAAGAAATATTGCCCAGGGGAATTAGCTCTGCTTATCATTTTGTCATCTGTCTGGGGTGTGTGAGCCGGCTTGAGGTTTCCCGTTCATTGCTGTTGATTTCCTGCAATATTTCTAAGCATGATCAAAACTAATGCCAGCCTTTTAATAGAACTTTGGTTCTCTTGGGGTAGACACAATTTGTATGTATAAAGCTGTTACTAAATTAACTAAGCAGATATATTCCTTAAGACACTCCTCCCATCCTTCTCTTCCCTCCACCCCCAAGAAAATTGCCTTAAGGAGATCAGCTTTTATGAAATCACATCATAGTTAGAGCTGGAAGTAATTATCTCATTTTCACTCCCTCTCCTCCAACTCATTTTACAGGTGAGGAATTGAAGACAAAAGGAGGAGAATAATGACTTGTCTAAGGTCATACTCTGGGATTGTAAAATGGCAAAGCTGGAAATTGAGCTCAAGTCCTCTGATTCCAAATTCAATTCCCTTTGCCAAAGGAGACATGCCAAACTCTTATCATTGCACAAAGGGAGGCTTTGGAAACACAAATGTAGAGGAAAACTTAGGATTTCTTGAAATGAGAACTAGGTCAGGAGCCCCTAGAGTTTGGTTCAAATGGAATCAGGTCTTAGTTTTTGCAGGAAGAAAAGAGATCAATATTGATTTTATAGATGAAACTGAGGCTCCAAGAGATTGTGATGCCATTGTCCTGAGAACTGGAAGACCCCTTACAGATCTTGTAGACCAAAGGTGCCTCACTCAGGCCTCAGGAGCCATAAACTCCTGAGGGCAGGCAGAACCAGATTAAAATGTAATTGGAAAATGTTGAATAAAATAGATAAAAACACAATACAATATTGATAATGTTAATTTGTGGTTTTCTAAATCCATATGTAGCCTGCAAGAATCTGTTTCTGTTCAAATTTGACACCACTAATCTATCTAGCTCAACCCCCTCCTTTAACAGATGAAAGAACCAAGGCACAAGGAGGGAAAAGGATTGCTTTGCCCAAAGTCACAAATGTCAGTATCAAAACTGGGGGTTCAAACCCAGATTCTCTGCCTCCATAGTCAGTCCTCTAGGATGAGCACTGGATATAGAAAGATTGTAAGCAGTCAAGAAAAAGAGATGATAGATTCCAGGAATGGTGGCTTCCACTTGCTCAGTAAAATGGGTGGGGATCACCTTTGGGTGGGGAGTGCTGGGGAGAGAGAAGTTTGGTGACAAAGTTATAAGGATCGTCTGCAAGGAACCACATATAGCCTAGAGAATGAGGGAAAATCCCTCTCTTCCATGACCATCTTTTAAATACTTGGAATTCCATATCATATTCTGCTTGTCTTCTCTAGTAAAGAGAACCAGAGGTGATGTAGAAGTTGATGAAGCAAATTTGGGATCTATAGAAGGAAAGAATTACTCACAATAAGAACTGTACAAAAATGGAATAGGCTATTTTAGGAGAGAGTGAGTTCCCCGTTCCTGTCGGTATTCAAATACAAGCTTGATCAGCGTCAGGGACACAGTGTCAGTGTCATGGGTCTACTGTACAGATATAGAATATGCAACTATAATAATAAATCCTGAATATATAACTCAGCTTCTTCAATTGTAAAGTAGGACTTGATGACCTCTAAGGTCCCTCCCAGCTCTAAATTCCTATACGATATCTTTCTGTCCTATTCCAATGTCTCATTGTAGCGTAGGGGAAATCTAACATTAAACACTGAGTTTTGCAAATTGCTTTAAAAATATGATCTCATCTGATCTTCCCAACAACCTTGGGATGTGGATTTTATTATTATCCTCATTTTACAGATGAGGAAACTGAGGCAGAGAGAAGTTAAGTGACTTTCCCAGGGTCATGCAGGGAATGTTTTGGGTCCTATCTGAACTCAGGTTTTTCTGTCTAATGCTCTACTCACTGCACGGAATTGATTCTAGATGCTCCAAAACTCTGCTAACTAATTGTACAAGCTCTGGTACATTCTAACAAGCTGGAAAAAATTTGAATATGGGAATAGTGGAGGAATTGTATGTTTGTCATACAAAATATGTATTGACCTGTGACATTCTGGGGGTGAAGCTGGGGGCTTGGCGGAGGGAAAGTTTGTTATGGATTTTTGTGAAGTGTGGTAGATAGTCAGGATTGTCAGTTGAGACAGAATAAATTAGCCGGGGTGCCACTTAGTGTGGTTGCTTGATTTGATTTGGCTACTCAAGGATAGGACTAGAGAAAAACCTGAAAGAAACTGTCCAAGGTTATGAGTTTTAGCAAAGGAGGAACCTTGGAATGACAAGACAAGGGTGTGAGTTTATGGTTAAAAGTAGAAGTTAGTAGATTGCTGAAATGGGTAACCACTGTGTCCAGATTATGGAGAGAAGTGAAGCCAGAACAGCAATGAAGGGAAGAATGAAGGAACTGGGGGTCACCATGGAGAGGGGGCAGAGACAAGCAAGCACAAGAGTAGTGAGGTCATCAGAGAGAAGAAAGGACTGGATGTTGTAGTCAGAGATGAATCCCAGAGTTTAGGATCTCAGAGGGAGCTGAGGGATGGCAAGATCTAAGGTGTGACTACCCATCATTGCTCAATTCTAGTTATGAGTCATAGAAATTGAACAAGTTAATAATTGAGAGACCAGATGTCATAGAGGCAGTATAGCATGATAGAAAGAACACTGATCTCATTGTCAGAAGGTCTGAGTTCAAGTCCCAGCTCTTACACTTGTTAGCTATATAGTTTTTACCATATCACTTAGCTTCTTAGTGACTATTTCCTCATCTGTAAAATGGGGACAATTATAACTGGGCTACTTACTTCACAAGGTTGCCATGAGCTTTATGCTTTGCCAACCTGATGTGCTATTTTTATAAAAATTGCAGCAGCTGGGTGGCACAGTGGATAGAGAACATGGCCCTGGAGTCAGGAGGAGCTGAGTTCAAATTCAGCATCAGACACTTACTAGCCATATTATCCTGGGCAAGTCATTTAACCCTACTTTCCTCAGTTTCCTCATCTGTGAAAGCAGTTGGAAAAGGAGATGGCAAATCACTCCAGTATCTTTGCCAAGGAAACCCCAAATGGGGTTAGGAAGATCACTTTTCTTTACAACCAGCATTATCGACATGGATGATGACAGGTTTAGAGAATGAAAGAAAGCTACCAATCATGTGTTGAGGTCATTGATGAAGGAAGAGTACACTGGGGGTAAGTAGATGACAGAAATATGGTGCTATAGTGAAATGGGGGGGGAACTTCCAAGGACAAGGACCTCTTGAGTGACAGAGGCAGAGTGAGGGTCTGAAAGTGACATTTTTGAGGGAAAGCACAACCTGGTTCTGTATGTTAGCAGACATGTGAGCAGTTGCCCGACTAGAGAGGAAGGGAAAGGATGGAATATCTTCTGTAAACAACCTAACGTTCAAAGGCATGTTAGAGGAGGAGATGGAGGATGAAGAGTGCTGGGGAAATAGTTGATAGTATCCCAGGGAAATCTCAAAGCCTCTGCAACAGTCCCCATCAGTCAGCAGAACACACTTCAACTTAGTGTCATTATCTAATTTCAGGCTGATGGCTAGCATTATGCTCATGACTGTGCCATTTGAAGAGTAGCTGGATACCATTGCAGTGATTAAAAACTACCATCTTTCATGCTTAGACTCAGGAACTGAGATTTGCCTTTGAGTGTGAAGGAAAGAATGCTGTTTAATGAAACAGATAACATCTTGGCCTAGGAATAAGTAAGACCTGAATTCAAATCCTGCTTCTGACACCTACAGGTATGTGAACACGAGCAAATCCTTTAACCTCTCTGAGCCTTGGATTCTTCATCAGTGAAATGGGGGTGACAATACCCATCCTACGTACCCCACTAGGCAATTGTAAGAAATATACGTAAAGTGCTTTCCAAACCACTCTATGAATGTCAGCTACCTCTTCGGGTCCTGGTAGCCTGGTTATTGGGGACACCTGTGACCTAGGAAAGGCAGATCCTGACTTTCAATTCAGGGATCAGTTTCTAGTCCTGAATGTGCCCCTTAGCATCTGCATATCCTAACTAGATAGATTAGAAGTTCCCCTACACAGAACTGCTTTGTACATCTTTGTTTTCCCCATCCCACCTAGCACAATGCCTTCCACACAGGAGGCACTAAAGAAATATTTTTAAGATGAATATGCAATTTTTAACCTCTGAGCCTCAGTTTCCTCATCTGTAAAAGAAAAATATTCGACTCATTGACTTCTAAAATCAAGATGAGGGAAGTGATGGCCCTCAGTCGATCTTCTTAGCTCTGAATGAATGATTCTATAACCCTATGACTCAACATTCCTGCTTCTTTTTCTCAATTATGAAAATCTCTTATTGCTGAGTCTTTATCCACTGACCCCACCTCATAGCTCTGCTCCAGATTTCGGCTGTGGCTGCTATCCCCTTACACTGTTGTCTCTTGTTCTGTTGTGGCAGATTTGGGCAGAAATGTGTAGGAAGAAGACAAAGCAACTCAGATAAGGAGCTAAGCCCAAAGAGAATCAAGAAAGGGGTCAGGGCTCCAGATCAGTCACCCAGAAGTAACAGTTGCAGCAGTCACAAGAGTATTATAAAATGAGTCAAGAGCTTGTTGACCAGAAAGAGCAAATTTCAGGGAATCTCACATTAATTGTTCTCAATATTATATTAAGACAAAGTTTTTGAAACAAGAGGTCAGCTAAGATGGAAAGGACAACTAAATTTCAAGGGTCAAAACAACAAAGACCCAAAGTTCAGGTACAAGATAAAGGATCATAGAGTCATAAAACTTAGAATAGATACGTAGTCCAACTCCCCAGTTTTAAAGATGTAATTAAGATGTAAAGTAAGGCCCAGGAGGATTTAAGTGACTTGCCCAAGGTCACACAATATGTTAGCGGCAGATGTGGGATTTGAGCCTAAGTCTTAACTGCACATCATTGCCTATATCAGACCACCAACTAGAAGCACAAAAGTAAGTCTAAGCCTGAGGCAGGGACATGCTGTAATGGCAGGAGGTCTGAGTTTGAAAATAAAGGTGCCCAGTTCAGAAGCTGTTTTGATCTGACTTCTCGGGACTCAGTTTCCTCATCTGAAAAAAGATAGGACTGGATCAGATGGAATATATGGCTGTCCTCCATGCCTAGAATTCTCTTCTTTTTCATTTCCATCTTCTGGTTTCCCTCGCCTCCTTCAAGTCCCACCAAAAATCCCACCTTCTACAGCAAAACTTTGCCTATCCTCCTTAATGTGCATGCCTTCCTCCTGAGATTATTTCCAATTTATCCTGTCTATCCTATCCTATCCATCCTGTCTATCTGTCTATCTATCTATCTATCTATCTATCTGTCTGTCTGTCTGTCTGTCTGTCTGTCTGTCTGTCTCTTGTTTGTACATAGCTTTTGGCATATTCTCTACCCCATTAAACTGGGAGCTCCTGAGAGAAAGGTTGTTTTTGTTTGCTTGCTTGCTTTGCCTTTCCTTGTATCCCCAGCACTTACCACAGTGCCTGGCATATAGTTGGTACTTAATAAATACTTGTTGATTTGACTTGACTATTCAACTCTGAGTTCTAAGACCTTAAGACCTCAAGTTAGCCCCAAAGATTCTTTCCGAGTTCCTGCAAGGGGTATATTGGAGCTCTAATTTGGGGAAGAGAGCCCTGGAGTCCTCTAGTAAAGTGATTAAAACCATCTGAAGAAAAAGAAGACTGTGGCTAGAATTGCAATACAATCCTGGCTCAGGAATTAGAAGGAGATCTGAGGTTACAGAAAGGTTCTCATATGTGGGAATGATCTTCCTGAGGGCAATAAAGTCAAGGAACATCTGACCTCCATGGTGAGTTAGTTGTCTGTACATATTGTTTAAAACTGCCAGATCAGTCAAAATAATGAAGCTTTAATCCGAGTCTGGATGCTGGTTCTAAGGAGAATTCCTGAGCAATGAAGTAAAATTCTCCTGTTACAATCTCAGATAACCTTGAGAAATATAGTGCTCAGAGCCCCTGGACTGCTATAGTCTCCCCTTGGTCAGAGGATGATATTCAGTTCTAGGTATCACAACTCAGGAAGGACAGTGTTAAGCAGGAGAACTGCTAAAAGAAGAAAACCAAGATGTTAAAAGGCCTTGAGATGATCCCATATGAGGATTGGTTGAAAGAACTGGGAAGGTTTATCCTAGAGAAGAGAAGATTTAGGAGAGGGTGGGTATAGCTGCTATCCTGCGGAAGTGGACTGGGTTTGTGTCTTGGCTGCTGAATACAGAAGTAGAAAGAATTCATGGACACTGCAGAGATGGGATCCAGTTCTATGTGAGGTCAAATGTCCTGACAATTGGATCCCAAAGTGGAATGGAGTGCCTCAGGAGGTAATGGATTCCCTCATATTAAAGGTCTTCAAACAAAAGTTAGAGAGCAATGTGCGGGAGTTGTTGAAAGGATTCTTGCTCAGTTGTGGAGGTCCCTTGCAACTCTGAGATTCTGTGATTTTGGTTTCATCTGCCCACACGCAGTGAGAACATATGTTTGTTCCATCCAATGCTAGCGTCTTTCAAGGAATCCCCATGGGTCTTTCCCACTTCATGTGACCAGTCCACTCAACTGATATTTCAACACTACATTGCTGTCCCCATAATCATTCCATTTGTCAAGTTGAGAAAAACCATCATCCTGTTTGTCAAACATCCTCTGCTCATACCTGGTCCTTCTGACAGAGAACAACCAACAAAAGTTGTCAAATGTTCCCCATTTCTGTAACCTCCTCCTCCCCCACAACTCCCCAAAAAGAGGTGAAAAAAATCAATTTCAATCAACACAGAGTGTAATATTATCAAATGTCAGCTGCCGAGGTCATGCGCTTTGAAAATTATCTTTGACAGCTTCTGGTCGACTTAATTAAGTGCTCCCAAAAAGGAAAAAAAAAGGAGGCAAAAAATTATCTTGATTGCTAGCCACATTTTCTTTGTGCTTCAGAGGTTCTATTGACAGCTCGGAGCAAGATTGCCTTGGGGGGCTTATTGATAGATTCTTGCCTGATATTGGAATGATTCTTGGGCAGATAAATCACATTTAGATTTGTTAGTAATTGAGGAGAATTGATTGGAGCAATAGGGAAACCCCCAGAGGGAGGTCTCCCTGTCCTCTTTGCAGAAAACTCGGGGGAAATGTGAGAAGTGGATCAGGGTAGGGGGAGGGAGTGTCATCAGAAAGAAGAATATTTGTGGCACCTGATTATTTACATGATCTAGTCTCTCTTCCTCTTCCCCTTCCCCTTCCCCCTTTCCTATACTGCCTGCCCTCAGCCTAGTCCACATCCCGGTGATGACAGGAGAAAATGATTTATGGGCAAAATGAGGCAGCATTTGAAGAGAATGAGGATTTTTCCTCCTGGAAGCTCAGTTGCCTCTTGAGGTGTGGAGCAGGGAAGCTATTCAAGACTTGGGATTCTCTCTCTCTCTCTTTCTCTCTCTCTCTCTCTCTCCCCCTCTCTCATATTCTCTATTCCCTCCTTTTTGAATTTCAATTAATGAAGACACTAATTGAGCCCCATTACTGGTTTTGGGGGAAATGTTTGTAGGAAGATTTGTTTAAAGTGCATTGATACTTTTTTCTTTAATTGATCCTCTAGCTCATTTCTCAGAGAGAATTCTTGTGAGAGTTCATTGACCCAGTATAACAACCTAAAGATTCCCTTGGAATCAGAGAATATTGTTTTACCTACAGCCTGTTTTACCTGGCAGCCCTCAGCATACCTTTCTAACCTATATCATCTGGACTGACAGTCAAGAGAAACAGAACGAGGGAAAGATAATGGGGCATTCTACTGGTAATGGTGGCAGAAGATACTAGTGTAATGTTAACGTAAGGTTAATAGTGGATGGTGGGGAGGAATTAAAGATCTTCTCTGCCCAGTAATAGGCCTCAGACACCTTTTGTTAATTTCTAATGAGGCACTGGGTCATGAGAGTTATGACCCTCAGTTCTGAAAAGAGTATATATTCTCTGAGGTGAGGTTTTGCTTTGGGACTTACTTTTTGGAAGAAGGTTGGTGTGCCAGATGAGACTCTAGGGAGCCATTTTAAGAAGTTCCCTGGCTTTGAAAACTCAGATATTGGTGCTTCTCTCTCTGGTAACACTGTACATATTGCCTATGGCCAGACAGTTGGAAGCCTTGTCTGTTGGTTTTTCTGTTTGTAATTTCTGCTTGTCATTTCTGTTTGCATTTTATCTGAAGTTCAGGGTGCTGACTTTCTCCCCTGAACTAAGTGGATGATGTATGTGATTGATTAAAGTAGATTGCTGACCCCTCAAAAGTTGTTTTCCTTTTAGAAAAGCAGATATAAGAACCTGTACAGCAGGCCTTCCTGTGTATGCCAGGATCCTTGCTGATACAGCTAGGCAGCCAGGGCAGAGGACAAGGGGAAGTGTGAGGGCACTGAGAAAGGAGGGACAAGGAGACAGCAAGTTGGGGGCTAGGATGGGGAGGATATTGAAGGAAGACATCAGAAAGGGAGCTGGAAGACATCCAAGTTCCTTCCTAATTTTTGCTAACTGTACATCAATGAATAGAAAAGAGTCCTTCCTCAGTCCATTCTTCTGCATTCGTGAGGCAGAAACAAAACATGGAAGATAAACCTGGAGCATATAGGGGAAGGGGAAAGAGATGGTAAAAAACCAATAGCCTGTAAGACCCTTTGCCCACCCCACTTCCCTTGGTACCTTTGTTTTTCACAGTTCCTAACTCATTAATTCTTCCTCACAGAAGTTAAAACAAAATGAGATTATAAGCCCTGTAAGAGGCTTCATAGGCTAACATGAATTGTTGGGGTTTTTTCCATTATGTGCTGTAGTCTTGTATAACTCCCTTTGCTTTTACAGAAATGACAAGAGGAGGAAAGGGCACAGAGGATGCTAACAATCATACAGTATTTAGACCATCTATAAACATTAATTTAGAGTAAGTACTCAATGTGAGATCCTTCTCCAATGACCAACAAGTGAACCTATGACTAGAAGAAAAGAATTGTTTAAATCTTGTCCTCACAATAAGTTAAATCAGAGACAAAATAAGTTGCAGTTAAGTGGAAGGATGACTTATAGGTTCTACCTGGAGAGGCACATGAAGAAATTGAAGGAGTTGATTTATCATGTGTTCAAAAACATAAGAAACATCATTTCAAAGGGCCATTTGGTCATCTCATGCTGCAGCAATTGTAATAAGCATTTGCAAAAATACCACCACGAAATAAATTGCAGCATATGTGCCAACAGTTGTTATAGAGAACTAGGAGAGAAATTATTTGAAGAAGTCAATAAAACCCTTCAAATTAAATCAACTATCAGTGACTTCAATGCAAATCTGAACTCAGGGGCAAACAGTGAAAAATGGGATCAAAAACATAATTCAGAAGTAAGAAATGAGAGTAGGCACAATAATTTAAAAATAATAGCAAGATCCCAAATAAATACATCACAAATATTTTCTCTAAGCAGAGCATTGAGAGGACTAGACATGTAAATCATAAAATAACATTATACCCCCAAAATGAAATTGATTATATTTTAATGGTTTGTTCATGTATGAGTCATTTCTGAATCAACTGTCTATGTACAGCCAAACCACCAGCCTATTAGAGAGAAAAAATAAAAATCAATCCCAAATAAAAGAAAAAATAAAAATGCAAATATAGATATGGCATTCAATTACAAGTGCTTGAGACTAAAAAATAGGAAATGGATAAAAGAACAACCTCTAACAAGGACTAATGCCATTACTTAAATAATTTTAATTATATTAATCAATTGCTATGCCAAGGATATAAAAAAGCCTAGAAACTGCCTGACCAAGTTATCATGTGATTTCTTTGCCATGCTGAGAGATATATCAGACAAGGTGAGTTCTGTTTTAGAATATAAACTCATTTGTAAATTCTTTAAGAGGAAGTTGGTGGAAGATTATGAATAGTGTCATCTCATCAAACAGCTAGGAGTAGAAAGAAAAGTAAATTTACATAAAGCTTGGCAAGAGAACCAACCAAGAAGGAGTTCTTTTAAGGATGAAATTGGATGGAGGACAATGAACAGACAAAAAAATGGAAAAGATTTGCTAAGATTTCATTGACAAATTCTTTTCTTCCCCAATGATAGTGGAACTGCAATATTCAAGCTCTAAGATCACAGAACTCAGTGTATTGCATGAGGAAGGAGAAATAGCCCTAAAGAAGACAAAGATGGAGAAAAGAAGCTGGACCACGGCAAATAGAGGAGATTAACATGGAAGATAATGCAATTTTGTTGGCAATGGGAGGTAAATTCTCAAGGCATTTGAAAGATGAAAGGATATCAAGATTAGGAAAAAGTGTTGGACAGTTAGTTATTGGTGCCTAAAAAATATAACTGAGAAAATATCAATAAATATTGAAACTTGCATTTATCTTCTCATTTCTACAAAAATTTAATAAGAATTACCTACATACAAACTGAAAGCTTCCTTGATGATGAAATGAGAAGGGAACAGGCAAATTTTATTTATACACGCACATACACACACATATATACATATTCACATATATACATGCATATATAAATACGTATATACACATAAATGCTATTTTATTTTCCCCAATTAAATGTTAAGATAATTTTTAACATTTTTTTAAGTTTTGAGCTCTAAATTCCATCCCTCCCTCCTCCTCCCCTTTCCTGAGATGGTAAGCAGCCATAGGTTAGACATGTGCAATGATATAAAATATTTCCCTATTAGTCATCTTGAACAAGAAGACTCAAATTTTAAAAAAAGAATGAAAGTGTCTGTATTCAGACAATGTTAGTTCTTTCTGACAAACTTTTGGAAATAGTGTTCTGCTTCAAAATACATCTTTACAGTTAATCAGATCACTAAAAGAAGCAGAGAATACAATATCTTATCATTTCATATTTTTAGAAAAGGAAGAATAAAGAGAAATAAACACTTGCAGACCTCAAATTATTTTTAAAAATCAAAACTATTTTGCACTGTTTAAAAAGGAACAAATTAGATAAGAAAGAACAACAAATAAACCAAAGAATTTAGTGTTTGATAAACCATACAACATAAATTGGTAATGGAAAAAACTCCCTATTTAACAAGAATTTCTGGGAAAATTAGAAAGCAGTTTAACAGAAATTAGTTTTAGACCACATCTTATATCATGCATAAAAACTAACTGAAAAAAGGGATATATAACATGAATATCAAAAGTCATACAATGATAATTGGAAGACAACAAGATCAGGTACCTTTCTAGTCCTATAACTTGAGGTGGGAGTGAGAAAATTCTTGACCATTCAAGGAATAGAGGTAAACTTAAAAGATAGAAGATATCATTCTAATTACATGAAATTGAAAGGCTTTTCCATGAATAATATTAGGATAAGTAGGATAAGAAGGGAAGCAATTGATAGAGGAAAAATTTTTTTGCACCAAATTGATATCCATTCCCCAGTGGATAAGCAGGCAAAAGTACATGAACAAGCACTTCTCAAAAGAATTTCAAACTTATCAAAAATTTAATACAAATTAATACAACTCTAAGTATTTACCTTGCACCAAACAAATTGGGAAAGATGACAAAAGACAGGAAAAGAGAATATTGGAGGAGTTGTAGAAAGATGGAGCTATTAATGCACTACCGATAGAGCTGTGAATTGTTCTGTTCTTTTAGAAAATAATTTGGAATTACTGGAAGAAAGCATCTTCAACATCCCTTCCTTTTTTCTCTATTGATCATAGACTTCAAGGAAGACAATGATAAAAAGAAGAGACCCATATAAACCAAAGTATCTATAGCAGTACTTTCTGTAATAGCAAAGCATTGGAAACAAAGTAAATGTCCATCAATTGGCAAATGGCTAAACAAATTGTGGTACATAGATGAAATAGAACATTGTTGCCCACTAATATATAATGAATATGGTCAATATAGAGAAATATGGGAAGATTTATGTATATTGATGAAAAGTGAAGTAAATAGAACCAGGAAAAGACAATGATTACAATAATGTAAATGAAAAGAACAAAACAAAACAATTGAAACTGATTTCTGTGAAATGATGTTGACCAAGTTTGGCCCTGCAGAAGAGATATGAGAATATATCTCTCTCCCCTCTTTGTCAAGGTGGAGGATCACATACATGTTCGACACATTATTAGTTTTGCTGAATTCTTTTCTTTTTCTCTTTTTAATTCTTTATTGGGAAATAGCTAGATGGAAATAGTCAAAAGGCTATATTGTGAAATGTAGGTGATGTAAAAATAAAACATATTAAAAGACATCAATTTTGGTCATAATTTGACCCTGTAGAACAAAATACCTCTTTAAAGGCTCTTCAACAAGGGAGCCTCCTATGCACATGTTAAAATCATACAAAATTCTTTGAAAGATGGAACAACAGAAATAACTTTGATCTTCTGATTATTAATATAAAGTGTGGCATAAAACAGGGTAATGAGGTATTTGACACTCATATGAAGGATATACAGTATAGAGTCCAAATCAAAGAAAGACTTCGGCTTCCGTGTGTATATGTTGTTTTCCCCCACTGGATTATAAGCTCCTTGAGGGCAGGGTCTTCTTATTATATGTATCCTCAGTGATTAGCACAATGTCTGGCATATATCAAATACTTAATACACATTTATTGAATTGAATTGAAAGATTCTCATGTCTTTCAGATACTCCTCTTTATGAATAGTATCGTGCTGACTGCAGTAAGCCCTATAACATTGCAGAGCCTCCTAAAAGAGCTTCATGATAATTCAAAAGCATCTGACCTAATTGTTGGAGCTAATGGTTGGTATAGCTGCGAATTGATCCAAACATTCTAGTACACAACTTGGAACTAGACCCAAAAAGTCATTAAATCCTTTGACCTAGAGATACTACTAGGAGAGATCCATCCATACAAGAATATTGCAACACTCATAACAAAGAGCCGGGAACAAAATCAGTGGGGAAAACCAATTGCAATACGTCAAGGTAATTGAATATTATCAAACCCAAAGAAAGGACAAATATAACACATGCAAAGAAACATGGGAAGACCTGAATTAGTTGATTCAGAGAGGGAAATGAGTAGAACCAGGAGAAAAGTTTAAATGATGACCCTGATAATATAAAAGAAAGAAAAACTGAAAGATTTCAGAACTCTGCTAGAAGTGACTAATTGTAGCTTCAGAAGGCAGCTGCATACTTCTCACCTCTTGTTAGAGGGGTCATGGATTAAAGGTGTAGAATGAAACATGATCAATGTATTCATTTACTTTGGTTCACTATAGTTATTTGGTGGACAATTAAGTAGCACAGTAGATAGAGTTTTAGGCTTCGAGTCAGGAGGACTCATCTTCCTGAGTTCAAGTCTAGCCTTAGATACTTACTAACTTTATGACTGTAGGCAAGTCAGTTAACTGTTTGCCTTAGTTTCCTCATCTGTAAAATGAGGTGAAAGAGGAAATGGCAAACTGCTTCAGTGTTTTTGCCAAGAGACCCCCAAATAGTGTCTCAGAGAGTCAGACATGACTTAAAACAACTGAACAACAACAGTTATTTGTTACAAGGAAGAGAGGAAGGAGTTGTGATTTAGTGTGTAATGATAAAAGTGCAAGAAAAAAATCAATAAAACAAAAATTTTTGCAGAAGAAAACAAAAGGAAGTGTAGAAATGGAAATTAAAAAAAAGCAATTTTTCTTATCACTTCATTAAACTTATGGGTTTATGGTCTGTTCCTATGATTTTATTAGGGTAGGAAATGCCTAGTAAAGAATCCCTATCAGTGCAGATAGATACCTTCTCTGTAATTTAGAGTATTAGCCACAGAGCAAATTTTACCGTTGAAATGAACAGACACAATGCTAGGATATGTTGGTCTTTCACTGAGAAATGAGGGTGGGGAGGGACTTTTGAGTTTAAAATGTCCAATCCTATAAAGTCTAAATCTCTGCTTTGACCTCCTTCCGTAATTTTGGCTCCACAATTTCATTTTCAATGCTTTGGGGTAAGTTCAGTCTGTCTTTTTTTTGCTGCTGTTCATGTATAAAATTTCAAGCACACTAGTTCAGTTTTGTTTCTGATGCAACCACTGACCCAGCAGCTTTATCAACCCTGTGACCACATGTGTGAACAGTGTTTAAAATATACATTTGCAACCTAATATTGTTATTTCAATTTGTATTGAATAATTAGAATATTCTATTAGAGTTATGAGATATGGAAAATAGTATATTTCCTGGATCACAAAGGATTAAGTGACTTGCCCAAGGTCACACATTCAGTATGTATTAGAGGTAAATTTTGAGGTTAGGCCTTCCTGGCTCAAGGGCAAAATCTCTACCTTCTATGATACATTACCTCTCAAATTTAATATATACTTTTAAAAAGTATATGTTAACAAATGTCAGAATTTCTTATTTAACCCCTTTCCTTGTTTTTTGGATAACGAAGTACTTGTATTTGTTGGTTCATAATTAAAAAAGGATTTTTTTAAGGAGCCTGATCTAACTATCCACATATGAAAACCAAGTGGGTGAAGAATGACTATTGTCCAAACCATAATGTGCAGTTGGATTGACAACCTTTGGAATTACTCCATCCAATATGTCCATATATCTTGAACAGATATTGTGCATGGACAATGAGCTAGTCCCAAAATTGAACAGGAGGAAGAAAGCAAGCAAGCTGGGTTTCCTTTGGGAAATTATGCACTGCTTTTAATGGCCTCAAGCTTCTCTCTAAAGAAAGGTCCTTCTGTTTCAACATCAATATTCTCAAGTAATGCTATATGGCTACAAGCCATGGAACATTACCATCTCTGAAGAATTAAAGTTGAAGGTCACCTAAATGTTAACAAAGAGGAGTGTGGCATGCATGGGTAAGCTGAAACACATTTCCAGTCAAGAGATATGTAAGAAAGGAGATAAGGGTGTCAACAGAAGGTATATGAATGGAAAGAATGTCCACTAGTCTCATAGCAAATACAAAGGATGGCCCAAGAAAAACCTGTTTACTTTTTTGGGATCCATGAGAGGTCAAGAGCTCTAAAGAAAGATCCCAGACACACCAGGAAGATCACCTGTGGAGAGAAGAATATAGACAAGAGTCACAAAGGCTGAGAAAGTATGAATGGAGTGTGACCTGTGTCACTGAATGATCCCACACAAATGTAGTCATTGATCCATCCAAATATGAAAGTGTCCTGTATGGAGAAGAAACATCATGGTAGAGTAGCTGGAACCATCCCCTATAAGTCAGGATAGATAGTTTCTAGTCTAGTTACATTTCAGGGGACGTAAAATGACCTGTGGTATATCCAAAATCTGTATAATAATAATAACGTAATAAAGTACCATATAACAATGAACATGAACTTGGACAGACTTCCAGAGACAGTGGAGGATAGAAGGGCCTGGCATGCTGGTCCATGGTGTCACCAAGAGTCAGACATGACTGAATGACTGAATAGCAACAAATAAGATTCCACTGTCTCCTTAATATTATTTCCAAGTGCAAAGATAATTCATTGTTTCTTCAGGAGTGCTTTTGGTTCATGTCCCATCTCTTAGACCCTATGTTATCTGTGCCACTCACATAGCGTTTATCAAAGTCAATTCCATTGTCTAATTTATATGCTTATCTTTTCTCCCCATTAGACTACGGAAGTTCTTTGGGGACAGGGACTGTGAATGTTTTGTATCCTCACTGCCCAGCACTGTACCTTATATAAGATGGGGTCTCAAGAAATGTGTGGTGAGTGACTAATAAAATCTGAGTTACTCTCCCTAATCCATTGATAGCTGAGAAGAGAGACTTAGAAAAGCAAAGCAGGGTTTCCAAGACCACACATTTATTCAAGTTTCAGTTTCTGAACTCTGACCATGGTTCAAAGGAATAGTCTTTGTAGTCACCAAGAAAATTGGCAAAGTCATTCTCACATACCTTGGCACCATAAGATCATAGCGGCCATTAGAATCCAATCATCTCATTTTAGAGGTAAGGAAACTGGGGAAACAGGTCTTCTAACTCCAGAGTTAGTGCGCTCTACTCTGCCTCCCCACCAGTGATAAAGGATCCCTGACCTGGGTTATCTACCCTGAGGCAAGTCAGGACCATTTTAAAATTGCCCAGTCATTGCCTCTTTGGACTCTTACCTCCCAACCTGGTGCTTTCTTTCTCCTCTTCTGGTGACCCAGTATATTAGCCCCCTCCACCATGGCTGCTAGTGCTGGAATTGATTTCTGATATATTATCCCTCCCTCTCCCTTCCATCTCTGATCTCCTTTGTCCCATTCTTGTGGATGTTCTTGAACATATTGCCTACAAATGACTGTCTCCGCCACTCCGGTTACTGCTTAGCCCGAGGCTGGAAAACAGAACACAGCAAAAGTGGTCAAGGAAATTGAACACAGAAACACCAGTACCTGTAGCCTGGAAAATCTAATAAACTACCAGAGGTCCCAGGAAAGTTAAATACTGGGAGACATGTCAGAGTCTGGGGGTAATTAGGGAAACAGGCTGGGCTGATGATGGGCAACCACTGCCTAAGGGGCCAAACAGATGGAGAAGCGACTAGCCACGTGGAAGGATGCTTCTGGAGCTCACCATGCATGTGAGGGAGTGGGTTACACAAGGATAAGTGTGGATTGAGGTGGATGGCTTGAAGATTTGTTTGAATACTAAGAACTCACATTTCCATTACACATGAAGGCTTAGAAAGTCCTGTGAGCTACTGTAGATAGGACAAGTTCCCCTGTTTTACAGATGAAGAAACTGAGGCTCAGAGAAATTAAACAGCTTGCCTAAGGTCATACAACTAGACATTGAAAGAAATCAAATCAAACATGAGAGAAGTGAGGCTGGTGACCTGCACAGCCCTCCCTCCCTCAGAACAAAGTCAAGTGCAAGTCATGTCATCATTTCTCTGATGGCATGGTCTTCTTTGGCGACAAAGGACGAACACAAGGTGATTCACAGCAGCACCACAGTGTGTGGGAGTGTCCAGAATTACTTCAGTGGTGTGACAAACCAGAGTGATTGTCCTAAGTCCTATGAGGTTGGAAGGATTTTTTGTTTGTTGGTTTTTTTTTGTTTGTTGGGCTTTTGCTGAGGGGATTCCTAAAACATTGGTCCTGTTGTGGGGACCAGAGAGATGGGCAGTGACTCAGGAAGGGAGCTGGGAAGGAGGAAAGGAAGCAGCTTTGTCAGCTTCTGCAACAGAAGAGCAGGTGTTGTCTCTTCATCATTACCCCATCATTCACTTCCCCAGTCCCTAGGAAAACTAAACTGGTGAGACATATTCTTCCACACATCTTGCCTGTACTCCTCAAGCTACTCTTTTGTGACTTATAAAACTGTTCTTAATAGCCACAGAATTATTGAATGTCAGAGTTGGAAAAGACCTTGGGGGTCACCTAGGGAGTCATCTAGGGAGGCCTCTCAGTTAACAGATATGGAAATCACTGAGGGAAAGAAATATAATTGTCATCATCACAATTACAAAACAGTAATAATGTTTATATAGAACTTTAATGCCTGTGAAACATTTTACATACATTATCTCTCTTAAGACTCACAACCATCTCGTGATGCAGGAGCAATATTATAGACATGGAAACTGACAAAAAGGTCACACTACTAACATGTCTAAGGCAAGATTTAAACCTATATCTTCTAATGCTAATTTCAGTATACTTCTTACTACCATAAGTTACCTCTCTTTCCTAAATTTTACACAAATTTACACTAGCAGAATCAGGACTAGAACCCAGACCCTTTATTCCTAAGTTCTATCCACTATAGGATACAACCATTTGATTTGAGGGAGGGGAAGGAGGCAGGGATGGGAAGAAAAGATAAGGGAGATTTATCAGGCACCTTGACCCCCTAGGGATGGCCCAAGATGTGGTCGTGTATTCTGTCTTCACCCCCATGATTCCCTGCTGAGATACATATCCACCTTTCCCTTCTTTGAAAGAACTATCCATGGACATCAGTAGGGGCTCATCTGTTCTCAGGTATTAGTGCTCCATCCTCTTCATCCCCCACTATGCCCATTTTCTCTCTTTCTGTGCCCTCAAATGCACAAGTCTCTCCCCATCTGGGAGTCTCTCCCTACTTTTTTCCCCTCCATGTGCTCTTATGCAGTTCTCTGAGATAGGCAGTTGGTAAAAATGCACATGTAAAGATGTCTTAATATTAAATATAATTAGATATTATACCACATGCAGGGCTGTATGATTAGTGAAATATATGATCATTAGTTATTAGATTAATGTGTCTACTTGTGTAACTGAAAGCCATTTGCAAGCCGAAATGAAATCGCTCAATTTGCTATAATTGACTGATCTCCCAGAGAGAGAGAGAGGGAGAGTCAAACGTTTGCTTATGTATGAGATGATTTCGTCAGATGTCACACACAGATGCAGGAAGAAAGAGGAGGTGCAAAGTGCCATCTCTCTGCATAAGCCCGAATGAGAGAAGAGCGGGATAAGAGATAGACCCTATGTCATGATGTAGAAAGGGAGGGGGGAAGTTGGGTGGAAGAATGAGCAATTTTAGCCCCAAAAGCCTTCTAAGAGTTAATGCCAGCTGAGGATCCTTATCACTTATCCCAGATTCTCATTATGTGAAAGGTTACCCCCAGACATGACTTTGGGGAGGGCCTATGGGGATCCGTCCAAGTCCCCTGGACAGGAATGGACTGGTAGATACACCACCCCCTACCTCTACTCCCTTTGTCTGTCTGCTTGTGTATTATTGGTTGCCCTGGCAACCAAGCAGCAAGTAACTAAGCACTCTGCCAATGTAAGCTGCAACCGAAATGCTTATTATTATTGTTCTGCTCTAATAATAAACAGATGCTAACGGAGGGTGGCACAAAATTAAATTAAAAATGCACAAGCTGTTGGGCAGGCAGAACCAGCTCCTCGAGACCACCCTTGCTCCACCCTTACCCTTCCAGGGGGCTCAGCTCCTTGTTGTCACTCCCACGTCACCAGGTGAGGCAAAGACTTCATTTTAAAATAGGCAGAAAAGACAGACATTATTGAAGATGGTTCTCGAGGGACTCTAAGTTCCTGTCTCAGGGGAAAGCCTTGACTGTCAATCTGAAATATCAAAATAAGAAATAGCAACTACTAGGCTAATGATACCTTCTCTACACTTTTTCCAATAATCCAATCACTTTCTCATCTGGCATCTCATTGGATTCTTGGAACACTCCAGTGAGGTCAATGGAGTGGATGACAGTCTTCATACTGGCCAGATAGGATACTGTCTTTGGCAAGCTACTTCTTTCTCTGTAACTGAGTATCCTTATCTATTAAAGAAAGAAGTTATAAGACATCATCTCTGAGTTCTCTACCAATTCTCAACTTTGATAATTTGCACCGTCACTTGGATAGAGATGGGCAAAGACAGAACTAGGTCTCAGTCAATCAACAACCCAATCGGCAATTCTCAAGTCCTCATTATTTGTCAGGGTTACACAGGAGGGATAGAAGCAAAATAGTACTTGCCCTCAGAGCTTATTCTATCAAGTGAAACAACACAAATGTAAAAAAGAACATTATACATCCACACATACATTTACATATATTATAGAATGTTAGCTTCTTAAAATTCATCTTGATTTTCTATTTGTATCCATGTCACTTAGTACAGTCCTTTGCATAAGCACTTAATAAATATTATCCATTCATTTATTGATTCATTTACTCATTCAGATACCTTTGACAATATCTTTAGCCATCCACTATGTAGAAGTGTCCTTGTCCCGGTGATCTCACTGGGGATGGCAAGGACTCAGAGCTCCTTCAAGAGACCACAAGTTCCTCCAGATCACTTTATTTCTGAAATCTTTCCATACAGAAGGTTCAAACTATTAGGTCTCCATATCACACCCAGAACACCTTGTGACTAATTATTATCAGAATGTCATTTCTAGAAAATGGTCCTTTCCAAACAGCTTGAGAGCAAGTGTGGCATAATAGAAAATGTTGCGGATTTAGCATAAGAGCATTTGAGTTGAAGTCCAGCGTCTGCTACTTTCTACCTCTGTTAGCTTGTGTTAGGTCACCTCCACTCCTTAGACCATAGTTTCTTCCTGTGTAAAATCAGGGTGTTGGGATTGATAATCTCTCAATTCCTTTTTAGCGTTGTTTATGATCCTAGGAAGTACCATAAGCATGCATATGTCATCATTTATGTACAAGTCAATGTAGTAGTATTTATCGAGCACTTGTTTTATTCCTCAACACTCCTTATCTGCAAGAAAGCTTTCCATCTAACTGGGAATGTAGGACACACATGAGAAATTATCTAAAATACGGCAGTAGATCATTTGTCATCTGAATGGAGCAATCAACAAATGCTATAGGAATTCAGAAGAGGGAGAGATGAGACCCTAGGCAGATGCCTTGCACATGTTAGACACTTTAGCAAGTTTGCTGTGTTGTATTGAACTGAATCAGGCTAGAGTCCTGAAGAAAGATGTCCTAGGACTTGGTGGGACTGGAAATGCACTTTGAAAAATTCAGACATGTGTATAGAAGAAGGCATTATAGGAAGTGGGAAAAGTTTGATCAGAGATAGGAGGTGGGAACTGCATGAGGTGTATTTAGAGTACACACATAAAAACACCTTCTTGGAATGTTATGTTAGACAGATGCTGGAATAATCAGTAACATTGGTCCCCCAATGGATAAAGGATCAAAGAATATAAGCAGACAATTCATTGCAACTGTTAAAAAACCATATACAAGATTGTCCCAAATCACTAATAATAAAAAGATGCAAATCAAAACAACTTTGAGGTTTCACCTTGCTCTCAGCGAACTGACAAAGGCAACAATAGATGGGAGGTGTCAGTGATGAAGGGCTGCAGAAAGACAAGTGTACTACTACACTTTGACAAACCTAAAAATTGCTCCAACTTCTCTAGAAAGCAATTTGGAATTGCAGTAAGAACTAAAAGCACTAAAATGTTCATACACTTTGACCCAGAGATGCCACCCCTATACAAGTAGCGCGAAGAGGTCAAAGTCACATATGCCCCTGATTCTAGACATTTCCAAGGACCCCTCCTTTTGTACTTTCTGAACACTCGGGGACTTCAGCAGGAAGGGGGAGGTTCTCTGCTCTTGCAATCACTGACAAACGACACTCTCTGGTTCATCTGTTGGTATCTCAGGAGGCAGGTTGCATGCCTGTTCTGTTCCTGGTGGCTCCCTTTCTCTTATCCTTGGGCCTCTAGATAATTCTTGTAAAGTTCTGGGTTGGACAAGGCCATTTACTCTAGCTTCTCATCAGATATCTCTATCTGTATTCGGTCTAACAGGAACTTCAGGACTGTCTCCAGTTCAGGCCACCATCTTGGCTGGCAGTCTCTCATTCCATCTTTGTTATTGTTTAGTCATTCCAGTTCATGTCTGGCTCTTCACGACCACATTTGGGGTTTTCTTGGCAAGGATACTGGAGTGGTTAGCCATTTTCTTCTCCAGCTCATTTTACGGATGTGGAAACTGAGGCAAACAGAGTTAAGTGACTTGCCCAGGGTCACACAGCTAGAAAGTATTTGAGGTTAGATTTGAACTTAGGAAGATGAATCTTTCTGACGCCAGACCCAGTACTTTAACAACCATGCCACCTAGCTGGTCCACTTTTGGACAACTAGTTATGAGGAAAAAAATTATTTTCCTGAAATCTAACCTAAATTTATCTCTTTCTATTTTCTACCCATTGCTCTTGGTTCTGTCCTCTGAAGCTAAACAGAATAATTCTAATCCCCTTTTCACATGACAGTCCTTCAAATATTTGAAGACTGATCTAGGTGGTGCAGTGGATAGATCACCAGGTCTACAGTAAAGAAGACCTGAGTTCAAATCCAGCCTCAGAGAGAAGGAAACAGTAAACCACTCCAGTATCTTTGCCAAGAAAACCCAAGATAGGGCCATGGAGAGTCAGACATGACCAAAAAGACTTCACTAACAATAATCATGAGACCCAGATGCACTCACAGGTAAATCAGCCAAGTTGTCTCTGAATATCCTCCCCCACTTTTAGGGAAGATGAGTGGAATACTGTCCAAATATTTGTGTTTCTGTGATCTATTTTTCCAAGGTTTTCAAAGCATCGTCTTCACTAAAACTGGAGACCATTTACGGATTCTAATAACCATGTTGGATTCCTTAGGAAAAGGTACCACTGTCTGTAACTTATGCAATATTTATTCAAATTAACTTCTTTATGGATAACACCTTTTCCTAGCAGCAGTAACAGTGTAAAACCAACAACTATAAAATAGTTCAATAGCCTCTAAGCGGTTTCTCTACCTCCAGTCCATGCTTCCCTCTCCCTCTGAATTTTCTGTCTGCTTTGTGCTAGAAACAGCTGCTTGGAACTACCAGTTCTGTCTCTCTCCTCCCTGACTTTGGGTTATTTCAAAGAAGATAATTTGCATAACTCTACTCCGATACTCAGGAGGAAGAACATAGGATCAGAGTGGCAGTATAAGTTGCAGGGATTATACAGCACCAGGGGCATGCTGGAGCCAGCTCTAACTATGTTAATAGAGTCTATTGTTAAATTTTCAGTATAAACATTTATACCTCAGAAATTATCAATTACTATAAATTGAGGCTTGATTTATTATTTTCTTTACTGTCTAGACTGAATATATAGATTAATGATGCAGATTAAACTCAAAAAAACGTATATAGGTCTTTTTTTTCCTGGAGAGCCCAGTTAAACATTTACCAGCACACGTCCCTAAGTGCCTCTATATACATTTCAGGATTTCCTTAGGATTGCTGTAGAAAGCTCAGGGGATTCATTCATTCCTTCATCCATTCATCAGGTCTCCCATTGCATCCTTAGGTCTTCTCCAGTCATTCTGATGAATATCTGGTCACTGAATCCAGATGGCTCAGGAGGGGAAAGTGAGGCTGGTGACCTTGCACAGGGAGGGAGTGACCCTCTCTCAGAACAAAGTCAAGTGCAAGTCATGTCATCATTTCTCTGATGTCATGGTCTTCTTTGAAAGTGAGAATACATTCATTCAATAAACATTTATCAAGTGCATACTAGGTGCTAAGCCCTGGGGATACAAAAAGATACAAAGACAGTCCCTGCCATCAGGGAGTTTAACTCTAGCCAAAGGTGCTACTTGTTTTATGAAGTTTAGATTCAGTCTAAGCATGGATCTTGAGGACCTAGAGGATCACATGTATGCCTTTTTCAGACTGTGTGACCCTAGGCAAGTCACTTCACCCTGTTTGCTTCTCAAGGTCCCAGGTTCCCCACCCCTGGTCTAGACTTATAATAACTTGAATTTTATATAATGTCTTAAAGTCTGCAAAATATTTTATACATCCATTATCTCATCTGAGCCTCATTATACCCTCTGGGCGCTTACTATGCCTTACTTCTGTTTCTTCCCCTCTGAGGTCTACCAGGGTGCCTCACATACATTAGACCCACCATAGATATCTGTTGAATGCAATTGAATCTAATTGAACTAATGTATGCATAGCATTCCCAAATTTGAGGAAAAACTGTGTAGAGAAGACAAGACAATTTTGCTAAGGTCACATATTTTATTTCTGCCCCCAGCTTCTACCCTCAGGAAATAGTGAAGCAAGTGCTACTCTTTGGATACAGGTGAGCTCAAGCCTGAATTCAACTGGTGCTTTTATAAATGTATGTAATCAGTCAAAACAGAGATACTACAAGAGAGCAATAAGTTATTTCTGATAACAATAATTCACATTTCTTCAGAACTTTTAAATTTCCAAAGTACTTTGCATATAACAACCTTCGAGCTAAGTAGTAACAGTATTTTGCCTGTTTGATGAAGAAAAGGGATTTCGTGACGTGGAGGAGGAGCAGAGGCTTACTACTCTGTTCTCTTCTTTTTGAAGACTTCTCTAGAAGAGTGAGATGTCTTCAAAGGCAAATTAATCTTTTATCTAGTGATTCATGGGCTAGCTCCTTCTCTTCCAACTTCTGCTATCTTCAACATTTACTAAGTGTCTGCTACATTGCAGTAGCCTGGAGTCAGGAAGATTCATCTTCGTGAGTTCAAACCTAGCTTCAAACTAACTGTGTGACCCTAGGCAAGTCACTTCACCCTGTTTGCTTCAGTTTCTTCATCTGTAAAAGGAGCTGGAAAAGAAAATGGCAAATCAGTATCTTTTCCAATAAGACCCCAAATGGGGTCATAAAGAGTTGGACACAGCTGAAAAACAACTGAACTATGTTGCAGGTACTGTACTAGGTGATGGAGTGATACAAAATACAGCTGAGAAATAGTTTCTGTTCTTATACAGCTCACAAGTCATTATTCAAGCCATTAAAAGATGTAACTGAGGTAAAAATGCTATCATTATCTGACTGTAAATATTAGGTGAGAGGGCAGCTAGGTGGTGCAGTGGATAGAGCACCAGTGTAGGACTCAGGAGGACCTGAGTTCAAATCTTACCTCAGATACTTGACACTCACTAGCTGTGTGACCTTGGGCAAGTCACTTAACCCCAATTGCCTCATCCTGGGTCATCTCCAGTCATCCTGATGAATATCTGGTCACTGGATTCAGATGGCTCTGGAGGAGAAGTGAGGCTGGTGACCTGCACAGCCCTCCCTCACTCAAAACAAAAGTCAAGTGCAAGTCATGTCATTATTTCTCTGATGGCATGGTCTTCTTTGGCAATGAAGGACGAACACACTAGGTTAAAATTAAAACAGGGAGATGCTAGCCCACACCTAGTGTTCACCACCAGGAGATGAAGGAGCTCCAGCTTGGACCCAAATCCAGAACAGTTCCTGCAGTGAGGCCTTCCAGGTGTTCCTGATTATGGGTGGCATTGGGTTGGCTGAATCTAAAACATTACAGGGACTCCCGGAAGAGGTCCATAAGCACTCGGAAGAGTTTGGCCAAACCATGGGCACAGGAAAGAACAAGGAGATGAAGAATATTTAATGTCCACCATAGTGATTTCCATAAGTATGTATGTCTTGAATAGACAGTGTAAGTGGAGGAAGAGTTGGGCAAGAACTAAATGGTGGGGTGTGGGTGGGGGAAGGGCAGGCCAGAGTGTCCCTAGGAAGTTGAAGAGATTTTTTAATCAGCCCACTTCTTCCAGAAACCAAAACTAACCCCCAACCGCCTGCTGAATATCTTCAACAGAACATCCTAGAATAGACATCTGAAACTCAATATGTCTGAAACTAAACTAATTATCTTTGCTAAAAACCTGTCCCTCTTCTGATCTATTACGCTGAAGGGCACAGCTATCCTCCCAGTCCTGGTGTCACCCTCAACTCCATTCTTATCTCTCTCTACTGCATAGTCAATCAGTTGCCAAATCTAGTTAATTTTCACCTCCCTAAAATCTCTTGTATATGCCCCCTTTTCTCCTCTGATAGTGCTGATACACTGGTACAAACCCTCATTACCTTAAGCCTGGAGGAGAGTGACATATTTTTAAAGAAAACGAGCTGTACAAAGTATTTAAAGAAATGTGGATATTGTGAAGATGACTGATTATTTTTTCTTTTTCTTCCCAAACAAGAGCAGAAGGCTAACAGGCTCCCTCTCCTTGGCCATTTGGGCATGTGAATAGTGGGGATTCTTTCATGGATGGACTGGACTAGACCCCAGTGGAGTCCCATTCCAACTCTCAAATTCTGGGATTCTGTGGATTCAAGTCTTCTCTACATGCACAATCAATGGGATTTTTTATGTCAGTGAAACTCATATCTCTGCACATAATAAGTAATTGACAAATGTTTACATAATTGAATTGAACTGAATTGAAAAGGAGTCAGAGTTAAGTAGTGTGGATGGTGACTATCAACTAAATTGTAATTTACTTAAGCCACTGGGGAAAATAACAGTGCAAATTCCCATGAAATCACAGCCTGGTACAGTAGAAAGAACATATAATGTGGAATTAGAGGACTGAGTTCGAATCCCAAAGTCACAAAGCTAGCAAGTAATGAGGTCAGACATTTTTGAGTTTTGTCTCCACATCTATAAAGCTATCTCCTAGCATTATCTTCCAGGGATGATGGGAGAATTCAATGGGAAAATATATATATGAACTCCTCTGTAAACCTCAAGTTGCCCGTAAAGGTCAGTAATTACGGTCACTACTCCTCCCCAGGAGTCACCAGCTTTGTCTCGAGCTCTCTTCATTCTTTCCGCTTCTCCTCTAGTACCTACTCATTACCAAATCCCACCCAATGAATTCCGAACACACTTTTATTGAGAACACAATTTATTTTCCTCAGTCATTCAATTGGAAGGGGAAGAGGAATTAGTGAGTGAATGAAAAAGTGTTTATTTAGCCCTTGTTATTCACAAAAAGAATTGTGCAAAGCAGATGGTAATACACTGTCTACAGTTATTGCCATTGAGAAAATGATATCCATTGATGATGTTGAACCATCTTACAGTGCAAAAGACATAGGTGGCAAAGGCTTTCTTTTCTGGTTCTTCTACAACTGTGGTTGCTAGGGCTACAATATGTGCCAAAGTGGTTTTCAAGAAGTAATGGAGGTGTGTATCTAAAGTCCTGACTGTTGGGGAGGTTGAGAACAGTCAATCATCGAGCTATAGTAGGGTTAAAGATGACAGGGGAGTCTGCTATTAAGTCTGGCACCAGTATGTTTAGCCCCTAGGAGAAGAAACCCACCAGGTTGCCTAAGCAAGTAAAATGGGGTTAGAGATGGGGGTGAATAAATTGGCCTAGAGTGGAAAAATGAAACAGGCATAAACTTCTGTGTTAATAAGCATTGGGACTGGGTTATGAGAGGAAAGGAAAAGAAATGAGAGGAGATGAAGAGTAAAAAGAAGAAAAGAGAAAGTAAAAGGAAGAAAGAAAAGAGCAGAAGAAGAAAAGGGAAGAGAAAGGAAAGAAAAAGAAGAGGAGAGAAAATAAAAGAGAGGGAGTGAAAAAAAAGAAGAAAAAAGAAAAACCAGTTAAGTTCTCATTTCCACAAGGGTTGCTTCCCTGGTGATGGTGGTAGAAGTAGAGCCTGTGCCTGGGGTAAATATTTCCTTCCCCCCAAACTCTTTGGCTTAGGTCTTTAGCTATCAGTGTCTAGTCAATCCCAGCACATGTTGTATTTATGAAACCATGACAGGGAACAGTGTTTCCAGAGAATAATAGGCACTACATAGACCTTGTCCTCTCTCAGCACAGTGTAAATGGTGTAAAGTAGCTCCTGGGCTACCAAGTAAATGTCTGACTGACATTGGAGGGAGTCCCACTCAGATTTGAAGAATTTCTCATCGTTAGAAAACTATTCTTTTCTTTTCAAAGTGATTGTCTCTATCATTTCATTAGCTCCTCCAACAGACACCAGGTGTGTCAAAAAGGACAGGTATTTTTGAAGGCAAGAGGCCTTGGTGACTTGCCTACCATCCCATAGTGAGTGAGCAAGTGACAAAGTCAAGGCCAGAACCTTGGTTTCCTGACTCCTGTATAATACTGTTACCATGACAACATGCAGCTACTAGCTACGTATCACCCATTGCCCACAATTTTTACAAGGTCATTCCTGCTTAACCCTGACAATATTAGGGAGGGAAGACAATCAAACTAAAATCACAAAGCTCAGAGTGAAAGATCTCAGAGGTTCATGATCATCCCAGACCTAGAGTCTGAAGGGACCTTGTAGACTATCTGGCTCAATCCCTTTATTTAACAAATGAAAAAACTGGAACCCAGAGAATTTGAGGGACATACTTAAATTCACCCAGAGAGTCATCTGCAGAGCCATGCTTTATCCTAACCAAAATTCTAAAGGGAGTGATGTCCCACCTAGTCTAACCAATTCTATTCTAGCCAATTCTAACCCATGTCTTCTGACTCCAAATCCAGAACTCTTTCCCCTTTATGATGAATCCCTTTTAAAACATGAAGACTTGTTATAATAGGAAACCCATAGACCAATTCACTTTGGACAGCTCAAATCTTCAAGTTTTGTTTTGTTTTTCTCACACTGAGACAAAATCTGCCTCTCATCAATTTCTACCCACTGCTCTGTGGCCTAGCCTTTAGAGGGTCAGCAATATGTATATAATTCTTCATGTGCGTGATAGCCTTGCAAATACTTGAAGACAACTATGTCTCCCATTAAATGTCCTCTCTTCCAAGTTAAACATGCTCAGTTCCTTTAACCAGTCTTTGCATGGTATATCCTCCAGTCCACTTACTATCCTTATTATATTTCTCTGGACTCACTCCAACTTGCCAATGTCCTTCTTAAAACACGGCACTCAGAGCCGATCATAGTAGTATAGATGTGGCCCATGCAGGACATCAATACTATCACACCCCTCAGCTAAATCTTCCATGTACTTCATTGCCACAGACCCATTCCCCCAGTATTGCTTAGGTAAGACCATCATTTGGCAACATTTTCTGTCTTTACATGTAATTGCTATGGAAAGTATAATATGTAAGTATTCAATTTGGCCAGTGGCAGAATATCACACTATTCTTCCTAGTCTTGCCTGATTGGACTATGCTGCATATAATAATTCACTCAACTTATAGAACCCTAACACATTGCCTTAGTAATACAATGTTTGTATGAACCATGTCAAAAATTGGGTTATGCACAATGAGGTATTACCATGGTCAGGGGGCCTGGCAGAACTCTAAAGATCTTGTTCCCACAAGTCCAACCAGCGATCATTGGCCTCTATGAAGTTTGGCTTTGAAGTCCCAACAACTATCAAGACCCCTGCAACTCCAGAGATAGGCAAGCTAGAGTCTGGGAAGGCCACACAGGGATTAGATGTAAGTCCTCATTTTATGGCCATTAATCAATTAATCAATCAGTAAGCATTTTGTTATTGCTGAGTCAGTCATATCTGACTCTTTATGACCCCATTTAGAGTTCTCTTGGCAAAGATGCTGAAGTAATTCACCATTTCCTTCTCCAAATCATTTTACAGATAAGGAAACTGAGGCAAATAGGATTAAGTGACTTGTCCAGGGTCGCACAGTTAGTAAGTGTCTGAGGTTGGATTTGAACCCAGAAAGATGAGTCTTTCTGACTCCAGGCCTGGCATGCCATGCACTATGGTGCTGCCTACCTACCCTAAATATTCATTAGGTGCCTACTACGTGCCAGGCACTAAACTTAGACTCTGGGGACACATCATTTCAAAAAATGAAACAAATCCTGCTCGAAAAGAGTTTGCATTCTATCAATGAGTTTTCTGTCATGTGGGCATGATTCTTTTTTGATTGTCATCCATCCTGACAATTCCCCATTGTCATATGCGTCCTCATTCTATTGTCACCTGTCCTTAGAGTTCTGAGAACTTCTCAACACCACACAGGCAGTTCACCAACTCTCCTCTAAGTCTTACCTTGTGTGGTTGCTACCCAACAAGAAGTGACTCAAGTATATATTTTCAAGCTCCTAATAGGTACTTTGGAGATGTGAAGGCTCCTTACTTTCTAGGTCAGAAACTAAATAAGTGACAACTGACCAAAGCATACACCTCCTTTCCACCCAACTCTTGTCCCTATTGAATCAACCCCCATCCACCCAACCCTTTTCTGCAGAACCCTATTGTGAATTCTATACTCATCACATCCACAAAACTCCCCTTGACATGGATGGCAACAAGCTCAGCATATCCAGCAAAGACCCGCAGTGCGGTGGAGAGCCTGCACTAGGACGTCCTTGACCAACAGAGGAATGACTGGCAGCTAGAATATGGCAAGGTAGGACACGGGGCAGTCCTCAAAATCCCACAAACTGGGGCTGCAATGAGATTTCTGATGATTTATTAACCTGATCCTATAAAACTATCTCTATATACTCATCCATTCTATACACACATATGACATATGTACATATATTTTTTTTAGCCACTGCTACTAAGCAAGCCATTCGAACTGCAGTACTGAAATGAACTGAGCTGAACAATAAACTAAAACTTGCCTAGAGCGAGTTGAGCAATAAACAGGTTTTTAATTTTTCTCCTTCCATCTCTTGGATGTCTGTCTCTGATGGATGATGTGACAGAGGAAGGATCCGCCATAAATCCTGAATCCCGAATACTAAATCAGCCTGTGCCAACCCAGCACTTTGAGCTGGTCCCCTCTCTTTCTGGAAGCACTTATGTTTGGCTCCTGATAACACCCTCTTCCCCCTCCATCCATCCAGATCCCAGAGCTCATCATCACTGAGGGTGGAGGAGGCCATCAACACTGCAAGAAGGGCAGAGTTTGGGTTAATTCTTCTTGGGAAAGAGGATACACACCTGTTCTTCTTGATCCTTGAGGTAAGAGACAGAAGCAATGGATTTTCACCCAACAGTGTGCAGAGAAGTCGATTCTGGATTGTTATAAGGAAATCTTACAGTTCACAACACAGAATGAGGAGGTCAAGTGGGCTCTCCTTCATGAGAGGTCTTCAAGCAAAGGCTTCATGAGATAGCCTCATCCAACCTTGGTTGGATGTTACAAATTGAATTCCTGTTTAGGTATGGATTGGCTTAGATGACCACCAAAGTTCACTCTAATGCTAGGATGCTAGGTGATCCTATGATGCTTAGAGAGAGTAGGGAGACTGGCTCAAGGTTACAAAAAGATTCAGTGCCTGAATCAACACTAGACCCTGATCTCTCAAACCAGTGATCACATGCATGAGATCCTAGAGTCACAAAACATAGAGCTACAAAAGAATGAGAAATCTTGAATCCAATTGTTCCTTACTAGGAGTTAGTGTTCCAATGTCCTCCCTTTCAGGTGAATAAAATATTATTGACCCTATTTTATATGTGAAATCTTATATGAATTGGATTTTAGGCAATATGTCAGGGTATTCTAGATGTGTAATAACTTGGGGTCTTGAATTAATCAGAAGAGATTGAGTTACATAATATTTGAAAAACCATGGAATGCTTTCAAGGATTCTTAACTGGTCCCTGCTACCAAAACCTGTATTCACCAATATTTCTCTGGCAGTGATACATGTCTGAGAATTGTAGAGGGACGTGATTAATCAATCAATAAATAAACATTTATTAAATACTTTAATACTGTTTGATGTTAAATATTAAACATTAAATAAACACCTCCCATGGGTCAAGCATTGTAGTGAGCACTGATTTCAGAAGAATGAAGGCAACAGAGAGATGTGGAGTAGGAGGAAGTAGCTTTCAAACATATCATTTATACAGTGCCCAGTACATGCTAGGCACTGTGCTAAGCATTTTGCCATAATTATCCCATTTGATCCCCACAACAGCCCTGGGAGGTACACATGAGGAACCTGAGACAAACAGAGGTTAAGTGACTTGGGCAAGGTCACACAACTAGTAAGTTTCTGAGGTTGGATTTAAACTTAGGTCTTTCTGACTCCAGGTCCAGCATTCTATCTACTGCACCACCAAGCTGCCTTACCAAATCTATAGATCAAGTTTTATTGAGTACCTACTACCCATAAACATGTGGTAGGGCTTCTGTGGAGGAGAGGGAACACAATAGAAGGGGGGGAAATTTGCCATCGTGTTTGAGGAACTTTTAGCTAGCTAGAGAGACAAAATTAATATACAAGTAAGAGAACAAAACAAAGACCGTTCTGGAAAAACACTTGTTCTAGATCCATTCTTTAAAAGGCAGTCTGTTGTTGTGACTTGTTCTAGATCCATTCTTTAAAAGGCAGTCTGTTGTGGCTTGTTCTAGATCCATTCTTCAAAAGGCATCTGTTGTTGTGACTTGTTCTAGATCCACTCTTTAAAAGGCAGTCTGTGGTTGTTCAGTTGCATCCGACTCTTTGCAACCTCATTTGGGGTTTTCTTGGCAAAGACACTGGAGTGGTATGCATGTCCTTCTCCAGTTCATCTTACAGATGAAGGAACTGAGGCAAACCAGGTTAAATGACTCACCCAGGCCATATCTGAACTCAAGAAGATGACTCTTCTTGACTCTAGGCCTCGTTCTCTATCCATCACACTCCCTAGCTGCCTGGTCAGCAAAGCCTAAAGAAGGGAGTAGAATCTCTATGCTGCTTGAATATCTAACACTTATGAATAACCATTCTAAGCACCAACTCTTGTGATCCAAAACTCCAGGCAAGACTTTGCATGGAAACACTTTTACATACATACACCTCCTCCTGAAGTGAAATTTCAGGAGCTGCCTGCCTTCCAAAATTTCTCTCTCCCAGCATTATACTGTCAGATTCTCATCTCTTTAACTTAATGCTTTTGATCCTATTAAAGCACACACATTCTTAGGAAGGTCTCCACTCTTACCTAGTTTTAGTTCAGCACTTTGAAGTATGAAGGAAGGATCTGAAAATAGAATTATAGTGGGGAAGGGAGAGAGGTTGAGGGAACCCAGTTCCTGGGGTGAGGAGGAAAAGAAGGACAACGGAGAGATAAGGAGGCAGGATCATAGGAGGAACAAGGAAAATAGACTAAAGATTAGGGGCTTGAAAAGGAAACTGAACTTCACAAAAATGACAAAGATATGATGGCATTATATGGCTCAATGAACATTCAGTCTACAACAGAAGTTAGGTTGTGGACATCCATTTATTCTTTTATTTTTAACTTACTGTTAGTAACTTGCACACTTTTTTCCTAATAGCGGGTTAGGGGGAAAAAATGAAGGGGCTTATTAAATAGGATCCTGCTATGAAGAAGGAAATGTTCTGATTATAAGCATTCATGTTTAAAAATAATACTATATTTACTTGATTAAATTGAGATTGATTCTTTAAGGGAATTTTACAATAAAAACCAACTGAATAAGTATTAGGCAGAAGTTTCTGTAAACTGACAGTAAACTCCCAAAATATCCATTTAAAGAAGGTTCCCAGGCCAGGTAACTCTTCATTTTCCACTGGTTGTGCTCCTTGGACTGGATTCCACCATGATCATGCCCCAAGGAAACCTCCTCACCCTCCAAGATTGTATCAGTTTTGTGCCTTCTTCCTCCCCTCCCTGCAAGCTTTCTCAGCTTTCTTTTGTATGTTGTTTTCCTCTATCAGATTGTAAGCTACTTAAGGACAAGAACTGTCTTGATTTTTCTTATTTGTGTCCCCAGAATTCACCAGAGTGCCTGGCATACAGTGGATCCTTAATAAATGTCACTGATTGACTGACAACAAGCTTGATTCATATTTCCTCTAATCTATTGGAGAAAATAAGAAGGAGGTTCCTTTTTAAGAGCAGGCTTGAATATTGGCACAATTTGCCCAGTGTAGCATATGGCCCATAGATTTCAAAGAACTCTGTGTTGAGGAGGATTACATTCATTCCTGGGGGCCTGACCCCAACCCCTCTTTGTCTCATGCCTCTGTCCCAGAAAATCCAAAGAAATCTCTTGAATTAAAATTTATGTATGCTCATGACTAAATCTCACACAGAAAATAGGGTTCCCTCCCCAAAGGTTTTCAATGGACCTCACACATGGGCATCTCAATATAGTATAGCTTCTATCTCACCCCCACAGCAGATCCATAAGACACTGACCATTCACAGGAGCTCATGAATAAATGCTAAAACATATAATACTTATTGTCCTTTAGACTCCTCACCCTGAAACCCAGAAGATAAAGACACTTTGTGGAACCATTAAACAAATATTTCCCAATTCACTGACCTGCACCATCCAAGTCATTTACAGGAATATAATGGAGATTTGGTAAGGTATAAATCTCTTGGACCCTCATGTATTGATTTAGTCCTTCAGCCACAGGCCAAGACTCTGTGAAAGATTTTCTCTGAGTAGTGCTCTGCTGAGAAAAGTTCCCTATACGAGGTGGGTGCAGCAGCTCAGGAGCTCTGAAAGTCCTCAAGACCAACAATCAACATTCTCAGGATCAGTAGGCCAGTCTATGACCTACTTTCAAAATAGGAAACTGGTCAAAGACAATCAGAAAACAGAGGGTCATGACCTCCCCTTTCAGACTCATATGAACAAACACACACCAGTTGGCCATGAGCTTTCAATAGAAGTCACTATTCTCCATCCCTGGGATGGAAGAGAGAATTCCTCTTCTCTCCATCCCTTTTGCTGTACTCTGACCTGGAAGTCTAAGAGAAAGACAGTTGGGCAAGAGACAGGGAAGAAATGAGCAATTTCATAACTAGACCTTGGAGGAGGCAGCAGCAATTCTGACAACAGTTCATTCTCCTAATCCTGTATCAACATCTACTATGCCATGCCGCTTCTTTTGGTAATGGAATAAAATATTGATTTAAATCCGATACACACGCAAGTCAAGACATCACTCTTGTGATATCATTGATTTTCTTTAAGAATGAAGGACAAACAACAAAAGAAAAACAACAAAGATACATTTATTCTGAAGGACTAAGTGCTGTGTTGACACTTTTTTATATTTTATATATATACATACATATATATATGAAATTCATGAGTCACTTTGTAGCTTGAATATATTACAAGAACTGTGGCTACAGTGATTACTTCTGACCCTTGGCAATCATTTGATGTCCATTCTTTGGTTTCTGTTGACACATGGATGGTGCCTACCGTTCTACCACTCAGTCACTCCACTAAAGCACAGATCACATAACCATAGATCTAACGCTAGAAGGAATCTCCGAGGCTCTCTTGTCCAACCCTTTCATTCTATAGATGAAGACACTAAGTCCCAGGGAGAGGCTAAGTGGCCAAAGGGCACATAGGTAATATCAAAGGGTTCCCAGGGACTCATATCTTTAGCATGTTTTCCCTACTGAGTATAGATCTTAAGTACACCAATACCCCCAGAAGATCTCTGATTCCATTGGTTTGAGTAGAAAACAAAACGGTGCCATGGAAAGTGCAGTGAATTTGGAGTCTGAGGATCTAGATTTGAGTCTTAGCTCTGCTAGTAATTCACTGGGTTGTCTTGGGTGAGTCACTCCAGCTCTATGGATCTCAGTAGCCTCACTGGTAAAATTCAGGGGTTAAACTAGATAATCACAATTGTCTCTTCTAGCTCTAAATCCAAATATGTTGGTTGGATTGGATGATCTGTAGGATAAAGGGTAATACTACAAACCACAGACATGTTTAAACTATAGTTAGACCTCTACAAATAAACTAGTCTTTGTTTCTGTGAAGTTTTTTTGGTATGATTTAGGGTTCTTTTTAAATAATGATAGCTAGCATTTGTAATAATGCTTTAACATTTATAAAGTAATAAATATCATCATATTTGATCCTCACAATAACCCTGGTAGGTATAGACTATTATTATCCTCATTTTCAGATAAGGAAACTGAATCAGAGCTTAAGTGAATTACCCAAAGTCACACAGCTAGTGAGTATCTGAGACTGGATTTGAACTCAGATCTCTGTGGCCCAGAGATCTATCTGGACCACCACTGGTTCACCTACCTGACTAGGACTGTTTCGTTTCCTTGGTATAAGGCAAAGGTGTCAAAGACAAGGCCTTCAGTCACCTAGAATCAGATAAAAATATAATTGAGAAATATTTATAGAAAGATAAAAAACATGGTGTTAGTATGTGAATTTCTAAGACAATATGCCATGATGGAGGTCCTTACTGTAGTCTTACAGAGTTGTCTGGGGACACAAGGAGCTATGTGACTTGCTCAGGATCACACAGCCAATGTGTCCCAGGCAGAATCCAAACCCAGGTTTTCCTCCCTTTGAAGCCTGCTGTCTATCCACTATGTCCCAATGTCTCCCTCCCGTAGTCGGTTTTTCTTCATTTTATTTCTTTCCTTAAATTTTTAACAAATATTTTTAATCTCAATCTTGTCTCAAGGGAACCAAGAGGAATATAGTTAGTTAACGCACCCAGCCCAGGGAGTGAAAAGTTTTAATACTTAAGCAAGGGTGAAGGAGATGAGGAATTCTACCACTGTGATCCAAGAGGGGTGAAAAATTACCACCAAATGAAATACAATTTGGGAAACCTTGAGTGCTAGCACAAGGAGAGAAAAAATAATCAGAAAGACACAGATCACATCCACGGTGGGGGTGGGGGACCCCTGAAAAGCTTCCTAGAGGAGAAAGGCAACCCTAGAGCAGAGTGAAAATTAGATCTGTTTGCCAGGCAAAGCAGCAAGGAAATTAAAAAAAAAAGAGACAGACCAGGATGATTTGGGCATGTATGTATTCAGAAGCTGCTGGACTCAAAGCCAGAGGAAATAGTCTCTCTCTAGTGAGATAAGAGTCTGGGATATTGCATCCAGCTGTGGGCATCTCATTACCAGCCAGATGTAGACAAAGTAGAGAGAGTTCAGAGAAGGGCACCAAGAATGATTAGGCGGCAGGAGAGATTAATTTATGAGGAAAGATTAAAAACTAAACTTGGATAGTGGGTGAAGGGGAGGCTAGCTCTCTGTCAGTAAGAAGTGAGTGTGTGGGGAGGGGAGAAAGGGGAGATGGAGGATAGGGACTGGTCCAGAAGAGGAAAAAATAGAGTGTCCAGGACATTCCTCCAAAGATCCTAGAATGTCCTCCAAAAACATTAGCAATTAATGATGTACCACATTGAAGGTAAAGAGGAAGCTGCTAATCCTTCCTCTGAAGGGCACTCAATAAAAGTGCTTTTCCAGTAGTTGGGATGGTTCTGAGTTTTACATCCCCACTCCCACACCCTCACAACTTATAACCATTTGCATTCATGTGCACTCCATAAGGGGGGAAGCTCAAAGTCATGACTCTCATAAGAATTAAACTGGAAACTGTACCAACATCAGCAAATTCATCATAGATTCATAGACTTTCACATTGTTGGACCTTAGATATCATGTAATTCAATTCCCTTCAGCTTTTAGAGATAGAAACTGAGACTGTAGGGGGTACCTTCTATGTGTTAAGCACCAAGCAAGATACAAGACAATCAGAAGAAATTGTCCTGGAGGGTGTGATCACATGAGGAATTGTGGGACTGGTAGAAAATGGTGAAGGGGGAGGGCACAGCAGACCAGAGGATTTTTATGAGGGGAAAAGTGTTGCTGTCGGTTGTCAGCTAACTTCAATATAAGTTTGATCATCCTAACCTAGTTATGGCTGTGGCTACAGACTATTTAAGTATGGTAAGCGCTCAAAGGAGCCAGAGTTCACTGGAGATTAGGGAAGGCTTCCCAGAGAAGGCAGTACTATAATAACATTGTAAAAATGAATAATTTTGAAAAAACTAAGGCCTCAACACAATGCAATCACTAACCAGAGAACCACTGTTGAATTCTCTTGACAGAAAAGTGGTGGACCAAATATTGAGAATAAGATATAGTTTGGGGTATGGCCAGTACAGGGTTTTGTTTCTGTTGAGTAAACATATTTCTTAAAAGGCTGCTGTTTTTCCTTCCTTTTCCTGCCCAAGGAAAATTGGGGAAGGTGGGAGGGAAAGAAAAAAAAATGCTTGTTAATTGGGGGAAAATAACATTTAATTTTTTTTGTGCTTGAGGTAGAATGCGTTGACTAATAAAGTATCTGTTTCCATTCCTACCACCTTTCCTAGGCTGGCCTTGCTCAGTGCCTCACTTCAGCTCACAGAAGCTGAGTTGTCTCCTTGGGCATCCAGAGCTCCCTGAGTACCACTCACAAATCATTTCAAATGAGCATGTGCAACAGGGCCCATCTGACCAACTCCTTTGCCTAGAAAACAACCTCCGTGACAAAGCACTTCACTAATGAAAAGAAACATGACACTCCTGCCTCAATGTTTGTCTTGCTTTTTGTTTGCTGAAATCATTACTGAAGAATACCCTTGTTTATCCATGCAGCTCTTTGAGGTTTACAAAGATCATTCTTCATTCCCCAAGACTATTTTAAATGTTGTATCCTAATTAGTTTGTGAGTTTCTTGAAGTCGGGGGTTGTCTTTTGCCCCATTTTCATCTTCAGTGCTTAGATTCTCTAAGATGCCCTTTGGAGTTTCCTTGGCAAAGATATTGGAATGGTTTGCCATTTCCTTCTCCAGCTCATTTTACAAATGAGGAGACTGAGGTCAATAAGGTTAAGTGACTTTCTCAGGATCACTCAGCTAGTAAGTGTAGATTTGAACTCAGGCACTCCTGACTCCAGGGCCTCACTACCCACTTGGTACATAGTAGTTGATTAATAAGTGCTTATTGACCCACTGATTGACTAATTTTACAGATTTGGAAACTGAGATTCAGAGAGGTCAAGTCATATAGCTAATAAATATTAGAGTCAGAATTCAACTCTAGTTCTATCCTGATCTGCAATCCAATGTCTTTTTCACTACAGCATGTAGGGGATAAGGAATCAGATGCACAGGTTCCATCTAGGGTGGCAATTACTCAGAACCCTGGTTTCACAGATAACATCTTTCCTCAGTTGTCTGATATCCTGTCTCCACGATTGCTTGAGGGTGGGAAGGGTTGAGTTGAGAGGAAGACTGTGAGTCAGATAAAACCCTGCAAGAAGAGAAAGAGAGAGAGAGAGAGAGAGAGAGAGAGAGAGAGAGAGAGAGAGAGAGAGAGAGAGAGAGAGAGAGAGAGAGAGAGGAAAATGACTTGGAACCTCATCCACTTCAAGGATCTAGAGAGGAAGATGAATATAAATCAAAGCAGGGAACCCAGTCCTCCTCCTGGACTGGTGTGTCTGTGTGTCTGTGGTACGAAGAAAGCCAAAACCAGCCCTGGGGAGGGTGCCAAGAGATGAGATGTCTTCTGGAAAAAAAACAGATTTTCATGAGTAGAAAAAAGAAAGGACAAACATTTAAGTACCTACTACATGGCAGGCACTGTGCTTAGTGCTTTATAAACATTATCTCATTGGATTCTCACCAACAACCCTGGAAGGTAGGTGCTGTTATTATCCCCATTTTACTGTTGAGGAAACTAAGGCACACAGAGGTTAAGTGACTTGCCCAGGGTCCCACAGCTAGTAAATATCTGAGGCTTTGATGATCTCTAGGGTCCCCTCTAATTCTAAAATTCTATGTTTATTTGCTCCAAAATATGGGAAGACCTTGGAAATCATCTTCCATTTAAATGTAGAGTGTTATGGATGATGACAAAGAAAGATTTTGTAGCTGAGAATTAAAAAGATGGTTGCCAAACCTGTACACGTGTGTATTTAGAAAGAACATTGAGATCAGCAGAGAAGGAAACACACATACACACACACACATACACACACACACGCATACACACACAAATGCAAACATGAACACATACATACGTACAAGACACAAACACAAACACATACACACATATAAACACAGATGTGTGAGCTCTCTCACACACACGTGCACACACACACACAAACACAAACATACACCTTCCCCACTAGAATTCCTTTTTCCACAGCAGATTTTACTAAAACAGCTTTCAGGACATGGATTCCCAGCACATAAACAGAATTGGCTCCTTCCTCAGGACCATAATCCTTACCCCAATGCTGTTAAGCATCACTACTTGCTTCCCAATCATTTTTATTACTTAGTTCTGCACAAGCCCCTGTAAGGGATGGAACTGTGACCAGATGCAGTCTCCGAAGAAGGGAGCATATTGTCCACAGCCAGACAGCACTAGATTTAGCACCCAAGGCCACCAAGGATTTTAGCCACTATGTTTTAAGGTCTACAGATATGGAACTCAGCTGTGTGTCTCATTCATTCCCTCTCTTCCCTTTTTGTCCATTTATTCTAAAAGCAGTCATGATGTGCTGGTAATTATACGAGGCATCAAACTAATATCCTTTTGTGTCTTTGAGAATTCTCTCCCTGAGAATAGAACAAAACGCTTCATGGAAAGTTTGGGGAGGAGACAGAGAAAGAGACATTGGCCATCACATCGCTGCGAAAGAGGGGAAAATGGAAGCCCCTCACTGCTTATCAACTGACATCCTTCCCTCAATCTAGGAACTGCCACGCACCTGAAACTAGGGGTGGGGGAAATGAGAAGTTCTTAAACCAGGATGTTCTTGAAGGATGGGACACCGTTCTCCCAGAAATTCAATGCTACCTGTGCCTCTCTTTTCTTCCCGTCATTAACGCCCCAAATTTTGGCTGTTTCTAGCTGCTACGTCCTCCTCTGGGTATAGGAAGAATCTTCCCCAAGTCAGGAAAAAGACATGGTATATAAATTTTTTTCAAGTATCAAAAGTATAATCAAAGGAGGTCACAGAAGCTAAAAGTAGGAATATGAATTCATAAATCTTCCTTGCAATTAAAACTGCTCAAAAGTGAAATACGGTGCTTAGTGGTGAATTTCCCACCCCTAAAGGTCTCCAAGAGTAGGCTGGATGACATCTAGAACTATATTTAGTCAAGGAGGAATTGCTGATCAGATACTGGTTGGCCTAGATGATTTTTGAGTTCCCTTCCAACTCAGATCTTCTAAAAGCTTAATGGTCTATCTCCATGGAAGAAACAGAACTTGCCTGTCTCTGCTCCCTGAGAAGAAATTACCACAAAGCACTACAGGAAAACCTACTGAGGCATGCAATAATCAACAGCAGGGCAAATGACAGAATTCTTTACAAATCTTTAAAGTCAGCATTGGTCTTCCATGCACTGATACAGGGAGCTAGAGCCAACTCTTTCTGAGTTCTTTTACTCATCTTTTTTTTTATGTTGTTGCTCAGCCATGTCTGACTCTTCATGATCCCATTTGGAGTTTTCTTGGAAAAGATTCATTTCCTTCACCAGCTTATTTTATAGATGAGGAAACTGAGGCAAACAGGGTTAAGTGACTTGTCCAGGATCATACAACCAGTAAATGAGACAGCCAAGAAAATTGTATCTATGTCTAATCATATCAACTCTTTCTTCTTACCCAGTGCCTTCTAAAGAAGGTATTTTCAGAGGTCACACTTTCTGCTTGCTGGTAAGATGACCTGATGAGCACTTCGTAAGTATTAGCTTAATTCTTGGCAGAAATCTGATCTACTAATTCATGGGGGGCTAAATAAACTATGAACTCCAACCCAGAGTCCAGAAAAGTATAGTAACATTGAACCCCAGGTTAAAAACCTCATAGCTGGCTACAATATCCTTCCATAACAGTGATCCAGACTGCTACTAGCAACCAACTTTATTTAAAGAGAGGTTATTAACCTGGGGTCTCTGGTCTCCACAGATGGCAGAGATGGTGTGAACTTGGATGGGAGAAAAAATTTATCTTTATTTCAATATTAGTGACTTCTTTGTAATCCTTTGTTATTTTATTTTATACAAGCATAGTTCTGAGAGGGGGTCCATAGGGCCTCACTAGGCTGCCAATGGGGTCTGTGACCCCACCCCCCCAAAGTGAAGAACTTCTGAATTAAAAGAAGGCATCACTGGAATGCAGCATCATAGGAAGGAAATAGACCTGGTCTTGGATCAGAGAGCTTGGATTTGAATCCTCACACTATGTCTTGCTACTTGTGTGACTTTGGTCAGTTATTCACTTCCCTGAATCTCAGTTTCCTCATCTGTAATGTGAAGAAATTGAAATGAACCATGTCTATGACTCCCTCCAGTTTTTAATCTTATACTCCTATAAATTATAGCACTCTTGTACAAGTCCAAGTCAGCTTAAGAGGTCTGGGAAAGTTATGTTGGGAAAGTTAACCAGGAGTCGATAAACATCATGCCGAGGAAAGTTGGGCCATTGGTTGTTAGCAACAACAGAGCTTTTGAATTAGTATGCCAACAACATCTGAAACACATTCATTGTGTTAATAGAAATGACTAACTATATTAGACATTTTTGGCTTATTATTCATATTAGTTATAATATGGAAATGAAATTTTATTTCTAAATTGCAATCAAATGATATTTTCTATTACAACTTTAATAGCAAACCAAATTAAGCAATGCTACGGGTTACATATTAGTAATCCAGTTTGGTTATAACTCACATTTTCTTTATTTTGTTGTGAATCATCATGGGGCTAAAGTAAAACAACAAAAATTTTCCAAAGAGGAAGCAAAAAGCTTTTATTTCTTTTCTTTTGTGTTGAAGAGGGGAAAGAGGACAAAGAGGAAAACAGAAACTATACAGCTCATTTCTACGTGTAATATTATCTTTATAAGACCAAAAAGCACCCAGCTAGTGAAACTCTGAGCTCATGATTCCCCCCCCCCCCAATTTTTCCTTTCCTAGACTACCCTACTATGATAGTAGTACAGGATAACTTTAGTAGCTGACTGCATCTAAAAGAGGATATCACCGAAAATCCACATTGTATGGTGGAAAGCATGAGATCCTCCACAGGACATTGAGTACAGTTCATGGTTTCCAGATGGAACTCAACTCTCCACCAAATATGACTCACTCCATTCAGGCCAGCCTCAAATCATTCATTCAGCACAAGGGCAGGGACCATATCTTCTGCCTCTTTGTATTCACTGCAGAGGGTGCAGTACAATTCAGGGTACAGAGTTGGTGCCTTGTAAATACTCACTAAGTGAATATGTTGAATGAATTATTCTCCAGTCAACAAATCAAAACTTCACAAAGGAATCATTGAGAATCTACCAGTATTTACTAAGCCCATATTGTGTTCAGGCTACTTTGGGGGACATAGAGGGGTATAGAGTGTGATTCTGACCTCAAGGATTTTTATAATTTTGTTGTAAGGTAATACACATAAATCGGTGACCAATAACTAATTCTGTGAGTCAGTTCATGATAAATGCCATGAGAGGTAAATAATAATAATAATGTCAGCAATAACAGCAGCTTACATTGATATAGCACTTTAAGGTTTGCAAAATGCTTTATATATTTTCTCCTTTGATTTTCACAACAACCCTATGAAGTAGGAGCTATTATTATTTCCATTTGCAGCTGTGAAAAATGAGGAAGGGAGAGCTTAAACAACTGATCCAGCAATATACAACTAGTAAATGTTTAAGGCAGAATTCAAACTCAGGTCTTTCAAATTCTAATGCAGCACACAGTCTGCTCTGCCACCTAGTTACCTCAGGAGGTAATTTCTAGAGGAGGTCTAATTTCCTAGAGGAAAGGAAACCATCAGGTTTGGATGAGATGGATGGGATTTGGATAATCTGCTAGATTGGAGGGAGCTGACTGGGGGTGCCTGGAAGGGAGAGCAATCCTCCCCCTCGAACCCTCTCCCCCAGGTTCCCCTCTGCCCAGAGAAGGAAGCTGACTCAGGAATGCCCAGAGAATTCATTGAACAACTAACCTTTCAAGAAAGATGTTCAGAAGATGAAATCAGGGTCTGGTAATAAATATGGATAAAACAAATACGGGCACAGTCCTATAAGAATAGTATTAGGAGTGCTACAATTCAGAAGTTGAATTGGGTTCAGTTGAGTTGAAGCTAATAACGAATACTGAGAACCAAAAAGTAAAGGGTCTTAAAGCTTTGTTGAGGACGAGAAAATCAAAGAGACAGTTGACATCTCTTCCCTTTTCCACTCCTGTGGGGGAATGGGATGATGATAACAGATGATGGAGAGAAGGAAAAACTACTTATTTCTTATTTACCTTCTGTTTTCTCTAACAACCAAAATATTTTTATTAAGATAGGACCAAAATGGTGAACATTGTTGAAACTCAAAATAAGTGAGAGAATGGGAAGGGATTACCTAGTAGAGCTCATCATTTCAAGTTACCACGCACAGAAGAATTACATCTCAAGGTTCTGAAAGAACTGATGTGACTCTACTGATCTCTGAAAAATCAGCAGGAAAGGTATCAAAAAAACTAGAAACTGGTTTTTTTATAATTTTCAGATAAAGAAAAGGGAATCTTTGAACTATAAGTCAATGAGTTTGACTCTCATTTCAGGGAAAATTCTGTGTAGTCACACGGACTAAGAAAATGCTAGTGAATGTTGATCAAAGAAGCAGTGATCATACAAAGACAACATTTCTTGAGCAAGGACAGGTCATGATAGAACAAACTTATTTTCTTTTCTTCTTTTTTGCAAGGTTACTAAACTGGTGGATCATGGGAAAAGCAATGGACATAGTATTCCTGAATTTCAGTTAAGTGTCTGTCAAACTTTTCCATACTGTCCTTGTAGACAAAATGAAGAGCTGGACAATGTAGGCAATGTGGATTTAGAATGGTTTGAATAACCAGACTCAAGAAGTAATCATCTGTGGATCAATATCAGCTTGGAAAAAGGGAGGGTATGTGGAAAGAAAGAAAAGTCTCAAGCGACAAGTGCTGGTGATCTGTCCTTTGCCCTATGTCCTATGTCCATAGTCCTGTGTATTTGACATTTGAGTCAGTGACTTGGATAAAGGCTTAAATGGTATGTGTACCAAGTGTTCAAATGATACAAAAATAGAAGTAATAGTTCACACATACAATGACAAAGACAAAACAGAAAAAAAATATATCAACAAGCTAAAAAAAACCAGTCAAATCTGCAAGGATAAACACTAATAAGTCAGGTACTATACTTGGGTTCCAAAAAAGTCAGTTGCTAGGTAACAATGTATGTGAAAAAGAGCTCTGGGAGATTTTCTGGTTACAATGGCAGCGTGTTAGGACTAGTTCCCCCACAAACACTACACTCAATTTATAAAAATACACCAGAAGGAATAATAGTAAAAAAAACCCAAAGAGAAATGACTGCAATCTGCTCTGTCCAATCCAGGATTGCACAAACGGACTGCCAAAAACCTGCAATGGGTCTTTTCATATAGATTGTCCCCAAACTCTATTAAACCTTAAATCTGCACTAAAACTTTTGGGTCACCAAGTACTTGAGCTCATTGATGAACAAACCGGATAGTTACATTAGTCTCTTTATATACTACTGCATTTTATTTTTCATAGGAATCATTTGTGATCATGTTGGAAATATTTTAGCACTGATCTGCTGCCCTTTTTGTCTTATCTGTTCATTTTGAAGGAGACCTATATAGTGCAATTGTTATATTCCAGTTATAAATAACCTCACCAATATTTGGTTATTCCTATGAAGTATGATTTACTTATTTTATTAACATCACTAACTCACTAAATCTGTCACCCCTTGCCCTGTGCATTCGTATTTTGTAAATAGTAGGCATTTAATAAATGTTTGCTAAACTGAAAAAAAAAACCTGCGATGGCTCTGAGACAGTAAGCAACATTCAAGACCCACAGCAGGAGACTAGGTGCCAAACCAGTACCTACTGCAGAGCACAGGAAACCTCCCTGATACACAAGAGGAGCCAGGGTCAAGATAAGACCAGATCAGACCCTGTGCAGCTCAGTACCCAGGTAGCCTCAACTGGGGCAGACAGCAAGAGAATTCTCAGCCAACATTCAAACAGGGCAACCTTAAGCCAGGCCACACTTAAGCCATACAACAAGGGAGGGAAACGATTGGTAGATAGCCTATCCCAGCCTATCCTAGCCCAGCACCCAGACAGATTATAACCATCCCATAACCCATGTAATCCAAGTAACCCACAGAAGGGGCAGGGCCAAACCATGACCTGGACTACCCACACCCAAGATACAGCAGGAGACACAGAGGAAGAAAGAACCATGACAATACCTGAAGTCTTAAAAGAGGCCTACTACAAGGAAAATCAGCAACATCTTATTGGGGGCCATGATCCTTGTAGCAAGGAATAGAGCAAACTCTGGTTTCAGACTACACAAGGACAAAGAGACAGAAGGGCAAAACCTAACTGAGCCACAAGGAAACTGAGCCAAAACCCAGGAATTCTCACAGAGGGTGGAAGCTCATCTTAGTCACTACATCTAGGACCAAGGAATTCCTGTTCATGCCATCCAAAAAAACAGGAGGGAACAGCGTACGACCCAAACACAAAGTGCCAAGCCAGAAAATGTTGTTAGGGATATGAGAAAGCAGAAGAAAATGACAAATACAATGAAGAAATTCTATGAATTGAGAGAAGTCCAAAAGGTAAATGCAGGAAAGCAAGTCCAAGTAAAGTCACAGAGAAAAGAATTGTTATGCAAAAGGACCATAGGAGTACCTTGAAGAAAGGAAACAGAAGGAAAAAAATGTAATAAGTGAAGCTGAATCTCACAAGAAAAGAACAGACAGAAAAATTAATGACTTGGACCTGAAGCTGGTAAACCTGACCAAAGAACTAGACTCTAAAATTTAGAATGAGTCAAACAGAAAATACATAAATCAACAACAAAGATTAAAACAAAATTAAAAGATTGGAGAAAACCAGGAGAATATGTGTATACTATCAAAAAACAAGTAGCCTGAAAAACACATTAAGGAGAAATGTCAAAATCATTGGGCTGCCTTAAAATCATGAACAAAAAGTAAGTCTAGATGTCATATTTCAAGAAATCAAAATCAAATTATCCTTGATCTATTAGAAACAGAGGGCAAAGTGAAAATAGAAATATTCCACTCATCACCCCCTAAAAGAAAGCATAAAATAAAAACTCCCTCAACAACGTAATCAAAATCCACCTTCCAAGTCAAAGAAAAAAATATTATAAAGAGTCAGAAAGAAAGAGTTCAAGTATTAAGGACTCACAATCAGTATAACATAAGACTTGAAAATTACTACTTTAAAGAAAAAAGCTCTTGGAATAAGAAAGATAAAGGCTTATAACCAAGAATAGCATAATTCAACAGGAAAAATAATAGAAGTTAAACAGAATAGAAGACTTTCAAATATTTCTGGTAAAAATACCATAGCTAAATAGGAACTTTAAAATGAAAACACAGGAATCAAGAAAAACGTTAAGATAAATATATTTGAGTATTTGGAATGGGCTATATCATGATACAGTGTTCCCATTCAAATGGAGGGATGAAACAAGTGAACTTTGAAAAGTCTCACATCTTGAAAAGTCATAGGAGTTGATTATGATAAACAGAGGACCTGGGGTGTTTTGTTTTGTGTTCTATTTTGGTGATTTGAAGAGCAGAAAGAAAAGGAGAATATACTTGAGGGGAAGGGGAAAGGAAACAAAAAGGGAGGGAACTTGCTCATGAGAATATAAGAGATAAATAAATATACAAGCATGGAAGAGAAGGTGGAGGAATCTCACTTTCATTTAAGTGGTCAAAGAAGAGTTGAATATAGGTCCATAAATAATTTGGCATAGAAATATATTAAGTTCAACAGGGAAATGGTCAGAGATAAAGAGAAGGAGTGAGGGAGTAGTTAAGGATAGGCTCCAGGAAGGTATTAGTCACAGGCAAAACTATCTCCATTAAGAGGATGAAATGTGAAATAGACATTAAAAGTAAAATAAAAAAGAGAAGAAATCTGGGATGGGATGCATAAGGGGAAGAGAACAGGGATAAAGAAGTAAAAACAGATCTCATCAATTATAGCTCATTGGTATTAAGAACTCATTGGTGTTGCCATCTTCATTTTTGTAAAGCAGGGGCAGAGTACAAAGAGAGAAATACACAATTAGCAAATATAAGTATAAATGTGAATGAGATGATCTCACCCATAAAGCAGAAGAGGATGCCAAAATGGATTATAAAGCGGAATCTAACAATTTGTTGTTTAAACACTTGAAACATCTTGATTCACATAGATTTAAAGTAAACGCCTATTGCAAAATCTATTATGCTTTAGATGAACTAGGAAAAAAATGGTCGCAATAATGATTTTAGACAAAGTGGCAGTAAAAATAGACATAATTAAAAGAGATAAACATGGAAACTGCACTATACTCAAAAGTACTGTAGATAATGAATCAATATCAATATTTGATGTATATTCATTGAATGGCATAACATCTAAAAACTCACAGGAAAAATCAATGAAATTTCAGGAAGAAATAGACTGATAGTGAGAGAATTTAATGTACACTTCAGATTTAGACAAATCGTACAAAAAGAGCATAAAGAAAGATGTTAAGGTTTCTAATGAAATTTTTCAAATTTTAGAAATCATGGATTTCTGGCAATAATTGAATGAGAACAGAAAGAAATCTATATATCCTCAGCTGTGCATGGTACTTTTACAAAAAAAAAATGATCAAGTATTAAAACCCTCACGAAAAAAGTAGAAGAGCAGAAATGTGAATGCATCCTTTGCTGACCTCACTGCCATAAAACTACATTCAGTAAAAGAGGGTCTTTGAAGAAATGTGATTAAATAGGTGATTAAATTATTTAATCCTAAAGTATTTGTGGGTCAATCATAGAAACACTAAAAAATTTAATCAAAGAACAAATGTCAGACAGCACACCAAAATTTTTGGGATTCAACTAAACTGATTCTTAGGAGAAATTTTATACTGCTAAATGTTTCATCAACAACAGAGAGGAAGGACTGATAAATAAATAATGTGTGCAATTAAAAAAAAACTAAAAAAGCAACAAAGCAAAAAACACAAAGTAAAATTAGAAACCCCAAATGAGAAATTGTGAAAATAAAAAAAAAATGGATCAACAAAAATGTATTTATCAATAAAACTAGATTTAAAAAAAACTAATAAATAGCTAGTCTGGTTAATACAAAGTCAGGAAAACCAAATTTTCACTATCAGAATTTTAAAATGGAGAATTTACAGAAACTGAGGCCAAAGGAAGCTATTCAGGAATTATTTTGCCCAATCGTATGCCAACAAAACTGGTGACTTCAGATAAAATGGATGAATACTTACAAAAATTTCAGACACCCAGATGAACAGAAAAATAAGTACATTTTTCATATTGCTTAATGCATCAACCTTCCCCCTAACACACTCCCACTCAACTTCCAGTTTCTGTTGAGAACACTACCATCCTTCTAGGCACTCATATTCACAACCTCAGATCCATCCTTGACCCTTCATTCCCCTTCATTCCCATATCTAATCAGTTGTCAAGTCATGTTAAGTTTACCTTCACAATAATTCTTCATCTATACACTTTTCCACATTCACAGCAGCCCTAGTTCAGGACCTACAATATTGTAGCCTATGGTATTGCAATAGCACTTACTCTCCAGATTTCTTTACCTCCTTGCCAACAGCCTTGCCCAAATACAAAACTTTCTTCACTATCTACTTTCTAGCTCCCTTTTATGTGCTTCCTCTATTAGAATGTAAGGTCCTTGAAGTTAGAGACACTTTTGTTTTCTTGTATTTGTATCCCCAGCATATAGTACAGTGTCTGGCATATAGTTAATGAATAATAAATACTCTGCCAATCTTCTATTTGTCTGTCTGTCTGTCGATCTGTCTGTCAATCCACCTGTCCATCTGTCTATCTTTCTGTCTTTCTATCTGCCTGTCTATGTCTCTCTGTCTGTCCATCTGTTGATCTATCTATCCATCTGTCCAGCTGTCTATCTGTTGGCCTATCTATCTATCCTTCCATCTATCTATTTGATCTCTCTGATTCCATTCCTTTCCCTTTCCTACTTGTCCTCCGTTTAACTGAGAAAATAACCTTTCAGAAACACAGTGTCCCAAAGTGGAAAGAAATTGATTAGGAGGGAGGGGGTTCCCTTCAGTGGGGGTTGGATGACCACTTGACAAATGTATAATGGAAGGAATAATAAGATTCTAGCCCTTAAGCTGGGTCCCACCTTTTCACTTTACAGATCAGGAAACTGAGGCCCACAGAGAATAGATGAATTCCCCAAAGTTACATAGGCAGTAAGTATCAGAGTCAAGACTAGAACCCATATCATCTCATTGCCAAGTCAGTGCTCTTTCCATTCTACTACACTGCTTGCCCAGTGCTTATTGGTTACAGGTTGGATTACAGGGCCTCTGAAGTCCCTTACATCTTTAAGACTCTGGGATTCCATGAATCACAGAGCTAAAAGATCCCTAGAGGTTGTCTCATCCAATCTGAAAGAAGTGACTTGCCCAGTTCATCGGCTGTGTGTACCTGCTTATACCTCCATATCCTCTGGGAACCTCAAATTGGGTCCTGTGAGAGTATGTACTTACTGCATGACTGTGACCGTACTAAAGCTGACTATCATTATAATAGGCCCTGATATGAAGAGCAGTTCATGCTAAATATCAAGATTCCTTTCTTTAAACCTCTCTTTGAATCTTCATGAGTTAGTATTTCTTTCAATTAAATCAATCCATAAAATTCTGGTTTAGGCAACAAAGACAAAGTGGAAGAAAGAAGGTCTGGCTAATTCATTCACTATTAACCTGTTGAGAGAATAACCACATATAATGGCATTTTCCTTTTCTCCCCCCTAGAAAAGAAACTTCTCGTCATTTTCTCCCCCCGGGACCCACTGTCCTTCCCTCTTGAATCGGGAGGAAATCATCTCAGAAGAAGAGTTAGTTAAAAATAAATAATAATTTGCAGTTCTAGAGCGTCATTTTTTGGTCCAAGTATCTCAAAGCACTTTACTTAATTAATTAAGAGAATTAATTAATTCGGAAAACACCCCTGGAAGAGGGGAGGAAAAGAGGGAGGGCAGGTGAGCTTAATGACACCAGCTCTCCAGATGAGTAAACTAAGGCACAAGACACCAGACTCAAGGTCAGTAGAGGAGGAGGCTGGGAAGGACAAGGTTTGCCTCACCCTTTCACATGGGGACTTCAGTAGCAAGAAGACAAAGCAGGGCCAAATAAGCTCAGCACAAGATCAGTACTTGGAGTTTAACCAGAAAAGGTAGAGGGCTATCAGGTAAGAGGTCGAGTTTAGAGGAGGCAATGAAGGAAGAACGAAGCTGCTGTGATTGTAGCTACAAGATAGGCAAGGTCAAGAATCCAGAATCCAGGGGAACAGGTAGTCAGGAATCAGCCAATTAGACTAGAAGGACCTAGAGCTAAAGGACCAGGGAACCAGGCAAAGCAGATGGGGTAACAAAGTCAGAAACCTCAGCCAAATGAACCAGGCCACAACCTAACAGGATCCAGGCAAGGAATCTGAGCAACCAACACAGCATCCCAGCCACAAAATGTCTAGAGAAATTCTTGCTTCAAGATTCTGCTATTTTTCTGGCCTAAACTATCTAGGAATTCTATCTACCATCCTCAGCATTCTGGTCAACTCCAAGTTAGACCTGGAGACAAAAGCTAGCACTGCTCAGCTGAATCTTGTGCCCAACCACTTGGCCCATTGGCAGTCTCCGTAGCACCGGAGGCCTCTCTAACTCCTGCCACTCATGGGTCCACTTGGCCAGATGACACCAGAAGAGATCTTGGTCTCCAACTACTTTTAGTAGAACAAATTAAACGTGTACATGCGCAGTGGTAACATGCGTGCAGACCCCCATAAACATGCGGCACAACAAATTAACAACCCGAGCTTGTCTTTTTCATTGTGTTTTTATTATGATGCTCCTCAATGATGTTTTTAAATGAATTTTGAATAGTCCCCTTAATTTGGTTCATTCTGCATTGTAACGCAACTGGGAGGGCCTCGCAGGAATTGCTGCGAGGAATGCAATATTATGTGAGCATGGATTCTGCTTGTTTTCCTGCTTACTCATAATTAAGCTTTATTGAGTTGTAAAATGAATAACAATTACAAAACTTGTTTATTGATCCAGGTGCGACAGGGAGATTCATAAGAAAACTGTTCCCCATTCGTGTCCTTGCAAAGCAGCATTTGACTACTGGTGTTCAGTCTCTTCTCTTGCTCTTGGGTAGGAAAAGGGGGGGTCTTGTTCACCTGGGTTCAGTGAGAGGAATGTTGTTTTACTCCCACGATCCACAGAATCATAGATTTAGAGGCAGAAGGACCTTCAAGATCATCTAGTTATAGATAAGGATATTGAAACCCAAAGGTCAAAGGACTTGCCCAACATCACACAGTCACTCTAAGTCAGAGGCATGATTTAAAATCAGGTGTTCCTGACTCCCTAGGTAGTTCAGTGGTAGAGCATGAGATCTGTTATCAGGAACACCAGAGTTCAAATCTAGCCTCTAGTACTTATCAATGGTGTGAGCCTGGGCAACCACTTCAATTAACTTCTGTTTACCTCAGTTTCCTCATCTGTAAAATGGAGATGATAATAGCACCCACTTACCAGGACTCTTATGAAGAGTAAATGAGAAAACTATTATAAAGTACTTAACATAATCTAGTTAGTGCTATAAATATTAGCTATCATTGCTATTACACCATACTGCCTCTTTTTAGCAGAACTTTTCCAAGAGGACAGCTGACTAGGAGATCCCTACAGAATGTCATACAGTGGAGGAGAGGAGGCAGAAAGAAGTCCAGAGTATAGCCACATAAAGGAAGGGTTAGATGGTTCCTCAAATTCAACCCATCAACAAATATTTATGAATCATCAGGATACCAAGGGCAACATTCATAGGTGACTAGATCAAGGTAATGATAGAATCTTAAGTCATATAAACTGGAAGTGGTTTTAGAGATTGACAATGTGTTAGGCACTGTAACAACTCCTGGGAATACAGAGATAAAAAAGAAACAATCGCTGTCCTCAAGGAACTTAGCATTCATGGGAATCAGTGCATACATATAAATAGATACAAAATATATAGAAAGTAAATATAAGCTCATTTTGGAGGGAGCAAGGAGGCACTGGGTGGGATTCAGAAAAAGCCTCATATAGAACGTGGCAGATGAGTCGAGCTTTGAAGGAAGCTCCAGATATTAAGAAGGGGAATGAGATAGAAGGAATTTGGTAGAAGCATGGGAACAATATGGCCAAATATACCTGTAGAGAGGAGATAGAATGCCACTTGTGAATAAGAGATGCCTGGACCATAGAGTACTTATTCATCAGTGTGCTGAGAAATGTTTAACAATTGGCTCTGCTGCCATCCCCCCAAAAAGTGTTCACAGGACACATTTTTAAGAAAAGTTAAATGTTTTATTTTTTCCCAGTTACATGTGGAAACAGTTTTAACCTTAGGTGTTGTGTTTTGTTTTTACAATTTTGAATCCAAATTCTCTCCTACCCTCTCTCCTCTCTCCCCTGATTGAGAAATCAAGCAATTTGATAAAGGTATACATGTGCAGTCATGCAGAATATATTTTTATGTTAGTCATGTTGTGAAAGAAAAAACAGACTAAGAAAAAACAGACTAAGAAAGCATACAGTCTGCATTCAATCTTTTGGAGGTGGATAGCATTTTCCCTCATAGGACAGGATACACTTTTAAATTTAATATGCATTATTAACATTTTATTCATCATCTCCCTAGGTTTAGAAAATTAACAAACAAAAAAAAAATAAACCAAGCATTGATTTGTAATCTTTGCCAGTTTCTGAGGTGTAAATGCTAATGATGAAAATTTAACATTAGGATCTCATTGGTCAATTTAAACTGGCTCCAGGTGTCTCTCCCTGCATTCTTGTGGCATTGTACATTAACTGAGGCCTCCTGTTAATTATGGATAAACTTGTGGCTGATTCTCCCTTCATTATTCTCCCAGCCCCACTCCCAAAGCCCCAAAAGTCAATTGTGTGACAGAAAGAAGTCAGTGAAGCTGGGGAAGGTCTCTGAATTTGAACAAGACCTGCCACCCAGGCACAAAGATCTAACCCAAGAGAATTGGGAGAGAAGGATATTCTGACATTTGGTACTTAAAACACCCAGAAGCAAATACACACATGATTAGCACCAAAACTTCCCATCACCACACCCTTCCTGTTACAAAGATAAATCTGGTAGGAGCTGAACTTCTACCACCACCATCCCATCGAGAGAGTATACTCTCATTTTGTGACTCCTCCCCTGCCTATTTTCAAGGTTGTCCTAGATTCTGATTCTCAACCTGAATTTAGTATAAAGATTTTGGAGAAGGAGATGGTTCTGGACTCCTCACAGTTCTAGAGAAGGTCCTGGGCTCTATACCCAAAGAGGTGGCTCCTGATCCTATACCTCCTTGCAGTATCTCTGGGACTGCCCTAGCACTCATTCAAGGTTGGTAACTGATTGACTGAGTGATTGCTTGACTGTCATGCAAGAGAAATGAGAAAAAATTCATACACATTGGCTATTTTATCTTCCTCTTTTTTCTACATGCCAACTTCACTGTTCTGCTGTGAACTCAAATGCCAAGTACTTCCTTGGTCCCCAGATTTGCTGTCATTCCATCTCATGTTCAAAGTTTGTAGGGATCACACCAGGCAACCCTCAATGACTTCCAGAACAGTGCAACAATGTGTACAGCACCCACAAAAGCAACAAAGTCAGTTGGATGATGAAATTCAAAATACAAGGCTAGTCAATATACAGCTTAAGCCATCCATTTAGTTGTACCACCTTCTGTTCCAAGCTGAGTTGCTTAATCCCCAATTCTCTGTCTTGACCATTCCATTTTCTCCTAATGACTATATCTCCTTGGTGCCTCAAAAACCTGGTGGTATCGCTAGCACTCTGGATTCTATTTGCCTCAGTTCCCCCTTCTGCCACCCATCCTCCAACCCTAAACAATCTCAGTTGCTTCTGCACTGCCTGCCATCTTTTCCCAGTGCTAAGGGCACAAGAAAATGATTTCTTGCTTCAGGAAACTGAAGCACAGTCCACTAAAAGAACAAATGCCAGAGACTGTGGTTCTCATTCTTTCTTCAATGTCTAGGCCTCTGGCACTTGAAAGATGAAGAATGGGATATTCTAAAAAACATTTCCTCAGTGGACATAGAAGATGCCAGATTTTCATTTTCTGGAGTGAGGGAGAAATGTTGGGTCTTTCAAAAAGCATACCATAAATGCAGAATAGTTTTTTTTTTTCTACAAAAAGGAATTCACTGAGATGGTTGCATCTTGTACTTTTAAAATTCAGTTTTTGGGGGGCCCAATTTTAATGCTTTATATTTACCTCTATTATGTTCTATCTTACTAGATTTGTACCAAATATCACTTATTCACTTATTATTGGGGATCATGTATTTGTTAAGAATACATCCAAAGCCTTGAGCCATCTGAAGATTTGATGAACATTATTGGCGCCTTAATCAAAGGTATACATGTGCCCGAATAAAAATGTTTAACAACTCAGAGTCAAGACACAAAGATCCCTGGGACACTGAACTACAGACTTTCCTTCCAGTGAATATCCATTCATTTATTCATCCACCAAATTGTACCATCATTTAGCCTAGATCCCTCCACCCTGTTCACAAGGACAGCATGAGATATAATTTGTCTAGGCAAATTATATCAAGGACATCCCCCTTATCCACTAATCTAAAATTCTGTATAAAAAGAAAGCAGGAAAAGCCATGCTAGTTGCCCTTAGTGATCATCACTTCTTGTCTAGGTGTTCACAAGCTATTGCTTTAATAATATATTTTTTGAATCTTGCCACAAATCCAAGTTAAGCTCCTAGCCTAGAGCTTCTAGTCTGAGATTCCATTCTCTTCTCTTTTTTGAAAATTGGAAAATTTATCTCTTTTCAATTCTGTGTTTCTTTTCTAATTCTCTACAATCTTTCAAAGGTCACTGACTAACTCAGCAATCATGTCTACCAGTTCTTCCTGTATTCTGGGATGTATTTCTTCCATGAGTGGGAACCTGAACCTACTGAAGACAAGTAGGACTCTCTTCCAATTAAATATTCTTGCTTGGTCATTTTTAATACAAGGACCATTCTCCTAATAGAGAGCAGAACATAGAAAGCAGAAACCACAGCTGAGTATTTCTACCTTCTTTTCATTGTCCATCATTTGGCATTGTCCATTATCATACATTCCTTCTCTCTCTTTTGATGCACCTCTTTTTTCTCTTTGTAATTTCTACCTAATGTTCCTAGTTCTTCCTCTGGGGCCAAGCAGAATCAGTCTCATCCCTCTTCCAAATGGCAGCCTTCCTTAACTTGTTTAACTTCCTTCCTTGTAAGAAAGACACAGATTACCTCCCCCTTATCAGTAATTAGAGTAAGAATACACAACAAAGGATGATTCTTGTCTAAAATCATATCAGATAACAGGGCTGGGACTTAGTAGAAAACCTAAGACTTCTTTATCCACTGACTGGCTAACCTAGATAAGTCCCCACTCAAAGGGAGAAAATCAGAGGAAGTTGGTAGAATCTAATTCACAAAAACATCCCTTCCATGTAACGTATTGTTTATTTTTATTTAATTTTTAATGAATGAAAATCTATTTTCTCACCTGCCCTTCATTGAAAAAGAAAAGAAAAAGAAAATCCCTGTAATAAATATGTTCAAGTTAAGGAAGGAAAGTTAACACAAAGACATATCATATCTCTCCTAGTCTTGTCTTCTCCAGGCTAAACATCAACAGTTGTTTTTTTTTTTTTTGTTTGTTTGTTTTCACGTTAAACAGTTCTTTCAAACAATCCTGCAATCCTAACATGGCACAGAGTCAGAAATGTTTGATCGTAGTGGTCCCCATGCTCCCAACATGGATATTCTTCAGCTTGTCAAAGTCCTTTCTAAATGTGGTTCTCAGAACTCCACACAATACTCCAAAGGTATTTTACCCAAGCCAAAGTAAAATGAGATTATCCTATCTTTATTCTTGAAAATTGTGTCTGTCTTCATTCAGCCCAAGACTAAGCTTTTTTGGCTAACTCACTGTTGACTAATAATAAGCTTGCAGCCCACTGAACACCTGTTCATCCTCCCCTAGATCTTTCTCAAAGTGTTATCTAATCATTCGTCACTCATCTGTACATCTTTGGACCCAAAGAACTGAAGTGACTTGCCCAAGGTCAAGCATCTAATTAGTAGGAAACTTGGAAATGGAAATTGTCTCATAACTCCCAGCACAATCATTTTTCATTGCATTCCACCAAATCGCTAGCTTGCTCTATGTGTCCCCCAGACCCACCCAGAGAATAAGTTAACTAAAGCCTAGGGCTTGAGTAACCTTCCATAACTGACACAGAACTGAGGACAAAGCTAATTGACCAACACAAAGACAAGACCTGCTATAATCTATAGCACAAGTTTTAAATGCAAAGTTTGTAAGTTTGTTCATTTGCTTTTTAAAAATGGATAAATTTATAATACAATTGGTTTGCTTTATAATACTAGATGTTTTATCGTATGTATTTTAAAATATTATTTTGAGAAGGGATCCATGGGTTTCACCACAAGGTCAAAGAGGTCCATTATACAAGAAAGTTATGAACCCATGTTTAACAGGCAAGATTTCAATACTGATTTTTTTTTAAAGGGCCAGGGCTCTTGTCTCATTCTCAAAATTATTTGGCACAGAAATCAGTACATAATTTAGGGATCCAATACCTGTGCAGTAAATGGTGGCTGGAGAATGAACTGGTCTGGACCCTTCTCAAATGGATATTCCAGGAGGAACTTCACAATGAGAGAAGGGAACCACAAGGAGAGAGAGAAAAGGAGGCTTCTTGTTGAGAGGACCCAAAGTGTGAACCATCACTGTCCCAGGTATGTCCTGAATCTCCCTCATTAGTTAGGTATTACCACTCCTTTATTAGTAATTAGGGTAAGAATAAACAACAAGGGATGATTCTTGTCTAAAATCATACCAGGTAACAAGGCTGACTGTTACTGACTGGCTAATCTAGATAAAACCCCACTCACAGAGAGAAAATCAGAGGAAGCTGGTAGAATCTAGTTCACAAAAATATTCCTTCCATATAATATATGCATTGCTATTTTTTATTTCATTTTTAATGAATAAAAATTTATTTTCTCACTTGCCTTTTATTAAAAAAAGAAAAGAAAAAGAAAATTCTTGTAACAAATATGCCTAATCAAGCAAGAAAAAATTATGATTGTTTTGCATATTTGTGTATATAGACACTTGTTCAGTCAAGTAGAGTCACAAACCAGATACATCTATCTGTTCATGCATGCATTCATTTATTCTTTCATTCAAAAAAAATATTTGTGAGTACCTACTATGTACAGAACCATGTAAGGGATATCTTTATACACATTTGTTCTCAAGTTACTTAAAATCCAATGGGCAGAACTTGGACAATGAGTATGCATAGTATTATTATGCCAGAAAATTCTACTCTCCAGCATGTAACTGCTTTGTGACAAGTCAGATTTCTCATTTATTTGATGGGACAGTGTGATATAATGGAAAATCTGGATTTGGAGTTGGAGAACCTGGGTGAAAATCTCAGTTCTACCTCTTACTTCAACCTCTGGTCCTCAGTTTCCTTACTTATAAAATGAGAATGCTAAGCTAGATGACCTCTGAGGTACCTTGTAGCTATGAATCTATTTCTGATCCTAATGTCATTCTCCATCTGTAAAGCAAGGGAGTAAGGCAAGATGATACCAGAGGTCCCTTTCAGCTTTAAATCTACAACCTTTATTGTACTAACAAAGTACTGAGTTACTAGTCAATATGATATAGAGTACACAATTTAACCTCTCCAAGGGCCTACAGATGCCTGACTTGGACCCTGCTAGTAAGGAAGGTAAGAAATATACACAGTTAGTAATAATACAGTATAAGAAATGCTATGAAAATGAAATTATGAGTGTGCTTATATGTATACACACACATATATATATATATACATACATACTTAACACATATATACATACACACACATATATATACACACACACACATCCAAATTTACCTTCCTTTGGAGATGAGAAGGAAGGGGAGGGGGAGACAGACAAAGGAGGAGGAGTTGAGTTACCCAGCTAGCTGGGTCCTCATTCAAGCAGTTGGGCCTACTCACAGATTGTTATGTTCATCCTTCATTGCCAAAGAAGATCATGCCATCAGAGAAATGATGATATGACTTTCACTTGACTTTTTTTTGAGGGAGGGAACTCTGTGCAAGGTCACCAGACTCAATTTCTCCTCTGCAGCCATCTAGATCCAGTGACTAGATATTCATCAGGATGATTGGAGATGGTCCAGGATGTAATGGGAGACCCTGGTCCTTTTAGGCCTTTTCAGGTACTCACTTAGAGTGAGGTAACACCCATATTAGCAAAAAGAATACAGCAACTTATGAGAATAATACATTATGACCAGGTAGGATTTATACCAGGAATGCAGGGCTGGTTCAATATTAGGAAAACTATCAATATTATTGATCATATCAACAACAAAACTAACAGAAATCATATGATTATCTCAATAGATGCAGAAAAGGCTTTTGACAAAATACAACATCTATTCCTATTGAAAATACTGTAGAGCATAGGAATAAACAGAGCCTTCTTTAAAATAACAAGCAGTCTCTATCTAAAACTATCAGCAATAATTATATTCAATGAGGATTAGCTAAATGCATTTCAAATAAAGTCAGGATGAAACAAAGATGTCCATTATCACCACTGTTATTCAATATGGTACTAGAAATGTTAGCTTTAGCAATAAGAGTAGAAAAAGAAATGGAAAGAATGAGAATGGGCAAAGAAGAAACTAAGTTATCACTCTTTGCAGATGATATGATGATATATTTAGAGAATCCTAGAGAATCAACAAATTGAAATAATAAACAACTTTGGCAAAGTTGTAGGTTACAAAATAAACCCACAGAAATCATTTGCATTTCTATGTATTACTAACAAAGCCCAACAGCAAGAGATAGAAAGAGAAATCCCATTTAAATCTAAGGTAGACACTATAAAATATCTGGGAGTATACCTGCCAAAACAAACCCAGGGAATATATGAGAAATCCCATTTAAATCTAAGGTAGACACTATAAAATGTCTGGGAGTATACCTGCCAAAACAAACCCAGGGAATATATGCAATTACAAAACACTTTTTGCACAAATAAAATTCACCTAGAAGAACAAAAGGTCCAGGATATCAAGGGAATTAATGAAAAGAAATGCTAGGGAAGGTGGCCTAGCCCAACCAGATCTCAAATTGTATTAGCAGCAATCATCAAAACCACTTGGTACTGGCTAAGAAACAGAAGGGTAAATCAGTGGAATCAGTACTCAAGACATGTAGTCAATGAATATAGTAGTCTACTGTTTGATAAACCCAAGGACCCCAGTTTCTGGGATAAGAACTGAATGTTTGACAAAAACTGCTGGGAAAACTGGATAACAGTGTGGCGGAAACTCAAGTCCAAATGGACACATGAACTCAATAAAAAGACTGATACCATAAACAAATTAGGGGAGCGAGGAATAATGTATTTGTCATATTTGTGGAGAATGGAGAAATTTATGACCAAACAAGAGAGAGAGAACATTATGAAGGGCAACATGGATAATTTTGATTACATTAAATTGAAAAGTTTTTGCACAAAGAAACCCAATGCAACCAAGATTAACATGGAAGCAGAAAACTGGGAAAGAATTTTTGCAACTAGTGTTTGTGATAAAGGTCTCATTTCTAACATATGTAGAGAACTGAGTCAAATTTACAAGAATACAAGTCATTTCCCAATTGATAAATGGTCAAAGGATATGAAAAGGCAGTTGTCAGAGGAAGAATGACACTTAGGTTGCTAGTCTGGGTGATGGGAGGGTAGTGATGACTTCAAAAGTAATGGGGAAGTTGGAGGGGGATAGAATAATAAGGTTAAGAAATTTGTCCTGAGGTACATAACTAGTATTTACCAGAAGGAAAATTTGAACTCAGGTCCTCATGGCACAAAGACCAGCACTCTACCTATACTGCTATACCTCACTCTCTCATGTACACAAAAATATGAGTAAATATACACACACATTGCATGTGCCTATTTGGATTTGTATATATGCTTAAAATATACAAGAAGACAGTAGTTCTTCTGGTTGTTTGGCTCTGACTCATCTCAGACACTGTGACCCTAAGTATGTTACTGGAACTCTCTGGGTTCCTATGGGTTTCCCTGTCCTTAGTTATAAAATGAAGAGTTTAGTCAGGGGTGGGGAACCTGCAGTCTCAAGGCCATATGTAGCCTTCTAGGTTCTCAGGTGCAGCCTTTTGACTGAGTCCAAGTTTTACAGACCAAATCCTTTTGTTAAAGGAATTTGTTCTGCGAAGTTTGAATTCAGTCAAAGGGCCATACTTGAAGACCTAGAGGCCCGCAGGTTCCCCACTACTGCAAACTTTAGTCTCAGGGACTTCTAAAGTCCCTCTTGGCTCTAAATCTATGATTCTGTGATCCTCCAAATGACTATTATTGGGGTCATCATCAGACAGTTGGAGGACTTTCTGTCCTACTGCAGAGATTTCTGAAACTCCTTGTGGTCAGAGTCACCCAGACACAGATTGGCCCATCCCCTCCATAGGGCAGGAGCCTTTAGACAGAGACCCTCTCACTTACCCTGCTTTTAGAAGGATCGTGGAGTCAGCAGGGAGAAAGGAGAGCCTTTGGATCTCCCCTTCCCCCTCCAGCCAATTCCACAGCTCCATCTTCTCTGTGGTCTGGGAGTAGGCCTTCCGCCCAGCCTGGGATGTTAGCACTCACCTCATCCATTTTCGCACCACCCAGTCCTAATGGATTACGATGCATTATCTCCTTTGTCACTGCTTAAATATTTATTGAATCATTATGTATTTAGTGGCTAGGATTGAAGGGGGGTTATAGGGAGGGAGACAGTGGGAAGAAATGGACGAGTCCATCCTGCCTTTGACTGAAAGGAAGGGTTAATTACAGATTGGCTAAATCTGAATTTTTTTTTTAATGATAAACCAGGGATGAGGAGATTAAAAAAGAACCATGTCAGTTACATTTAAAGCAACCCAGAGACCAGAGAGGGGCTCTAGAGGCATGGGAACACCTTCCTGGTACCCCTTTCCCCAGACCCCTTCATCAATCTGAGGTTTGACCAAACCTAAAAGTCAGACTGTCATGAAAAATCATACTTCTGTTTTTGCTTCTCCAAGAAGAGTCAGTGAGTGGGGAAATCCCAAGTGCTTCTGGAATTTGAGTGAACATTCGTCTCATAAAAGAACTTCTAAAGGTAACTCGGGCGCTGGCGCTGTGAAATATTGTTCATTATAACAGAGCAGCTGAGATAATGTTGTTTTCTAATTTCCCTTTCTCAGTCAGAAATTAAATAAAAAGTCATGTCTAAATTACAATACTGGGTTGAGCTCAGACAAGGACCCCATGCAGGGAGCTCATGATCTATCTTCCCTACATTTTAGAGCCATTAAAAAAGATTATGGTCGTTTTTTTTTCCTCCCTTTTCTTTTAGGCCATTTACATTTTTTTTCTGAACTCTCACTGTGTTTTATTCGAAGCTCTTAAAAGTGCCAGTGCACATAATAAGTCAATCAAGAACTTAAATTAAGAAAAAAAACAGGCATACACAGCCCTGAGAAAGGAAGGCAGGGACTGCAAAATACAAACTAAGCTATCTAGTGGTTTGCTAACTTTACAGCTATCATCTCCAGGCCTTACCATGACTCTCAGGACCTAGAATTGCAAGAGGAGTTGGCAAACCTTTGGGCAAATCATTTTGAAAGACAAATTCTGCTCCCTGACCTGAGGAGAGTCTCCTCAGGAACACTGAGCAAGTGATCACATCAGAGGATCATGGCTTCAGTCCTGGAAGGGATGGACCTTCGGAGGCTGAGTCCAAGTCCCTTATTTTATGGATGATAAAACTGAGGCAGAAAATGTTAAATGACTTGTCCAGAGTCACACAGTATCTGATGAGGGATTGAAACCCAAGTATCCTTGATTCCAAGGCAATACTCTACCAAGAGAATCTTAGAACTAAAAGGAACCTTATTAGTGAAGACAGAGTAGAAAGTGTGTGTGTGTATATGTGATGTGTGTGTTTATGTGTGTGTAAACACACACATGTATATGTATGTATATAAAACATATGTGTATATATAATATTTGTATACATACATGTATATATGTATATACATACTTTTTTTAAAATTTTGGATTCAGGAAACCTCTAAGTCTTGATTCTGACGCTAGCTATATGACTTTGGACAAATCACTTAACTTCTCTGAGACTCATTTCCTCATCCAGGAAAATAAGGGTATTAAAATTTGCCCTACCTACCTACCTCACTGAGTTGTTGTAACATAAGTCCTTTGTAAACTGTAAAGCACTAAAGAAATGTTTATCACTTTGATTAGGTAGCTGGATGACCAGCTGTGGATAGCACACTGGACCCAGAGTCAGGAAAACCTAAGTTCATATCTTTCTGAGCTCAGACACTTACCAGCTGTGTGACTTTGGGCAAATTGGTTAATCTTTGTTTGCCTCAGTTTCCCTCATCTATAAAAATGACGATAATAAACTAGAGACTAGATTGCCAATATTTGCTGGAGTAGGGAGGAAAAAAAGCAGTTCCAGAAAAACATCTAATTTTCCTTCTTTAACTACACCAAAACCTTTGACTGTGTGGATTACCACAAAATATGGTAAGTCCTCAAAGACATGGGAGTACTACATTATCTTGCTTGTCTCCTCTGGAACCTATATGTGGGCCAAGAAGCAATGGTTAGAATTCAACATGAAACCACTGATTGGTTCAAGATTGGGAAAGATATGCAAGGCTATATGTTGTCACCTTATTTATTTAAGTTATATGCAGAGTATATCATGTGAAATGCCAGTCTGGCTGAATCAAAAGCCAGAATTAAGGCTACCGGGAGAAATATTAACATTCTCAAATATGCAGATGATACCACAAGAATTAAGAAACTGCTTGATGAGGATGAAAGAGGAGAGTGTAAAAACTGACTTGAAGCTTAACATTAAAAAAAAAATGCTAAGAAAATGGTGCCTGGTCCCATCACTTCTGGCAAATAAAGGGAGAAGATCTGGAAGCAGTGGCAGATTTTATATTCTTGGGCTCAAAGATCTCTATAGATAGGAACTACAGCCATAAAGTTTTTTAAATGCTTCCTTCTTGGAAGGAAAGCTATGGCAAATCTGGACAGCATACTAAAAAGCAGAGACATCACCCTGCTAACAAAGGTCCATATACTTAAAACTATGATTTTTCCTAGAGTAATGTATGACTGCGAGAGTTGGACTATAAGGAAAGTTGAGCACTACAGAACTGACACTTTCAAATTGAGGCACTGGAGAAGAATTTTGAGATTCCCTTGGACAGCAAGGAGATCAAATCAGTCAGTACTTTAAGATTAATTAATTCAGACTATTCATTGGAAGGACAAATACTGAAGCTGAAGCTTAAATACTTTGGCCACAAAATAAAAGACAGGACTCAATGGAAAAGACCCTGATGTTGGGAAAGACTGAAGGCAAAAGGGGAACAGGGGCAACAGAGGAGGAGAAGAAGAGATAGTGCCATGGAAGCAATGAACTCATGTTTATTGAACATGTTCATATTGAACACACCTTGGGAGACAGTGGAGGAAAGAAAGGACAAGCATGCTATGGTCCATGGGGTCACAAAGAGTCAGACGTAACTCAACAGTAGTAGGACTAATATCCTAGAACTTAGGATCAAATGAAATATTTGTAAAGTACTTTGCAAAGCTTAAAATTCTATGCAAATAAATATTGGATATTATTACTGATGACATAGTCTCGATCCCTTATTTTATAGGGAAAGGACAACATAGGAAACAAAGACTCAGAAAGGTGAAATAGCTTATTCAAGGTCACAGAGGGATTTAGTGATGGACTGAGGACTAGAATTCAGGATTTCTGGCTCCTGAATTCAGCACTTTTTCTATCCTGCCTCTTATCTAATACCGACCTTTTTTTTTTTTTCTTACAGAAATACCTGTTTAACAAAATGAAAGTGACAAGTCATGGGATTCAAATAATGCTTATGATCCTGTAATGTAATTTTAATTGGTCATTTGTGTACACCAATTAAGCTAATAAAGGGGGAAAGGGAGAACATTGCCACCATTATTCAAGTGTTTTCTTCTTGTATTTTTCTCATCATTCTGTCCAGGCATCTCTTTACAGATGATGCTAACTTTAATGCACCAGTAGGTACTGAATAAATGTCATTATTATTAAACAGCAATGTTTAAACACTTCAATCACATACTGGTTAGCATTATTTGCTAAGTGTTGCTCAATAACTGGCTAATCATTTACTGAACACCTACTATGTGTAAAGCATTGTAGATGTAGAAATAAGAACCTTGGGCAAGGTGATCTCTATAGGTCCTTCCAGGTTTAAAGTCTATGATTCTATGGTCTTAAAACATAATTAGTTACTACCCTCAAGGAATCTGCCCAGAGAAGAAGGACACATACTGTACACAGTATGGATGGAATACAAGGAATAATACAAGGAACTATAAACGAAGTCTTCTGCTGGAATCTTTCATTCAGCGTTGTGACTTTGTGCTTATCAGATGTTGTTCCCATGAGTTTTCTGTCCCCTACATACTCCAGGAATGCTGTTCCAGGAAGACCTAAGGTGTGCTATTTTCTCCAGAGCAAGGAATATACCCTGGGACTGATGTAGAGAAGCTGGCTGAGAAATTCAAGTTGTTATAAGCCACTCTCAGAAATCATCAATCATCATGGGTTCCTCACGTTTACTATCTCTGTGCCTTTGCACTAGCTTTTGCTGATTCTTGAAACTCACATTCCCTTCTTATTTCCACCTCACGGAATCCATTTCTTTCTAAAAATGCAGTTTAGGCATCACTGTCTCTCAGTGAAACCTATCTTGATTCTTCACCTTCTGAAATGCTAGTGCCTTCCCTACCTTCTACTTATTCTGTATGTACTAATAATATATGAGGAAATATTGGAGAGTGAATAGTGCATTGGGCTAAGAGTCAGGGTTCAGATGCTCCTTTTTGTTTGATCTGTGCACATAAGAGGAATGGTATAAATGTTTGTTGGATTGAGTTGAACTGAATACATGATGTATACAGAGTAGAGCGAACAGATTTCTAAGTTTGGGCTCATGTTCTGACTGCCACTAACTAATTATGTGACCTTGGCCAAGTCAGAACCTCTCTGATTTCACTTTCAGAGAATCCTGGAAAGAATTGTACGTAGACTAATGTGGACTGAAATAAACAGAAACAAGAAAGCACTTTTTTAAAAATGTTATTGACGATATAATTTCTTGAGTAACAAATGGGGAAAAGACAGAAAAATATTTACTCCATAAAATAACTGTTAAGAGGATCAAAGCCAGAGTGACATCTGTACTCTGGGAAAGAAGAATATAACTAGCTCACCAACGTTAATTTAGTCTCGTTTCAGCTCCAGTCCTTACTGCCACATGCTGTGTTTTTCTTTATTTTCTGATCTGCACGCTCCAATCCTAACTTCTGATCTGCTCAAGAGCCTCTATCACCCTACTTGCCTTTAAAAAAAATTGTTATTATTTTTACTCTGATTTTAAATAACAAAAAAGAGAACATTTCCATATTAGAATGGAACACAAGAAGTTTATAAATGTACTTCTTATTATAAAACAAATCTCCACGTCAGAATGCTTACTTTAAAAAAATATAAAATATATATGTAATAAATTCTATATGTCATTCTCAAAATTGTCCTGCAAACTCATTTTTATGTTCCTTCTGTGCATTAAAAATGCTTCAGGTGCCTTTTTCCCCCTGATATTCCCTCCCTCTCAGAATTAAAAAAGAGAAAGAGGGGAAAATATAGGAGGAGGAGGAGGAGGAGGTGGGAAAGCCTACAAGAGAACAGTTTATACAATAACTGTCTGTCACAGTTGATCCTCCTCATAGCGCTGCTTACTGTGTACAGTGTTCTCCTGGTTCTACTCATTTAACTTGGCATGAGTTCATATAAGACTGCCCAGGTTTTTCTGAAACCATGCTCATTATTTGTTATAACACTGTAGTACTTCATCACAATTGCCTACTATGGCTTGTTCAGCTATTCCCCAATTCATGGGCATCCCCTTGATTTCCATGCTCCGATGAACAATCCCACTTATGACTTTTATAACCAGTGATTATTGAACTTCAGTTTGAAGACTGCAAGGGATGGGGAGCTTATTACCTATCAAAATAGTCCATCCCATTTCTCAGCATTATTTTATTGCTAGGATGCTTTTCCTTATATAGAGATTAAATCTGCCTCCTTGAAACTTCTACCCATGGCTGTAATTTCTCCACTGTGGCCAAGGAGAACAAACTCCTATTTATGTATTTTAAACCCTTCATATACTTCAGACAGCAATAGGATTTAGAACTGTGAGTCATCCCACAAAGCTTACACCTAAAAAATTCCTTCCATAATATTTCCCATAAGTGGTCATTTAGATTTTGCTCAAAGACCTCAATTAAGGAAGAATCCACACCCTACTGAAGCAACCCATTCCACTTCTGTATCACCATAATTGCTAGGAAGTTTTCTCTTACATTGTTGTCCATGTCCTAGTAAAATTCATTCTCACTTACTTCAACACTTTGGATCTTGAGGTTTCCTAGACATCCTAATACTGACACAACCTGGTTGTTTGAACTATTTTTATTTTCTTCCCAATCTAGAACCAGTTTCTTCTGCCCTAGAAGGGGATTTTACTTTTTCTTTGTTTTAGCTCTAGTTCTCTCTTAGGTAGAATATAACTTCTTGTAAAATTGAATGAAAAGTTGTTGCAGATAGACCAGGATCCGGAATATTTTCTTGTCTTCATCAAAGCCTAAGTGGAAGTGATTATTATAAATTGATATTGTTGCATTTATAATTTAATAAGACTGATTCCTGTTGTTGAATGTGGTACAATGTTTTTCAGCCCTGAGATTTTATTATTCTGTCTTTGATAATGAGAAATATGACAATATTTATTGATCAGCCTTCTGTAAGCATCCACTTTAGAGTGTCCTTAGCAGTATGCATCAGGCTTTGGTTAATTTAGGATGATGAGGAACCAGTGAGTGACAGCTCAGACAAGGTTGCTGTCCAAATTTCTTAAATTCAATTGAGATAATCAGAAATGATTATATCTTCAAAGAACTAGTGAAGGACATGTTTGGGATGGACCACTTTGGCAGGTAACACATTTGAAATTGAATTTCAAATCCTTTGAGCCATCTTAGGAGTCTACTATTATCAAGAAGTTCTCCCCTGGGAAAGAACCAAATCAGTATAAATGCTTCACTAAGGCTTCTTGGTTCTATTCAGATTTCTATTCAATAGAAAACTAGTGTCTTTGGAAGATTATTCCAAGTAATATAATGCAGTGTACTCCTTTCCTCTCTTTTTAGAAAACTTTTTTCAATGACCAAAAATCCCTTTTCCTCAGGATGACTGGAGGTGATTTAGGATGCACTGGGAGACCTTGACTCCATTAGGCCAAGGTCTTTGGGCAGGAGCCTAGTGTTGTACAATCTATGGGCTTCAGAGTGCAATAGGTTTAAGGTGTGAGGGAAGGGAAGGGAAGGGAAGGGAAGGGAAGGGAAGGGAAGGGAAGGGAAGGGAAGGGAAGGGAAGGGAAGGGAAGGGAAGGGAAGGGAAGGGAAAGGAAGGGAAGGAAAGGGAAGGGGAGGGGAGGGGAGGGGAGGGAAGGGAAGGGGAGGGAAGGGGAGGGAAGGGGAGGGAAGAGAGGAAAGGAAGAAATCTAGCCAGTAAACCCCATTTGGGTATCCTCTGGCCATCCAAATTTACCTTCTTTTGGAGAGGAGAAGGAAAGGGGGGGGGGAGATAGACAGGAGAGGAGGAGCTGAGTTACCCAGCTAACTGGTTTCCCCATTCAGGTCCCCCCAAAGAACTTATAGGAGGAAATGAAAGCCCAGGGAATTTAATTAATTTGCCTAAGGTCACTTAGCAAATTAATGATGGAACCAGAATTAGAATAAACAAGACTTGAATTTTTACACACTTGTCATACTCCTGGAAACTCCTTCCATATTCTTGAGTGGAGAGACAAGCATGCCTACTCAAAAAGTCTCACAGCCATTGAGGCAGGCCTGAATGCTCTAGGGAGGGGAGAAGGTCTAGAAGGTATAGTCAAGGAACCAGCTTGACATTCTTGTTACGAATCAAGGTTGAAGTGCTGCAAAGATTTGGTGGCACAGAGTTATCACTATCCTAAATGCTTTGATGTATTCTGTACCCAAGACCTCAGTCAGCTTATGGCATAGTCCAACACATTAGATACAATATATGGGACCATTAGTCCAAGCATACAGGAAAAATTCATTAGTTGGCCAGACTTGTCAATGTTTCACTGTTCTTCCATACAAAAGAACGTCTCATCTTTTCATATGTGGATGTATAGCACATACAAATATGTAGACATATATTTATGTCAATATATGTGAAGTATATATAAAGATATAATACATGTTTACATATAATATAACTAGACATACAGTACATATTTACACTATATTTTATGTGTGTACTTTATATGCCTATATATACATATGTACATAACATATATGTGGTTATATATGTATGATATGTATATACATATATACACATGATATACATATTAGATATAACTACACATAGGTGTTTATATGTATACTATAGGCATATATAGCATATATAAATGGTATAAATATGTACTGTATATCTATTTATATTATATGTAAATATATATTCTATGCATACATACATATCTGCTATATAGAGCACATATTCTATGAGGAGACAAGTATATATATTTATAAATATATATGTACTATATACTAATACTATATTATAAAATATATAATATATAAATATATGTACTTACATATACTAATACTATAACTAGTATATAACATAGAGAAACATATGTACTTTTCTTAGAATATATTATATATGTTCTTTATATACTAATACTATATGTGCCATACACATAGTACATGCTCAATAAACGTGTGTTGATTGAGCTAGTTCTCTTATTCTTTCTCTCCTGTCAACACACTCATTGCTGCAGTCATAGTTACAAGGTTCTGTGGGCCATGCTTCATTAATTTAACCAGTATAAGGGAAGCGGAGTTGCCCAGATAGGAACCAGAAATAAGTCAAATTAAGAAGCTCCCTGATATTCCTGTATGCAGGTATGAGTCATAGGCTGGTTGGTTTGTTTGTGAGTAACTATTCAAGTTTGAACCTATTCCTTCTGAGAATAGAGGCCTTTTGATTCTGCTGGGGTAAAAGAGACATGGATAAGAGAATTTATTCCCCAGTATAACCATAACAATCAGCCCTGGTCTGTGGTTCAGAAGAAATCAGTATAGGTTCAAGGAAAATGAGGCAGCAGGTCAAAAAAAGGATGGAATCATGCCCAGGTCTTTCTTTGAGCTGCGTCATGGTCCATTGCTCTGTTTCTCTGGGGTAATTTGGAGGGGGCTTTCAGCAGACAGACCTTGTGTTCTTTGAGATTGGTGTCAGCAGAAGCAAAAGAAGAAGTTAAAGAAGGGAAGGGACATTTCTTAGCAATGTGGGTTGGGTCACTACACACTATGGGAGCCAGAGAGACTTTTTTCTGATTCAGAAATATTTCCAAAATTAAGAAGAATCCCATTAAAACAGAAATTTTCACAGATGATGGATTATGTTATTGTCCCCACCCACCCAAAAAAAGCATTTCTGAGCCTTAAATACTACTCTAATGGATTTTTCTTAGTCTTCATTATACTTGAAGTTTTTGATGCTATAAACCATCCCCCTCTTGGATATTACTTCCTCCCTTCTTTTCCACCTGCTTCTGTGATCTATTCATTCTCCTTTGCTTAGTTGTCATCCATTTCTTATCCATTAAGTGTGGATGTCCCCAAAGGCTCAGTCCTGGGCCTTCTTTTCTTCTCTGTTTACATTCTACCACTTGGTGATCTCATCAGCTCCCATGGTTTCAATTATCATCTCTGCACAGATGGCATATGACTCCCAGATCTATATAACCAGCACCAAGATCTCTCTTAACTTCAGTGTCACATGACTAACTGCCTGCTAGACATTTCTACCTTGCTATCACTTTGGCAGAGGAGCCTCATGTCCTAAAGAGAATGTATTACTTTTGCCCAAAACATGTCTTCTCCAAACCTTCCTATTTCTATTAAGTATTCATCCTTACAGTCACCCAGCTTCATCACTTGCAAGCCTCTCTTCTCCCTCGCCTCCCATATCCTATCACTTGCTAATTCTTATTCATCCTCTGTCCATGTTGTCTTTGCCAACCAGTCTTTTCTCTCCACCATTCGTTGTTTTCTCTCCACTCACACAATTGAAATCTCCAGCCTGGAATATTACAATACATGAATGGTCTTCCTACTTCTCATTTTTCCCATTTCCAATTCATCTTCCATTCAGCTGCCAAATAAACGCTCTTGATTATTTCACTTCCCTGTTCAAAACTCTTCCATGATTCCTTATCTTCTCTAAAATAAAATACGAACTCCTCAGTGTAGCATTTAAAACTCCACAATTTGACTCTCAACCACCTTCTAGACTTATTTCATATTGTTCTATTTCTTAAGTGCTGTGAACCAACCAGACTAGGCTATTTGCTGTTCTTTGAACTCAATATTTCACTTTCCATATTTGTGCCTTGTATATATAGCCTTGACTATCCTCAGGGGTATATTGGGAAATGTTTAACAACCAGCTCTCTCAAAACATAGAACACACTTTTAAACTTATTCTGCATTATTATTTTCTTTATTAAGCCTAAGCAATCAATACAGCAATGAATCAAACCCTGATTTTCAGTGTTTGTTGATTCCTGAGATGTGAATGCTCATATTGAAAATTTAACAATTATCTCTCCTAGGTCAGGATGAGTCAGCTCCCGCACACGTCTGGTATGTCCTAGGTGTTTGGAACGCACTGTCTCCTCACCTCTGCCTCTTCTCATCTTCTCAGCTCAACTCAGGTGTCATCTCCTTAATAAAGCCTTTACTGATCCCTTCAGGTTCAGTCTTTCCTGGAATGCTTTTGTATTGATTATGTATCTTGTATCTTCCAAGTTTTATTTGTATCTTTGTGTCCTCGGTATCTAGCAAAGAATCTTTCATATGTTGTTTAGTCATTTAAGTCATGTCTGACTTTTCATGACCCCATTTTGGGTTTTCATGGCAAAGACACTAGAAGGGTTTGTTCTTTCCTTCTCCAGTTGATGAGGAAGCTGAGGCAAACAGAGTTAAGTGACTTGAACAGGGTCACACAGCTAGTACATATCTGACACCGGATTTGAATTCAGGTCTTCCTGACTCCAGGCTCAGAATTTTATTCTCTGCACCACCAGGTGCTTAATAAACATGTGTTTGTTTTCTTAAATTGAATCAGCCTTTTCTGCATAGGATCTATAAGATGCATATCAAGTTACCTCTGCTTGCAGTGGATTCTTGTTAATAAAACATCATTTTCTAGGATCAGATTTGGGGTGTTTTGAACCTGTTTGTCTTCCTGTCCTGCCCATTCCAAAATTTTAGTAACTAAACTTTTGTTAGAAACCAATGACAAGTGCATTCCCCAAGAAAAATCAAAGCAATCCATTCTTCAGTATGCTTTGAATGTGCACTTAGTGTATGTCCAGGCCTGTGCTAGGTCCTGTGGATGATACAAGAGAAGGATACAGAGTCTCTGTATGTTGCATCAACAGAGTAATCAAAATTTAAAATGACAAGTAAGTGTAGGGCAAAGCTAATGCTGCCTTGTCAATGTCTCCTGCTCCTTACCCTTCTTCTCACTCTCTGAGTTCTGCTGTGGTTGAAATACTGAGTTCCCTATCACTGGAGGTATTCAAGAAGAAGTTGGATGACCACTCATCAGGTATTCCTGTAGCACAAAGTCAGACTAGATGACCTCTGAGACCTCATCCAACCTATACCTTCTGTGTCTATAATTCTAAAAGGAAAAGGTTTCCTATGTAAAGGAAATAGTGTGAATGAAAGCATAGGCAGAGAAGGGAGAAGCCCCCTCCATGACTTCTGGTAATTTTTACATCAAAGACAGTGTGCCTGGCAGTTACATCTTTGCCTAATCTCCTCTATCAGATGGTTTGGTCTGGGTGGCTCCTCTGATTAGATATAATAATATTAGGTAATATTAGAATAGAATGCTAATAAAGTCAATAGCTCTTCTACATCTAAGATAAATTCTAGGAATCTATGACTCCAACGCCACCAGCTCCATTCCCATTCAGAGGGTCTTCATATGGAGGAAAACTCTGAACTCTGACTATAGGCTGACTCTCAAGCTCTAGCCAATCAGCCGGAAGCATCTGCCCCTCATATGAGACCAGGAGGCATGTACCTAACTGTGTTGACCCACTGCAGAAATTACTCAAATATATGTCCAACTAATAAGCAGTATCCTTTTTGGACATCTTTTTTAAAGTGAGCACATTGGAGAGCACATTCCTTTTATTCAGTGTAATTCAGTTCTATCAACAAAACTTTATTGAATTTCCCTATTATGGCAGAAGGCTTGAGGTACCATAGAGTAGTAGATAGAAAACTAAATCAGAGACAGGAAAATTGGGTCTCTAACATCCTCCCCCTTACATATTAGTTGTGTGATTCTAGATAGGTCTCATACCTTCTCAGTCCTCCCAGGCAAGACTCTAATACTCTAAGTTGGTGAAGGTAGATTCCATGTTGGGAGTATAATGAAATCACAGGACTAAATCAGAAAATCTATAGAGCACTATGCCAAGCTAACCCCCTAAAGATGCAAAGATGAATGTTTCTTGCTTACTTTTGTGTCCCCAGAGCATAGCACAGTTCCTGGCAGATAGTAGGTACTTTTTCATTCATTTAGACACAGTTCTTAACCTAAGGGAACATACAATTTAATAAGTAATGGGGAACAATAAAACACATAAACGAATAATAAAGTTGTCCAGATCCAGACAAAATAGTATTAAATTCTAAAGAATACTTGCAAATAACATGCTGTGTTTTTTTAGGACAGAAACAGCTGGAGAACAATGTGCCCTATACTTTGTCTCATGTGGCTACAGAAAATAGTTCTCAGAGATCAATATTTAGAAAAAATCAGACTGACATAACAGATGAAGAAAGAGCAAGCATATGGCCTGGAGAATGGCTAAGGAGCATGAAGTTTAAATATAACACAATTTGCTGAAGGCCCATCCTGGCAAAATGGTGAAGTCAGCAAAGGTTCATTTTGATGGGCCTCCCATCTTTACATTCAGGGACCAGTTTTTGTCTCCTCTCTGGATTCCATTACTTCCTCTCAACTTCCTCTCTAAAAAGCCCCTCTTCTGATTCCCATGGTCACCTCATTTCTTGATCCCACAAGGTATTAGTTTATATGAGTTATACCAGTATTTGTGGGGATTTTAGTTTTTGTGGTGATGGTTCAGTTGTTTTAAGTCATGTCCGACTCTTCATTATCCCATCTGGAGTTTTCTTGGCAAAGATACTGGAGTAGTTTGCCATTTCCTTCTCCAGAAGATTAAGTCAAATAATGTTAAGTATCTCACCCAGGGTCACACATCTAAGTGAGTATCTGAGGCTGGATTTGAACTCAGGTCTTTCCTGACTCCAGGCCCAGCACTCTATCCATTGAACCACTTAACTGCCTCAAATAAGCATCTATTAGGTATCCAATAATCATGTATTGAAGTCCTGAGTGAATGAATATAATAAATTTCCCTATTGAAAGCTTTCACATAATTCCATAATTTATAGTCATTCCTAGCTCTGAAGCATATTATCCCCATTTAACAAATGCATAAGCTGAGTCAGAAAGAGGAGAAAAGTAACTTTCCATACATACAAAGTGTGTAAAGGACAGAACCAAGTCTAAGATCAGAAGTTCCTGTCTTAGTTTAGTCCAAACCCCTCCTTTTAGAGGTGAGGTCACATAAGGAAAATGGCCCCTAGATTTGTCCATGATGTCAGAGTCAGTAAGTAGCAGAGTCAGCACCTGCAAAATAAAGCAGTATTTCCTCTAGACCAAGGTTTTAGAAGCCAGGCTTTTCAATACCAAACCTATGTCACTTGGGCCCACAGGTCTCTCTTACAGTTTAAGAACATTTCTTTCTCACCCTTCTCCACAAAAAGACACTAGATCGGAGATCCAGGGAGAAGCCTTTCAATCTGATTTCTTATTACTGTTTTTTTTTTTATTTTTATTTTTATTACTTTTAAATTTTTTCCAGCCAAGGTGTCTCTCCCTTTGATCCTGACTGAGTATTTAGCTCATTGGAGGGAAGATACTAGCTGCAATCCTCTTTCAGGAGACAGTTTAAAAGGGACAAGCAATGCGGTGAAGCAAAATTCATGGTCTCTCAGTAACAAATACAGTTTGAACTTGAACTAAACAGATTTCTTTAGGGAAGAATGCACAGCCCTGGTGCTAAGGCCAAAGGCACAGCTCATCTTCTCAGGAAACCATTTGCCTTTGGGGAGGGGAAGGAGGGGGTGGAATTAGTTAATGACCCATCGAGAGTTTGATCAGTAAAAGTCATTTGCATCTATAAGTAAATCCCTTCCCACAAGGATCTAACTACAGCATCATCAAACTGGGCTGCAACCAAGGAAGCATTTCAACTGAGAACAGTTCGACCCAAGCACGGCAGCCTCGCTTAGAGTGTTTAAATCTGCTTCGGATGTCCGCGATGGCCTTCTTAAGTGGACTCCGCCGTATCCCGGACTGCTGGGGCTGTAATGCTGGGCTATAGTGGCGCTCCATTTTATGTTCTTAAATATTCATAAGAAGCTTTGCAACATTAATATCTTAGATGGCTTACAAGAACACTTAAATACTGGGTCTTCGCTCCCCTCCCCTTCTCCCCAAAAGTCCTAGCCTGCTCTCATTTGTGTAATGCATTGAGTCGTTTTAATAATTGTCCGGGGATTTATTTGGTGGTTTTGCCGCTCCTTCGCTTGGGGTGTAATTATGACCCGAGCTCCTCTAATCAAGCGCTAATCCTGCTTGTTTCACTAGCAGAAGAAGCCAAGATTTGAAAGGGCAAGCGCAGGGCAGGGCTAATGCACAGGAATTAAGTTGTGGAGGCCGGGCAATTTCGCTGGCCCCTCCCTCTTCGCCTCCTCTGGCTGCTGCCTCCGAAATGGGGACGAGAGGCCGTCTTAGTGTCTAGAGGATGTTTTTAATTAAAGAGCTATGTTTTATCAAAAGGAGCAGATTCTAGCCAGGGAGGCCAGGGGCATCGATGAGGAGTCAATGGAACGTCCTGAACAATAAACTTCGGGCTCCAGATGTTCAGTCAAGGACCCTTTCCCAAGGTGGAAGGAGAAGCTAATGTTAGGGAGTTTACATAAAAACAAAGGGATGCAGTGGGAAAGGCCTTACAGTGCTGCTAAGATCTTGCAGAATTTCTTTGGTGCATTTCAATCACTGAGAGGGTCAGGAGAAGAAAAACTCCCCTCAAACTGGCCTCTCATCAAGAGATTTAAGACTGTCTGAATTATAGAGAAGCATCCTGATTGATGTAAACATAAGTACAGTTTGTTATTTTGTGTAGAGTTGAGTCAACAGTCTTCAAAGTTAAGGGCTAATGCTAGGAGATACCTCCCTTAGAGATTACTTTCCATTTATGATAGATAAATGATAGATAGATAGATAGATAGATAGATAGATAGATAGATAGATAGATGAGAGAGAATAAGCCTAATTATTTTAATGCTGTCTCCCCCAGGAGAGCTCCCTTAGGGCAGCAACATAATTTTTGCCTTTCTTTATATTCCTACACTTAGCACAGTACCTGGCACATTTGTAGGTGTTTAATAAACCTAGTTGACTGACCAACTGACCAACTTGAAGCTGGAGTGGATATTGGGGGGAGGTGGGGACAAGGGAGTTACCAAGGACAGAGAAAACACCAAAGAAAGTTCAGTTCTATTCTGTTTGCTCTATTGTCCAGGGATGCCCCAAACTCTGGGCTCACATGAAGTAGATTGATCCAGGGGGCTGATCTCAAGAGGGTCATTTTCTCTTTGGTTCATTGATTCATGTGGAGTCCAGGAAAATCTCTAAATGTTGCATCATTTGAGTCGTCTACATTTATCCAAATGTTAGTTATCAGCTACCATGCCGGGACTCAAAGAAATGCATATGAGTAGGAGACCCTTTATTTCACCTCATGGAAAATGCAAAAGACACAAAGGAAGTCACAGACTCCTGTAAACAGAGAAACACACAAAGCACTCAAATAACCTATTTGCTTCTCTTGGAGAGAAACTGAAGTTGGGGTTGCCACTGGGAAAGCCCTTTGACATTTTGGTGGCTCTCCTCCCCACCCCTTTTACCACAGGGTCCTGCACAATCTCTCTAAGGTTCACGGTGTCTCACCCTGTGGTTTGGATTCCCCACAGAAGACAAACATACTTTGATGCTGCTGAATAAGCAGTCCCCTTCCCATCTTGCCTGCACTGTCTGAGTAACTCACCAGCTGTGTTTTCCGAAGAGAAAGATGTGGACTTTCAACATCTCTCTCTGTAGAGTGCACTTCATCAGGAAATACTTTTTTCTCTCTTGCAGTCCAAAACTCAAACTCTTGAATTTGGGACTGAGATTCCTGTCAACTATAGCAGGCATTTACCTACCAGTGCTTCTGCCAGAAATCTCTCACTTACTCCAGATGCTGTCTTTTCTTAACTTAAAAGTCCACTTTCAGGATCTTTCCTCTGAGGCTACATGCAAGGACACACCCTATGCCTTTGCTCCAAGGTTGTCATTTTCAGTTCCTAGGGGAAAGTAGTCTACGCAAGGATACAGGCTTCCATCTCTCCAGGACCAGGACTACTCTACTACATTCTAGTCTGTGTTCTGAACAGGGAGGATAAAAAGGAAGTCAAAGGGAGACCAAATGGTCTTTCACCCTGATTTAGTAGATGACAGGATGGGCTGAACCTGTTGACAGTAGTCTGTCCTCCATAGACTTAGTCATACAAATGGTGGCATCTCTAGTCACTGGAAATGAAGTCAGGAGTTCTGTACAGCCTCAGCAAAACACCAGCGGGTATGCTAACACTCTCTATGTGGAAGAATCCCTCTGATGTCTCCAAACAAAGGCCCATGTCCCATAATTTCATGGAAATGATTAGAGAAATCATCAGAATGACCAAGAACATGAGAACTTAATAGCTGCCATACTACATCAGTTCAATGAGCCATCTAGCATCATCTAGACCATCTTCCAATGGTCTGATAATTCCAGAAGCTTACTTACATAAAAGAGCACTTATTTTATTTTGTCTACCGCAACATCATACATTCAAGGGTCTAGGAGACCTGAATTTCAGTTGTAAGTAGCTGTGGGGCCTCAAGCAAATCACTTCATTTCTCCAGGCCTTAGTTGTCTCTTCTGTAAAATGAGGAGATTGGACTAAATGAGGGCCAAAGTACATTCCAACTCTAACCATCTATAAAGGCGTCTTTCAAGCTTCATATGCCTATGTGGGCCTGTGTGGTAGTGGCAGAGACCATTAGCATGTCAACGCAAGGGCAAATAGTGCTGCTTCCTATTGCTATGTTCATCCTCTTTATCTCCTCCACTCATTTCTATACTTTACTTTGGCTACATTTTGCCTCTTTTTTTTTATCTATGTACATGTTATCTCCCCTAAAAGAATGCAAGTTCCTTAGGAACAAAGGCTGTTTTGGGTATTAGGGATTTTTTTGTCTTTGTATCCGTAGAGCCAGGACAGTACTTGGCATGTAGTAGGCACTTAGGAAAGAGTTTTTAGATGAATGAATGAATGAATGAAAGGATGAATGAATGATCTTTATTCCTTGTTAGTCTATGCCTTTTTCCAGTTAAAGAAAGCATTCTTATTTTAGTCTGTCTTGAAACAGCAGTGTCCATTTCCCCCCTCTCACTTCATTCTCTTACAAATCCAAGGAGGGTGAGAAGCCAAACACCCATGAAAAGGCATTAAGCCACTGACAGAGGAACATATAAACAAGCACAAATTAATAAAGAGCTGATTAAATATAGCCAAGCTCTGGGACTGAGCCCAATTATTGCCGGCTGTTATTTGTACAGCACAAGCCTTCAGCAGTCCTAGTTCAAGTGCCCAGGCAGATTGCTGATTCTGCCAGCTGCAGGCACATGACCACATGAGGAAACTCTTCCTCAGTCTCCCCTTGGTCAGTCCCTTCAGTATCCCAGATGCATCCATCCACTCCCAAGCTATCAATCCTGTCTGAACAGGCTACCTTATCCAGGCTGTGGCCTTCAAAAGTAAAACTTTCACTTGCCATCAGCCCAGGTTGCTTTATACCATAGATATAAAGAATTATCTGCAAACATAAACAACACCTCCAGATAAGGAAAGGCTTCACAGAGGAAAAAGTGAGGTTAATCTAGGTCTAGAAGACTGGGATAGAATTTGGATTAATGAAGAGGAAAAGTATCTTCTAGGTAGGGGAAGAATAGGGAGAAAAAAGGGGAAGGGTGAACAGTGATGTGGAGATGGTTCAAGGCATGTTGAAGAACAATCAATTGGTCAGCAAACATTAATTAATCAATCAGGTACTATGCTAGCTGCTGAGAATACAAAGTCAAAAATTAAATAGTTCTTTCTCAGTAGAGCTTTACATTCTAATAGGAGTAGGGGTTGGAGAGGCAACATGCTCATCTAAGGACATGAAGAAAGTCAATTTGGCTATTTGGCCCAACATGCATGTTAGCCAATAGTGGGAGGTAAGTTAGGAGCTAGACCATGGAGGACCTTGAATGCCAAGCTCAAGGACTCAAGTCTTATCCTCAAGAACTGGGGTCAAACTTTAGAGGTACAGAATCAAGAGAGGTCATTTTGTCCAATCTCTTGCCAGCAGGCATTCATAATTTAGAAGATAGATAGTAGATTTCCCCAAATTTGCTAATTTATATTTTGTTTTTAGTCATTTTTCTTTCCACTCTCAACCTAACTTCTTTTCTATACTAAGGAACTGATCTTCTCATCTGAGTGAGCAAATACCTATCCTAGATTACTCTGCTTTATTATTAAAACCATTTCAGTTTTAGAGGATGCAACAAGGTATCCTCCATTTGGGAGCTGAGAAGGAAAAGCATTGCTCATTACTTACTCCTTAAAGGAAAGAAGGCAAAGTTTTCCCATCCCCCATAAAGCTGTGGAGAATATCACATTAGGCAGGGTCACGTCAGATCCCCATCCAAAGGCATTCACTTAAGGAAATGTAGCACAACTGAAAGGGGGGTGGTCCGGGAGTACGGAGATGTAGATTCTATTTCCAGTTTCATCAAATGGAAAAGAATCATAGAATTTAAATCTTAAAGGACCTTAAAAATCATTTGGTCCAACTCCCTTATATTTTTATAGGCTCAAGGTCTTTGATTTTGAACCTGATGTTCTCTCCACCAGAACATATTGAGATCATTCACCCACACCAAGGCAGCTCCTACAAGTCCCTTGACATTGGGTCATGACAACTACTCTCCTGCCATATAGCTGTTCCCTAGCCTTGTTGGAACATGATTTATGACACCAGAAATGGCTACATAAATTTCCATAAACATCCCAAAATGCCTTAAAATACATTCAGGTAGGGGAAGGTAAGGTGGGAGCTGAGGTGATAAGGAAGCTGTCACACGTGCTGCCAGGTGGGTGGATAGGAAGGCATTGTCACTATTCCAACTTTGGGGCCATTATAGTCAAATTTGAATCATCCCGAGCAGGTTCTGTACTCCACTGAGCACCTGAGCGCTAATTACATGGCTGGTTAATTCAATAATGTACATACATTGCCAAGCCACACTCAGCTTCCTGGCTCCCTCCCTCCACTTCAGGAGATTAATGAGGTGAGGAAGGAGGAGATTGGTACAAACCTGTTTGTAGGGGCTTGTACATGGTTTTTATACCTCCTATGATGGTGACCAAACATTGAAGCAAAAGACAGTCTTCTCTCCTCCAGCTGTGGGAGGCACACAAATGTAATTTAGCAAACATGATTCTCACCTCTTCTAGCATCTCAGTATGGAACAGTGGCAGACTGAGCTCCAAATGTTCCGCTATCCGGGGGGAATAATCAGACAGAATAAATAGGTGGAGATGTGGATGAGGGGGGCAATAGGAAAGAGAAAATGACCTGTCAGAATTTACAATTCATTTCACTGTGATGATCAAAAATGCTCCTTCATAAGTGACTTTTGCTAATTCTGGACCTTCAGATATTTCCTTCAATTATAGATATAGACAACAAAACAGCATTCTGAGAAGAGGTTCATAAGCTTCGCCAGACTGCCAGAAGGGTGAGTCTATGACATACCAAAAAAAAAAAATTATGAACCCCTGCTCTAGAGATTTGTGTGCTTTGTCCTATAGACTAGGGACGCTACTTGGGACATTCTAGGAAGATTCTAGGGACAAAGTGCCTGGAGTGTGGAAAAAAGAGGCAATGCTCCAGGGCTCCACACTTTTCCAACCTTCATCATCACCTAGCCCACGTCCTATGACTTCCCCTTTCCCCTCCCACATTCCCCCAAAACTGACCTTGTCACTGCTTCCCTTCTCTCTCAGGCTTCCTGTTTCATTCATATTACTCTATTGTAAAGTCATAACTAGGGCAGAGAAACCAGGCCTTTGACAAAGATACCAACCTCAAGGAATATTTCCCCCACACAGCAGTTCAAAGAAATACCTATCCCTACTTCTTGCCATACACCATTTCCCTGCAATACATAATATATTATTATATAATATGCAATATATTATTATGTTATATTAATAGGTTTATATATTAATTATTATATATTAATTGTAATAGATTATAATTAATATATTAATATGTTTATATTAATATAATACATATAGTAATATGTAATATATAATTATGTAATATAATATAATACAGATCACCTGCCAGGGTTTGAGCTCAGCTCCCAAGAGGCAGAGGAGCATACTCGATAACAGTGCTAGACATGAAACTAGTAAGATCTGGGTTCAAGTTGTGACCCTAACACTCACTAGCTGTAGACCAAGGACAAATTACTTCACATCTTTAAGCCTCAGTTTTCTTATCTGTAAAATGAAGATAGTAAAGTCTGTATCACCTACTACTTCTCAGGGCTACACAGTGGGGTTTAAATGAAAGAATGCAGGTAAAATGTTCTGCAAATTTTAAAGTGCCATGTAAATATTGGTTATTGCTGCCATTATTATTGTTAACCTCTATAAAGAGGATAATAATACCTGCATTTCCTATGTCACAGGATGATCACAAAGTGTAAGCTAGCTCAGCAAGAGTAAATTGGTGATGATGATGATGACGATGATGTATGATGCGTGCCAAGTCAATGTGACCTAAGAGAGAGAAAGTCAGCATTGGAGTCAGAAAAAAAACCTACGTTCAAGTCCTGATTTTGATGCAGCTTGGCTGCGTGACTCTCACTTAACTTCTCTCTGCCCCAGGCAAGCGTCTAAGCCTATAAAATTCAGAGCAGTTGCACCAATTTGCATTAGTAGAGGGAATTTTCTCACCAGAAAGTCCTTTCTCTAATAAATCTGAGGTCTAGAATAACAAGAACCAGTCAACTCACTTAACCCAATTTACCTCAGTTTCCTCATCTGTAAAATGAGCTGGAGAAGTAAATGGAAAGCCATTTCAGTATCTCTGCCAAGTGGGGTCACTAAAGGTCAGACATTACTGAAACAACGCAACAATAACAACTATTATTTATGTTTTGCTTTAATGTTTTCACAAAGGCCTTTTATATACATTGTTTCATTTGATCCTCACAATACCTTATTACATATTTGCTGAACTGAACATAAATTCAGAAGAAATGGAAAGCCCAGTCAGGATGTAAAATTATATCTTCATACCCACAATAGAAATACACAATAACAATTCATGTAGACAAACCTTTATTAGACACCTCCGCCTTTCCCTCTGCCTCTGCGAAGAATCTGGGTCCTCTCCTGCATGAAAGAGAACGAAAGGAGAGGGTCAGCATCCTGCCAGGAAGGGAAAGGGTCCTGCTATCTGCCTGCCACTAATGTCCCAGAATGAACGGAGAAAATAAGGATGATATCAGACGCTGAAAAAGTCATGATAAATCTAGCACTAGAAAGGTCCTTAGAAGTGGTTTAGCTCAACTCCCTCATTTTACAATGGAGGAAACTGAGGATCACAGTGGTGAAGTGACTTCCCCAAGGTCACATGGGTAGTACGTGGCAGAGCTGGGATTTGAACTGAGCTTCTGTGACTCCAAGTTCAGCAATTATTCCATTGTATCAATGCCTTCCTACTTCAACATTAAAAAAAAAATCAACTCACTTTAGAAGCATGATCCTTATATAATTGTGCTATAAGAAATGATGAACAGGATGCTCTCAGAAAATCCTGGAAAGACTTACATGAGCTGATGCAAAGTGAAGTGTACTATGTACAAAGGAACAGCAATACTGTAAGATGATCATCTTGGAATGACTTAGCTATTTTTAGATGTACAATGATCCTAGACAACTCTGAAGGACTTACAATGAAAAATACTATCGTCCCCAAAGAAAGAACTGATGGTGTCTAAATGCAAATGAAAGCATACTTTTTTTTTACTTTATTTTTCTTGAGAGTTTTTTTTATCTGTGTTTTCTTTCATAACACAACTAGTATGGAAATGTTTTGCATGATTACACATGTGTAACCTATATCAAATTGTTTGCCTTCTCAATTTGGAGGGATAAGGGGACTGGTGGGGGAGGAGGAAGGAAGATAATTTAAAACTCAAAATTTTAAAAAATGAATGTTAAAAATGTACATGTAACTGAGAAAAAATAAAATACTAAATAATTTTTTAAAAAGAGGCATGATCCTTTGGAAATGAGGTAATGAACACGTTTTTGCTGTTCAGTCTTTTTCAGTTGTGTCCAACTCTTTGTGGCCTATTTATGGTTTTCTTGGCAAATATACTGGAGTCATCTGCCATTTCTTTCTCCAGCTCATTTTACAGTTGAATAAACTGAGGCAAACAGAGTTAAGTGACTTGCTCAGGCTCACATACTTACTAAGTATCTGCCACTGGATTTGAACTCAGGTCTCCTTACTAGAGGTCCAACACTCTATTCATTTGTCACCTGGCTGCTCCATGAAGACGTGAACTTTATAAAATATCTTATTCCTAGGCATCCAGTTATAATAAATAGGAGACAGAGTCCCCTTTTACCTCCCCTAGGCTCAAACCCTTACAGTTCAGAGATAAAGGATTGGCTTCCAAACTGTAAGGCCACATTCTTAGCAATTGACCATACCTATATTTTAAGTTACAAGATAATAGATTTAGAACTGGAAAGATCCTTAGAGGATATCTAGTCCAATGCTCTCATTTTATTGATGAGTAAACTGAGGCTTGGGAAGGTAAGGTGATTGGTCCAAAGACATACAATCTAGTAATTCACAGAGCTGAGATTCAAAAACCCGTCCTTTGACTTCCAGTTCTGTACTCTCCCTGCTCTGCTACATTGCCTTCCAGAGCAGCAACTCCTTTCTTCACTGTGGACCTCTCTTGAATGTACATAATGTGGATTGTATTCAAAAGTCCAATAAAGGAGAATCAGTGTTCTGTACAAAGGCAGCCCATCCCACTCAGAAAACCCTGCCCACTGGCTGGGTGTGCTGCAGGTCCACTCAAACAAATCTTTGATGAGATCACCTCCTCTGCCAGGGCCTCCTTTCCAGAAGCCCAGCATGCTGTCAGATCCAAGTGATTAACAGAGCCCTGGGTGCCCGCTCTCCACTTCCCAGAAAAGGGGAAGCTATCTGTGCAGACCACATTAATGGGGTTCCACCACGGCTGCCCATTGATAACCACGAGCTGCTATGTCCCTGTGGTCTTCATAAAAATAAAAGTCAAGTCACTCCACAAATTGCCTTTGATTACATCATGGGTTGTCACCCAGCCAAGAGATTTTTAAAAAACACACACACCAAAAAAAACCAACCAAAAAAAAAAAAACCAGTTTGCATCAGTCTGCCATGACTGCACTTCAGGAGCCAGCCCTCCCTTACAGGGTGGGTACTGTGCTGTCACATGGCTATAGATCACATCTGTAATAGTGCGGAGTTCATTATCTCCCTAATGCTGTCTTCTTTTTTAGATCATTAGAAAAAAACTTGACCTGACCTGTGAACTCTGAAATTGATTGTTGCCTTGAAACGGTCAACAACCCATTTTCTAATCGATACATGGAATAATTTTATACATATTTAAATTATATATTACTTTAATGCTTGTTAAATTTATCTACCACTTTCCTCCTGTGCTGCTTTTACATTCTCCCGGACTCAGGCTGGTGCATTTTCTATGGGGTGGGAGGAGGAGGGCAGAGGGAATAGGGCTGAGACCAAGTTGAAGGTATATATGAGAAGCACATCAGAGAACTATAAATCTGGAAGGGACCTTAGAGACCATCCAGTCCCCTTTGTTTGACAAAGAAGGGAACTGAGGCCCAGAGGTGTCAGAGGCTCATATACTGAAAGTTTAACAGGACCTTAAAGGATCACCTAGTTCAACTTCCTCATTTGGCTAAGAAGGATACTAAGACCCTGACAAGGAAAAATTACTCCCTCAAGGCCAATATTAAGAAAAACATTTTAGTTGTGTTTATCCTTAGCCTTCAAAGGAGGTCAAATGTCTTAACTATCTCCCATCCCTTCAAGTCACATCCAATATAGGACTTAGAGGGTTTACCTGGATAAGGTGAACCCAGAAAGCTAGTCTACTGAAGCAACTGTGAATTTGGTTTATCCTTTTAGATTTAGGAAAGATTCCTTAGAAGTTTAGGCTCAGATCTGGAAAGCAAAATTAGTAAATCTAATAATTGGGGTGGGGGAGCACCTCCTTCAGGGCAAGAATTCCTTTCAGGGAATCTCTTAGTTAGAAGGCACCTCAGAGATCATGCAGTCTAGCACAAACCAAAAGAAGGATGCCCTCTACAATGTTACCAAAAAAGATGGATGACTACTAAGGCTCCATTTGAAGGCCTGTTATGAGAAAGAATGCACTATCTCCCAAGGCAGCCCATATTTCTGTGACTATTAAGAATTTTGTCTTTGTTGCAATCTTAAATCTCCCTGTTCATATCTCCCACCAATTGTACCCAGTTCTGTCCTCTCTCACTAAGCCAGACAAGTGTGATCCCTCTTTCAAAAGATAGCCCTTCAAATAACTAAAGTCAGTGATCAAACTTCCCCTTCTTGGTGTTAATCCCGAATTCCCGTGACCAATCCTCAGAGCACAATTTCCATTGCCCTCACCATCCTGGCACATCTCTGGTACCCTGGGATAGTCTCCACTGTAACAGGAGATAACCCTAGGGTTCTCTATCTCTTTCTCAGGTAAGGGTCTCCAACTTCTCCTGGGCATGGTCAGTGCCTCTAAGACAGTGGTTCTTAAATAGATTTCAAGGGATTCATGATCTTGGATAGGGAAAATTTCACATCCTTGTTTTTACTAATCTCTACTGAAAGTTTACATTTCCTTCAATGATTTGAAAACGTGATTCTGAGAAGGGATTCCGAGGCTTTACCAGACTGCCAGAGAGACCCATGTCACCAAAAAAGTCAAAAAATCCATGATCTGAGATCAGAACTGTAACCCCCCCCCCACCAAAAAAAAAAAGAGCAGGGAAAATAGCAAGTTACCTTCACTTTAGGATCAGAGTTCAACTCCACTACCTTGTACCTGTCTGTATTTGAACTTAATCAATGTCAGGACAGAACAGACTGGGCACAGAAGTCCAGGGTGCAGAGGTAACTATCTAGTAAAACCAACAAATGCAAGCTGTCAGAGCAGATCTCCTAAGCAGACAATGTGAAGAAATCTAGACAAGAGGACAGTTAACATCAGAGAAGTCCAATGGTCAGCAACAGGTATATGTCTTGGCAGATTGTCAGAGGGCATCATCAGGGGAGTCTGGCAGCTGGCAATAGGCAAAAATCCAGGCAGTCAGGGAAGGCATCAGGTAGCAGAGACTCAATCTGGGAAATCAAGATTCAGGGTCAAACTTCCTCAAGAAGATTGGAGAGAATCAGGCAGTCTCTTTTAATCCTGGAAGAATAGCTATATCAATCAGGGAACCAAAATATGAAAACCATGGGAACAATGTCAGAACTGGCCTGGCAGCAAGGCTGGCTTGATGATGAGCCATCCCATTACTGGGGACTGGATTGTCTCTAGAGGCTAGGGCAGGCTCAAGCCTGCTCAAGGTTAAGTGACTCCCACTGAAGGGACTGGTGAAATACAATGACAGAGAACATGATGGACCCATTCTTGCTGATTTTGACCTCTTGGACACGAGGCTCTGCCTGCCTGGGTGTTTGGTACCTTCCTCCTCCTCTCTGCCTTAGCCACTCTTTCTGGACTCGACCTGGCCTGTCTCCCTTGTTCCCATTCCCATCATATCCCAACTCCTTTTCCTCTCAAAAAATGGATTTCTGAAACTTCCCCCAATATCCTTAGTTGTAGCCAGAAAGACTGCAAAGTGATTGAAACGGGGATAACTCAATGACCCCCAGCAATCTGCAAATTACACTTTAGACATCAGTTCATGACCCAAGTTCCAGAGTCTTTGGGATTTGAAATAGATGACCCCAAGATCTAAGGAGAGGGAGGAGGTAAAGGCAAAATTCATTTTTTAACCTTCCCAGAATCTGACTCAATGCAAATAGATGATAGATTTACTCAAAATGCTTTCCACTCTTCAGGAATGTTATCAGCTAAGTAACATCACGTGATAGTATACCAGTTGTCCTAATCACCTAAATGGATAGGATTTCAAAGGAGCACCAAAAAGCTTCCAAATCCAGAAATATCTCCCCTCCTGGCCTGCTAGCCATCCTGGAATTCCCCTACTAGAGATCCATTTTTTAAAAAAATACAAAAGCCCACAAGAAAGCTAACACATTAGGTCCTAATCAGTTGTGAACATTATCTCAGGGATTAATTTCTCAGGTAAGCCAGGTACATCTAGAAAGGATGGCAGAAATTATATATATATATATATATATATATATATATATATATATATATATATATATATATGTCAGAATTTTATTTTTAATGTGGAATAAATTTTTCCCTTGATTTGCTAGAGGTTGAACTGTGTCTCAGTTCTAAGATTTGATTATCTGGGTTTATTTTAAAATATTTTAAAGTTCCCAACACCCTAAACAGGAAGTAAAAAGGCACAGGTTTGGTTTTTTTTTAATTATTATTATTATTACTATTTTATTTGTTTTCAGTGTTCTACAATCACTTCCATATATCTCAGATTTTTTTCCCCACACTTCCCCCCATCCCCTCCCCACTCCCTCCCTGAGACAGCGTACAGTTTTATATAGATTCTACACATACATTCCTATTAAATACATTTTCACCTTAGCCATGTTGCATAGAAGAATTAAAATGAATGGGAGAAATCACAATGGTAAGAAGAAGGCCAGAGAATAGAATGCCACTTGGCATAGCAAGTTACATTCTGAATACTGAAATTCTTCTGAGTGTGAGGTAGAAAAGGAACACTGTCTGCTATATGGAAACAGCAAAACAGCTAGATAGATACGTATGTACACATCTTCTGAGTCCTAAACAATTACTTGATGATTTAAAGATGATATGTTGATACTTAATACATTTATTTGATAGAAGGTTTTGAACATAAAAGTGAACGTGAATGTGATGTTCTTCTAACTTCTCAGCTTCTGCATTAAAAAACCTCACACTCACAATGTCTAGGAATGGCCAGCAGCACCTCCTTGCCTATCCCTTATAAATATATGGATCAAAAGTGTTGCCCTTTGCCCAAAGGGCTATAAAACCATGCATACCCTTTGACCCAGCAATACCCCTACTAAGTCTGTATCCCAAAGAGATCATAAAAACAGGAAAAGGATCCACATGTACAAAAATATTTATAGCAGTTTTTTTTTTGGTGGTGGCAAAGAACTGAAAGGTGAGAAGATGCCCATCAGCTGGGGAAGGGCAGAACAATTTGTGGTATATGAATGTAATGGAATACTATTGTGCTATAAGAAATGATGAGCAGGAAGACTTCGGAAAAACTGTGAAAGAAAATGTTGCCTCTGGTGGAGATGGTCTAGGGCAGATGGTGGCCAAAGTTTTGAAGTGCTATGATAAGATAAGAGTCCCTAGACTGGGGGAATGGCATGGGTTTTGCTTATTGCCCCAAGTAAACTGCAGGGTGGGCAGGACCATAGTAAGGAAGAAGAACTAGAGACACCATAATTAATGTTGTAAGACTCCTGAGGAGGTGCAAAAAGTAGGATGGAGCAAACAAAAAAAAACCTCTCAAACCCTACTTAAAAGAATAGTTTCACAATAAAAGAAAGTAACTTCAGCCATGCCTTCATCTCTCCAACCATCAATTATATATTCAATCAGAAAGCATACGTTGAGCACCCACTACGTGCTCCAGGCATCAGGAAAGACACTAGAAATACCAAACCAAATGTAAAGAAAATCCTTGTCCTTCAATGTAGAGTCTGATCCCCACTTTGGAAGGATAGCGACTCTGGGAGGTCTGGAGGGATCCAGACCTGCTAGACTTTCTAGATTCTCCACACTGCTGTCACTATAACTAACTATAACTATAACTATAACCCTTTCCTACTGGCACCAACACCATCACCAGAGTCTTTAACATATACATGGCCAAGTGATGACCAGCCAGTGTGCACATAGGATGACAGAAACTATCTCAAGAATAATTATGGGAAGATGGTGGTGTGTGTTGGAATCTAGAGGAGCTCAAATTTAATCAATCAATAAATATTTATTAAGTACCTACCATGTGTCAGGCACCATGCCAAGCAAAAGCACTGGGTGTACAAAAAGAAATGAGAGATAGTCCTTGACCCCAAGGAGTTTTACAGTCTTATGGAGGAGATAACATGCAAACAAGTATATACAAAGGAAGCTAAATACAGGATAAATAGGAAATAATTCAAATTGGGAAAGCACTGGGATTGAGAAGGGTAGGGAAGGCTTCCTGGAGAGGATAAGATTTTAATGACAAGGAAGTCAGGGAGGTCAGGAGCTAGATTGGAGGTGGGAAAGAATTCCAGGCATGGTGGATAGCCAGAGAAAATGCTTGAGGTTGAAAGATGGAAGAGGCCAGTGTCACTGGATGGAAGAATACATGCTGGAGAGTAAGGTGTAAGGAGACTGGGAAAGATAAGAGGGGGTAGGTTATGAAAGTTATGAAGGGTTTTGAATACATCAACAAACATCATAGTAAAACCTAAAAATGGAACAGATAAAGAAACCAGTGGCTATAGTTACATGCTCTTCCTTCTAGTCCAGGACTGTAGACAGAATCCTGCAGAAGCTCTGAGCTTAGGAGAACCTCGGTAGCCAGAAGGTGAAAAGTTCAGGAACAGCCCAGACCCACAGAAAGAGATAGAGCCAGACCAGCACTCAAGATGGTGCCCTAAGCAGCCCAAGGCAGTATATGGAGCCAGATAAATACCAGGGAGCACCGGGCAGCACCGGGCAGCCCATGGCACAGGCAGACATTCTGTGTCCATCCGAAGAGAGGTCTGTGAGTGTCAGAGTAGCAACCAGAGAGAAACAGGCAACCCCCCACCAAGTCTATGTTATAGCAGGAGTCAAAACCAGACACACCCCTCCATGTGAAAGGCTCAGGCCCTAACCCCAGCCAAAAGCAGGGTCACAGCTGCACCCAGACCAAGGCAACCCAGACCCAAACTATAGCACAAGATGGGGATAGGTCCAAACTCTGCAGCCCAACATCCAAACAACCCATGTCTGAGCCCCAGCAGTGACCACAGGAGAATGGACCAAAGAAGCCTGGAAAGAAAAAAAAAAGTGTCTGGGTTTTTGTAAGATACTGGCTACCAGCATTTTACAAATATCTAGTTGGGGACTATCAGCCCCACAATAAGGCACGGAGCAAACTCCAGGTTTGAGACTAGGCAAAGAGAAGAAGAAGGATAAGGACTCAAGGTCAGAACTTAAGCAAAGCTATCAGGAGACTGAGACCAAGCTCAGCAATTACTTTGGAAGATTGGACCTAGTCTCAGCCACTATATCCAGGACCAAGAAGAATCTGACCCAAGCCCAAAGCTCTAAACCAAACTGTGGCCAGAGGTAGGTGCAAAGAGAAGAAAACACTGAACACAGTGAAGCAATGTTGAGAGAAACCTAATAAGAAGACCCAGAAGAAGAATGTAACTCCACAAACCCAAGCAGAATCTCAGAGCAAAAACATACATTGGAGAAAGTGGAGCAAGTGGCATAAAATGAAATGACAAATAAAATGGCAGCTGGGAAAGAAACGATGGTCATTAGTTGGTAGCTGAGAGTGGAAGGTGGTGAACCTTACTCAAGAATTGGACTCTGTGAAAATTAGAATAAATCAAAAAGAAAGTATGAGACAACAAGAAATTTTGAAACAATATCAAGAGATTAAATAAGCTAGAGAAAGTGTGACATATATATATTGTAAAAAGTAACTGACCTGGAATGAAGGACATGGGAAAATCTTCCTTTTTTAAACAATATTTTATTTTTTCCCAGTTACATGTGAAAACAATTTTCAACATTTGGGTTTTTTTAATTTTCTCCCTCCTCTTTCCTTTCATCTCTGATTCCTGAGACAGTAAGCAATTTGATATAAGCTACATATGTGTAATCATACAAAATATATTATGGAAAGATCTTCTAAGACTCATTGGACAACCTTAAAGTCATCTCTCCTCCCTCAAAAAAAAGTCTGCACACTCTATTTCAAGAAATCATAAACAAAAATTACCTAGATGTCTGACAGCAAAGCCAAATTAGGAAGAATTCTGAAAGAAAACTCAAATGAAAAGAAGCCAGGTTCATCACGGGAAACATCTCAGGAATATAGGCAAAAATCTAGTAAGCCCAAGAGCAGCTGGATGATATGTTTATGAATGGAAAGTTCTTAGAAAAGAGTTTGGCTCAATCAGGAGGAACTGGTGAGACTGAACAACCTTGCCAGGGACACTAGTCATAACTCTTATACTAGGACTCCAGGAATAGGGGGCCCAGAGCCTCATCACCACCTATCTATTTTCATCCTTGAACACAATAAACGATGATGATTAAATTTCAATATCTCATCTATGTCTGCACAACAATGGAAGATGGAACCCAATGCTTAATGGAATTTAGGATGCTGGACTGGGTCTAACATAGCCCTCTTACTTCATTGCATGACTATATCCCATCCTCTTTGCATAGGTAGCTTTCCAACTATATGTGAGTGATAACAGTGCATGAAATAGTAAAATAGACAGAGAGGTTCTAATAGATACTTTAGAGATTCAAAGGTGAATTTATTTCTTGTACTATTAGCAACCTAAAAAGAGTTAACAAAGAGAAACATGGAGATACTATAGCCTCAGGAAACTTTGGAGAGCCTAGGCTAAAATAAGCTTATTTTTTATTTTTTCTAAAATTCTCAGATGTTTGACATTTTGTTTCTTTTAAAGTTCAGTCTAATAACATTCCTGCTATGAGCTTAAGAGATCTGTGCAGCACTACCTGGCTGATGGAATGCCTTCTAAGAGATAGCTTGCTAAAAGGTAGTACTGTGGTTAGAGTGTTGGACCTGGAGCCAGAAAAATATGAGTTCAAATCTCACTTTAGACACTTAGTTGTGTGATTCTGAGTGGCAAGTCACTTATTTGCTATAACTGATGATTCCATGTGTCAGTGGTGTATTGTTGGCTGATGGAAAACCTTTGTTTTCTTGTTATTGTCAAGCCAAATAGGTAAAAATAGTAAAATGCTATGGGTGGTGTCTTTTGACTCATGCATAAATTGGATTTAAGTGAGGCAGAGTTGCTTGAAGTTGTTGGCCTCACTCTTCCAAAGCAATCAGAGTCCAGTGTCAAGACAAAAGTCAAGATAACTGGTGATGGTCCTAATGCAGTGGATGACTTTGCCATCTTTGTGTTGGACCAAGTTCTACATGCTCCACAGCACCTGCTTTGGCCATCTTCGTGGCCATTGGAACAAATTGTTCTCATTGACATGCTTAGGGTAGACATCCCCCTAACTCACCAATAGGTTTGAAATTCCTGTTATCCTCAGCTTGGTTTAGCCTGTCAAGACAGTTAATAGGATATGGCTGCTGCACATGCTAGAACTTCTTGGAAGATAGAAGAGCAGCCCTGAAAGGGGCTTGGCAGCCCTCTCACCAGAGGTACTCATCCTCCCTGAACACTTCTACACCTCCTTACCTATATAAAGTAAGCTCATGCTCTTTTAGAAATAAGTAAAGAGATTCAGAGAGCAAGGGACTTGGCCAAAATTATATAACTTGTAGGTGATGGAATAAGGACTCAAATCCAAGTCTTCTTACTCTCATCTCAGCATTCTAGCTAATAAATCATGCTACCATAACTCACAGACCAGCTCTTTCCCAAACTGGTCAACATCATGATCCCATGAATATGCCTTCTGTGTTTTTGCCTCCTCCACTTTGCCCAAACTCTTCTTCCCTGTTGAAATACTGCGCCTTCTCCATTTGTCCAGATCTTTGCCATCCCCAAGGCCTAACTTAAGCTCTACCTGCTCTTGGAAGGTTTCACTGACCACCTTAGACCACTATTACCTTCCCATGAGCCTCATCTCTAACTCAGTTTTGTTCCTTATCCTTCAATGCCTTAGATTACGAGATATTTTTGTATATGTTTATTGTATTCATCAGCCAAGTGCTCATAGAGAAGAGTTTCTATCCCCTAGAAACCCCACAGCTATCTTGTATAGCCAGATTCTAATAACACATCATACTATTGATTCATATGATATCCGTCTGAATATCTTTCAAATTGCCCTCTAGTCAGGCCCCTCCCACCTTTATATTTATGAAGTTCATTTTTTTTAACCAAACTACATTTTACTAGAGTTGGCCCAGTATAGCCTGTTGTGATATTTCTATCTGTTAACTATGGGCATCCCCCAATGCTCAGTACTGGACACTCCTCTTTCTTTTCTTCATTATCTGATTTAGTGATCTCATCAGCTCTCAAGGGTTCAATTATCATCTTTGTGGGGATGATTTCCAGATCTATATATCTGACTCTAGTCTCTTTCTTACATTCTAATTTTACATTGCCAACTGCCTATTGGGCATTTCAAACTGAATGTCCTAGAGATATCTAAAGCTTATCATGTCAAAAATAGAACCGTTATCTTTCCTTCAACTTTCCCTATTTCTGTTGAGGACCACTATCCTCCCAGTCATCCCAGTCTACAACCCCATTGCCATCCTAAATTTCTCACTCCCATTTGCCCCATACATCCTATTCATTGTAAAATCTTGTCACTTTACTTAATTTACTTAACCAGTCTAGTAAGGTCCTCATCACCCCTCTCCTAGACTATTGCAATAGCCTTCTTTTATCATTTTATTTTTAATTTATGGACAAAAATTGGCATTTCCATAACACAGTGTAGTAAAAAGATGATTGCATATGAAACTGTAAATCTATTATGTACAATTTGCCATTTCTTTCAATTATACAACAAATCATGATGCCTTTTCTTTGGCATTTAAAGCTCTTTGCAACTTGCCTCTTTCCTATGTTTCTAGTCTTTTAACACTTTCCTCCTTTCCACATACCTCATTGTTCAGCCATATGAGTATATTTGCTACTTGCAACACACAATACTCCATCTCTGTGCTTTTATACTGGATGACCCCCATATGAAGAACCTCTTTCCCTTAGAGTCTAGGGGTTCTTTTAAGACTGAACTCAAATCTAACTTTCTCTAGGAGTCTGGTGCCTTCCTGTCTATGGTTGCTTTCGAAGCACTCTGTATGTTTCTTTCATGTACCTATTTATATACATATTGTCTCTCTCATTAGAATAGAAATTTTCCTTTGTATCCCCAAAGCTTAGCACAGCTCCTGGCACATAGTTTGCTGTTGTTGTTCAACAATTTCAGTTGTGTCAACCTCTTTGTGACCCCATTTGGGGTTTTCTTGGCAAAGACACTGGAGTGGTTTTGCCATTTCCTTCTCCAGCTCACTTTACAGATGAGAAAACTGAAGCAAACAAGGTTAAATGACTTGCCTAGGGTCACACAACTAGTAAGTGTCTGAGGCTAGATTTATACAGTAAGATGAATCTTCCTGACTGCAGGCCTGGCATTCTATCCACTGTGCTACCCAGTGTACATGAAGCACTTAAATGTGTGTTGATTGACTGATTCATCTGATTCTATCAACTAATGTGTGAGTTGTCCCTTATAGCTTTCGTGATCTGCAAATGTGATAAACACTTGATAAATACGCCCTCTACGCCTTTATCCAAGTCACAATAAAACTGTTAAGTGGTACAGTGCCAAGCAGAGTTTCCTGGAGCACTCTACACTCTACCTCCTTGTAAGGTGACATGGAAGCAACTCATGAAAGTCTTAAGTTGGGTTATTCAACTGTGTTGTCTTTCTCTCTCTCTCTTATATATCTCTATATTATATATAATGTGCATATATATATATGTATATCTGTCTATATCTTATCCAGAAGAATAGCTTGAGAGAATTTGTCAAATGTCTTACTCAAATTTATTGTTAGTTGTTCAGCTGTTTCAGTCATGTCCAACTCTTCATGACTCCATTTGGGGTTTTCTTGGCAGAGTTACTGAAGTAGTTTGCCATTTCTTCTCTAGCTCATTTTATTGATGAAGGAACACTGAGACAAATAGGGCTAAAGGACTTGTCCAGGGTCACCTATGTAGTAAGTGTCTGAAGCCAGATTTGAATTCACAAAGATGAGTCTTCCTGACTTCAGACCTGGCACTCTATCCACTGCGCCACCTAGCTGCCCTGGAATTCCAGATGGGACCTCAAATTCAGGTAAACTATATCTACAGAATTCCCCTCATTTGCCTGTACAGGACAGAGAGGAAATAGAATACAAAGTGCCTGTCCTTAGAGAGTTTGCAGGAAAGATGAAGAATAGTATACTAGATGTCAAGGGTCAGAATCAGAGCTGACCTGGCGTGCAATCAGAATACTCATTAAAAAGATGTGATATAAAAGAGACCTGAAAACCTCCCTCCATGCCTTCTCCCTGCCCCAAAATATTCCTTCTGGCCTACCGTGTTGCCTAAAATTCTACTATAACGGTATCTCCTTTGAGATTAAAAATCTGTATTAAATTTACAGCACATTACCTAGGAGGAGTAACTAATGAAATATCAGCCATTCAGACTGTCATGTGTTTTAGTTTAGCCAAATAACAAGCTAGCCCCCTAGCAGGGGTCCTGTTATAGGAAAAGGATATGGAGCACGTAAGGTTTGATAGGATGAGAAAGTTAGCAAACGCCTACAACTTAGGGCATTGCCTAGAAAGGCCCATCATGAACCTAGCAAACTTTTATGTTTAACATAGGAAAAATAGGAACCACAAGGATTTCTCTATATCTTGATGTACTAAAACTGTAGGAATCCCCGCAATGCGTTGGTGGCCTAACATCAGAAAGTCCCCAACCCTAATGCAAGGACATGGTAAGCACTTGGTCTCATGCACTACTATCCCATCTGCTTGCTGTCCTTTGATAAGAGACCTTGCAGTTTTGTGTGAAAGGACTGCTTTCACAATTGTAAAAATGTTTGGTCTCTTTCCCTTGTCTTTTGCCCTTGAATAGAGAATGTTTTCTTATTCTGATAATAAATCCTGCCACTTGCATTCCAAATACTTCTCTTTTTTTCCCCTTGGCTGATTCCCCCTTTATACCCCTCCCTCTTTCTGTATAATGCTTTACTTTTCTACATTAAATTGCTGCAGAATCCTGCTGATTGGCTGTATCCTCTAAATGGGCCTGAAAGGTTATAAAAACGAAATTTGTACCCCTAGACTCTGAATTTGCTATTAGTGAGAACAGGTTCTTTAGCATGCTAATAAATCTTTCAGTTTGGACACCAAGGGTGAGAGAATTCCCCCACAGCTACACTTAGGAACCTCAGGGAAGTCTGCAACATATACAGGTGTGAGCAATTTGGACTCAGCTCCCAGCCCTGGCTTCCTCCAAGCCCTAGCTAAAATCCGACCTTTTACAGGAAATCTTTTCTGACCACCTTTAATTCTAATTCTTCCTCTCTATTGGCTATATCCAATTATGTTGTACATAGTTTGTTTGTCCAGAATTATTTGCAGGTTGTCTCCTCTACCAGACAGTGAACTCCTTGAGAGCAGGAGCTAGTCTTGGGTTGGTTTTTGTTTTTCTTTGAATCCCTGGTGCAAAGCACAGACCCTGGTCCATTTGTTATCATTCAGTCATTCCCTACTCTTCATGATCCTGTGGATCATAGTACACCAATACTGTTCATGGAATTTACTTGGCAAAGACACTGGACTGATTTGCCATCTCCTTCTCCAGTGGATTAAGATAAGCAGAGATTAAGTGACTTGTCCAGGGTCACACAGGTAGGAAGTATCTGAGGTCACATTTGAACTCGAGTCTTCCTGACTTCCTGACAAAGAAAGAGTCTGGCACTAGTTGGTGCTTAATAAACATTAATTGACTGACTGATGAGTTATGTGATTTTTGACAAGTCATTTCCCTTATCTGGGCATGTCTTTACCTTTGTCCATTGAAGATATTGGGCTAGATCAAGGGTGGGGAATCGGCAGCCTCAAGGCTACATGTGATCCTCTAGATTCTCAAGTTTGACTGAATCTAAACTTCACAGAAAAATTCCCATCCTAGAGGGCCATATGTGGCCTTGAGGCCACAGATTTCCCACCCCTGGTCCCACCCTAGCTGAGGTCTAAAGTGTCTTAGGGCACTAACATTCTGTGATTAGTTTGCTTTAGCAAAACCAACCAACACTGATTGTATACAGCAGAATCTAACTAATTCTCATCTCTGCAATGAAGGGAGGGAGATGCATTTTCTCATTTCTTCTTTCAGGCAAAGCTTGGTCACTGTGATTATACAATTAAATTATTCTATGACATGGACAGGATTTCCCTACAGAGAGAAATATACTCTAAATCTAATTCAAGTCAATTCAATGAACATTATTGAGAACCTACTGTTATCTGTATGTTGTACTATGTTACGCACTGGGTATATGCCATGTTTACATAAGACAAAGTCACTGCTTTCTTGGAGAGTATACCCTAGTGAGAGAATGTGAAACACAAAGATAATCTAATGTATAAACAGAACATCAAAAAAGAGCAAGAGGGTGGGGAGGGTGGAAGGGAGAGAAGTTGGAATTCAAAGTTTTGAAAATGAATGTTATTAAGAACATGCAATTGGGAGATAAGATATACAGGCAATGGGGTATAGAATCTATTTTGCCCTACAAGAATATAGAGGGGAAGGGGATGAGAGAAGGGAGGGAAGATTGGGGGAAGGGGTAATTGGAATGTATGATGTGGGCAGAGGGAGGAGACAGGGAGAAAATCTGAAACTCAAAATCTTGTGGAAGTGAATGTTGAAAACTAAAAATAATTTTTTTTTAAAAGAGCAAGCAAGTACTAAGTGTAATCTAGAAGGGAGATTATTACCAATAGGAAAGACCAAGGAAGTTTCCTACAATCTATCACTGGTAAAAGAACAGCTCTCAAGGGTGTGGTTTGCATGAAAAACAGATCTAAAGTAATGATTCTCAAAGTGTGGTCCCAGGATTTCTAGGGGTCTCTGATATCCTTTGGGGGTCCTCAAGATCAAAACTATTTTCATAACAATATTAAGACATTTTAATTTCTAATACTTTAAACATCAATAAATATAACCCACATAAACAAAAGCTCTTGGAGTGGGGAGGATCCTTCAGTAATTTTAACAGTGAAAAGAGATCCTTAGGTTAGAAAAAATTGGGGAATGCAAATTCAAGGCCAAGATGTGTCTTCCTGACTTCAGGTCCAGTACCCTATACACTGTGCCACCTAGCTGCCCACTACCTCCCTAAATCCATGAAAAAGTGCCTTTCCAAACAACTATCACCACCCATATCCCATCATCTACCTCATCCTCAACAAGCTGGAGAAAGTTTGGCAAATGTCCCCACTCAAAGAAAGAGTCTATGACCAACACAGGGTAACTCCTTGCTTTGTTCAGTATTTTGCAAATATGGAACTTTACAATTTTCCTTCCTTTCCCTTTCAGTTGCATTCAGAAAGAAGTAGCTTCCCTCATCAAAAAAAACTGGAATTGGATGGCCAGATTATTATAAGACAGAGCGAGGCTTAATCTTCTGGATGTTTTTATATTTGAGAGTAAAGAGGCATTCGGTACTTATCTAAAATTACAGTGGCTGCAAAGATAGAAACCCCTCAAAGGTATATAGGTATGATTTGCATACATGGATGCTTTTGTTTTCATTATAGAATGATAGAATCAAAGAAGGTTCAGACTAGAAGGAACCCTACAGCTCATTCAGTTCAACTTCCTCATTTTGCAAATAAAGAAAATAGGGCTCTGAGAGTTGGACCATGCCATCAAGGTCAGGTGGCTGAAAACAGGGCTTGGTGATAGATCTTTGCTGACTGTAGGCATGGGCTAGGGAAACTGATCTGATTATTTGTTTGTTTAATGAAAATTCTGCCATTCCATTTAAGGAACTGCCCTTATGTTTCACCAACTTAAAAATGATTGCTGCATTTGGTTTTTACATCCCATTCATTTCCATGAATATCCATCCCCATTTACTTGACCCAGGAAATTTTCTCTTTTAACAAAGAATTGCAGAGGGGAAAAAAACCATAGTACAGCAAAACCAGTTGACTATATCCAACAGCTCATACAATATTCCATACTCACAGTCCCACTCCACTACCACTGCAGTGAAGGGAGGGAGATACATTTTCTCCATACTTTTGAGGAAAACTTGATCATTAAAATTATACAGTGCTCAGTTTTCCATTTTGATGTTATACTCATTGTATAGATTATTTTCCTGTTTCTTCTTCCTTCCCTTCCCACTTTTTAATACAAGAATTATTGCCTGACTTATTATGGGAAATGTCTTATGATTTCTCAAAATGTTTCCTCTCCTCCAGGCAGGCCTATGCAATATCCTCTTCAGTTATTTTGTCTTTTTCTGCCTCTGAACCCATATTGTTCCTTCTGTCTAGAATGCCCTCCCTAAATCCTCCATCTCCTTCCTTCAAAGTCTCACTCTAGTCCCTTCTCTTCTGTAAAGTCTTCTCTGACCATCTCTCTCTCTCTCTCTCTCTCTCTCTCTCTCTCTCTCTCTCTCACACACACACACACACACACACACACACACACCATTAGCTTTCCTTTCTTCTACACTCATAGTATAAGACTCACCTTGGAACCCAAGACCCACATTCCATTCCTGTTCCTTCCCCAATTTGTTTTCCCCTAACTAGAACTCAGTGGTCAAGCTCTTTCACCTCTCTAGAACTTCATTTTCTTTCTTCATTTAACAAATGAAGGAAACTTTAAATAAGACATTAGCAAAAAGAATACAGCAACTTATCATGAGAATAATGCATTATGACCACATAGGATTTATACCAGGAATGCAGGGCTGGTTCAATACAAGAAAAACTATTCGCATTATTAATCATATCAACAACAAAACTAACAGAAACCATGTGATTATCTCAATAGATGCAGAAAAAGTCTTTGACAAAATACAACACCCATTCCTATTGAAAACACTGGAAAGCATAGGAATAAATGGAACTTTGTATAAAATAATAAGCAGTACCTACCTAAAACCATCAGCAAGCATTATATGCAAAGGGGACAAGCAGGATTCATTTCCAATAAAATCAAGGATGAAACAAGGCTGTCCATTATTACCACTGTTATTCAATATGGTATTAGAAATGCTAGCTGTAGCAATAAGAGAAGAAAAAGAAATTGAAGAAATTAGAAGATGAAAAGAAGAAACTAAGTTATCACTCTTTGTAGATGATATATACTCAGAATCCCAGAGAATCAAACAAAAAACTACTTGAAATAATAAACAACTTTGGCAAAGTTGCAGGTTACAAAATAAACCCAGATAAATCATCTGCATTTCTACACATTAATAACAAAGCCCAACAGCAAGAGATAGAAAGAGAAATCCCATTTAAATCTACGGTAGACACCATAAAATATCTGGGAGTTTACTTGCCAAAACAAACCCAGGAACTATATGAAAATAATTACAAAACACTTTTAGCACAAATAAAGTCAGATCTAAGTAAGTGGAAAAATATCAGTTGCTCATGGATAGGCCAAACTAATATAATAAAAATGACAATTCTACCTAAATTAATATACTTATTCAGTGCCATACCAATAAAACTACCAGATAATTATTTTCTAGAGCAAGAAAAAATAATATCAAAATTCATCTGGAAGAATAAAAGGTTCAGAATATCAAGGGAACTAATGAAAGGAAATGCTAGGGAAGGTGGCCTAGCCCGACCAGATCTCAAATTATATTACAAAGCAGCAGTCATCAAAACCACTTGGTACTGGCTAAAAAACAGGAATAGACCAGTGGAATATATTAGGTACTCAAGATACAGTAGTCAATGAATATAGTAATCTACTGTTTGATAAACCCAAGGACTCCAGCTTCTGGGATAAGAACTTACTGTTTGGCAAAAATTGCTGGGAAAACTGGATAACAGTGTGGCAGAAATTGGGCATAGACCAAAGCCTGACACCATACACAAGAATAAAGTCCAAATGGATGCATGATCTAGGTATAAAGATTGATACTATAAACAAATTAGGGGAGCAAGAAATAGTATATTTGTCAGATTTGTGGAGAATGGAGACATTTATGACCAAACAAGAGACAGAGAACAATATGAAGTGCAAAATGGATAATTTTGATTACGTTACATTGAAAAGTTTTTGCACGAACAAACCCAAAGCAAACAAGATTAGTAGGGAAGCAGAAAACTGGGAAAGAACTTTTGCAGTTGGTATCTGTGATAAAGGCCTCATTTCTAAAATGTATAGGGAACTAAGTCAAATGTACAAGAATATAAGTCATTCCCCAATTGATAAATGGTCAAAGCATATGAAAAGGCAGTTTTCCAAGGAAGAAATTAAAGTTATCTATAGTCATATGAAAAAATACTCTAAATCACCATTGATTAGAGAGAGGCAAATCAAAACAACTCTGAGGTACCACATCACACCAATCAGACTGGCTAACATGACAAAGCAGGAAGATGATAAATGTAGGAGAAAATGTGGGAGAGTTGGAACACTAATTCATTATTGGTGGAGCTGTGAGCTGATCCAACTATTCTGGAGAGCAACTTGGAACTATGCCCAGAGGACTACAAAAATGTACATACCTTTTGACCCAGCAATATCTCTTCTGGGACTCTATCCCAAAGAGATCACAGAAATGGGAAAGGGCCCCACATGTACAAAAATATTTATAGCTGCTCATTTTGTGGTGGCCACAAACTGGAAATCAAGGGGATGCCCATCACTTGGGGAATGGCTGAACAAGTTGTGGTATATGAATATAATGGAATACTATTGTGCTATGAGAAACGATGAACAGGAAGACTTCAGAGAAGCCTGGAAAGTCTCATACGAACTGATGCTGAGTGAAAGGAGCAGAACCAAGAGAACTTTGTACACAGCAACAACCACAATGTGCAAGGAATTTTTAGGTAGACTTAGAACTTCATTGAAATGCATGGACTTAAATAATTTCTAATGGAATTTTGAGGCAAAATGCCTTCCATGGATCCAAAGAAAGAACTATGGAATTGCATCGCAGACAGAAACAGACCATTTTCTTTTGTATTATGTTTCATTTTGTTTTACTTTATGATTTCTCCCATGCATTTTAATTCTTCTACGCAACAGGTATTTAATAGGAAAGTACATGTAGAACCTATATAAGATTGTATGCCATCTCAGGGAGAGGGTGGAGAGGGAGTGGGGAGTGAGGAAAAAAAACCTAAGATATATGGGAGTGATTGCCAAACACTGAAAACAAATAAAATAATTTAATTTTAAAAAATGAAGAGGCTGGGGGAGGAGCCAAGATGGCGGAGTAGAAAGACTCACGTATGCTAGCTCTGAATCCACAGCCCATAAATTTCCTGTAAAAAGAACTCCCCACAAATTCTGGAGTACTGCAAACTGTGTACCAATGCAGTGGAAGAGATTTCCATTCCAGAGAGCCCTGGAAAACCATCCACAGGGGTCAATAGCGCTCCAGACAGTGGAGTCCAACCTGGCTCGTGGGCCCCTAGAGGAGCAGATCCAAGCAGGCTTCAGGTACGGAACCTCCAGCGGCCGCGAAGGTCCCTCCACCCATAGGAGCTACAGGTCAGTGAGAGAGACTTCTTGGCTGGCCAAGAGGGGAGCAGGGTGTCTCTGTGACTTGGGCCCCCTCAGGAGGCAGCAGCAGAGGCAGCGGCAGAGGCAGCAGCAGCCTGGGACTCCCTGAGCAGACAGGAGCTCCATTACCGAGGGTCTCTGCATAAACCCCCTGAGGGAACTGAGCCTGGGAGGTGACCCTGCCCCCCAAGCACCAGAACTTAAGCTCACATCGAATAGCAGCCGTGCCCACCACAGAAAGCACCAAGGCTGGGAAGCACCATTTGAATCTCAGACCCCAAGCACTAGCTGAGTGGATCTAGGTGGGGGTGGAGAGGAATCTCAGAAGACAAGTAACTGACTGGGAAAATGCCCAGAAAAAGGAAGCAAAATAAGACCATAGACAGCTACTTTCTTGGGGAAGAGATGTTCCTTCCTCCTTTCATTTCTGTTTAAGAAGTACAATGCTTGCCATCAGGGAAAGACGTGGAGGTCGGGGCTTCTCTATCCCAGACATCCGAGGTGGATGTCCAGTGGGCTCAGGCCATGGAATAGCTCAAAACAGATTTTGAAAATCAAGTTAGACAGGTGGAGGAAAAACTGGGAAGAGAAATGAGAGAGATGCAAGAAAAGCATGAAAAATAGGTCAATACCTTGGTAAAGGAGACCCAAAAAATTGCTGAAGAAAATAACACCTTGAAAAATAGGCTCACTCAATTGGCAAAACAGGTTCAAAAAGCCAATGAGGAGAAGAATGCTTTCAAAAGCAGAATTAGCCAAATGGAAAGAGAGGTTCAAAAGCTCACTGAAGAAAATAGTTCTCTCAAAATTAGAATGGAACAGATGGAGTCTAATGACTTTCTGAGAAACCAAGAAATCACAAAACAAAACCAAAAGAATGAAAAAATGGAAGAGAATGTGAAATATCTCATGGGAAAAACAACTGACCTGGAAAATAGATCCAGGAGAGACAATTTAAAAATTATGGGACTACCTGAAAGCCATGATCAAAAAAAGAGCTTAGACATCATCTTCCATGAAATTATCAAGGAAAACTGCCCTGACATTTTACAACCAGAGGGCAAAATAAGTATTGAAGGAATCCATCGATCACCGCCCGAAAGAGATCCAAAAAGAGAAACTCCTAGGAACATTGTGGCCAAACTCCAGAGTTCCCAGGTCAAGGAGATAATATTGCAAGCAGCTAGAAAGAAACAATTCCAGTATTGTGGAAATACAATCAGGATAACACAAGATCTAGCAGCTTCTATATTAAGGGATCGAAGGGCCTGGAATAGGATATTCCAGAAGGCAAAGGAACTAGGACTCAAACAAAGAATCACCTACCCAGCAAAACTGAGTATAATACTTCAGGGGAAAATATGGTCTTTCAATGAAACAGAGGACTTTCAAGTATTCTTGATGAAAAGACCAGAGCTGAAAGGAAAATTTGACTTTCAAACACAAGAATGAGAAGAAGCATGAAAAAGTAAACAGCAAAGAGAAGTCATAAGGGACTTACCAAAGTTGAACTATTTACATTCCTACATGGAAAGACAATGTTTGTAACTCTTAAAACGTTTCAGTATCTGGGTAGTTGGTGGGACCACACAGAGACGTACATGCACACACACATACACACATGCATGCACACACACATACACATATGCACGCACACACAGAGACAGAGAGCACAGAGTGAATTGAATAGGATGGGACCATATCTTAAAAGAAATTAAGGTAAATGGTGAGAGAGAAATGTAGTGGGAGGAGAGAGGGTGAAATGGAATGGGGTTAATTATATCTCATTCAAGAGGCAAGCAGGAGACTTTTTAGTGGAGGGAAAAAGAGGAGAGCTGAGAAAAAAACATGAAGTTTACCCTCATCACATTCGACTAAAGGAAGGAGTAAAATGCACACTCATTTTGGTATGAAAACCTATCTTACAGTACAGGAAAGTGGGGAAGAAGGAGATAAGCAGGGAGGGAGGGATGATGGAAGGGAGGGCCATGGGAGAAGGGAGCAATTTGAAGTCAACACTCTTGGGGAGGGACAGGATCAAAAGACAGAATAGAAACAATGGGGGGGGGCAGGATAGGATGGAGGGAAATACAGTTAGTCTTACACAACATGACTGTTATCGAAGTCATTTGCAAAACTACACAGATAGGGCCTATGTTGAATTGCCTGCCTTCCCAAAGGGAATGGGTGGGGAGGGAGGGATGGGGAGAATTTGGAACTCAAAGTTTTAGGAACAACTGTTGAGTATTGTTCTTGCTACTAGGAAATAAGAAATACAGTTAATGGGGAATAGAAAGTCATCTGGCCCTACAGGACAAAAGAGGAGATGGGGACAAGAGAAGGGAGGGAGGATTGAAGAGAGGGCAGATTGGTGATAGGGAAAATTAGAATGCTCAGTATATTGGGGTGGGGGGAGGGGATAAAAAGGGAGAAAATTTGGAACCCAAAATTTTGTGAAAATGAATGTAAAAAGTTAAATAAATAAATTTATATTAAAAAAAAATGAAGGGGCTTAAGTTTGATGACCTCTGAGCTCCCTTCTTCCTCTAACATTCCAACAAAGTCAGAATCAGGGCAGAGTAAACAGGGCTTTTTCCCAGTGCATCAAAATTTAGAGAATACTACTAGCGCTCATGTTTCTTCAGCAGAAAGAAACACCAGAACTTAGCATTTTAGTTAGCAAGAATAATCTGTTAATATATGAAATTACCAGATTTATGTGCTTCCTTCTGTCCCTGCTCCCAAGTGGCATTAACCCAGGTGAGCTCTGGGTTCCCAAGGTTTAGTCCACAAGAGTCAGTGTCCTAGGTTCTTTATTTTCTCACCAAAGGAGAGTGCTCTTTTTTTCCCCAATAGGTACTTTTGTCCTGAAGTCCATGATCTCTTCCCATTCCCCAAATGAATTTTCCCAAAAAGTTGTTTGCCTTGGGAACATTTTGGGGTTTACCCTAGCTTCTAAAGTTGCAAGTTATGGCTCTGCATTCTATTATTGAATCATGAATCATTATATGAATCATTGAATCATTATATGAATCATTGAATATGAATATTAAGGACAGGTCTGAGGTGGCAAAAGAAGTTGTTAAAGTGGCAGTCAGGCTAAGGTATTTGAATTTCACTTGACAGAAAATCAGACATTACTGAAGGAGTTTGAGCTCAGGAGTGACATGATATGAGCAGATCTTTGCATAAGAAAGATTAGTCTGGCAGGGGTAGGATGGATAGATTGGCGCAGATAGAGGAAATACAGGCAAGGAGATATTTTAGGAGGCTGCCATTGTAGTTCAGGTTGTACAAAGGACCAGTAATAGTATGATGTCAGTAGGTATAGAAAGGATATAGAGCTGGCAGGATTCAGAGAAAGGAGAGAGAGAGAGAAAAGTGAAAGATGCCAAACCTTGGAATCTCCGACATAAGACACTGAGTGAATAATGGAACCACTAGCAAAAATTATGAAGACAGAAGGAAAGATAATAAGTTCAGTTGTATATGTATGGAGATTGAAGGGCTGGTAAGAACACCCAGACAGATTTTGGAAGAAACATAGTTCACTGTGGAAGACGTTGTCTGTTGAAGAGGTTTTTGGCCTTAATGACCTTGGCCCCTGGGACAAAATGATGAGAATAGGGGTAGAGTGGAGTGGGGTAGTGCATTTTCTAGAGTTCAGCCCCAGACCCTGAAGAATTACTGATCCTGCTACCCTACCTCCCAATTTTCATGAGTTCAGGGAGGTGGTAGGAAAGCGGGGGAACAGAGCCTGCAAAAGGAGTGGTGCTACAGGGCAGGTGAAGGACCACAAATGATGGAGGTAGTGGCATTTTGTGACAAAACCCTTGATTGTCTCCATCCTAGTCATGTGGGGGTCTAAGGACACCCACCTTAAGATAGAGGATATAGAAATAGTGAAGGAAACAGAGAAGCAATGGTTAAAGACAGAGGTGAAAACTTTAGTATTGTTGAAGCTAATGGAGGAAAGAGTATCCAAAAGAGAATGGTTGACAATATCAAAGACTACAGGGAGTGGGAGGATGGTGGAAATCAAAAGAAAAGCCCACTGGATTTAATGATTTAAAAAAAGCAAGAATTTCTGAGAGAGTGACAGAAGCCAGACAATAATAAAGGTGGGAGAGGCAAGAAAGCAGAGGTGTTGGGTATAGCCAACTATCCGTGTCTCAAGATGAAAAAGAAAAAGGAAGGTCATTAGTTGACTGGGTAAAGGATTAAGTGAAGGGTTTTTTTTGTGATTGTTAACCAATGGCAAGAAGATGATGGAGAAAAAAATGTTAAAAATTCAGGAAAGAGCAAAGATGATTTCTGAAGCAAAGATATGATATGAATAGATCTTTGAGTAAGAAAAATTAGTCTGGTTGGGGTAGGATGGATAGATTGGTGCAGATAAAGAAAACAGAGGCCAGGAGATCTTTTATGAGACTGCCATAATAGTCCAGGTTGTACAAAGGGCCTGTAATGGTATGGTGGCAGTAGGCATAGAAAAGATACAGAACTGGCAGGATTCAGAGAAAGGACAAAGAGGGAAGAGTGAAAGATGCCAGACCTTTGTGTCTCCAACATAGGGCACTCCCCTAAGGGAATTGAAAGGAGATGGAATCAAGGACATGAAGAGAAGGATTAATCTTAGTAAGTTAAAAATCTTTTGATGCCCATATATAGCCCGTAGATGTAAAATTTAATGTTTAATCAAATATTGTCCTGTGCCTTCTCTAATTGTCTTGCACTAAATCTGTCTTATCAACTAGACCGTAAGCTCCTTGAGGGAAAAGATTGAGTCTTTTATTTCCTTGGATGAACCCTCCCCCAGCCTACCCCCAAAGTAATAACAAGTGCTCAATAAAGACATAGGTTGATTTATTCAGATGCAGATTTTGATCAGCTGGATGTAGCCTATGTTGTATGATCAAAGGAAAAACCTAGCTCCCTGAAAAATCATCCCTAAGAACATTTGCCTGGATATTCCAGCCTTGGTGGCAGACAGGATAAAGTGACAGCATCAGCAAAGGAGGCAGGCTACTGGGAGGGAAGTGAATTAGAGAAACTCTTCCTTCAGCAAGACAAATTTGTGCTGGGAAACCATGCTTGGCTGAGGAAGCCAATTGGAAAAGAATGATAGAGGTCCGGGTGCTGAGGTTCATCAAAGTCATTTGTTGCAGGTAAGCTCATTTTTCACAGGCCAAGGGGATATTTACCTGGAGTACACCTTTAAGGAATAGCCGACAGATTGAACGGTACAATGCTTTATTATATTTCACACCCTGGTGATTCAATATGATGGGGGTAGGGAGGTAGCAAAGGAGAGAGACACAAGGCAGAGCTATGAAAATGTCCAGTTATGGTGCCTTCTCTTTTTTGGCATGTCTCCTGCAAATAATGACATGGCACAGAGGTAAACAGAAGGTCTGTAAGCAACAGTTCACCATGGAGTCTGTTGATGAGACTTTTGGTCTTAATGACCTTGGCCCCTGCCATTCTCTGAGGTACGGATTTTTTATGATTTACTTATTTTCTACTCATCCAAGTCCCATCTAGCTAGTGATATCTCATGGATGTCAATCTGACATAGTACACTACTAAGTGTTCAGGGGTAAATAGGACTGAGAATCAGGAAATCTGGATACTAATCCTGGCTCTATCATTCCTAACTAGAGGACCTTGGGAAGTCACCCTAAGTCTCAGCTTCAGATTTTCTCAAAAAGAAGTGGGAGTGGGGAGCTGGATTAGGTGAACTCTAAATTCCTTTCTAGTTTTCACATTCTATGATGCTGAATCAGTCCCTAAGGTCAAGCTTTCCCTGCAGTTGGACCATGGGAACATCAGGACGCTACCTTGTAGACCAACTTCATAGGTGCAGTTCTATCTCTGATATATGTACCTAAGGCATCAGCTATGATAACATCAACTTCAAGGTTAGGTACTCCTCCAAACATCGGTTTCCCTTAATAACACATCCTATATCCGTCATTCGTGCATTTAGCTAAATCTTCCTGGAAGCACTTATACCTATAACCTGTACCATTGCATTAGGGGGAAGGGAGGAGAAAAATTACATTCCATAATTTAACTAGGTACTATGTCTAAAACCTAGGTTATCTCTTCTTACTTCAAAGCTCTAAATAATATTTTAATTGAAAAAAGAAAAAGAGGAAGAAGATGAAATCTGAAAATATATACAATGTAATAGACCCATGAACCTTCCCTCCCTTGGCAAAGGAGTGAGGTGGGAATAGCTTCTTGTTTTTTTTCTTTGGGGACATATTTTTTCTTTTTCAGATAAGGATTTAGCATCCAAGATACATATACACATATTTATACAGATACAGACACAGATAGACACATTAGTTGTGTATACATCTTGGATGCCAAACCATTATCTGAGAAACTTGATAAAAAGATTTTTCCCATTAAGTCATTTCCTTTCTTATCCTAGATGAATTAATTTTTTATGCACCTAAGCTTTTTAATTCCATGTGATCAAAGTTATTTGTTTTATCATTTGTAATTTCCTTTATTCTTTATTTGCTTAAGAATATATCTCCTGTCCATAACTATATGAGAGATACATATTTGCATATCTAATCTACTTCTTTTATAATTTTTATAGTATGATCTGTAATATTCATAACATGGATCTATTTATATGGGCAGTTAGGTAGTACAGTGGATAGAGTGCCAGTCCTAGAATCAGGAAGACTCATCTTGAATTCAAATCCAGCCTCAGACACTTACTAGCTGGGTGACCTTGGGCAAGTCACTTAACTCTTTTTGTCTCAGTTCCTCATTTGATAAATGAACTAGAAAAAGAAATGGCCAACCATTCCAGTATCATTGCCTTATGCTTCATTAATCTCCTGCAACATCTAGGAAAAGTTCTGAGTATGTACAAAGTGCTTAATAAAATCTTGTGAAATGACTGAACACATGAATAGTAAGTTGACTAGACATTAAGAAGAAAGAAAATGTCATGCTTAAAGTAAACACTGAGGAAAGTTAGGCATGTGGGAGGCACCCAATTGAGAAAGTTCAGCATGTGGAGAATGCAAACATTATTTAGGGATGGGAACCATGAAATGGGATAGGATAAGGGCACTTGAAGGTGGATGGAAAACCAGCCTTGCATGAAAACACAAACTTTAGCACAAATTAAATTGCTAAAGAAGTTGTCTTTTGCTTAAGATGAGCAGTTATGTGTAATGGCCCTGATGAAGACTCACATGTCAAATCATTCAGCCATCAAGGCCCTGCAAATATAGCACTAGCAATATAGGCACTCAATAAATGTTGGCTAATTTTCATGGTTCTCAGGTTCCACAAGGAGAAATGTCTTTCTCTAGCTCCCCACTCCTAATTTTCTCACTATGTCCCCCTACCTGGAATGGCCTTCTCTTCATTTCTACCTACACAAATCTTACCCATTTTTCAAGGGCTTACTCAAGTCTTACATCCTCCATGAAGCCTCTCCTATCTCCTCCAGCAAATACTGATACTTTACACAAAGTAGGCATCAACAAATATTACTTGACAAACTGACTTAGATTTTTCCATTTCTTCATTGCCTATAGTATTTTGCAAGCCTAAATCATAGGATCTAAAGCTTGAAGGGATGTTACTGATCCAGTTCTTACCTGATATCATGCAGAAAGGAGATCCTTCTAGGTAGAGATCATTTCATCCACAGAGACCCCTAACTGCTTAAGAAAGAGATAAGATTCATATACTTAGACAGAAGATAGCCAGTCACAGGGGGCACTCATGTGGCATTATGTTCAGAGATAAGCCTAGGAATCAGGGTCTGGAGGGAACCAGGAGAATTTCAAACTCTAAACCACCTCTGACTAAATAAATGCATTGTCTTTACTTAGCAGATAGGGAGAGTTGAGGCAAGCAGAGTGGAAACAGTGTCCAGAGGGCCCCATATGTCATGTCCATTGAGCTGGTAGGTAGAATCTCAATAAATCTGAATCGGGAAACTATTGTGCAGACTTACCCTTTTCTGTGGTTTCTTTTTTGTCTGTTTTTCCTCCTTGGTTTCTCAGTAAACACACTTTTAAAAAATTTCCAAGTTGTCTCAGCTGAACTAAGAGGAAAAGAAATATTTCATCCCATGGTCAGGCTCAAATGGGATCAATCACACCTAGGGCTTGTGGGTGATGGTGACAGCAAGATTCAACCTGTTCTAGACTCAGAGAAAACAACAGGACCAGAGCAGACAGAGAATGAGAATTCGAGAAGGAAATAAACCTAGTGATGGAAGTTAGTATTCTCTTCCTTCTAGTTTGTACCACTCTGCAAAGCTCAACTCAAACTCAAAATCCAAGACAGCTTCTTAGACTGTTTAGATGCATACTGGTTCCCTCCTTCTCTGATGCCCTCTTTCCTGTGCCAAAAAAAATCTGGCATTTAATTAGATACTATCTCATACTGTTCTCTAGGCCTTCCTTCTATTCATCAGTCCCTCCTCTCACTCTCTTCTTAACCCCTCATGATCCAGCTTCTTTTGCTCTCTTTGTTGCCAGATCCAATGGTCTTTTCTCAGTCCTCATTCTCCATGACCTCTCTGCAGCCTTTGATATCGTCGATCATCCTGTCCTTGATTTTACCTCTTCAGCCCCTCTCCTAAAAGCTCCACTTCTCTCCTCTGACACTGCCAGCACTCTACAGCAGGCCCTCATCACTTCGTACACGGAGGAATTCAATAGCCTGCTGGTGTATCTGCCTCTCTCAAGTATCTCCCCACACCAATCTATCCTCCATTCTGTTATTAAAGTGATTTTTTAAAACAACCCCTCCCCCATATACACAAACACTTAATAAACCCTGGTGCCTTTCCATTGCCTCCAGGATCAAATACAAAATGCTCTGTTCGGCATTCAAAGCCCTAAATAACTTCCTATAGTTTTAGTCTTCGTATACCTTCGGCCACCATGTACTCTTTCCATCCAGTGACACTGGACTCCTGGCTGCTCCACGAACAGGACACTCCATCTCTCAGCTCCAGGCATTCTCTCAGGCTGTCCCCCATGCCTTTAAAGCTCATCCTCCTCTGCTCCAACCACTGACCTCCCTGGTGTCCTTTAAGTTCCAACTAAAATCCCACCCTTTTACAGGAAGCCTTCCCTAACCCCTCTTAATTCCACGCCTTCCCTTGGTGAATCATTGCCTATTTATCCTGCGTTTAGCTTCCTTTGTGTATACTTATTTGCACGTTATCTCCTCAATTAGATTATAAAGTGCTTGAGGACAGGGACTATTTCGCTTCTTTTTGTGTCCGCATCGTTCAGCACCGTGCAGGGCACAGAGCACACGCTTCATTAATGTTTATTTATTAGCTGATTGCTTTCTCCAGTACTAAGCTTCAGTTTCTCCATAAAAATGACACCTCTTCCCAATAACCCTAGAGATGGGCAAAGTCCTACCGTCTCCATTTCGCTCATTAAGGAACTGAGGTTAGGGTTCGTCTTGCTGACATCCTTTATTGGTTTCTTCTTGACTTATTCTCCAGGTTCTTTCGATCCAGTATTGTTTAGGGTTACTCTAGTCTTTCTAGCTTTGCATGCCTACCATACTTTCTTCTCCAAGGTCATCCACTGCGTCCGGGGTCATTGCCAGTAGTCTTAATTTTTGTCTTGCACTGGACTTCGATGACTCTGGAAAAATGAGGCTGATAACTTTGTGCAACTCTGCCTCACTTAAATCCAATTCACGAGCAAGTCAAGACATCACCCTGTGTTGTCACTGATCATCTTCGAAAATGAATGACAAAACTGGTCCCCACTGGAAAATTCTGAAGACAGAAGTAAGAGAAGAAGATTTGCGGAAGTAAGATAAGGTAGGAGAGGGATGGCCAAAGTTTCAGAGAAGTGAAGGGGACTGAAGACTGGGAAAATAACCATTGGATTAGCTAATTAGGAAGTAACAAGTGACTTTTAAGAAAGCAGTTTCATTTACTACATAGTTGTTTTTTTTTTAAAAAAAAAAGCAGAGTATATATAATATACTAATATATTATTATATTATAAATATTATTGTATACTAATAATATAATAATAATAATCCCTATTTTCTGTTCTTTATATGAGGAAATGGATTCTTTTTTCTTTTAGGTATTTGTTAAATTCAGAATACAAAATGAGATTAAAGCAAGAAGTCTCTTTAGAGTAGCAGGAGCAGAAGCTTGATTGAAAAAGGCTGAGGAGTGAGCAAGAAAAAATGAGAGGCATTATTTGGAGCAGAAACTGGCTCACTTTTTCTATTTGTGTCCCTAGTGCTTACCACACAGCTTGGAGCATAGTAAATGTTTAATAAATGGGTTTTTTTTCATCCATTTATTCATTTATTGGGTATAAACAACTTCTAGAAATTTAGTAGTAAAGGAAAGGAATGAGATGGGATAGTAGTTTGATGGGTAGAATAGTCAAGGGAAGTAATTTCTGTTTGGTTGTTTTAGTACTGTGAAGACCTGTGCATGTTAATAAGCTGATGGGAAGGAACTACTGGAGAGGAGATTGAAGGTTTCCAAAGAAGAAAGACTTCAGGAATCCTGAAGGAGAGATAAAGGGTAAAGGTTAAAGGAGAGGGACTGACCTAAATAAGGAGTAGCTAGGTGGTGAAGTGGATAGAGTGCCAGCCTTGGGATCAGGAGGACCTGAATTCAAATCCAACCTCAAACACTTAATAGCTGTGTGATCCTGGGCAAGTTGCTTAACCCCGCTGACCTCAGTTTCCTTATCTATAAAATGAGCTGAAGAAGGAAATGACAAATGATTACATTATTTTTGCCAATAAAATCCCGAATGAGATCACAGAGATGATTGATGCTGTTCCATGGCAAGAGGAAAAGAGGGGAAGGTGGGTGATAAGAATAAAATCTGCAGAATGGAGGAGGGAAGCTAAGAGAGCTTATATCAGTTGGTCCTGAAGTAAGAAGATGGGGGACTTGTGACCCTCCAGGTCCTCAAGTGCTTTCTGTGAAGTTTGGATTCAGTCAAAAGGCCACCGCTGGGAGGAGGCAGGGATGTAGATGGTGGGGGAGGGAAAGAGAAAACAAAAAAAGTTTGGAAAAAAATCCTGTGGAGCATAAGGAAGTCTGTGAATGTAGAAGAGAAGGATGGTTGAGCAGGAAAGAGGGCTTGACTGAGATTATGCACCATCAGTCCGAAGTGGGTGAAAGCAGCTCAGTTCTGAGACTTTCTCTACTGATGCCGGGCTCTGGATCAGGAGCACAGAAATCTGACGATGGTGGTGCCCTGGAGAAAGGGACTCTGGTCAGAAACAGACCATCCTTCCCAGCCCCACATTGAAATTGGAATATCAAGGATATTTAGAGCTGAACTGGAATCTTGGAGGTCAGACAGTCCAATCCTCTCATTTTACAGTTGAGGAAACTGTAGCAGAAGGGTAAGTGCCTAGTTAATAAACATCAAAGGCCATTCTATGACTATTTCATTTGAGCAAAACCCTGAAAATTCTGTGTGTGTGTGATTTGTGTGTTGCTTAATATTTCTTCCCCCAGGTAGTACAAAACACTTCTAAACAAGGCACATGAGAGGAAAATTCCCCACAAGGTAAACCAGCACACTTGGGTAAAAGCATTGGCATCTTCCAAGTTCATTAATCCATGGAATAATCATTTGTGAACTAAAAATCAGTCTTTATGTAGCAGGCAAAGAAAGCCTCGAGTGATGGAATAATGGACTACCCCTCTAAAGTGAATCTCATTAACCAAGACCCCAATACATAATAGTCTTCATTTGTAAACAGATTTTCCTCCTCCTCCATACCTCTCCTCTAACCCTACCCCAAGCTATTGATGTCCCTGCAACTACAGGACAGCAGGACTCCTACTCCTTCTCCCAGTTCTGATGCCAAGTAGCTCCCCAATCCCATGACTATTAATGGAGCAGATGAGAAGGTGGCTCGATTGAACCAAAATGAAACTTTTGGATAAAGGCCCAGATACTGGAAACTTTCTCCAACTCCCAGAGTACAGAGGTGTCCCCAGGGGGCCAACAGGCAGGGTACGGGAACTGCTTAAGGGAAAGTTCTATTTTGATCCTTCCTGAATCTCAGCAGGTCATTAAAAGAAAAAAGACAGTGGGCACTGTGTTCTCTGTGCCAACCATGCAGGGATATGTTGTATGGGTTTTCCCAGGGGGCATCTGGGTGTCTGCCCGATGGCCTGTGGGGTATTTAGCAATTTAGGAGCTTTCAGAACTAGGAAAGAGAGCAGCAATGAAATGAATCCCTTGGACACAGCTTGGTGGTTTGGCATCATGAGCATTTCCTTGGCTCTGACCCTTGCCTATGTCATCAGGGAAATGATCTAAGTTTTCTGGGCCTCAGTTTCCTCATCTATAAAAGGAGGAAGTTGTGCCCAATGATCCTGAAGGTCCTTACAGCTATTAGCCTATCAGGCTTGCTTGGTAGAGGTCATTCCTTACCTCTTACTCCCTGTCCACAATCACAACCAGATTCTTTGCTCACAGCCACCCAGAATATCAGGCCATCATCAACCAACATAAGCTGGACAAGTGGGAAGAAATCTAGAACTGTCTAATTCAGGTTCAACCAAAGTCAGCTTTTATACTTTTATACTTTCTGTTTGCAGGGCACTGTGCTAGGCACTGGGGAACATGCAAAGTTCAAATAAGATATGTGCTATGTTTTTAAAGAAGGTATAGTCTAGGAGGAACTTTGATTTTATTTTCATTTTAACTAGACTTGTGATTTCATTAAAATAAGGAACTCTTCATGAGGAAGTTCCCTCCACCAACGCAGATAGACACCCAATCTGCAACTGAGAGTCTTGGAGAGGTCCCCAGGGCACCACGAGGTTCAGCGCACAACCCAGGCATGCCCAACCAGTTGGCATCAGATGTGGGATTTTTTCTAACACTGAAGTGGGCTATCTAGCCTCTCTACACAATGCCACTTCTAAGGTAATGGGAGCTGACATAAGCATCTAGTGCATTAAGGTTCACAAAGTGCTTCCCATATATTACTGGATTGGATTCTGACAATAATCCTATAAGGCAGGTACAACAGGAAAGATTATCCTGAGGTGATAAGTGAGGACACTGATGCTCAGGGACATTAGAGCTGAAACTTGAACTCAGATCTTCTAACTCCAGATCCAGCCCTTGTGCTACAATGCTACCAGAGCCAGCTAGGAGGGTCAGTGGGTAGACATCTGAGCCTGGAGGCAGGAAAATTTGAATTCAAATATGCCATCAGATACTTCCTAGTTGAGTGACCCTAGGAAACTCACTTAACTTCTGCCTCAGTTTCCTCATCTGTAAAATGGTGGAGATAGTAATACCTCATAGAGCTGTTGAAAGGATCAAATGAGATATTTATAAAATGATTAGCGTAGTGTCTACTATATAATAGGCACTTAATATATTCTTATTTCCTCACTACCTTCTAAATGCAAGATAACTATAATTTCTAACATGCTCATCCCTTCCCCACTGATTTTCCTTGAGGCCTTGGGCAAAGCAATTTACCCATCAGTTCCCTCATCTATTAAACAAAGATGTTGAACTTAATAATCTGTTGCTGTTTTGTTCAGTAAGGTCCAGCTCTTTGTGATCCCATCTGAGGCTTTCTTGGCAAAAATACTGGAGTGGTTTGTCATTTCCTTCTCCAGCTCATTTTACAGATGAGGAAATTGAGGCCAGCAGGGTTAAGTGACTTGCCCAAGGTCACACAGCTAGAAAAGTGTCTGAGGCATGTTTTGAATTCAGGTGTTTCTGACTCCAGGTCCAGCATTCTATCTACTTTATCACCCAGCTGTTTTACAAGGGCATGTGATGAGATGAGATGATATGTAGGGGATGGTTGATTGGCATAGAGGAAGTGCTTGGAGTTACGTTCCCAGGGGCCGGGAGTCTGACTGGAGAGAGAATAAGACCATATTAGACCCTTAAGATTTAGAGTTTCTGAGGACCTCGGAGATCATCTGAGATCATTATTATAAATGAAGAGAAGATGCCCAGAAAGGTCAATAAACTGAACATTCATCAAAAAGTCCTACTATGTGCAGGGCAATAGTCACATGATTAGTTAGTGGAAGAGTCAGGACTTGGGTGAAGGGGAGCAAGGGAATGGCCCAAGAAAACAAATCTTACAAGGCAGTGATCTTGGAAGGGGAGAGAGCAGGATAGGGAGAGACCAACTAAGGGTAACTGAGGCATGAGATGATGGACATTACTGTGATTACCATGGTAGATGTGTGAGTGAAATATAAAAGACAAAGCTGAGAAAAATTTCAAAGGAAGAAAAAAAGACTTGATTATGAGTTAGCTGAGCTCGAGACCCTGGGAGTTCCTGACTATTGGATATTACAGAGTAAAGTATGAAGCTTCCAAATGAGGAAGCTGCCTAAATATCCATCTCCCCTCAATACCTCCAATCCCATTCTAACTTAAATCCTACTCTACTCTACATTACCCATCATTTAGTCCCCTATCTTCAGGCTGCCAAGCCCTTGAGGCTCTCTCCTATCTCCCCTGTCAAAATTTGCTTTAATAAAAGTCTCTGATTAGAAGTAAACACTCTTGGGGAGGGACAAAGTCAAAAGAGAGAATAGAAGAAATAGGGGACAGAATAGGATGGAGGGAAATATAGTTAGTTTTACACAACATAACTGTTATGGAAAGTCATTTGCAAAACTGCACATATATAGCATAGATTATATTGAATTGCTTGCCTTCTCAGTGGGGATGGGTGGGGGAGGGAGGAAAGAAGAGAAGTTGGAACTCAGAGTTTTAGGAACAAATGTTGAGAAGTGCTTTTGCATACAACTGGGAAATAAGAAATACAGGTAATGGGGTATAGAAATTTATCTTGCCCTATAGGACAAAAGACAAGATGGAGATAAGGGAAGGATGGGGTGTTAGAGGGGAGGGCAGATTGATGGAAGGGGCAATCAGAATGCTCGGCATTTTGGGGTGGGGGAAGGGGAGAAATGAGGAGAAAATTTGGAACTTAAAATTTTGTGGAAATGAATATTGAAAACTTAAAATAAACAAATATTTTTTTAAAAAAGAAAAATCTCTGACATCAGCTGTTTACACCTGAGCACAAAAAAGTGAAGGTCATCATTTTCCATCTCCCAGGCTATCTTTCATTTTAATCCCTTGTTGTTTTTGCACTTGCCGAGTCATTCCACTTGTGTCTGATTCTTCATGACCACTTTTGGGGTTCCCATTTCCTTCTGCAGCTCATTTTACAAATGATGAACTGAGGTAAAATGGGTTAAGTGGCTTCTAGGGACACAGTTGGTAAGTGTCTGAGGCGAATTTGAACATATGAGGATGAGTCTTCCTGGTTCCCAGGCCAGAGCTCTATCTACTGAGACACCTAGTTTCTCCCACTGCACCACCACATCCCCAGTTTCAGAAGGAAACCCTTGCCCCATGTGTTAACTTCCCCAATTATATTTTAAACTCTTTGAGGTCAGGACCTGTCTTGCTTATTTGTATCTCCAGAACTTAGGCTGGCACAGAATAAAAACCTTAAGAAATGCTTTATCTATCTGTCTGTCTTGTTCTACCTGTCTAGAAGATGAAACCGCTGTTCAACAGGTGAAGAAGAGAGCTGAGACACTTTCTCAGTGCCTTTAAAAGTGTACTCTGCTGGGAGCTGATGAGGAAGGCTAGGTAGGCTCTGTTCACAGCTAAAGTCCTTAACACAACTAAGGCAGAATCTGCCCTCCCTACCTCCTTCACAAAGTGCAGCTTCTGGGTTGGTTCCCTGAGACGCTGGCATCAAAATGTAGGAAGCCAGACAGATGTTGGCATCAGGCCATTTGGATTGAATGAAAGCTCTGCCTGGCCCCACTCTCTGGGCAGCACTGAGCCCTAAGAGGGAAAGTGTCACTACATAATACTGACAAAGTAAAAAATCCAGTCTGGATAATCCTCTTAAGTCAGGGAAGAAAATAACTAGTGTGATTGATAACCCAAGGACAATCTAGGCATGGGGACAAGACTGAACAAGGGAAACCCAGAATAGTCCCACTGTGCAAAAAGAGAATTTAAAAGAGAGAGATGAGACTGGAGGGGGAAAGGGGGAGAATTTTGAAAGGCGCTGGTCTCATCCTGCTCCATGTAATCTGAATGGGCCACAGCGATAGGTTACAAGGGTAGGTAGTCTGACACACGTGACCAGCCAGAGATCTGGGCTCTGCTTCCAGATCAGGTACTAACTGTGGGTCATCGGGACCTGATCAGCCTCAGTTATCCTTGTCCAATGGAGAGCAATAGATCAGCAGCAACTTCATAGACTCACAGATCTTTACAGCCAGATCAGAACCTAAATTTTCTTTAATTTGAACCCTTCATTAGCAAACTGAGGCTAAGTGACTTTGCCAAGAGTCACAAAGCAAGGTAACGAGAGATCAGTGACTCAGGTGAAGGTCTGACTATGAAACAGAAACAGAATGAGGGATCTATGTGCTTTAAGGGAGACAAAAAATAATACCCCATGTGTTACTGTGTTTGAATGTTTCAGGCTTTCCCTGTAACATTCCTATTTCATTAGCAAACTTCTCTTCCTCTTAGATCTTCCCCCTCACTCTCCTTTGTTTTTGTACTTAAGAAAACCCAGCTTCCACCCCAGAAGACACTGCTTCCCTGCCATCTCTAATACTGGACACAGTTTCTTTCATTCCCCCACCCTTACCCCCAATACCCTGGGAAGCTTCTAGCAGCCCTCCTCTCTAATCTCTCCTCTACGTGGCTGTCAAAATAAACTTAGGAAATGTAACCATTGCTACAGTGTCTTAAGGAAGGTAGGATAGGCTCACTGAACTTGGGGAGTGTTGGAAAGGACCTCTGTGGCCATCAATTTCAGCTCTTGTCTGAAAGGAATCCCCATTACAACTTACTCAGCAAGTGCTTATACAGCCTCTGCTTCAGAAGCTCTAAGGAAGGAATAGCCAGATGGAACAGTGACTAAAATAGTGAACCTGGAGTCAGAAAGACCTGAGTTCAAATCCAGTCTCAGACACTTATTAGCTATGTGACTCTGGGCAAGTCACTTAACTCTGTTTTCATCTGTAAAATGAGCTGGAAAAGGAAACGGTAAACTATTCCAGTATCTTTACCAAGAAAACCCCAAATGAGGTCACGAAGAGTCAAGATATTAGTGAAAATGACTGAACAACGAAGGAAAGGGATCCCACCACCTCCTGAGGCAGTCCATTTCACGTTGTGGCTGTTGTGCAGTTATTTCAGTCATGTCTGACTCTCCGTGGCCCCATTTAGGGTTTGAGGGCACCTCCGTAGGAAGACTAGATTGGCCTGTTTTTGACTTCAGTTCACTTCTGCTAGGCTCCCCTCTGGAGCCAAGCCAGTCTAAGCTGTCTTACACATAGCAGCCCTCTCACTTCTCCACAGAGTCTACTCTTTTCCTAGTTAAATATTCTGTGCTCCCTCTATGAAGGCTCATACGGTCTGAACTCAGGGCCCTGAACCATCTTAGTTGCTCTCTTTGAGACACCATCCAGCTTATCCACATCTATCTTAACACATGGTGCCCAGGACTGAATGCAATACCAAAGACAGAATAAAGGGAATGGATCACTTACTTAGCCCTAAAGGTGATGTCTTTCTTCAGTTTAAAATCACATTAAGCTATTCTTGATGCCACATCACACTACTGACTCACATGGAACTCACTAAAGTTCCAAGCTTCATTTTCATACAAATTACCTGCCTCCACCATCTTGAGAAGCAACATGATGAAGCACCAGACTTGGAATGCAAGAAGACCTCCATTCAAATTCTGACATATACTTGGAAAGTGTATAACCCTGATCAACTTGATTAACCTCCTTGTGCCTCAGTTTCCTCATTTGTAAAGCAAGTAGGAGTAGACTGGATAGCCTCTAAAATCCCTCTATTATCCTATGATCCTAAATTTGTGTCATTGGTTTTTTGATCCATGTATAAAACTTTACATTTATTCCAACTGAATTTCATCTTCTTAGAGTCAGCTTATGTTAGCCTGACAAGATCTTTTTGAATCCTGACTCTATCAGCCAGTGTGTTAGCTTTCTCTCCCAGCTTAGTGGCATATGCAAATTGGATAGGCATGCCATCTATCCTTTTATCCAAGTCAAAAATGTGAAGCAGGATAAGGGCAAATGTAAATCTGTGGGGTGCTCCATTGGAGATCTACAACCACATTGGTATTAAGCCATTGAACCTTTGGAGTGGAGCCATTCAGCATATTCTGAATCCATCTAATTGTTTTCTCTAGTCCACATCTTTCTATCTTCTCCACAAGAATAGAGAGTACCTTATCAAAAGCCTTGCTAAAAGCTATATAAACTATATCTGTGAAATTCCCCTCATCTACCAGTTTAATAGCCCTAAAAAAAGGAAATTAGGCTAGTCTGCCATGTACCACCCATTACTGATGAGATCTGCTGCCTCGTTGGAATCTCTGTTTCTCAACCTAGATCTGCACCAACCATGACTTCGATGTTCTCTTCAAAATCAAGCTCATCAAACATAAGCTTAGTCATGTAACTGTCTTGCTCAGGAAATTTCAATGATTCCCAATTTCTTGTAGGATAAAATGCAGCCTCCTCACTTTGACTTCAGTCTGGCTGCAGTTTACCTTTCCAGGTTTGTTACACAGTTCTCCCACACTCGGTTCTAGTCAAATTGGTATACACATGAGGAAACTGAGGCACAAGGAGATTAATTGAGTTGATGAGGATCACATGTTCTCTAAGTATATGAGTCAGAATTTGAATGGAGGTCCTCTTGCATTCCAAGTCTGGTGCTTCATCCACTATTCCATGTTGCCTTTTAAGATGGTGGAAGCATGTAATTTGTCTGAAAATGAATCATGGGACTTTAATGAGTTCCACATGAGTCAGCAGTGTGATGTGGCATCAATAAAAGCTTAATGTGATTTTAGACTGAAGAAAGGTATGCCATCTCCCACAGCCATGCCTTTGCAATGGGATGTCTCCCTTGCTTAAACTATCCTCCCTCTCACCTGTACTCTTAAGTAAAGAATGCTTACTACTTTTTAGATTTAACTCATGTGTCATTTTCCACCATAAATCCTTCGTGAGCCCCTTAGTTGATAGGGCTCAATTCTTCTTCAAATTATCATACATGTACTTGTCTGTTTATATATGGTATTCTCATAGTAGAGCTTGTATTCACATTGTATTCATATTATCTTTTTCATATTATCTTTGGTGTCTTGCTCATAGTAGACACTCACTAAGTACTTGTAAAATTATTATGTACAATGGATTAGATTTAAAACAAAATAAATTCCAACATGCTGTAGAGATGGGAATATTTGGCACCAAACATATGCACTTTCATAAAAGGAGTTTTAAAATTATTTTAAATTGTATTAGAATTTTAAAATTATTTTAAAATATCCATTTTTGCAGACCTCAGCATTTGACTCCCCTCTGCAACTGCCTACCTGCCAATTCTGATCAAAGATCCAGATGCTGACCTTAGGCAAATCCCTTCTCCTTGGTGAACCTCAGTTTCTTTATCTGTGAAACAAGGAAGTTGGCTTACCTGGGCAATGACAAGAGGGAGAACCCTGATGAGCTCTCAACTGGTGTTTTCATTCAAGGCTGGTGAAAATAGAAACCAACTGTGTGGGGATAAGCAGGAGGAGGGTGATGTTGGGGTATAATTAAGGTCCCTTCCAGCTCTAATATTCTCTGATTCTACTGGAGGGTCACACCTCAAATCCAAGTTTCCTGACTGCCAGTTCCCTGTTCTTTTTCCCTTCACCACAGCTGACTCTGTTCAACTATCTACTATATTTCTAGCATCATGTTAGAATAATAGCTTCCCTCCCTATCTCATGGGATCAAATGAGATCATGCATGTGAAAACACTTTGAAAAGCATAAATCGCTAGGCAAGTATGAGGGATTCCTATTATAAAACTACCCTCAGGGCCTATGCCATGGAACCACTCCCATGGATTCAATTATCATCTCTATACAGATGGCTCCCAAATCAATATATCCAGCCCTAATCTCTTTCCTGAACTTCAGTCCCACATTACCAACTGCCGGCTGGACATCTTTTCTTGGAGGTCCCATAGGAATCTCAAACTCAACATGTCCAAAACAGAATTCATCATTATTCCCCCTAAATCCATCTCTCCCTCAAACTTTCCTATGTCTTTTGAGGGTATCCCCATCTTTCTCATAGCCTAAGATTACATCTTCAGCATCAACCTTAGCTCTTTCTTCTGCTTCATTTCTCTAATAACCAATCAGTTGTCAACCCATGTTCAACATTGCTTCCAAGTTGAAATAAAACATAAATCTGACCCTGTTATTCACCTACTCAGAAATCTCAAGTGGTTCCCTTATTGGCACTAGGATCAAATACAAAACCTTCAGCGTGGTATTAAAGCCTACAGTAACATGACTCCCACCTACCTTTCTAAACATTTTATATCATTCCCTTTCACCCTCCCTCCATTCTAGTCAAACCTGCCTCCTAGGTATCCCTGTACACAACATTCTACCTCCCACCTCCCTGGATCTTGAAAATGCTCTTGTCTCACCTCACTCTTAGAATCAATTGCTCATTTCTCTTCAGTCATAGCTCAAGCACCATATCCAACAAGACTTTCCTGATTTCTATCAGTTTTTAATGTTGTCTCCCTCTTGAAATATTTTATATAGCTTTATAGATACTATATTTATCTGTGGACATGTTGATATCCCTTCTTCCCTCTCTTCTCATTCCCGCTTCACCCTTGCTTACATCCCAAATAGACTATAAACTCTTGTTTTGTTTTGATCCCAAATAGTTTAACAAAATACCTTGCAAAGAGTAGATGCTTAATAAATGTTTGTTGAATTGAATTTCTGGGAAGGTTGCTTTGGGTGATTCAGCTCCCAATGAATTGATTTCAAGATGTACCCAGCTTATATGAAATTTCTGCCCCATAACAAGATCTTTTATAGTGACCATCCATAGTCCATGGATCAGTATAATCCCCAGTCTTCTATATGATTTCCCTTTTATCCCCTCTTCCCCCAGTCCTTGACTTCCACTTTAATCAACCGTGAAAGAAAGGACCAATCAGGACAAAGTCAGAGCCTTCCCCCTTCACTTGAGTATGTCTCTTAATTGAATAGGGGCACATAATCTCTTCCTAGATCTTTTTAGGGATACAGATTCTGTAGTTTCCTTTGATCTCCCTAATTCAAGGTTTGATCACCATGATGGTCAAGAAGTTCTTAGAATCATTAAGTTATCAATTTCCCTCTTACATAATTGTGTTTTATGCCTCACTACATGAAAGCTCTCAGAGGTTGGGAACCACATCTCTTCCTCTGTTTACTCTGGAATGCTATACACACATATCTATGTATATGTATAACATACACATATATGCATATACACACATATATGTGTGCATTTGTTGGACACACAGGAAACACTCTATTTAGGTCTGCTGATTGGTTGACTAATCTTTCCTATAGAGGACAAAGGGATTAACCAGTCACTCATCAATCTATAAATATTTATTAAGCACTTACTATGTGCCAGGTACTGTGCTAAGTGTTGGGGATACAAAAAGAGGTAAAAGACAGTCACTGCCCTCAAGGAACTCAAAATCTAATAGGGGAGACAAAAAAGCAAACAAATATGTGCAAACAAGTTTTCTCCAGAATAAATAGAAAATAATTAAAAGAGGGAAGTCTCTTGATTTAAAAGGGATTGGGATTGACTTCCTATAGAAGATGGGACTTTAGTTGTGACTTTCCTCCAAGGAAGCCAGTAGATGGGGAGGAGAAGAGAGAACATTCTTACATGGAAGGCAGAGAAAATGCCCAGAGCCAAGATATGGAATGCCTTGTTTAAGTAACAGAAAGGAGGCCAGTATCATTGGGTCAAAGAGTACATAGTGAAGAGTAAGGTAGAAGAAGACTGGAAAGGGGGCTAGGTCATGAATGGCTTGGAGAGCCAAAGAAAGGATTTTATATTTGATCCTGGAGGCATTAAGTTTATTAAGTGTGAGGATGACATAGTTAGAACTATGCTTAAGGGAAATTATTTTGGGAGCTGAACAGAGAATGGATTGAATTGGGGAGAGACAAAGCAAATCTTAACAAAGAAGATGCTACTTTCCCAAGAAGCTTAATTTTTCTCCAGTCAGCAGGCTGGGTAACAAATGCCTGGTATCAGGAGAGAAGTTAAACCACTATACAAGACCCACCTGTGGTGATGTTCTCAATATTCCAGATGGATTTTGTAAATTAATTAATCTATTTGTTTTCAGTTTTCTACAATCACTTCCATATATCTTAAATTTTTCCCCCGGCCTCCCCCACCTTTCTTGCTTTCTCCCCCCTCCCTCCCAGAGAGGGCGTGTAATCTTATATAGTTTCTACATTTACATTCTTATTAAATACATTTTCACCTTATTCATGTTGCATAGAAGAATTAAAATAAATGGGGGAAACCATGAAAGCAAAACATAACACAAGAGAAAATGGTCTGTTTCATTCTGTGATCCAATTCCACAGTTCTTTCTCTTCCAGAGGGATTTGAAGGATTCTTCAGCCCTATGTGCCTAAAGGAAGGCAAGGAGCAGGAGCTGAGGAGATAATGGGGATGAAACAATGATCTGGAGAAGGCGAGAGTTCTCTGCTTCTCTTCTTAGGAACTTTAATTCCACTTCTGATTTTTCTGAGTCAAAGAAATTGCTCCACTGGGCCCTCTTCTCTTTCCTCTCACTCCCTTGCATTGAGTTTCTTCCTGATCTTCAACAAAGCTCCAACTAATAGTAAATAGTAAATGGAGGAATTGTGGATAGAGCTGAGGAAAAGCAGGCTTAGGATTGAGTAGGGATGAAGTGAACAGCATTAAGGACATCTTCAAGGGGTTGCATTTGGGGTTAGTACTAGAATTCTGATAAATGTTATAGACCTACTAAAGTCTGGTAGTACAATCAGAATTAAGGATATGCACGCTATTTAAGAGTGCTTGGATTTAAATCTCAGCTCTGCAACTCCCTACTTATGTGACCTTGGCCAAGATATTTCACTTTTAGGGAGCTAAGTTTTCTTATCTGTAAAATGATAGGGTTTCACGAAAGATATTTTAAGATCCTTTCTAGCTCTAAATCTGTGATTCTATGACATTATTAAGATTAAGGGTGTGGTAAGGGTTGGAAACATGGTAGAGACAGGACATATAGGCCTGAAGTATGAATGAGTTGGTGCTTTAGTTATAAGTATGCTTAAAGTGGGGTATATAACATTAAAGGTACAGCCAAAGATGAAGAAATCGCTAGAATTGGGGATTTGGTCAAGGTTAGAAATGGTGGAGCACAGGAGATGAAAAGATGTCCTCAAAGCTAGGAAGATATAGGTTCAAGCCATCTCCCTGATCAATATGGGTTTGTGTGACTTGGTCAAGTCATTAAGGGTTCTGGCAATGAAAAAAAAAAAGACCATGAGGCAGAAGACATAGTTAGGATTTGAGGTGGTCAAAAGATATGATTAGGTTTGGTGCTAAGATGAGGACTAGTGGAAGGTATCATCATGTTCATAATCCAGAGCACAGGACCACTCTAATTTCCTTTAATTTCCAACCTAAAACCCTTCTTTACAACTATTTCCATCATAAATTTCCCACGAACTTGTCTTCGCTTACATGACAACTCTCACCTAACTCTTCTTTCCATGGGTCCCTAATAATTCTTTACAACACTGTGAGATAAACAAGGGGATTATTAACATACCCAGTTTGAACTTGAGTAAACTGAGATAAAGAGAGAGAGAAATTACTTGCTCAAGGTCACTGAGGTAGTGAGTATGCCAGGATTCAAGCCTACAATTTCTCATTCAAAGTCAAGTTTCTTTTTCCATTAGCACCACAGTGTCTATTAACAAACTTTTGTTGATTAAATAGCTAATTGATAAGCATAGATTAGATTTATATAATGCTTCACAATTCACAAAACATAAAAAACTAAACTAAAAGTCTCCTGTAACAGAAGAGAAACTCCCATAAAAGTTTCAGTGAGTCACAGGAAGAGATCCAGAATTCATTCTCTCAGGAGGCAACCTGCAGCTGAGTAAAAAGAGTTAAATTTCAGAGCCAAAGAATCTTAGCTCCATTACCAACACTCCCACATACTGCCAGTGTGACCAGCAAGTCACTTCCTTTCTCTGTGCCTCAGTTTCCCCATATCTACTGTTTTGTTTTTATCCCCTCCAACATTTATCATTTCCCATTTTTGTCATCTTACCCAGTCTGATAGGTGTGAGGTGGTATCTCAGAGTTGCTTTAATTTTCAGTTCTCTAATAAGTAGTGATTTAGAGCATTTTTATATAACTACAGATAACTTTGATTTCTTTGAAAATGGCCGATTAATAGGCTTTGAACATTCATCAATTGGGGAATGACTTGTATTTTTATAAATTTGACTCTGTTCTCTATATATTTGACAAATAAGGCCTTAATCAGAAATACTTGTTGCAAAAAAAAAAAATTTCCCAGTTTTCTGCTTTCCTTTTCATTTTGGTTACATTTTCTTTTTGCAAACCTTTTTAATTTCGTATAATCAAAATTATCTATTTTATATTTTATAATGCTCTCCATGTTTTCTTTGGTCCTAAATTCTTCCCTTATTCATAGATCTGACAAATAAACTATTCCATGCTCTCTTAATTTGCTTATGGTATCACCCTTATGTGTAGATCATATACCCATTTTCACCCTATCTTGGTCTATGGTTTTCTATCCATCTGTTTTCCTGTTTTCCCAGTAGTTTTTGTCAAAAAATGAGTGTTTATTCCAGAAGCTTGGATCATTGTATTTATCAAAAACTAGATCACTATAATCATTTACTATAATGCAATGTTTACCTAATCTATTCCACAGATCTACCGCTCTATTTCTTAGTACCAGGTTATTTTGACAATTTTCACTTTATAATACAGTTTGAGATGGTTGAACTACTCTATTTCCACCTCTAAATCTATAATCCTTTGGACTTCCATGACCCTGATTGCTTTGTCTTATCTCTATGCCTAAAGTAACTCTTCAATACCACAATGGCACCATTTGGTGCTATGGAGCAGTAATTTTGCTAAGGTCTGGTCAATGGACCATCTAGTGGATGAATAGATTTGATGCACTGCTCCAAGAATCACCCTCCTTGGACTCACTATCAGATAATACCACAGAATATCAGAATTTTAGACTTGGAAAGGACCTTAGCAGTCATCCAATCCAACCTATATTTCAAAAGAATCCCTTGTGCAACAGGTTGTTGGGTCTTTGCCTGTTGAGAAAAATGCTGTCTCCAAACACAGCTCATTACTTTTCTTGGATACCTCTAATTATTTCTTTAAAAGATTCTCTTTACATCAGCCCTAAATATGAATAATTATAGTTACACAGTCCTTTCTACGTCTTGAACATATGATTGTGTGCCACATCAGTGCTCCATATTGATTAACTGAATATCTCAGCTGAAAATGATCATGACCTTGTGGCATAAGATACAGTGAAAATGCCTGGCACTATGCTAAACACTGGGGATATAAGGAAAAGCAATAGATAGTCCCTGCCCTCAGGGAGCTCATAATCTAACGAGAGAAGACAACACATAAGAAGCTGAAGTGGGGGAGGTTATCCAGTAAAGGGAAAGATGGCAGTAAATCATGATGAAAGTCCAGAGGAGTACAGCAGTCATGTGGGAAATGAGGTATCTGTCTTGGGCAGCCTCCTTGAATGAAGGATCTAGCTGGAGGAGCTCTTCACTGTCCACTCCTACCCTATTTCCAATCAGAGAAAAGGAAGGACCCCAAAGGTAAGTGGTACTGAGAAGGTGTGAGTTTCAGAGCTGATGTCATCTTGCAGGATGATGAGATTCTAGAAGGCATGATGAAAGTCCAGTGTAGGTGGATAGGAAATAATGTTCAGAACGCATGTTATTCCCTTTATTTGAGCCTCAGTTTCCTCATCTGTAAAATGAGTGTTAGATTAAATCACCTCTAAGGTTTGAGCCTATGAGGATTGACAGAAAACTGAACCTCAAAGAAAATAATCAGTTTACCCCAAATCTCCCATGGATAGATATAGCAATAGTGATAGCTTCGATTTCTATGGCATTCCAAGATTTACTAAATAGCCTCCCTCCCAGTCACTCTGTAAAAGCAGATAGGGCAGGTCCTATTGTCTTGATTTTACATGTGAGGAAGAGATCTGCTCGGGGCCATGAGGCTATCAAACAGTTTCCTTATTTCAAGACTCTGCTTGGTAAACCAGATCTTCCAAACCTGTGTACCCAAGACTCCTAGGAGGTGGGAGATTCATATGCATACTGAGCATCATTCCTTCTATCTTTATCTAGTGTTTATAAAATATTACTTAATTGATCATTATTATCCATAGCTGTGTGTCTATGATTTTGTACTTTCAAATACATGTAGAGGTTGTTGTGATGAATAAACTATGCAATATTTCTTGAAGTGTGACTGAATTTGTAGTTGTCATGTATTTTTTCCATCTATGGATGATATTATCTATTAATCCATGGAGAACTGCCATCACTACCAGTATGTAGGGGTCTATGACATCTTTCACATTCAAAAGGAAGTTTTCATGGTTAAAAGTCATGGTAAGTGGCTCAGTGGATAGATCTCTGGACTTGGAGTCAGGAAGGCCTGAGTTCAAATCCAGTCTCAGACACATTAACTGTGTGCAAGTAACTTAAGCTTGCTTCCTCAGTTTCCTTAACTGAAAAAGAAAAGGAATAATAATAGTATCTCTCTCACAAGGTTGTTGGCAGGATTAAACAAGATATATGTAAAGCATTTAGAACATTGTCTGGCACATATATGCTTAATCAATGCTTATTTCCTTCCTTCTTAAAGAAATAAGAACTATTGCTCTACACTACCCAAAATTCTGAACTAGCACCATTTCCATCATGCCACACTAGCTTCCCAAATAAGTCCAGTCTATTGTATTTCCCAAAAAGCTGAGGGAGAAAAGATAGGAGAGAGAAGCACAAACAGTATCTCTTCCTTGAGTGATGGCTTGTATTTGGCCTTCTCTATATTCCTTTTACTAACACCATCTCCTAAGCTTTCAAACCAATGTATAATTAACAAATGATCCATCTCGCTGCTATGTCCAAAGTGCGCAGTTTATTCCTGGCCAGAACCCAGATTTTACAGGAAACTGGCTCCCCTCTCCTCCTTCAGTCTTCAGGCACCACAATGCCCCAACAGCCAGTTCTCAGAGATTCATGGACTCATCTAGAGGTCTAGCAAGCCATCTAAACCTAGGCCACACAAATGGTTGGTTCAGAGATTCCTATAGGGGAGCAGGCAAAGACGGAGCAGCCCATCTTGCCTACCTTACTACAAAGTCAACTAATGAGCTACCCCTAAAGGGAAGTGGGTGTCAAAGTTCTCCTCCCTCCTCCTTGCCTCTCTTTTCTGCCTGCTCCTTCCCCTTTCCCTTCCTCTTCCTCCCCATCACCTTCCCACTCCACCCCCTTCTTTTATTTCTCTTGTCCATCCTTCTCCCCTCTTTGTCCTCTTCCCCTCCTCCACCCTCCTATTCCTTCTCCTTTCCTTTTCCTCTTTTTCTTCTTCCTTCTGCACTTTCTTTAAAAAAAAAAATTGTAAAGGGAGGGTTCCTAAATGCCTTTTCTTTGTGTTCAGGGAAAATAAGTAAATAAATAATTCCCCCACCTCTCTTCTATTTGCCATCTAAATTCAGACAGGCAGAGAGGAAATAAGATGTTTATGAGTTACGTACATACACACGTGTAAATGTGTGTGTGTGTATATATATATATATGTATATGTGTGTCTATATAACAGACACACATATACATATACACATTCATATTTAACTCTGCCTATAGCCATGCTGGCTGTGCTCTCCCACTGCCAGCATACTAATAAAGGAAGCCCCCCCCCAGCTGTCCTCTCCCTTTAGGGGCTCCCCATCGGCAGCTCCTGACACGTATAAACGGCTGCAGGGAGGTCGGCTGTTTGTTTGATTTTCAGCAGTGTGAAGGTTGAGTTGAGTCATTTTGCACCCAATTACTTTGCAGTAAATTTGTCGGATGATTCTTGTCGAGGGGTATTGATCCAACATGTCACCTTGAACTTGTTTATTGACACATCAAATTCAGAAGTCAAGCCTGCTCAATTGACCACTTCCCAATTAGGGCATTTATATGATGTCACAAAGACTTCTTGTCATGTTCCGAGGAGAGCCATTTGTTCCCGTTTTCACCCAGCCCTCTCCCCCTCAACCCCCAACCCGTCCCCTGCAAAGCAGTTGCTATTTTTCTCTGACCTTTAACAAGACAGATGGCAGTCCATAAAATACATCATTAGCAACATGTCATTTTATTCTGCCTCGGTTTTTTAAGTGAAAGGTGCTTCGCTCAACAAAAGATTTTTCAATCGCTTTTCCCAGATGACAATGAGATTTGACCACTTCTTTTTCCCAGGCAATGGAGGACAGGAACGAATTGGGACTGCTTGGCATTGAGGGTGCCCGCCAGCATTCACCCAACAAAAGATGCAGGGGAGGGGGGAGAGTGAGGAGACAGACACCAACCAATAAGAGAGGGAGAGCTGTACATAATGAAGAAAGGTACTATCTCCTGCACTCCCTTCTTTTTCCCCACTTTTGACTTTAAGGACAGCATTAAGGATGATATTTTTTAGAAAAAATGGTGATTGATTGTATCTAAGTGTGAGATAATCCAAGCTGGGCCTAGAAGAAGAAAATACTACTGTCACTTATTGGGGTACAGTCCCTGGTACAGTGCAAAAAGCTTGGTTCTAGAGTCAAAGGTCCCAGGTTCAAATCCTGTCTCTAATATCTCCTACCTTGGTTTCCCTGGACCTCACCTTCTTCATCCATAAAATGAAGGGTTTGGGCTACATGGCCTCTGAGGGTCCCTTCTATTCTTTCTACCTCTAAATCTATGATCCCTAAATATACTTGCCAGAGAACTATGGAGAGAGAAGCAAATGAATATATGATGATGATGATTGATGATGATGGAGAGAGAGAACCCCCCACATGGGAAGGCAACACAAGAGATCATCTGGTTCAGCCGCCTATTTACAAACAGATACCTATTATTATTTACCATTTTACCAATGAGGCTGCTGTCATCCCAGACAGGTTAACTTATTTGTCCTGGATCACAAAACTACTAAGTGGTAGAGAAAGAACCGGAATCCATCTTCCTTTTACTGAAAAGGTTAAAAGAAAGGTGTGAGAAATGGAGAGAGGGGGTATAGATCTGAAATATGCTAAATGTTCTCTCAGCACAAACAAGATATCAACTGTTTTGGAGGGGTTTTTTTATTTTTTATTTTTTTGTCGTTGTTGCTGTTATTTGTGTGTTTCAATCAACTAGACACAGGATGTTAGAGCTGGAAGAGACTTCAGAAATCATTTTACAAATGAGGAAATTGAAGCTACAAGAGGGGAAGCAATTTGCCCAGTGAGTCAGCAGCAGAGTCAGAACCAGAATCCAGGACTCCCAGTCCGGACGCAATTCAAATATGGGAAACTTCAGTGAACAGACACTGTTTAAAGTCAGGTACATTGTGTTCTGTGCAACGATTATACATCAAGCACTGATTCGATGAAAGAGATGGGAGAAAGTCCCTGAAGGAGATTACATTTAGGTTGTTCAGACAGATCTGACAGACATTAAACAACAAGAGGCAATACAAGACAACATACAATAAATTGAATGTAATCCAGCTCCATCAGAGGTGGTTCAGACAGTGAATGCTAATGGATAATCAGATCAGTTCAGAACGGAAGTAGCAGAGATTTCCTAGAGGAGGCAGGCAAGTCTCTTAATTCAGCCTGAGAAAGACCTGCAGTCAAATTTCCAAAATCTGCCTATTGTTAACAAGCAGCAGTCTTGTTTTCTTTTGTACTTGTCTGGGACCATAACAATCTTAACCTCTGTAAATCCTAAACCCTCTCTAAGATCTGGCTCAAGTGACTACATCCTCCAGGAAATTTTGCCCAAATACTCAGTATAGTACAGAGGAAAGAGGATATTTGGAACCTGAGGACCTTTGAACCAAACCTGCCTCTCTGGCTAACTGCCTGTATGATCTTGAATAAGTCTCTGAGTCTCACTTATCTCACTGGTAAAAATGGAGGAAAGAGAGAGCAAGAGTAGGAAAGGAAGAAGAATGAATAAATGAAAAAGTATTAAAGTAAAAAGGGTATTGAAAAGTAAACACTTTCCATGTGCTAGGCACTGAGTTAAGTGATGGAGATACATATTTTAAAACTGATATAGAGCCTGCCCTTAAGGAACTTACATCCTAATAAGGGGAGATAAGACATATAGGAGGGTGTTGGTCAGGGAATGGTGTTTTCTTTGAAAAGTCATAGGGATGGATAAGGAGTAGAGCCATAGGAGAGTAGAATGATATGCTCTTTCTAGTAGAAATCGAAATATTAATTTGAAATATTTCTTCAAAAACTGAAAGGTGGCTTAGTTGTAAATTGAACGCATGGTGGGGACAAATAGATATAGTAAGTAATATAAGGTACTCACCCATCCAAAGGGGAGGGGCAACGATATCCTAACTCTGTCCTCAGACAAGTTAGGCTCATCTTTTCTTTCAAGATACTGAAACCAACCTAAAGACTTAATTGGCTCACAACAACCAAAAAGAGCTCTGGGCAGTCTCTGATGGTTGCCTGGCAGACCACCTTGGGCAACTTAGATGCTGGGGAGATTTGCTCAGCTGAATCAGCTCCCGTGTCTTTTATGGCTGAGTAAACCTTTTGTTAATTATTGAATAAATGACCTATCAATGTCTCATCTCATTCCACTCTTCCTGAGTCAGACTCCACCCAGGACAATAGGCCATGGAACACAAGTTCCAGAGGAGAAAAGGAGATGGTCTCTGGCCTGCTATGTTGACAGAGCAAGACGGTAAGAAAATAGCTGGAGTGGACTACATTAGAGATGTCGGGAATTGGATTGAAATGGAATCGGAACATATTTAACAAAATAAATAAAAACAAAATTTGTTATTCAGTTGTGTCCTCCTCCTCCTGACTCATTTTGGGTTTTCTTGGCAGAGTGGTTTGCCATTTCCTTTTCCAAGTCATTTTAAAGGTGAGGAAACTGAAACAAACTGGGCTAAGTGACTTGCCTAAGGTCACACAGTAAGTAAAATGTCTGAGGTCAGATTTGAACTCTGATTCCAAGCCTGGCACTCTACTATGCCACCTAACTGCCAAAAATACAGTAGAATATAGATAATGTCAATATGTTGTTTTCTAAGCCAATATGCAGCCTGCAGAGATCCTTGTGGATAATTTTGAGGCTTGTTTCTATTTAACTTTGACCTAACTGGACTAAATGATTTCTGAGCACCCTGCCTTCTCTAAATGCTGTTGATGATCCTACTATAACCTTCACTGGTAAACTCTCCTCTGAACTTTACTCACTGTCTAATCTTAGGAAAGCCATTTACCATCTCTGGGCTTTAGTTTCTCCATTTATAAAATGACGGGATTAGGATTGGGTAATGTGACCTTCCATCTCTGATATTCTCTGGTTACCTACTTGGCATATGGAACCTGTGCAAGTGAATTTTGCATTTAATTTAATAGTTCATCATATGGTTTTCAATTATTTCTGATGTATTTACCTCATCACTCCCTCATCACCTGTATTGTCAGGTCTTCAAAGGCAGTACCTTATCATTTTCCTGTATCCCTCTTAACTCCAGATTTGCTTTGAAGCACAGAGTAGTTACTCATGAAATACTTGCAGATTGATTCACTCTGTGCCCTTAGTTAATGTCAAGGGAATGTCCCTCTAGAGCTGTGGTTTTTCTCTAACACTCCCACAATACCTGCAGGTCAGTCAGGAATTGTCCTTAAAATCGAAGGCGGATATGCGGAGCACACCCAGCTAACAGAGAGGAAAAGCAGAAGGGAGCCACAAGAAATGGGAGAGGTCCCTGTGGACGCAATCTGTCGACCCTAAACCCCAGACCTGGGGATGGGATCAGCCAGCCTAGCTCTATGAGCATCCAAGTGTATTAAATACTGTGCTACTCAAACTACAAGGCTAACTTCAAATCAGCCCCCCCTTAATGCTTTAACACCCCCTTCTCCCCAAAATTTACCTGCATATCACAATGACTGAAATTTATTGTCATTAGTCACTTTTCAGGTGAAAAATTGTTGGAATTATGTTTAACATGTCTTGTTGCAGGAGATATAAGCTCTTTAAAAAAAATACTGAAAATTTTCTTAGTGAGGTAGTATTGCAGGTTGCTAAGTGTTGCTAAGGCAACTTAGTCCTTAGACTCTTAAGGGACATATGTAAATTACTTTAAACCAGTTATAGTCATCTAGAGACCAAAAGGAGGAGGACTCTCCTGCTTTAAGAGCAAAGCGGGAAGGTACCTCTTTATGATTAGGGAGGAGGAAAAATGACCCACCAGGTTTTCTATGCCAAGATAATCTTCCTTTGCTCCTTCCAGCTTGAGCTGCTGGAGAGAGAGAAAAAAAAAAAGAACTTTCAAACTGAGGAATCACAGGGAGCACTTCAAGGTATACCAAGCTGATCCAGAGCACAAAGAAAATTAAAGTCATCCCTTTAATTAGCTCTTAGAGACTGAGCAGGGTAAATAGACCACCTGTGGCGGAGATAGAGCAAAGCCACGAGCAGCTGATGGAAACAGCTGGAAGCACATTGACCCAAACCAGCCAGAAAAGCCAGGAATCTAGCACAAGCCCTGAGAGAGTAGAGACACCATATTAAGACTATTTTGGTGAGTTTGAAAGGAATACTCTGAAAGTCTGTGAATAAGACTAGTATCAGATGGAGTCACTGAGGAAAAAGTAGTGAGAAAGATACCAAATTTTATCTTAGACTTTGCTCATTTTAAAGGTTACTTTAAAGCAATAGAATAGGGGGAAACAGGCCCAGATGTGGGATCTCCCTGTTAGTGCTTCAGTACAGCCACTGGGACATTTAGGGATTAGTATAAAGGCGCTGGGGTTTTTTATTAATGTTATTAAAACAACTCACTGGGCTAAGTGCTTAAGGAAGATTCAAAGAGAAAGGAAACTCATAGAGGAGATAGACTGAAAGTACAAGGAAAAATACAATTAGAAAACACCTTTGTGTACCTGAAGCGAGGACTGAAACTTGATTTCCTATAGGTTGCTGTCCAGTGAAGAAATCAAGCCTTCCCCGAAATCATGCTGCCTACATACATGGACAGCAGATTCTCATGGCATCCGTAATGTATGCATTTATAAAAAGGAACATGAAAAAGTATCCTTCACTAATGTATCCACTAATGTACTGGGTGTGGGGGTATGCTAGACGATGCTAGGTGACAAAATGGATGGAGTCAGAAGGATCTAAGTCCAAATCTAGCCCCAGACACTTGAACTACATGACCTTGGGCAAGTCACTTTGCTTCAAAGTGATAGGCAGAAAAGAAATCTGCCTGCCCCAGACTTCTCGGCTATAAAATGGATATAATAATAACATTCACCTTGTAGGGTTGTTATGAGGATCAAATGAGATATTTTTAAAAGCATCTGGCATGGTGTTTGGCACATAGTAGGCGTTACAAAGAAGTTTTTTCCCTTCCCCCACCCCCATTGCGTTGTAGTGGTTGCCTACCTAGCCAACTCGTAGGTTTAATTCTGTTGGGAAAATCTCTAAAACTTTCCCTACTTACCAATATTGCCAAAGGCCACTTTTGGCCTCAGGGTTTCTATTCTATTCTGATAAATGTTTCCCAGGGTGTCCTAGGCCATGAGGTACCAAGGAGGACCAAACGGAAAGCAAAGAATGTGGCTTTTGAGTTGGTAGGGGAAGTCTTTGAGCTTTTGGGTTGAGGCTGACTTCCTGGGTGACCCAAAGGAAGGTTCCTGCTTTAAGCAGTCAGTCATAGTCTTCCAAATCAGTCAGCCACAGGGGCCTGAGAATAAGTAGCCTTCCTACCTGATTTCTAATGCATCAAATGTAAAATTAAACTTCATTATGCTTGTGAACATTTAAGTGTGTTCATACTTTAGAGAAATGGATTTTCTCCATTAAAATGGGAAACCCTGGATTTTTACTTCCTTTTCCTCTAGATCAGCCATTTCCCTAGACGGCTCTTAGGAAGACAATGGTTCCTTCATTGATACACATACTCTTCGGCCTCTGTCCTTCCTACTCTATTTTTCTCTCCCTCTGTCTCTATTCAAAACTAATGGTCAAACTACATAGTATGACTTCAGGGTCACCGAGAAAGAGGTGTATGCGGTCATGCACACACATAGTTTCTTCCAACTACTTCTGGATATCTTAAATTCAGTTATTTGTTGATACCCATGGAAACATGGAAAAGGAAATAGGGACAACAAAGGAGAATATTAGGGCAGCATCTAGTCCTCAAGTTAAAGCCACCCATCAAATCAGGAAGCATGATGGGGAGGGTGAGTGAAGGGTACAATTAGGGATGCCATCTGAAGACTTGGGCATGATGGTCTTCAGACCACACAGCAGAAGGGGATCAGCAATGGTCTTAGAAGAGGCTAATTCTAAGAAGTAATATATTATTGAACCAAGCTCTCATTGGGATCTCTGTGAGAGCTTGAAATTCATATTTATATCCTTAGCACTTAACACCAGGCCTAGAACATGCTGTTTTTTTTCTTATTCATGCTTCAGGAAAACTCCTGGATCAGGGTAGAAAGACTGCTCTGATGTTTTATAGAGAGGGGAGGGGTTCTGCTCAAGGGAGTTGTATTGATTTCCCACTTCTGGAATAACAGATGGGAGGTGGGAACCAATTAGCCAGGAAACTGGAAGTTTCTAGCCTAGAAGCTTGTGGGCTTAGACTATCCATACATAGGAAGCTACAGGCAAAGTCAGGGCAAGAGTAAGCACTAAGCAAGGGGAAAGAGCAATGCTATGACATAGACAGCTTATTGGATGCAGAAGGACTAGCCTTCCCCACCAAAACAACAAACCAGAAGGTTTGTTTTCCTACAAGGGGGGTAACATGTTATCTATATTTATGATATAAGAAAATATAACATAATAAAGCATGATAAAATTTATCTATATTTCTGGTTTCAACATGTTACAGGAAGAATTTCATAACTCATCTAGCTTACTTCTTCTAACTGGTCTACTCTTCTCCAGCCACTCATTCACTCATTTGTTCAACAAATAAATGTTTACTAAACACTTACTATGTTCAAAACTTAGTGCTAAGAGCCTCTGACTGTCCAAAGACAGATAAGATCTGTACCCTTCTTTTAAAGAGATTAGGCATGTACATAAATAGTCTAAGATTAATAAGTATTAATATGTGCTTTAGAAACTGTTCAAATGTTATAGACTTTACTCAGTTTTTCTCTCAGTTTGATTTCATTATATAGGTTTTTCTTGTTAATTCTATTTATTTATCTCTCTTAAGTTTTTCCCATTTCAAGGGTTTGCATGTTTGTCTCTGTATTCTTTGGAAGACAGATTTTAGTTCGTTCCTGTAATTGAAGTTGCTCCTCTTTGTTGATAAGTAGGTACACCTTTTTTAAGATATGCTATTCTTGGGTTAATCCCAAAGGGCCACCATATCCTGTATCTTCATTGTTTTATGGTAGAGAAAAAAAACAGTGCTTGGCCTATTTCCTTTGATAGATAAAGTCGTTTCTCTTGACTACTTGCAGTGGTTGTTGACAGTGAAATTCCAAAGTTAACAATTATGTTCCTTGGTGACTAAAGTTTGGAGTTTCAGGTATTCGTCAATAGATTCTATCAATCAGCAATATACTCTCTGTTTTCAGTACTTCTTTGTAATTTTCCTGAATTATTTACTCTAGCACATTATTCAGGCTTTTTACTCCAACATACCCCCTCTAGGCAACCTGTGATCCTTAAATAATTTCTGTGCATCCTATCCTCCCATTAGTTTGAGCTATATAAAACACACTTATTCTTTCAGTGTTGCAATTCTTTATTTTGCTAGTTTTTTTCTCCAGATCTATATTTCTGGTTTCAGCATGTTATTCTCTTTTACTGAGCTACTATTGACTTTTAGAAAGTCTGTGTCAGATTTTCTAAGTGAGAAAAGCAGTGTGGTGTGGAAAGAGTACTGGCTTTGTAGTCAACTTATCTGGGTTCAGATCCGTTACTTCAACAATTTCAGGTTTTAGTTCCTTACTTATAAAGAGTAAATTTGACCAAATGAGTTTTAAGGTCCCTTCTCACTCTAAATCTATGATGCTATGATATAGAGTTCATTTTCTCCTTTGTCACAAAAAGTTCTTTGAGGGTTCTAATTTTTATCCCAATTTATTTTTGTCTTTATTATTCTATTTTTTTCTGAATTGAGCCATTACCAGGTTTCTTACTGCTGATTCCATTATTTCTGGGGAAACCAAAGTATTTTTATCTGACTTTCCTTTTTAGTGAGTTTTTGGTTCATTTTTTCATTCACCATATTTCTTCATTGTATTTTGACCTTTCCTGGTTTCTCCAATCATTTTTCCTTCTTTCTTTGTGAGTGCTTTCCATGACAATTTTTCTGCTTGGGAGCTTGACATATCCCCAGGCTTTCTGTATTAGCCTTCTTCTTCCTTGACCCTAGTCTTATCTACCTTCTGATAAAGTATCTTTTTTCAATCAGGATTTGTATTAGGCTTCTTTTCTTTCTGACCTCTCCTCTAATCACAGGCTCTTCATTTTCTGTCATGGAGACCACTAGACCTGGATGATTTCAGAAGCTGTCAACAATCATTTAGACAGTAAATTAGCATTTATTAAGTTCTTTCTATGCTAAGTGCTGAAGATACAAAGAAAGGTGAAAAATCGTTCCTACTCTCAAGGAGCTTACAATCTCCTTGATTGGGGAAGGTAACATGTAAATGTCTATATGATTCTGACAGAAGGTGGAGTTTTGACTGAGACTTGAAGGAAGTCAGGGAAGCTAGGAAGCACAGAAGAGGAGGGAGAGAGTACCAGGCTTAGGGAATAGCAAGTGAAAAATCCTCAGAGTGCTCTTTGAATTGGGGGGTGGGAGAGAAGTCACTGTCTGGCTGCCTGCCACACAGAAACTCCTGAAGATCAATTGAAAATGGTTTCTAACCCCAGCTCTTTCCTAACCATGTATGGATTCAGAACAGCTTGGTTTCCCCTGCTATATACATAGTTTCCCCTTTCCAGTGGGATCATTTGAATCCAGTATATATCAATGGGAGTGTAAGGACAGAAGTGAGGGGGGGTCACACTGGATCACTGCCATGAGAAGAATGATAAAATCCACCCCAATCCAGGGGAGATGACTAAGCTGTGGGTCTAGTACGAATTTGTAGGTTCTTGACTCAGCCTTACACTGTTATCTCAATTCCGATGGCTTTGTGTTGATTGGAAGTATTGCTTTATCATCTCTTCTTACTGTCATTTTGATATCTACCTATTCAAATTTTGGTGGCACGAGTTCTGTGAGTTATGCTGGAACATGGCAATGCCTGATTCTTCCATTACATGGCTTCCCTGATTACCTCAAATGACAAATTAACCCCAACAGTAAACAACCATGGGGGCCCCATCTCATCTCCACATAGCTAAGCAACTTTCCTCTGCTCCAGTTTCACCACCAATAGCCTCTCATTTATCCCCTCCATTACAGGCAAATGTATGAGGTCCAGCATGAGAATAGAAAAGATCTATATTTGACCTAGGAGATTGAGTCATATACTGAAAAACCTAGACATCTGATTTCTAATCTCACATTATTTCTATAGTACTTTGAAAAAGTTATCTCCATTATACAATGAAATGATCACTAATCTTATTTTATTCCAATTTTTCATTCAACAGATATTAAGTGAGCATTTATTATTTGATTCATAGCACTATGCTAGATTCTAAGAGAGATATCAGGAAAGAAAAAGGATTGGATTTGTGATTTCATTCATGTAGAGAATCCCAAGGTGAAGAGACTCCTCACATCAATGAAGAGCAGCACCTTCTCTGCAATGTCTGGTCTTAGAGGGTTGCTAGCCTAAAAACCAAGAGGTTAAGGGATGTGTCCAGGGCCATACAACCTCTATGTCAGAATCAGGACATGAACCTAGGTCTTACTGGCTTCACTTCCAGCTCTCTGTCCACTATACCATGTTGCCTCTCACTGTGGGAGATATTAAACAGTCTAATATAAATAGTGCCAATCTTAGGAAATACAGACTATTTGGAGCTATGTGACATGAAATGTCACATAAAAGTGAGAATTAAATAGTAATATAATAGTTGCCACCAAACTGATTTTTGTCATGTAAGTGGTCCAGACTAATGGGTACTATGAATTCAAAAGAAGGAGGTATTATTGTAGATTAGAGTCAGAGAAGGGTTACAGAGAAGGTGAAAATTGTTCTTGGCCTTGAAGAATAGGATACAGGGAGAAGAAGAGTTGGGAGAATATTTCAGCTTGAGGGAGCAGTATGATCAAAGGCCAATGGTCAGAATGAGTGTGACATGCTCAAAGGAGAGAGAACTGTTTGTCTGGAAGAGTATCATGTCCTATCACTAATGAATCTAATGTCTAATGATTAATAGAAACAGTTAGTCCTGGCAAAGGTGGCAGGTCCAGACAAAAAGAACAGCCAGAAACAAGATAAGGTCAATAATCTTGAGCAACAGTGCACCTACAAGAGCTCTGGGAAGATATAGGGAAGAGAGGGAGGTTACCATGAAGCTGCCTGTACCCAGGAGGAAGTCAGACCCTCTAGGGTGGTGTCTGTTATTGTATGGCTTGTGATACTGTGGTTACCGTTCCTGGGAAGTAAGGAAACAGCAATCTACACAATGATTCTGTGTGGCTGAGCAATGTTGTTAGAAAAATCTATTGCTCCTGGGTGACTTTGTGTGTTTTGGGGTTGCCCTACAATTCGTGTGTCTCCTAGAAATGTCATTTCCTGGATTATACTGTGAACAGTCTAAGATTTTGGGCAAAAGGAACTGAAGGGTGTAGCTGAAGACTCAAGTCATAAAATCAGTGAGAGAGGCATCCTTCAAAATTCTCACCATTCTCTCCAAAATAACAGATGCTTGAAGGTAGAAGGGACCTCAGTAGCCATTCAGTCCAGCCTATAACTAAACAGGAATCATGCCTCTCCTTGAAGACCAGTAAAGGATGCTGCCTCTCAAAGCATCCCATTCTACTTTGGGACTGCTCCAGGTGTTGGGAAGATTCTCCTTAATCTAAATTTGCCTCTGCTATTCCTATCCATTGCTTTTGACCTCTGCAAGACAAGCATAACATGAGAGATTTCATCAAATGCTGTAGTTAACTCTATGTTTACTCTGTCTAAAGCATTTCCTTTATCTAACAATTTAGTTACTCTATCAGAAAAGGAAATAAGGTTGTTTCCAGTTTTTTGCAATATTGCATAAAGCTGCTATTAAAATCTTGGCAAAAATTATTTTGTTGTTTGTGATAACACTTTCAGGGTGCATTTCAGGGTATATTTTCTTGGAATAAATGACTGCAAAAAAGTTATGATACCTTGTGCTTTGAAATTAAGTTAAATGTAAATAGTTACTAAGAAATTTTCATCCATAGGATGGCCATTTTTCTTTCTACATAATGACAAACTATTCCCTTCATAGCACATTTTAGCATTACACCAAAATCAAATACAGCACACTTCCCTTTTTGGAAAACTCAGATATTTACCTGTAAAGACAGATTTTGTAGTAATTTTTCCATCCTTGAGCTTTTCAAAGATGACTAACAATGTCTCAAGAATCATATCTATCAGAGATTTCAGTACCTTGAGGTGTAGTTCATCTGGGCATGGTAACTTAAACTCATCAAAAGGAGTTTGGTGCCTTCTTATCATATCCTCAATTGTCTGCATTTTTTATTCTGTCCTTCCTAGCTCCAGTATCATTCTTCTTGGTAGGAAAAATAGAAGCAAAATAAAATTCCAGTGGTTTTGCCTTCATTGTAGATTATCATTTTCTCAGCTACTATGAGCAGTGACCCTATTCCTTCTTCCATCTTCCTCTTATCCTTACTCATGAGTGCCAAGGACAACAAAAAGGGCAAAGCTTGGCATTCATGGACAGCTTCTTATTATTCTGAGCTCTAACACTATTCTTATTGGACCATTACCCTGTTTTGTATTTATCCACCTTTCATGATTTTTTAAAACTTAAGCTAGTTGATGACTTTCCTGGGTATCCACATCAATCTTTTCAGACCATATCTGTATTTCTTCCTTATTGGAAGTGGGTCTCTCTGTGTCTTTCATTTTTTCCAATTAATAAGCAGTTATTTTCCCTCCATGCCACTCCTCACAAATGGAAACTTTTGTAAGAAAAAGGCATGTTCAAAGAAAACAATTTCCCATATGGTCATGTCCAAAAATGTATCTCATTGACCATTTTTTGTCCGTCACATTCTTGTCAGGAGGTGGGAAGCATTGTGGTTTAAATTTAGGATTTTATTCTTCAGAGCATACCACTTTCTTAATCTGATTCCTCTTTTAGACTAGAAGACCTAAATTTTTTGAAATCTGTTCAGACCTAGGTCACATATGATACCATACCAGACTCTTTTCTCCTTGTCACAAATCATTGGTTACTTCCTCCACAGGGTCTCATCCTTTATACTTCAGCAACAATTTCCTTTTAGTTGGTCATAATTTGGTCCAAAGCACCAAATTTCTCACTTACATGTTCCACTTTTTGAAGAATGAAATTATTATTGAGGCAAGTCAAGAATTTCTCATATGCTCTGTTTTGAAGAAGATAGAGAGCTCCATTAATTATCCAGACAGGTGAAATTCCCAGTCACCACCATGGCATGCCTTTGTTTTCTGAAGTCCTTGTCCATTTCCTTCTTCAGTCCAAGCAGTGTGTAGTATACTCCCACAAAAATATTATTTTGATTTTCCCTTCCATTGATCATCATGTAAGTTGGTGTTCTTTTTAACCTTAGGCATGCCTGCATCAGAGACCTCAGTCTCCTGGTCTACAGATTCAGGAATCTGGACTACATCATCTCTAAGATCCCTTCTAGACCCATCTTCCTAAGAAGCTGCAGGATGCTGACACCATTACGACAGCAATGGAAAGGACAAATGGTGAAGAGGAAGAGAAGAGGCAAAGACACTGGTTTGTATAGGCTAGCCCACAGGATATTTGGCTGATGCCTCTTCACACTCCAGGATAATTCCATTGGTATACTTGTTGACCTAACTGGAACCCCAGATTAGTATCTGAGATAGAGTCTGCAGTATCCCCAGGGAATGGCTCTGTATAAATCACAGGCCATACTGTCTTAGTTAACTTTGCCACATGGTGTAAATAAGGAAAGAATACCTAGAGGAACATAAAGCCAAGGCAAATCAATAAGTCACTAAATAATTTTGGTACCATTCTACATTAAGGCAGCATGAATACTTTATTAAGAGTTGATAAGTAATTTTCCCTTTTTCTTAAATTATGCTAAGATGTGCAGAGACATCAATAATTTCTGAGGCTGCAGCTCTGAAGTGCTTCCTAGCAAATTGTGATAACATCATCTATTAACTAGTTTGCAATCATTTCGACAGGTCTCTGTGCATCTTGGAATAATTTATTTTGCAAAGCAACTTCTATGAATCATTTATTCATCATTATTAAAGTATTTATAAATGGTGCTTTAATTTAGTCCCATATTTTCAGTGCTTCCTTAGAGCATATTGACCCCAAATCCAGAAAGCTTAGGGCAACATTACTCTTTGGCTGTCTAGGTTTTTTTGTGAACAATGGAGCTGCAAAAGATAATAATAGCTCAGTATGCATAAAGCACTTCGCAATCTACACAGCACTTTCCCCCACACATCTGTAAGGCAAGTAGTGCAACTAACACCCCCATTTTACAGAAAAAAATTGAGGCTTGGGAAAGTTAAGAGACTTAGCCACGTCTCCCTCTACTGGACTATAAGCTTCTCGAGGGCCAAGTCAGTCTCATTGCTTTCTTGCATCCCCAATACTTAGCAAAACATCTGAACTTAGTAAATATTTAAAAAATGGTTTTGCATTTATTTATTTTTCATCCATTCACCCAACCAACCAATGTCACAGTCAAGATCTGAACACAAATCTCCTGATTGTAATCCTCATCTCACCACATCATGGTGCTTCTTTCATATCCTATCCACTTGATAAAGCTACATTTCCTATACAAAACTTTTCTAACTTTCTTCAGATCCTTATACAAATATGTTACTTCATCTGTAATATGACCACTCTGATCAAGGGGAAGGAGGAGGAGAAGGAACATTCACCTGGTCTTTCCAGCTATCTAGAGGATCTGTCCATTGATACCCTAATTCTAGTACTACTGTTGAAGACCACTTTTGTGGCAGAAATTCAGGGGCACCAAGAAAGCCCTGATGTCTAAAAGTACCTTACAACATTGAAGATCCCTGAAATCCAATTGGCAAAACAATTCCACTCTTTGGTTTACAGATTGGAGTTCTGTTCAATTGTACATAGCCTAGGAGGGCTTATACATCAGACCATGATATCATCATCAGTTCATGACACTTTAGTACAGATGTAGGAGGATGAAGTTTGAGAGAACAGGAAGGTAGTAGATACGATGACCATAAGGAAAAGAGCAGTGGGCCCCTGGGGAAATGAGGGGGCAAGCGAAAGCATAGAATATTAGGCCTTGGGCACCTACATTTGGTCTGCTTCATAGTCTTGTGAATGAAGGCTAAGTCCTATCCCTGTACTCCTTTTCAAACACATTGAAAATGTACATGGAGGGGTAGCTAGGTGGCACAGAGTTGGCAGCAGGAGGACCTGAGTTCAAATTTAGACACTTACTAGCTGGGTGACACTAATCAAGTCACTTAACCCTGATTGCCTTAGAGAAGGGAAGGGAGACACACATGGAGAGAGAGAGAGAGAGGGAGAGAGAGAGAGAGAGAGAGGGAGAGGGGGAGAGAGAGAGAGAGAGAGAGAGAGAGAGAGAGAGAGAGAGAGAGAGAGAGAGAGAATATATACAGAAACACTTCCTTTGTCCATCGTAGTCTTGACTAGATCCAATATCCTGGCCAAATCCTGACAAGGAGGAGTAAGCAGATAACGACAGAATGCCTTGGGCTTAAATTCAGTTAGATAGAGTTGCCAGAATTTGAGAAACTGGAGTCACTGTAATTCGTCTTCAAGGGTAAAAGAGTCTTCTCCATTAGTCTGTGGGTTCTTTGAAAGCAGGTATTAGTTTTTGACTTTCTTTATATCCCCAGAACTAAGCATAGGGCCTGGTATGTTTTTGTTGTTTACTATTTGCTCAGTTGTGTCTGACTGTTTGTAAGCCCATTAGATGTTTTCTTGGCAAAGATACTGGAATGGTTTGCCATTTCCTTCTCCAGTTCATTTTATAGATGAGGAAACTGAGGTAAATAGGATTAAGTGACTTGCCCAGGGTCACATAGCTAGATCAAATTTGAACTCAGGAAGATCCCATCTCCAGGTCCAGCACTCTATCCACTGTACCACTTAGCTCCTTGGCATACATTAAGTGCTTAATAAAAGCTTGTTGAGGGGAGGAGCCAAGATGGTGGAGTAGAAAGACACACATACTCTAGCACTTCCCCCACATTCCATAAAATACCTGTAAAGAAAGACTCTCAACAAATTCTAGAGCAACAGAAGCCACAGAACAATGGAGTGGAGGAGATTTCAAGCCCAAGGCTACCTGAAAGACCAACAGAAAAGGTCTGTCACACCGGACACGCAACCCAGCTCAGTCGGCTGTGTGGCACTGAGAGAAGCAGGACCAGAGCAGGCTTCAGCAAGACTCTCCACTAGCAGCAGAAGCAGTTGGCAGATCCCTTAATCCACAGGCACCAAAAGTCAGAGAGAGGGCTTTTTCAACCAGAGAGAGAAAGGATCAGGGTCTTCCCCTAGCCCTGGCCCCAGGCAGTAGGGGGGGGGGGGGCGGCAGCAGCTAGTGGAGGGCTGCTATGGTGACTGTGGCAACAGTCAGGGTCCACTGTTGAAGTGGCTCAGCTTAAAGCCCCTTGGGGAACTGAGCAGCTGATCTGAACCTGAGCCCTGAGCATGGTCCTGGGGTGTGGTGGAGCCAAGGCCCCTGAGGAGTAAACTCCTCTTCCCTGATTGTGCCACCTTGGAGGAACTGAGATCTTACAGGTCCCCAGAGTATACCCTACTCCTGACAAAGGACTCAAAAGTCAAGTAACTGGTTGGGGAAATGCCTAAAAAAGGGGGAAAAAATAAGACTATAGAAGGTTACTTTCTTGTTGAACAGGTATTCTCTCCCATTTTTTTGGATGAGGAAGAACAATGTTTACCATAAGGGGAAGACATAAAAGTCAAGGCTTCTGAATTCAAAAACTCCAAATTAAATATGCAATGATCCCAGGCCATGGAAGAGCTCAAAAAGGATTCTGAAAATCAAGTAACAGAGGTGGAGGAAAAATTGGGAATAGAAATGAGAGAGATGCAAGAAAAGCATGAAAAGTGAGTCAACAGCTTGCTAAAGGAGACCTAAAAAAATGCTGAAGAAGACAACACCTTTAAAAACAGGCTAACTCAATTGGCAAAAGAAATCCAAAAAGCCAATGAGGAGAAGAATGCTTTAAAAAGAAGAATTAGTCAAATGGAAAAGGAGGATCAAAAGCTCACTAAAGAAAATAGTTTTTTAAAAATTAGAATGGAACAGATGGAAGCTAATGACTTTATGAGAAACAAAGAAATTACAAAACAAAACCAAAAGAATGAAAAAATGGAAGATAATGTGAAATATCTCATTGGAAAAACAACTGACCTGGAAAATAGATCAGGAGAGACTATTTTAAAATTATGGGACTACTTGAAACCCATGATCAAAGAAAGAGCCTGGACATCATCTTTCAAGAAATTATCAAGGAAAACTGCCCTGATATTCTGAACCAGAGGGTAAAATAAATGTTGAAAGAATTCACCAATAACCACCTAAAAGAGATCTGAAAAGAAAAACTAGGATTATTGTAGCCAAATTCCAGAGTTCTCAGGTCAAGGAGAAAATATTGCAAGTAGTTAGAAAGAAACAATTTGAGTATTGTGGAAATACAATCAGGATAACACAAGATCTAGAAGCTTTTATATGAAGGGATTGAAGGGTTTTGGAATATGATATTCCAGAAGTCAAAGGAACTAGGATTAAAACCAAGAATCACCTACCCAGTAAAACTGAGTATAATACTCCAGGGGAAAAAAGTGGTCATTCAATGAAATAGAGGACTTTCAAGCATTCTTGATGAAAAGACCAGAGCTGAAAAGAAAATTTGACTTTCAAACACAAGAATCAAAAGAAGCATGAAAAAGTAAACAGAAAAGAGAAATAACAAGGGACTTGTTGAACTGTTTATATTGCTACATGGAAAGATAATATTTGTAACTCTTGAAACTTTTCTCAGTATCTGGGTAGTTGGAGGGATTACACACACACACACACACACACACACACACACACATACACGCACACATACACATGAGACAGAGAGAGACAGAGAGCACAGGGTGAGGTTGAATAGGAAGGGATCTTATCTAAAAAAATAAAATTAAGGGGTGAGAGAGGAATATATTGGGAAGAGAAAGAAAGAAACGGATTGGGGCAAATTATCTCTCATAGAAGAGGCAAGAAAAAGCTTTTCCAATGGAAGGGAAAAGGGCGGGGAGGTGAGAGGGAAAACGTGAAGCTTACTCTCATCATATTTGACTCAAGGAAGGAATAACATGCACACTCAATTTGCTATGAAAATCTATGTTACACTACAGGAAAGTAGGGGAGAAGGTGATAAGCAGGGTAAGGGAAATGATGGAAGGGAGGGCAAATGGAAGGAAGGAGCAATTAGAAGTCAGCACTCTTGGGGAGAGACAGGGTCAAAAGAGAGAATAGAAGAAATGGGGGGCAGGATAGGATGGAGGGAAATATAGTTATTCCCACAGAACATGACTTTCTATGGAAGTTTATTTGCAAAACTACACATATATAGCCTATATTGAATTGCATGCTTTCTCAGTGGGGATGGTTGGGGAGGGAGGAAGAGAAGTGGAACCCAAAGTTTTAGGAACAAAGGTGGGGAATTGTTTTTGCATACATCTGGGAAATAAGAAATACAGGTAATGGGGTATAGATATTTATCTTGCCCTACAGGACAAGAGAGATGGGGACAAGGGAAGGGAGGGGTGTTAGAAGGGAGGGCACATTGGTGGAAGGGGAAATCAGAATGCAAGGTGTTTTTGGGTGGAGGGAGGGGAGAGATGGGGGGAAAATTTGGAACTCAAAATTTTGTGGAAATGAATGTTGAAAACTTAAAATAAATAAAGAAAAAAGAAAGAAAAGCTTGCTGATTGATTGATAGGCTAATTTGCAGGTGTTGATGAACACATATTCTTAGAATACCATAAAACATGAGAGGGTACGGCTGGAAAAGAACTTAGGAGAACATGTTTTTTATGGTCCCTCTCTCTCTGTATGTGTGGTCCCCATTTCCACACACCACATGAGGAGTTGGGAATTGATTTGCCTGGATCCACATGGTAAGTTAGTGGCAAAGCTGATTCTCTTACGATTCCAGGTCCAACATCATCCTCATTAGAACTTGTTGGCAGCTATGTCTACCCACCTAGAAAACTGGTTCGCACTTCAACTGGGTGCTTTGACATCTTAAACCAAAGTAGCAATTAATGAGGGATTTGTGGCAGCAGGTGAAGGAGAATCTGTTGGGGTTTTTCACTCCCCTCCCTCATCCCGCTGCAGGGTTGATGAGTAGAGCTGGTTGGAAGGGCAGTTGGGTCTTTCAAATGTTCAAATGCTCCCTATTCTGTTTTGTTTTAGTTTTGGAATGCTCAGAAAGACACTGACCTTCTACTTTATGTCTACCTTTCTGCTGGAGTGATACTGAAGACCTAAGTTGGAGGATGATGGGATTTTACAGCTGGGAAGGACCCTAAGAATCCCTCAATCTAACTATGTCCAGATCATTGTTTTAAGAAAGAAAACTATGTCCCAGGCAATCCTGCAACTCCTATTCCCAGTCCTCAGAGCCCTTGATGGTTCCCTGCCATTCACGACCCCAGCCCCACCAAAGTGACTCCCATTTCCACATAGCAAGCTGATTTCCTCACCCACACAAATAAAATGAGACAGCAAACTATTGCCATCCAGTCTGCTGCTATTGGATTTATGACATGTCAAGTTTAAATAGCACGCACCAGGCTTACAACGGTAGTGCAAGGGGATTCATTTTTCAAGTCTATCAAGGCTCTTAGGCCACCCTCCCGTCTGCTTGGGTTTGGAGAACAATTTCATGAAAAACTGATGTGGAGAAAAGACCTCCCTAGTTTCTCTCTCTCTCTCTCTCTCTCTCTCTCTCTCTCTCTCTCTCTCTCTCTCTCTCTCTCTCTCTCTCTCTCTCTCTCTCTCTCTCTCCCTCTCTCTCTCTCTCTCTTTCTCTTTCCCTCTCTCCTCCCTCTGTCTCTCCCTTCTTTCTCTGTCTCTCTCTTTGTCTCCTCTCTCTTTTTCTCTCTCCTCATTCTCCCTGTCCCTCCCTTTTTTCCCTCTCCCCCCTTCCAAGTCCTGAAAAACTACTAAAATAGCATCCACACTATTTAACAATATCAGTGACTAGAGACAGTCCCTTAGATACCAATTAACCTCTGTGCCCATTTGATTCTGCCTTGCATAAGCCCAGTTCTTACACTAAGGGCTGAATTATTCATCCACTATACCAAACAAACCACTGGCGCACCACAGTCGACTTCCACCCTGACTAGTTGATGTGACTCAATCTAATTTTGGCCCCTGGTTTTTTGCTCTGTTTTCAAAGAGCAGTTGCCTTTTACCTGAATATTATAATAATCATACTTGACATTTATATAGTGCTTTACAGTTCTTTAAGTGTTTTCGGAAACATTATCTGATTTGGTCCTCAAAACCATCCTGCAAGCTAGAAAGGATAAGGCATTAGTATCCCCCTCCCTTTTTACAGATGAGAAAACTAAGGCTCTCAGGATCTATGCCTCAGATCAACATGGTATCATGTTGCAATAGAAAGCTTGCTGACCCCAAATGTGAATCCTGCCTTTGAGACTTACTTCTTTTATGACTCTGGACAAGTCACTCTAGGCCTATTACCTCAAATGAAGGATTAGATTAGATGATTTTTAAAATCCTCCAACTCCAAACCTGTCAACCCTTGTTAATCTGACATGATGACCTTCTCAAGGTCATAACTAGTAAGAGCAATAGCCAAGAATGAAACTTAGCTCTTTTGACTCTGAATTCATTGCTAATGCCTTTATACCATATAGCCTCTATGGAAATGTTGCTTTTCTTCTTCCCTCCTACACAAGAAAATTAAACAGGTCAGTTGCCCAAAGCTGTTCACAATAACAGAAGCAATGTAAACTTGACATATTAAAAGAGAAAACACAGAGAGCCACTCTGTAGCACAAAGCAAATCTCATTTTGATAATTGATTGGCAAGACAAGCATTTGGGTTAGAGGACTGCCTTGGTTGGGTTTCCATTTTGCACTGAAACCAAAAATTAAAAATTACTGCTGGGAGGTAATTCTTTTGCAAATAATTTTAGTCAAGCTATTTCTGTTTTGTCCAACATGCTGTCAGTCTAAATCGACGGCTCATTTGTTATTCTCAGCATATGGAAAAAAGCTGAGACATTCTAGGATGTTGATTTGCAGCTGTGGAACAATGTGAAAATAATACTGCCAGACTAGCAAAAAGCAGAAGTCTACTCCAGAAAGAAGAAGTCTACAACTCCATGCCCCTGGAAGTAACTGGTTTTCACCTTGCAGGACCTGGAAAGGCCTTCAAGTCCTCAAGACCAGTACTGATCATTATGAGGCCTGTTGCAATCATTTAAACTCCTAACATCATCTCTGAATCTAGAACCTGGGAACCTGAGAAAAAGCTAACTTTTAAGTAGTGCCTGCTATGTGTCAGGTGCAAAGCTAAGTCTTTACAAGCGTAATTCAGTGCCAGGTTTTCCATGTCTAGCCACATGCATTTCTCAACAGTTTAAGGTTTACTATGTGTTTTCCCCACAATAACTTTGTGGAATAGATGGTATAAGGAACACTATTCCCATTTTTAGAGGTGAAAAACCTGAATGCCAGAGAAGGAGCTCTCCAAACTAGCCTACAACCTACACAGAAGTTTAGATTTGAAAGAAACCCTATAGTTCTTTGAATCCAATGCTTGGCTTTTACAAATGACACAGTGAATGAACATAGGGACATAAGGATGGCAAGATGGCTTGAGTGAATGACTAAAGCTGATGGGAATGGGAAGATGTGTCCAAGTGCACTTGGCAAGTGTTTGGCTGCAATCCAGATGTCCTGCCTCCCAGTCTGATGCTTCTTCCATGGCATCACATTATCTCCCTACAACTTTTGCCTAATCAGAGGCTCTGAACTTATGTATATTGATAGATAATTTATCCCATGTTTTACTTTCCTAAAGCAGGAAGTAATATGGCTCAGGTGTTTATTTTATCAAAGGTTCTAACCTACGTTGATAGAGGAATTTGCTCCCCAGGAGCTCCATACACTATGATGTCTAGTCCTCATCCTGACCCTGGTATTGTCTGCACTTGGGTGAAGACATATAAGCACCTAAAGAATAGGAACTGTTCCATTTTTGTCTTTGTACCCCCAGCACCTTGCCCAGGGCCTGACACATAGGAAGCACTTTGCATATTGATAATATTGATTTGCATATTGATAATGCATATTGATTGACTAATTCTCCAAATTCTGATTCTGCTCTCACCACAATTTCCCTATCTGCTCAAAGGGGAAGTTTTCCCCAGATTTGACCTAGAAAGAGATGCCAAAGGAATATCAACCCTAGGCATGGTTTAGGGAAATGAAGTCCCTGACAAAGCAAAATCTGCCTTCTCCTTAACAAAAAATACACAGGACAGGGAGCCCTCAGAGAGGTTTGGGTTAGGTCTCTGAAGGCCACCCTGTTTCCTTACTGAGGCAAGAAATCAGAATCCTCACTGCCCCATCACCCCTCTCTTCCATCTTGCCTCTCCTTTGGATTTCCCCATCTCTCTCTCTGATACTCTACCATCAGAGCTGTCTCTCTTTCTAACTCCAGATGACACACACACCTACTCACAGCCCTGGTGACAGGTACCAGACTGGACAGATGATGGACTGCATGATTGGGACAAAGTGCTGATTTTTCTTCATTGGAAATGGCAGGCCTCAGCAAGGGGCAGGGATAGGTAATATCTTGCCCATGGAAGAATTTCTCTCTCTCTCTCTCTCTCTCTCTCTCTCTCTCTCTCTCTCTCTCTCTCTCTCTCTCTCTCTCCTCTCTCTCTCTCTCTCTCCCCCCCCCTTTCTCTGTCTCTCTCTCCTCTCTTCTCCTTCCTCTCCTCCTTACTCCCCCTTCCATCTCTTTCTCTCCTTTCCTCTCCTCCCTTCCTCTTTCCCTCTCCCTGTCCCTCTCTCTCTATCCCCTCTCCCTCTCTCTTTCACTCTTTCTCCTTCCCTCTCTTTTTCTCCCTCCCTCCCTTTTCTCTCTCTCCCCCTTCTTCTCTCATTCACATACACACAATATCCAGGTTTGTTTGCTTGGTATTGGATGCTCTGGGAAAATGAAGGAAGACTCTGCTCCAAGAGGGAAGGCATTGACCCTGCCTATGCAACCCAATAGAATACAGTTTCTGTTCTCTTAGGAGATGGGGGAAGGGAGATGTTCAACCCTATTCACCCAGCTCCCTTCATCAGCGAATCCCAGCAGCCCTGACAAAATGGTAAGGTCAGCCCAATTTGTCCTTGGCACTGTCCTGCCTGCCCTTCTAATGTCCTCTCTCTGTATGATTTTCTTCATCTCTCACCTTTTAGTGGCTCACATTTCTATAACACTTCAAGGTTTCCAGAATGCTTTCCTCACAGTAGTTCTGGGAGTTAGTAAACACAGTTCAAGAATTCTACAAGTAAGGAAGGCTCTCCCAGGTGAAGTGATTTGCCCAATCTAAAGTAGTGAGAACTAGGACTCCACACCATTCTCCACCACCTCAGTAGAATATAAGCTCCTTGAAGTCAAGAACTGTTTCATTCTTGCCTCTGTATTCCCAGAGAGTAGCTGGCACATAGCAGGTACTTAATAAATCCTTGTTGAATAAATGAAATGAAGTAAAGATCTTTCAATGCCAAGATACTGCTACCAGTGTCCCTTCACACTGCCTATCTATCTAGCTTGTTCTCAGTTAAATGCCAGCTTGCTCCCCCAAAGTATTCATGATCAGTGATGGATTCATAGCCAACTACCAACACCAACACATAGATGCACATTAAAAGGGGATTCAAGAACACCAAAAATTCTTCCAAGATCTTAAAACCTAGTAAACCTAATGACCCTAACGAACCTTCAAATCCCTGTAACCTAGTAAACCTAATGGTGGAATGACAGGCAACATGGGAATGCTCAAGCTATGTTCCCTCAACTATTCACAAACACTCAGAGACATGATTGCTTCTAGAAACTGTCATCCAATCAGGAGACTTCCTTTATTTAATTGCCTCCTAAATCCAGAGAAGCTCAAAGGTCATCTAGTCCATTTTTTTTTCATTTTACAGACAATGAAGCTGAGCCCCAGGGAGGTTAAGCAGATACACAGGTAGCAAGTGTCAGAGACAGGCTCACAGGGTAACTGTGGGGAAAGCACTTTGTAAACCATAAAATATTATAGAAATGTGAGCTATTATTGCTATCACAGCAATTGACTATTGGAATGTCCCTAGTCTCTTGGTCTTGAGTGACTGTGATCCATGGTTCCAATAGGATATAAGCTTCTAAAGAGATTGCTTCCTTTCTATCTTTGTATGTCCAGTGTCTTTAAGTGTCACTGCCACCAGCGTCCCTTCACACTGCCTATCTATCTAGCTTGTTCTCAATGAACTTAACATGATTTGGACAAAAGAGTCACCTAAGTTTTAAAAAAATGGGAATAATCTTAAATTGTCACCTAGGCTAGAGAAAAGACGTTTCTGTCTGTGTCTCAGGAGCCACTGAAAAATGGCCTGAGTGTATTTTCAAGAAGCCTGTATCACAGTCTACCTTCTTTTCATTAACTTGAAGCTTTCCACCATTGCAGATGTCCAAGTGTCTCCACCAAAACTCAAAATAGAAAAAACTGTTCAATGCTACTTCTGTCCTTCCCCACACTCTTAATGTCTATGACTTTCTAATTAAGACTCCGTGTGTGTGTGTGTGTGTGTGTGTGAGAGAGAGAGGAGAGAGAGAGAGAGAGAGAGAGAGAGAGAGAGAGAGAGAGAGAGAGAGAGAGTTGCAAGGCTCTACTGCAAGTTGGGCACAAGTAGTCCACATAAACATTTGGAGTAAAGATGTCTCTAAATTTGTGTATCACACATTTCTTTTGAGCTGTTGCAATTCTGCTTTGCTCGTAGAGCACAGTGCCTTTTTTGATGTGGGTTCTCCAATGCTAGGTGGTCATGTGGCAGCATCCATGTACAGATATAGATACACACACACACACACATGCGCGTGCATGCACACACAAAACTCTTTCCCCAGTCTCTATCTCTCTTTCTCTCTGTCTCTTTCCCTCTCTCTCTCCTTCCCTTTCTCCTATTTCTCTGTCTTCCTCCCTCCTCTGAATCTCCATCTCTGTCTGGCTCTGTCTTACTCTGTTCTCTCTCTCTCTCTCTCTCTCTCTCTCTCTCTCTCTCCTCTTCTCTCTCTCTCTCTCTCTCTCTCTCTCTCCTTCCTCCCCCTTCCCCTCTTCCTCTCCTCCCCCTGAAACTCAGCAATATTGCTAACTAAGATGACATTGTCATCACCACAGGAAGAGATTATGAATCTGAAGAGGGGTCAAAAAGCACACACACACACACATCTGACTTCCCACAGTACAAGCTATTTTCAATGTCTAGCGGTCTTGGCAGTGGGGATGATGCTTGAGAGAATTTCCGGGCCTTGTCACAGAAGCTCTTGAGGTAAGATAGTTTGTATAAGGCCAATAAGAAAATAAGACCACACTTGAGGCTACAAGGATCTGGTTGAGAGAGTTGCCAAGTCACAAACCCACAGGGTTGTTGTTTGCTGTTTTAGTATGAGGGCCTGTTACAGGGTCTGATGGAGAATAATAGCTCATGTTTATAGCTCACATTTATTTAATGCTTTGCAGTTTACAAAAGCACTTTCCCAGCAATAATCCTTTGGGGTAGGAAATGCAAGTATCACTTTCCCATTTTATAGATGAGGAAACTGAAACTCAGAGTGTTTAAGGGACTAGCCCACATTTACCCTCCTAGGGAGTGTCCCATCTAAGATTTTAATTCAGATCCTCTGATTTCAAATTCAAGACTCTTTCCTCTGCAGTGTGCAGCAATCCCACAAGAGTCAGTACAAATATGCATTCATTCATTCATTCAACCAAAAAACATTTGTCTAGTACTAAAGGTATGCCTAGATTTATGTTAGTTAACACTACATGGGGCAACTAGCTGGTGAAGCAGATAGAGTGACAGGCCTGGAGTCACAAGACCTGCATTCAAATCCAGACTCAGATACTTTGCTGTGTGACCCTGAGAAAGTCACTTAACCTGTTTGCCTCAGTTTCCTCCTCTGTAAAAATGGGGATAATAATAGCATCAACCTCCCAGAATTGTGATGAGAATCAAATGAGATAATTGTAAAACACTTAGCAAAGTGCTTGGTGCATAGTAAACACTATATAAATGTTAGCAATTATTATTAGATACAAGAGAAAACATAGATGCTGTTCTTAGAAATGGCTCTAGATGTATATAGTTAGAATAGATAACCATCTATATGGCATGACTTAAGAGAAGCAAAAGGAGCCTAGCAACCAAATGTGCCTCCTACCTCCCTGCACTGGCATAACAACTCCAAGTCAAGTATAAGATTTTCCAAATGTTGGGTTAAAGTTTTGCTGCTGCAGGAGCGATCTGATAAAATGCAAATCTCTTTCCCAGAAGAGACAATGTAGTGGTGCTTGAGGGGACTAGGTTTCACCTTGGAAAATAGAGTTACAGGTTGTCACAGCTGGAAGGGACTTTAGAGATCATTTACATCTGCCCTCTCATTGTGTGCAGAAATTTGTGCCCCAGAGAGGTTAAGCAAGGTGCTCCAGGTCATACACGCAGATAACTAAGTTGATACTAGAACTCCAAATGCCTAGTCCAAACCATCCTGTCTCTCAACAGGACCCAGAATGAATACATTTTGATGGGAGGATGAGAGAGAGAGTAACATTCCTAATATAGAAGCATGCTGATGAGCACAGGTCTACATCTGGGGTCTGGGGGATGGGATTTGTCTAGGTACCTAGGGATTTCCCAAAGGCACAGGATTTGAAGGTGAAATGTGAAGAAAGGAGAAACCTCTAAAATGAGGAGACTAGGAGCATAAACCTTCACAGAGATGACCATTCTTGGCTGACCTTGGACAATTGACTCTGAAGGCAAGACACACATGGAAGCCAACATACAATCGATGGGGCCTGGGCCTGTTCAGAGTGAAGTAGAGAAACTTGGCACAGAGAGGGTGCATGGTAAGGGAAAAGAAATATCAGGCCTCCATTCATTCCAACAGAACTAGCTTCACATCCATCTGATCCTTGAAATAACCCTTGGACAAAGGCAAGACAAGAATTATCTCTATTTTATAGATGAGAAATTCAGACAGGCCAAGTTCAGGGGTGTGAGCCAGTTCCAACATACTTGAGAAATGATTGTTAAATTTTCGGGGTGAATATTTGCGCCTCAGAAATCAGCAAATGCCTCCAATCAGGGCTAGATTTATTGTTTGGTTGATCTAGATTTAAGAAAGTGATGGAAACATTTCAACAGTGCAGATCAAAATTAAAAGTGTGTCCTTTCTAAAAGAAATCTAGCTATTAAACATGTACTAGCATATCCCTGGTTAAGTGATTTGTCCAAGGTCGTACAGGTGAATCTAGGTATATTTTCCTGAGGGTATAGAGATGTACGCAGCACAGTCCTTGTCCTCCGGGAACAAATAGTCTAATTGGAAACACAAGATATGAATCCATGAGTTGGGCACAGTGTCCCATGGCAAGTGATCAGAGACTGGTTCTGTGAGGATTCCCACCCCCTGGTATGCCTTGTATCTGTGGCTGAGTACATCAGTGGGTTAAAGCTTCATGTGAATGATACCTAGGATCATGGATTCAATCCTCAAGTTGATAAATTGGCTTCACCTTCTTCCCTATATGTAAACTATAATCCAAACCTGGCCCATTATCCCACAAATACGTACTATAGATCTCATTAGAAACCAAACAAGAGAATATGGATAGTTTTACCCATATCTCTACTAGAAGAATTCAAGCAAATGTGCACACACACACTACATACACTCAGTAAACATTCTATGAATAATAGGAGTTTCTTTGTATACAGATGGCAACATGCAATAAGTCATGGTAGCTCTAGCCCACACTCCCAACCAGGGCACTGATACTTTTGATTTTTGTCCCCAGAACACACGGAGCCTGAATCAGGACTTTTAAAATAATATTGACAACAACAAAGCTGGAGTAGGGGAATAGGTTGTCTTATTCTTGGATACTATTTTTGCGTACAAGCTTAATATAAGGGAACTAGCTGGATTGTAGCCCAGTTTAGAGTTCCTCTAGTATAATTTGCTCCTTTTACAGATAAGGCCCACTGAAGCTAAGTAAATTTGGCCACAGTCACACAGCTAATAAGCCATGGATCCCAGGTTCTCTGAATCCAAGGGCAAGCCTCTTCACTTTTCACCATTATGGTCTTTCTGTGAAAAGTGAGAGGTGTCTCTAATAGGACCCAGAGCTATTTCTAATGGAGAAGAGGACATCTCTAGAGGATCTGGAGCCTAAGGTGGTCCTTAGTGATTTTTAGTTCAGGACATATTATACCATTCTCTTACCTATACATTTTCCATCTGATGAAATCAAGTTAAAAGTATACTAGGGACAGGATTGAAAAGAAAAAGGACATCCTTAGGAATGGGGTAGTTCATTCACTTTCCATTGACTTCTACGTCTAGGGCACAGAACCAAAGTTCAGAGTTTATAGGGACCAATTTCAGCCTGGGGGCTTTTCACAAAGCACTCTTTAGCTTAAGCCCTAACACAAGAATTTCCACGAGAACATCATAATTTGATTCATTTTACCCCCACCCAACGTCACTTCTAAAAACATCAGGATGTTTCTTACGTCTAGTTCTCGGCAGAAAATGTACATTTCTACTGCAAGAATTCAGGCATACATGTATGTGTGTGTGTGTATGTGTGTGTGTGTGGAGAGAGACAGACAAATATATATACGTATATCCTCTCAGGGGTGAGTGGGTGTGTGGGTGTGTGTATCTGCATCTATTCACCTGAGTATATATACGTCTGTATATGTGTGTGTATGCACACACACATGGGCACAAAGATGTATCTATACTTAGGTAAGAACTCAGGTATATGTGTGTTGTATGTTAGTATGTTTGTGTGTATGTATATGTGTAGAAAGAGACAGAGAGAGAGATATAGATATAATATGTATATATCCTCACAGGCATATGTGTGTATGCATGTATGCATGCATGTATGTATGTACATCTATACCTACAAACCTGAGTATATATACATCTCTATACACATATATGCATAGAGATGTATATATGCTCAGGTAAGAACTCAAGTATATATGTATGTGTATATACATATATAGAAAGAGAGAGACATGTTAATATACTTAGGTGTGTATATATATACATACATGTATATATATATGAATTCTTATATGAAAACTGTGCATTTCTGTCATATATATGTATATTCATATGTATAAATGTGTCTAAGTACACATATACACATATATATGACGGACTTTCACCCAGAAAACACTTTTGAAAAAACAATTTTAAAAAGGACTTGCATACCCAATCCAACATCCATTGCAATGGCACCTCTTTCCTTCCAACCCTAGGAGGAAGGAAGAGCCAAAGCAACCTATCTTCCAGGAAAGCTGCACCTCATTACTGCCATCATTCCTCCTTTACCCTCGGTGGGAAAAAAATCCCATATATGCCTTTGAGACTGGTCCTTGAGATTTGCTGACCTTGGGTAAATTTCTTCACATCGCTGGGATGCAGTTTCCTCATCTATAAAAATGGGGGTGGTAATCTCTACCTTCATGCTCTCCCACAATCACCATGAAAATTAAATGATAAATTTTTATTTGATTTCTAAACTCTAGCACACTATATCCATGGGCAAAGTATTAACACCTCTACCTTTGCATGAAATGTTTTAAATATAATTCTAACCACTAGCAGCAATTGATAGGGCCTAGAAACCCTAGTGGGAAATGGTCATTTATAGTGCAAGTCAGCAATGCATGTCAGTCCCAGCTCCATCATCCCTCACCTCCTTCTTCGTTTTTATAGAAAAAGCTCAGGAATGGGGAAGAGAAATTTCAGAAGCCAAACAAAAAATCAATACCGCAGGAGATAACCCAGCATTAATACAAAAACCAGGAGAATATCTTTGTCTCCTTCTGCTCTGCTCTGCTATCAATCACGTCCCTCATGCCCAGAGAGATTGAGGAGGCCACTTTTGCTTGGAAGCCGGCAGGATCTGCTTTAGTTAAAATGCCTTTGGAGTAGCAGGTTGGGTAGCTTGATACTGCAGATGCAGTGCAGAATGACAGCATGCAGTTTGGAATAACAACATAGATTCCCCAGCATCCAGAGATGCTTCCCAAAAACCCCCTCCCCATATATTTATTAGGTGTACTAAAAGCAAAAGAAGAAAGGCAAAGTTGTTGATAGGTGTGTGCCCCATTATAAGTAAATTCAATGTGAGAAAATTGAGATGGGCAAGAAAAGAAGTCTCAAAATTGTAGACTCAGAGCTAGAAGAAAACTCAGAGGCCATCTAAGCCAACCTATGTCTTAACAAGACTCCCTTCTACAACATCCGTGAAGAGTGGAAGTCATCCAGCCTTTTCTTGAAGACTTCTAGGGAGAGAGGACTTACCGCTCCCCAAAGGCAGCCTATTCTATGGATTTTTCAATGGCAAGTCCAGGGCTCTTACCTCTACCTACACCACACTGACTCAGCATTGCTCCCATGGAGAAGGACAAGGATCCCACTTATTGTCTAGAGTTCCTAGAGCTCTTCTGTAGATAACGGAACATTCCTTCTCAAATGATGCTCTCTAATGCAAATAGTCCAGCCTCCTTATTACCTCCTACACACCTTGTTCTTTTCATTTCATCCTATGTGCCTTCCCCATCCTGAATACCTTCATGGGCCATCTGCAGTCATCCTGATCTGGTCACTGGATCCAGATGACTCTGGAGGAGAAGTGAGGCTGGTGACCTGCACAGCCCTCCCTCACTCAAAACAAAGTCAAGTGCAAGTCATGTCATTATTTCTCTGCTGAGGTGGTCTTCGGCAATGAAGGACAAACACAACTTTCATATGGTACCACCACTGAAATCCTGAAGCCATCCCCAGTTGTTCTGATCTGTATCTGCCCACTGAACCCAGATGGCTCCAGAGAAGAAAGTGAGGTTGGTGACTTTGTACAGCCCTTCTCCAATTCACTTGCAAGTCATGACATCATCTTCCTCCTGATGTCATCTATGGTCCTTTTTGAGAACAAAGGACAAGTCACACAACCACTAAAATCCTACTCATCTTCACTGCTAAGCTCAAAGTCTACCTCCTCTCCTTCATGAAGTCTCCCTTGTCTGCTCTAGCCACAATGATCTCCCCCTACTTTGAACTAAAGTACTTACTTTTCTAAACAACTAAAAGTAATACTCCCCCCACTTGAACAACACTTGTCTGCAAAGCACTTTCTTCATAACAATCCCACAAAGCAGGAAATACAAATATTATTATACCCATTATACAGTGAGAGGTTATAGGACTTATTCATAGGCACACTTCAACATTCACAGGCACACACAGCAGTGAGAGTTTGAGGCAGCATTTAAACCTGAGTTTCCTAACTCCAAACAAGTAACTCTATCACACCATGAAAGAATTTGTCAGATTTGCCTTATATCATTCCAAGTTATTGGTGCCCATGCAAAAAAACATGTGCTATTAGCTATTAGCCTACACACTCTGGAGGAGCAGGGAGTGAATATTGTTCTTGTTTGTGTCTAACACACACAGTAGATGTGGTCAATATATATTTATCAATTGATTGATGGGTTTGTAGAGGAAAGCAGAGCTTCCTTACATACAGGGCCCCTAAGCATGGCGACATGAAGGCTGACAGACTGTCTGATTTATGATATGTTAATCCACAATTACTGAAACAGGGGGATCCTCCCAACCCCCTCAGGGTTATTCCTTTGCAACAATAAAATCAATGAAGATAATAATACAATAACATCTTAGTAAGCATAACCAAGGGACATCCCAGAGATGATTTCATTTGCTCCCCTGCCCTTTCTGTAAATAACATCTAATCATCTTACCCAGCCTCATTTGGATAATGGCCCTTTTTTCATCACTACTCAAAAAGATTTTAATCCAAAAGAGAGAGCTCATTCTTCAGGGCTTAGTATATCTTTTGATTAGAGTTTATTTACTGACCAACATTTACCATCCTGATTATAGAATTGAATGCTATTCAATTCTCTTTCCTTCCTTAACACTCATCTCTCCTTTCCCCTACTGTTCCAAGATGTGTTTCTAACAGTGGCTGACAATAATAAGTAGTATCCGAGTAACCCTAACTGAGATGTTCCTATAGACAAGTAGACACTGAAACACAGTTCAAGGATGTAAGAAAGCCAGCTGCCCCTGGCAACTTCCTAGAGCCTTACAATCCCAATTAACTAAGTAGAAAGTGTCCATGAATATCAGCAGTTTAACCAGCCCTGTGTTGATGTCATTGAGGAACATGTAGGATTTCCCCTACATAAGGATGTAGGGGAAACAAATCCTGAAATTTAAAATTTCATGGGGTTGGTAAGATAAACAAAAATGAAAGGATAAGTTTCAAAATAAGACAGCACTTGATCATTGAGAAATAATGATGGAAAAGACACTAGGAGCCAGGATACCAGAGTTCTCATCCTGCTTCTCTGACTGTTTGATTTTAAATAAGTCATTAAATCTACCTAGACCTCAGCCTTCTCATCTTTAAACTGAAGAGGTTGGACTAGGTGGTCTTTAAGATCTTTATTATACTTGTATCATATCATATCATGTTATTTAATTCTTAGCTTTGCTTTTTTTACTCATTTCCTACTTGCTTGTACTCCTCCGGACTTCTCCATCATGCTTCCCCATCCCAGTTCTTCAAGGGGAATGGAGTAAGTACTTTCTGTCCTGACAGTATGCCACCCCCCTTTTCACTTACCTTTTGTTTGTCTCTTTGTCTTCCACTATTAGATTGTAAGCACCTTGAAGTCAGAAACTGCTTTTCTCTTGTTTGTGTTCCCAGGACTTAGCACAGTGACTGGCACATAGTAGGCACATGATAAATGTGTCTTGACTGGTTAACTTATGAGAAAACTTCAACATAAGCAAACTTTGAGGACTCATCCAAAATGACAGAGTATGTCTGCTAAGGAGTGATGCCATCACTATTAAGTGATTATCCAACTTTTGCTTAGAGACCTCCAATGTGGAAGACCCCACTGTCTCAGGAAGCAGACCATTCCACTTCTGGTCAGTTCTAATTACTAAGAAATTATTAAATCAAACTTAAAAATGCCTCTTCACAAGTTCCACTCATGTCTCCTGGGTCTATCCTCAGGGACCAAATGGAACAGATGGCAAGTCTTTCAAATACTTAAGACAGATTAGCATGTGTACGAGTCTACCCTTTTTTCAAGCTAAACATCCCCAGTTCTTTGTCTCTTTCCTCTGGATACTCTTCAGATGATCTTTGTCTTTCCTAAACTGTGTTAACTTGGAATGGAGAAAAAAATTATACAGTTGTGATCTGACCATGACAGAGCACAGAAGACAACTGAGTTCTTAGAGGCTTCTTCCCTGCTCCAAGATACTCTCTGTTCACTGAGTTTTTATCATACTGTTCTCCTCTGGTTCTTCTCTTACTTGTCTGATTGCTCCTTCCCAGTCTTTGAGTCTGGCCATTCAATCATATCTAAATCCGACTCACTGTAATATTATCTAGCCAACTTCTCTCTTCATCTCCCCTGAATCATAATATGAGGGTCTAAGTAAACTATATCGCATTCCTTTGATTTACTAGTTAAGTAAACCGAGAGAGAGAGAGAGAGAGAGAGAGAGAGAGAGAGAGAGAGAGAGAGAGAGAGAGAGAGAGAGAGAGAGAGAGAGAGAGAGAGAATGGGTGATATAGGAGACCGGAGGAGAAAACAGAAATTTAGAATAACTTCTGCAGGGTTCTGGATAGAAGGTTAACCAGGGAGGAATTAAAAGGCTTACCATGCATCTATGAAAGCCCTTTGGAGTGAGATTAAGAGACTACAAATTTGTATTGGATTCAGGCAGTGCAGTTGTGGGACTTGCTCCTGCAGCACATGGGTAGAAATAGAAAAGGCTCCCTATCACAATGAGGCAAGAGGGGAAGGCATACAAAGATCCTACTGTTGCTGAGTTACTCTACAAGACTGCAAAGTAGGGAGGTGAAATAACAAGGAGGAAGACTAGATTTAGCTAGCCTGCTTCAGATTAATGATGGAAGGATAAGGGATTGTGATCAGACGGTGAAATTTCAGAGTTCTGGGTTTTGGGGGTTGGAACAGTCATGAATGATGGTGAGATCCTTGTGTGTGGCTGAGGTGGAGTGAAGGTGAAGGTCCTGGGAGCAGTGGAGGATAAATGAACCAGGAGGCTAGGACTTTTGAAGAGATGTCATTGTATATCCTGAAATCCCTGAATATAAGTCTGGGTTGGTACAGAGAGGCAGACTTGAGGCAGGTACTGAATTCCTTGAGGACCAAGCTTACCTACTCATTCTGCCCCTCAAACATGGCATCAGTATTTCTAATTCTGGACTTTTTTGTGCTATTCCCACTACCTCTGGGACATCTCCACTTGTTCTGATTCATATCTGACCAGTGGACCCGGATGGCTCCAGAGGAGAGTGAGGCTGGTGACTTTGCACAGCCCCACCTTACTTAAATCCAATTCCCTTGCCAGTCATGGCATCATCTCCCTGATGTCATGGTCCTCTTCGAGAGCAAAGGAAAGCAGCAGCAACTGCTGCTCTCTGGAATGTGCTCTCTTCTTTTCATCATCCATTCATCTCTCAAAATTCAGCTCAAATATCACCTCTTTTATGAAGGCTTCCTTGGCTATTCCCCTGATACCATTTCTTGGAACAACAAAAGCACTTACTGTCTATAGTTACTTAACCAGCAGGTGGCTCTAATAGCTGTTCACTACAGAGATCCATGCTCATCCCCTAACTGGGAAAAATTACTAAGTGTCATGCTCTCTGTTGTTCTTAGAGGTGCAATGCTTTTACCCTTCTGCCTTTCTACAAGACCAAACAAACTCATTGTCAGGGAGGTGTGTTGATTTGTGGGCTTTGATTACCAAAATTAGCTCTGAGCCCCCACTCCTTGCCTCTTCCTCTTGTACTTGCTGTATTTCAGTGACTTACATGACACCAATATAATGGAGAGAGCCCCACTCAAAAGAAGACAAGCATGCTTGAACACTGTGTACAGCATTTATTCTCAGCGTAGAAACAATATGCAAATAAACCTTGCATAGCCACAAGGACAAGGCAGGTAGGTGGCCCAGTGGATAGAGCTTCCAGTTAGGAAGATTCATCTTGTTGAGTACAAATTCAGTTTTATTAGCTGTGTGGCACTGGGCAAGTCACTTAACTTTGTTTGCCTCCATTTCCTTATCTGTCAAACGAACTGGAGAAGGAAACGGCAAATCACTTCAGTATCTTTGCCAACAAAACACCACATGGGGTCTCAGAGTTAGATACAACTAAAACAACTGAACAATGAATAATAAAATTATTGATTATCTAACAAGTGCCTGTCAGTCCCCTGCTCTCCCAGACCCTAAAGCACCCCCAAACATTGGATTAACTGTTGGAGTTTATCTGTTTCCCCACAAGTGGGCTCCATGAGCAGATAACGGCCTGAGAAGAGCACTCTTTCCACAGGGTGATCAATTCATGCTTCCACCAAAAACAGAGGCAGAAACTTCTGAGAACCTGGGATTCTGGGACCTCGCCTGGGAGTGTGGAAACCAGGATCTGGAGGGAACCAAAACTTAGTACGGTTCATGAAGCCCCTGGTCTCCATGAATCCACAAGGAGGAAGTGGAGGAACTGAAACTGAATCCAGGTTTCCTGCCTACAACACAGTCTGAACCTGGGGTTCCCTTGGTAAACAGAACTTACCAGGAGCAACTCCCTTTACCTATACACTTAGGCACATTCTCTGTAATTTCTGGTCATGGCTTGCCTAGAGCCCTGAAATGTTGTGACCTTCCCAGTGTCACACAGCCAGCAGGTCTTACTGACCTGGAGGCCAGCTCTCTGTCCACTCTGCCTCCAAATAAAAGAACTAACTCTGGTGCTGATGGTGATGACAGTAGCCAATATGTACAGCACTTTAAAGTTTACAAGATGCTTTATTTGCACAATAAAAGTTTACAAAACACACATGACCTCATTTGATCCTCACAACTCCCCATCAGGTGCATTTTCTCTGCTGTTCATTTGGCATTTGTCCTATACCTCCATTTATTGTTAATTATCTTTTCATGTCTATCTGTCCTCTCTCCCCAACTAGCCTGTGACCTCTTGGAAGGTAAGGTCTGGATCCTTTCCTTCTGATGTATCACTCATGCCAGCTGTAACAAAGCTGGGCGCACAGTAGGTTTGTAACAAATGCATATTAATTAAGAGGAGGGAGAGAGGAAGAGGAATGAGTGTTTCTAAGGTGCCTACTTGTGCTAGGCATTGGGCTAAAGACTTTTCAACCCTGCAAAGAAGGGGCTGTTTATTATCCCCATTTTTTACATTTGAGAATACTGAGGCAAACAGAGGTTAAGTGACTTGACTTAGTCAAGGGACGCACACATAGTGTGCCTGAGGCTGGACACTTAAAATTCAGGTCTTCCTGACTCAAGGCCCAGTGTTCTATCCAATGCACCGCCTAGATGCCTAATGATTAATGATCTGGGGATCTCTTGAAAACAACTGAATTATCTTCCTGCCCCAGCCCTTTGGAAAGCTGCCTTGAGATAACAGCTGTGGTACCTACCACAACAATGTTCTAAGTGCTAAAGGTTCAGGGAACAACGTGGTGTAATGGGAAGAATGCTGGATGCCAGGGGAACAAAGAAGTCTGAAGACCTGGGTTCAAATCCTTGTTCTGTTGATTATTCCCTATGATCTTAATGTCACGATCCTCTTCAAGAACAAAGGAGAAAGAATCATCTCTGTGTGTAGAAAAAAGGAAGTGCCCCACTGGGTACCCAACTGGAAATGGCCAGTTGGGCAACTCAGTCCTTTCGTTCCTTCTTTCTTGCTTTTCTTTTCTCTTTTTTTTCTTTCTTTCTTCCTTCTTTCTTTTTTCTTCTTTCTTTCTTTTCTTTTCTTCCTTCCTTCCCTTTCTTCTCTTGTATTTCATTTTCTTTCTTTTCTTTTTTCTTCTTTTCTTCCTTCTTTCCTTCCTTCTTTCTTCTTTTCTTTCTTTGTCTTCTCATTCCTTCTCTCCACATAGGGTATCATAGGGTGCTCTGTCCAAAGGAATTTGGATAGTAAATATTTATTGAATAAAGTTGATCCCTGAAAACTTTTTCTTGAGGATCAAGCCTCAAACCCAAATCACTCTGGCTCTCACTGATTGGCCAACACCAGGTCCCAGACCAAACCCCACTTGGTCACTGTTTGAGTCCTTGTGGGCTCAGAATGAATATAAATAGCAATTGTTTCTGTTTTGGTGAGAAACCCTGAGGGTCTTCCCCTGTCACGTTGATTATTTCTTTTGGACTAGGCAAAGAAGTCACTCTCTGCCTCATTTCTTACCTAGCCTTAATCACTGAATGGGTGTTACCTCGGTCAAACTGAGACCTATTAAAGATCTTAGCTTAAAAAGGCCAAGGTCTCCCACAGTATCCAAGGCCATCACCAGTCATTCTGATGCATATCTGGCCACTGGACCCAGATGGCTATGGAGGAGAAAGTGAGGCTGGTGACTTTGCACAGCCCTGCCTCACTTAAATCTCATTTACTTGCATGTCACGGCATCACCACCTTGATGTCATGATCCTCTTTGAGAATGAAGGACAAACAACAATTCCCTATGTGAGCTTGAACAAGTAATTTCATCTTTGGTTTCCTCAATGTAAAATGAAGATATTAGACTAGCTCCTATCCTGGCCTAAATATAAATTATTCTATGACCTCACCATTTCCTCATTTATAAATGAAAGGGTTGAACTGGACTCCAATAATACCTGATATTTATATAGTGGTGCAAAATACTTAGCATATATAAGCTCACTTTAGTTTCATAATAAGCCCATAAGGTAGATACTACTACAAGAATTGTTAGCTCTTTTTTGCAGATAAGAAAACTGGGACCCAGGGAGATAAAATTTTTTGACCCATGCCAGTCAAGTAGTAAACAGTGGAACCAGAATTCAGACCCAGGCCTTTCTGAAACCAAGTCCAGCACTCTGATTGCCAAACTTCCTCCCGCTCTCATTCTCAATGCTTCTGACTGTGCAGGTATACAAAACATAAGCCAAATCACTCCTGAAATTATCATTGACAAAAGCAGGATGTAGATCATTCAGGTAACACCATAAAGCAAGCACACCCATACTTAAAGTACAGAGGCATCTGTAGGAGCTGTTACCGTATTGCAACGATCTCCTTCAGGTCGGAAACACGTTAAGTTATGGTGCCTGTTAGGGTAGTTTATAGCCTGCGGGCCATATGTAACATTCATGATCAAGAGAAACAGAATTACCCTCAGTGGATTGTGCACAGATTCATTAATTTCTTCTCATTATGAAAGCACAATACTTTGCACATAGTAGGAGCTCAGTAAATATTTATTGAATCTATTTAGGTTGAATTTAAGATCCTTCTCAAAGGAGTAAATTTGGTGAACCAGGGCTAAGGGGAAAGAAAGAGGTTGTAGCGAGGGAAGGGATACTGGTCTATTAGATAGTGATTCTAAGCATAGTGTTCTTTTTTCTTTAATATTTTTTCTAATTATATATGGTCCCCTTTTATACTGCTTCATCCTTGGAGCAAATTCATGTAGCCTAAAACCCCGAACTTTGGACATAGAAGGACTGGTTTGAATTTCAGTGTCACCCCCTCCCCAAATCATATCTCTTTGGTCCATTTTACCCCACCCACAGTTTCCTCTGAAAACCTCAGAATATAGCTTATGACTAGATCTACACTGCTGTGGGTAGAAGGATCCTCAGTTCCTATGAAAACACTGAAGGTAACAATGCTTGTTAGGACAGTCTTTATTTCACCACATCAAAAATGCAAAACAGCACAAAGGACTCATCGTAGCCCATAAACAATTGATAAAATTATCCTTCACTTTCCAGGGAGTTCCACCTTCTACCCCAGGATCTACATAGGCTTCCAACCTATGTTGGAAGATAGCCTACAACTATCACCGGAAGCAAAATGGACTTGGGATTGCTATAGTTACAAACCCATTCCCACCGGAACAATGCCGTCCCAACAACTGGGAGTAATAGGGAAGGTCCAGATTGCATTGCAATGGTATGATGCAGTCCATTTGCTATTCTTCTGGTTTCATGGTTTCATGCTCTATCTTCTTCTCTCCAAGAGGTTAAGTCAGATTCAGGCTATTTTGCCATCCCCCAACCACCTACACAAACCACCCCCACCCCTCTGCCCCACTGCTTCCATCTCAGCTTCTGTAGCCTCTTAGTCCAGGTTCTCCCCTCCTCTCCCTAGGAGGATGATGACCAGAACTCTTAACATTCCCCCAGAAGATTGGGGTACAGGAAGTGGGGGAATGGGAGGTAAAGTGCTAAAGAACTTTTGCCACTACTCACTCCATCACTACTCCTAGATGTTGCCATCTGCCATCTTTCTGGCCAAGATCAGCTGCTGCCTCTCCAGGGCTGTGGCTGAGGGGGAAAAGGTCAGTCTTAGGGGTATTATGCTAATTTATAGGCCTCAGTTCCCCATCCTTGTACCAATGTCTATTCTCAATCAGTCACTAAGTGTTTATTAAGTGCCTACTATGTGCCAGGCTCTATGTAAAGCCTGCAGATACCAAACATGCAAAAAGACAATCCCTGCCCTTAAAGGAGCTCATAATTGAAAAGACATGACACACAAATAATTATGTACAAATTAATACAGGATAAAAAGGAAACAAGAGAGGGAAGATACAGAAGTAAGAGGGTTGGGAAAGGCTTTCTATAAAAGATGAGACTTTGATTGGGACTTGAAGAAAGCAAGAGAAAGCAGTTGATAGAGATGAGGTGGGAGAGCATTCCAGGTAGAGGAGACAGTCAGAGAAAATGCCCAGAGCAAAGAGACGGAATGTCTTGTTCATGGAAGAGCAAAGAGGCCAGTATCACCGGATCAAAGAGTACATAGTGGAGAGGAAGGTATAAGAAAACTGGAAAGGTAAAAGGGGGCTAGGTTACAAAGGGTTTGAAAAACAAACAAGGGATTTTGTATTTGATCCTGGAAGTGATTGGGAGATACTAGAATTTATTGAGTGGAGGGGGTGGGGGTGACATTGTTGAACCTATGCTTTAGAAAAATCACTTTGGTAACTGAATGGAGGATGGACTGGAGTGGGAAAAGATGAGTCAGACTGATCTGCCACCAGGTGATTATAATAGTCCAGATAATGAAGGCTTATACCAAAGTCATGGCAATGTCAAGGGAAAGAAGGGCAAATATTCAAAAGATGTTACAGAGGTGAAGTCAACAAACTTTGGTGACAAATTAGATGTGGAGCAGGGGGTGAGACAGCAAGAGATAATGAGACAGAGAGATAGCAGAGAGACAGTGACGAGTTGAGGATGACTCCAAGGTTGTGAGTATGACAGCCTAGGAGGATGGTGTTGCCTTCTATAGTAATAGGGAATGTAGGGGTAGGGAGTGTTTAGGAGAAAAGATAATGAGTTCTATTTTAGACATATTGAGTTTAAGGAGACTAGTTCAAGTTTTAGGTTTAAGGTGAACTAGAACATCTAGTTAAACATTCCATAACACCTGCTTCAGCCATTTTCATGGCCCTTTCTGCCAATGGGAAGTCTTCACATGATTGGATAGACATCCCCCTAACTCCCCAACAGGTTTGAGATCTTAATAAATGTTCATTAACTGACTGGTCTCAACTCTGTCTTAAGGACAACGGTAGGTCAGTTTACACCCTCATATCAGCCAAATACAAAATATAGTTATGACCCAATAACCTGAGCAAATCAAATAATCCGAGCAAGCTAAGTCTTAATGACTCACCTCAAGTGAGATATGAACAAGTAGAAGAGGATATAGACCCAGAAGAGGTCCTTAATTTACTCAGGGAGATGTTAATGATCATGCCCACACTTTCCACAGGGAGATGCAACTGAAGATCAAACAAAGCCTCTCCTCCATCAAAGATGTGTTGTTCTTACCTCACCAAGATGACCAAGGCCTTGGAGTCAACGCGCTATACTCAGCTTTCGCTAGATCAGGGGTGAAGGCAATAGTTTGGGTCAAGTCCAAGCAGAAGCAAAAGTGTGGAGTCAAGAATTTTGTCTTTGACAACCTCAGGGTAGTTCTGGGTAGAAAGCAAGGGGAGTCTATTCCCAGTATGGAGAACCTTATGAGCAAAAGCACAAAACAAAAGAGGACAGAAGGGTAATGGTCCAGTTTGTCTGGAACAGAGAATACATAAAGGAGTAGAATACGAGATGAGGATGAAAAGGCAGGTTGCAGTAGGATTATAGAGAGCTTTGGGTACTGAGATGCTCACTATATATGAGGAATATCATGGCCTTAGTGGATAGAGAGCTAGATTTACATCCTCCTGGTTGTGTGACCCTGGGCAAGTCATTTACCTCTCAATATTCTACATAGCTCATTATGACTGTATAGAAAGTGCTAACTTGAGACCTGCATTGGCAGAGAGAGTTTCCTCACCTGAGACTTCCTTTTAGCAATGAAATCATAGTTCCAGTCCCTATCCTTAGCCCTATTATATTCAGGGTACTGAGTTATGAATTAGAGATACAAAGATATGCATGCGATGGTCCCTGCTCATCAGAAGCTGACCCTGCTAGGGATCTGGCATTGTCCAGGCCTTCCCAGGCTCATTCATCTATCCTGACTTACTCATGCTCTTATTCCATCAACAAACATTGCAGGGGTATACCAAGCCAATGAATGGATGAAGCCTGCTCTGTAAGGAGGGAAAGCCATTGGAAGAGAAATTGGACAACTCAGCATCAATGAGATATTTAAAGGGAAACATACAATGTTGTCAGCAGGCAGGTGTCAGCTCTTTTCTGCATGACAGCAACTTTTTGCAAAGTGTTTTTAATCCTCACATCCAAATTAATATGGTGTTGACTGCCTGATGTGGATCAATAGCACACTAAATATGGATTTGCACAAGAATGGCTCAACAGCCCTACCTAGTCAATAATATGTGTTATTAAAGCTCCCTAAATACGTATTTACACAGTCAGACCAATAATCCATCCATTCAAAGGTCCCTTAATGCCTATTGGATTGCAAAAGACCCAGCTGCTCCCTCATATGCTAGGTCCAAAAGAAATTTGGTTTTTAAATAGCTTTACAATCAGCTTGTCACCAAGGGGTCAATAGAAGAAGTGTTCACTTTTCCAAAAGTCAGAAAGTTTCTTTAGTATCAGATGAGCAAGGCTCTTTTTAGAGGATCATAGAAGCAAAGCAAGAAATTACCTTAAAGTTTATAGGATTACAGGAATCAGTGTGGCAGAGATCTTATAGGTCACCTAGCCCAAACCTCCCATTTTACAGGTGAGGAAACTGAAGCCCAGAGAGGTTAAGTGATCTGTCCAAGATGGCAGAGGTACTAAGTAGAAGAATCAGGAACCAAAACCAACTCCTCTGACTCCAAATACAATGTTCTCTGCCTCATTTCTTAATTTTTTTCCCCCTTTTTTGGGCATTTTCCCTGTCAGTTACTTAACTTTTGAGTCCTTTGTCAAGAGGAGGGTATACTCTGAGGACCTGCAAGTTCTCAGTTCCTCCAAGGTGGCACAATCAAGCAAGAGGAATTTAATTCACTCCTGGCCTGCACTCTTGTCTGTGAGCAACCACAAACACTCTGTTCTGCCCAGGATCTGCCAGAAGGATTCCCTCTCCAGAGCCTCCACCAGCTCCACCTCCAGTGCTCCTCCTAACCCTAGGGCTGCCACTAAGGGCTGAGACCCAGATCAGTGGCTCAATTCCCCCAGGGTCTTTAGGCAGAGGGCTCCAAAAATGGATGCTACCACTTCAATTGCTAGTGTCAGTGGGGCCAGATCTCACCCAGGTGAGAGAGCTTTCTCACTGACCTTTGAAGCTATCTTTGGCATTTGTGGGTTGAACAATCTGGGAACCACAGCTGTTGCTGGGAATTCTGCCCCCTGATGCCTGCTCCAGTACTGTTTCTGCCAGTGCTGCTCCTCCAAGGCTGGGCTGCACTCTGTGGGCTGCACTCTGCTCTATGATCAGTACAATAGACCTTTCCTGTCGGCCTCTCAGGCCATCTTTGGCTGGAAATCTCTTAATCTCTGTCATTTTGTAACTTCTGCTGCTCTAGAATTTGTTTAGAGTCATTTTTTACAGATATTTTATGGCTGTTGGGGAGAGCTTCTACAGGTCTGTCCTTTTGCTCTGCCATCTTGGCTCTGCCCCGCCCCCCACCTCATTTCTTACCTAGCTTTAATCACTGAATGGATATTGCCTCACACTGAGACCTGTTAAAAATATTAGCTTAAAAGGGCCAAGGTCTTTTACTGTATCCTGGGCCATGTCCAGCTGTGCTGATCTATATTTTGCTACTGGACCTGATGGCTCAGGAGGAGAAAGTGAGGCTGGTGACTTTGCACAGCGCTGCCTCACTATAATCCAATTCACTTGTATGTCGTGGCATCACCTCCATAAGGACATTACCCTCTTTGAGAATGAAGAACAAATAACAAATAACAGTATTGTTTCCACCATGCCAGGTTGCCTTAAACTGAATTATTTAAGTAGGATACAGCCTGGGTAGAGTGGAATGATAGAGTATAGTGACAAATATGGTTATAGAGGTGGAGTTGGTCCAACTTAATCCCTATACCTTCTTTACTCAGGATTCTACTTTTCCCTATTTCTTATTATTCAGTCTTTCAGCTATGTCCAACTCTTTGTGACCCACATTTGGTGTTTCCATGGCAAAAACACAGGAGTGGTGTGCCATCTCCTTCTCCAGCTAATTTTACAAATGAGGAAACTGAGACAAACAAGGTTAAGTAACTTGCCCAGGGTTGAAAAGCTAGTAAATAAGTGTCTGAGGCCAGATTTGAACTCAGAGAGATGAGTTTTCCTGTCTCTAGGCTTCTATCTTCTTTACGTAGATCCTTTCAGGACTCTACCTCCCCCTACTTACTAAGGGAGAAAGGGAACCAAAGGCAAGCAAGTCACATATATCAGTGGTCTAAAGGGTCACCCCTCCACTGCAAAAACAATCCTCCTGGCTCCAAGCTCAGTTTGTTAGGGTGAATGAATTAAAGAGAATGGGTCCTTACTAATGGGCTGAAGTAGGCCCTTTAATACAAGGACTAACTGAGGCCTAGCCAGCAAAACCCAGCCTCTCTGTCAAATCAACACAACTCACCTCTCCTCAAAGAACTTTCTGGCTATTGCCATTGACTTTGAAGAATATGAGAAAAGAATGGCAGATGTCTTTTATGAACTTGAGTATAAATTAGATGTCAAGTTGAATTATTCCTTTTTCCTGAGTGACAAAGCAAATCTTATAAGGGGTCTTAGCCCTTTCTTTTTGGAGTAGAAGGAAAACCTCTTTGGGCTTCAGTTTCTTCAAATATAAAATGGGTCAGTTGGATTAGATGCACTCTAAGATTCTTCTGACTCTAAATCCTATGGTCCTAATTTCTTAACCAGTGATTAAATAGGAATATGGGAGAAGCACCAAAAGAACACCAGCATCAAGAAGACTCTAGAACTGGCTGTGCCTGAGTCTGAGTTTAAGTGTAATTCCTTCTCTCAGATCATCCTCCTAACCCTCATTGGCAATGATAGTTTGGGTCCCCAGAAGGGCAGCTACTACTGCTTTCAGATTTCTAAGGTTAACTATATGGGTGACTAACCTCCTACACACATACATATATGGGTATATATACAGAGTCAGTGAGGGTAAGAGTGAATACAAGCTTATAGCATACTGGTAACAATGCAAATGGGTGGGACCCAGTAAGGCACATGGCCAAGACAACTCACAACTCTAGAAAGATAGAGGTCTCAATGTTCTTTCCCGGGGGTCTCCATGAAGTTCACTGTGGGACATGGCATTGGTGATGGATGTATCATTCAGATTTTTAGCTAGACTGGATCCTCATAGGACAGGGCATTTTGGCTGAACAGGTCCAACCATTGCTAGACTGGATCAAAAAGGTTGCTCAAATGCTGAACAAATTTGGCCAGACAAGTCACTTGGGCCGCTGCCAAACTGAGCCAGGCAGATGACTTCCAGACTGCAATGGGCACTGTGCTCAGCTGGTAGGCTCTTCCCAGGGCACTGAATGTCTGCTGGACATGTCGATGCACTGGACTCTCTAGGCTCCCCTTTCAATGAGAAATTACAGTCTTTCACCAGCTTTAGTCACTAAATACCTTGGTTGGGGGGCATTGTATTCTTCATTTGGAGTGCTAAGTGCCCTTTCACCTGAAGAGCGACCTTGTCTTTTCAGAAAGGGCAGTGACCTTAGATTAGGAATGGCAGCAGCCCTTCCTCACTGACTCACTCAGAGCCTGAACCCTGAGTTGTGTCACCTCCAGGCAGAAGGGAGGAGAGATCTAGCCTTTCTGATTTGATTATCTTTCCTGGATCTGAGGTTGCTTTCCTCAGCCAAGTTATACTTCCCATACTCCAACTGGATCTTATGCAAGTGAGTAACTAGGGACAAAATTTTGGAAAGAGTGCGCCCTGGAGTAACTTCATGGTCTTGCTGGCTTCTCCTGACTTTCTAGGGTATGGAAAGTTTCCCTTGTATCTGAAAGCATTCCTTGTTAGATTTCGATGTCTGGTTTTTGCCCCTTCCAACATTTAGCTTTGTTGACACGTCAATGAGGCACAATACTCCATTACAGAAGAATGAGGGAATAAGCTCACTTCAGGGAACCAAGGTGGGCAAATCCAATTCACTGAGAATAGTCTAAGGTAGCATGGCTAAATGGTTAGGGTGCTGGCCTTGGAGTAAAGATTGTCAGGAATTGAATTCTGCCCTCAAACACTATATACATGACCTTGGGAAAGTGACGATCTCTCTAGGTCTCAATGTCTCCATCTGTAAGATGAGTATGATATATATATTATAATATATTACATACCAACATAATATATTAAATATTAGATAATGTGTTATTAATAACATAAATATATAACCTATTTTTTCATTTGTAAGATGGATAAAATAATAGCACTTAACCACTGGAATTATTGTGAGACTTAAATGAGAGAATGTATATACAGCACTTTACAAATGGTAAGGAGTTATATTGAAGTCAGGTATGATTTTTATCCTTATTTTGATGTAGAGGGGTACCACTTCCATTTGGGGCCAGGCAACTGCAGCAGTGCTCTAGAGAAGTAACTTCACTAAGCATAAGAGAAAATGGAGGATCAGAAAACTTTAGTCTGGCTTCTCTGAGGTTATACAAGTAGGTCAAACACATAGTCCCTTCTTCTTCTCTTGGGATGACCCTCAGGAGTGAATTGAATTAGATGTAGGTTTCCAAAAAAGAAGCTAAAACATCTAATTAAGTAGAATTTAAAAGGGTTAAAAGTAAAGTCCTCCTCCTGGGTTCAAAAAATCAACTGCACCAGTAAGAGATGGAGGAAGCATAGCCAGACAACAATATATAAAAAGATGTGACATATTATTAAATCATTGAGAATTTCCAATCCACTACAATACCCATAATGGTAAAAAAAAAAAAAGTCAATTCCACTCTTAGGCTTCATTGAATACCGTGTTCAGGCCATATCTGAAGAGCTTTTAGAAGTCTTAACAACCAGAGCTCTCCAAAATGCCTATATTCTTCAAAAGTGGTATTGGAGAGCTCTAATATATATAGAGCACCCCAAAAGTAGATTGGGTTCTGTTGGGAGGCAGCAGGTTCCTGCTCACAAGAGGTCTTCAAGCAAAGATTAGAAAACCACTTACGGGCGATACTGTCATGGGCTGGTCAGATCCATTGGACTAGATGATTTTGGGGGTGCCTTCTGCCTGAAATTCTATGAGTCTATGATCACAGCTAATCAAGACTTACAAGATATTACTTTGCACTCTATTCCTTAGTGCTTTGTAAATATTTTTAAGTAGTTTCTGAAAGGTAAGTTCCTCAAAGGAAAATCCAGTTCTTCTGTTTTAGCTTCCACCATCAGTGTTAGTAAGTATAGAATTATTCACCCAATAAATTCTCAATAAATATGGTTGATTTTGGTTGTTGGATATCCAAGACACCTCAATGGGGAGGTCAGACTAGGGGTGATGTGAACTAGAATGGTTTCTTGGTGAAACTGAAAGGACCTGTTTCACCAAAAGGGAGTGACCGGGGCTTTACCCAAAGGTATGAGTTTAAATCTTGGGTTTTCTGGACAGAAAAATTCAGAGTATTCTTACTTTTGTTCAGGCCATTATAAGATCTCCCTGGAGAAGAATGACTTCTGGTCCTATAAGTCCATTACCCTGAAGGACAGAAGGTTCTTGAAGAGTATATATGCTGATATTTTTACCTCTCCAAGAGTGAGGGAGACAACCAGAATGTATAGTATAGTCTAAAGGGCTTCAAAAATCTCTTAACCTTATGTAAGTTTCTGTGTCCTAAGCACTAGGTCTAGAGTCAGGAGTTTGAAACTGAGTTCAAATTTTCTCATCCACAAATTGGGAATAATAACAGCACCTATCCCTTAGGGGTGTTGTAAGGATCAAGTAAGATAGTAATTGTAAAGTACTGAGTGTCTTAAGCACAGTAAGTACTATATAAATGTAGTTGTTAACTATTAGCTGTCCTTCCACTGGACATAATATGACATAATATAACACAGAATAAATGTCAAAATTAGGGCGAGATGGAGACCCCATGCCACTTGCTATAAAGACTGAAACCTCAAGAAGGACGATGGCACTATGCCAGCATCTCTCTGGAGATGTGACTTCTAATTTATGAGCAGATCTCCCTGGCTTGAAAACTGTTTGGGCCTCTGGCTTCCTATTTTTGCCTAACTTATAGGACACTGTCCCTCCTGGGAAGCTCTGATTCCTTCTTTGACTTGGCCTCTGTTTTAACCTTTTTTTGAGATCCCAAGATGGATCAATCAGGCAGATGTGGAGGGGCCAGTAAGGAGACTCTCAGGCCTAGCGATGGCCTAATCACTGGTATGTGGTAGCCTCTTTGAGGACATGTGACTGTTAAAAATCATCTGTCTGCCATACTGTTTTAGTTCTTCCACTGGTGATTCATTCCTTTGGACTAAGGGAATTGCTATTTTACAAAATACTGGGAGAGAATTAAAATATTGATGCAGAAACTTCTTGGTCAATTATATTCAAAAGGGATCATAGGTAGCAGTATTATTGGTTCCCCAGGCACAGCATTACAGCTTTCTGGCCAGTGTGAAACCATGGCCAAAGTAGAAGCAGGAAAACTGCAACCAACTGAATCAATTCTGTATCCTCGCTGAATATCCTTCCATGCTATTGACAGGTCAATCCCCTTCTGACCACTTTCAGATATCTGTGAATCCCAACCTACCATCACACTGATCTGAATTAAGCCAAAACTACAACAGAGGGGGAATGTTAACAAGCCACTAATGGTTATTAGTCAGTAAATTAGCATTTTCTACATGCCTACTATGCCCCAGGCACTGTTCTAAATACCGGGGATACAAAGAAATGAAAGAGCCCTGCCCTTGAGGAGTTCACTATCCACTTGTGGGGTGAGGGAGAACAGCATAGAAACAATTACATACAAACAAGGGATACAAAAGATAAATAGATCACCAGAGGGAATGCACTAGAGAATTAAGAGGGATCAGGGAAAGTTTCCTATAGAATTTGAGATTTTAGCTAAGATTTAAAAGGAAGACCAGGAAATCCAGAGGAAGAGATGAGGAGGGAGAGCAGTCCAGGCATAAGAGACAGTGAAAATGCCCAGAATCAGAATCAGATAGACTGTCTTGTTAGAGGAACAGGAGGTTCATACGAAACCTTTCTTACCCTCCCTGTTCGCTAAAAGAAGGGCAAGAAATATAAGGGAGTTTTGATGGAGAAGGGGAGAGGGATCATGGGACAGTCCTAGACCCTAATCCCCTAGCTCACCTTGCTGGGGTATGGGTGGAAGGGGTCATTAGATGTGGAGGGAGAAGCAGAGAGAGAGGAGATGAGGGGGCACCAAAAACAAATTGACCTGATTTCAAAATGTGTCTCAAGGGCCAGCCCAGCATGGCAAAGTCCCCAGGACCATCCTGCAACCTCATTATCCATACCATAGCATTTCAAAAACATACAAACTAAACAACAGGACAGCTCATCTAGCCCAATCTTCCTGGATTTAAGAAAATTAAGGTTCAGAGAGGGGACACAGTTGCAGAGCTTGGACTAGCACCCAGTTCTTCTGAATCCTAGTTCAAGGCATTTTGCTTTCCACAACTGTAGCTAGTGAAAGTGACCCAGGTGAATGTATTGATTGGTCCTGGGGATATGCAGTGAGAAATCTGTCTTGATCATGAGCTACATTCCCCTCAGCCCAACCAGCCAGTGATAGCTGGGGACACCCATTTCTCTCCCCAAAAGGTCAATCCAATAGAATATACGTCTGCATTCAGGTCAGATGACGGCTAGTTCATCACCAGTCTTCCAATCAGCCTCTCTAATGGCTTCATACCTCTCTATGTGACTCCCCCCAACCCCCAGATTAATATGCTAAATCAAGGCACTCTGGGTGGCTGGATCATTGCAAATGATAAACAACGTCAAAATCAGTTAAGAGGCCACAGGGATAGAATTGTTCATTTTCCCTTTTTCTTACAATATTACTCACCTACTGTCATGCTATAGCACCCTTATCCCTGACTATAGGAGAAGAATAGGATGACTACAAGAAACTCACAGATTATGAAACCTTTTCTTAGCTAACATTGCAATAACAATAATAAAAATAACAATATTTCTTTTACTATTTAAGGATTATAAAGTGCTTTCCTCACAATGACCTTATGACGGAAGTAATGCAAGTATTGTCATTGCCGTTTTACAGATCTAGAAACCAAAGTTCTGAGAGGGGAAGTGATTCACTCAAAGTCACACAGAAAATTAGTAGCAGAGCCAGAATTTGGACCCAGATGCTCTGACTCTGCTTCCCTGTGTGCCAGGCACTGTGCTAAGTGATGGGGATACAATAGAGGCAAAAGACAGCCTCTGCCCTCAAGGAGCTTCTAATTTAATAGAAGCAATTTGGCTGGTTATGATAGGGCTAATACTTACCAGGGTTTCCCATGCCTCCTTCTCTCTTCACTATGGTTTAGACCCATTCTTTCTCCCACTCTCAGGGACTAATTCTCAGGGATTGGTTTTCCCTAAAAGAGGACAAAGACTGTCCTAATTGGTCCCTGCCTCTTCTGAAGCAACCTTCTGGTAGACTCTGCCATCCTTATCACCTAAGGGTATAGAAGTCCCACCCAGGGAAGAGTCTGGCCCTTCAGATTTGGTAGATGTCTAAAGACCACAAGAGTCACCACATCCTGCCCTGCTGGCCAGACATATTTCCCTATGGGAAAAGATTGGGGCCATATCTATAGAATCTAAGTGACACTGGATTCTTGTTGCCTGTCCTTGCTTTATTAGGGCTAAGTAAAGCCTCCTTTTGGTAACTGTTAAGTGACTTAAGAGGACCTCATTTCATCCCAACATGAAATCTGAGTTAAAGTTCAGGCTTTATACCCACTCCTAACACTGGTGGAGCAGAATGAGTGCTGTGTTGGGAGTTCCAGTCCTGGCATAGCCATTTACGAGCTGGGTGTTCTGGGCCAACCCATTCTACTTCTTGGGCTTCAATTTTTTCATACACAAAATTGCACATATTAATAATGTACATTGCCTACTTCATAGGATTATTACAGGGATTAAAAGAGAAGTGAATAATGAAGTGTGTGGGGAAAAGGATGCAGCTAAAGTGCATTCAAATCATAGAATTTCAAACCAGAAGGAATCATGTCCATCAAGTCCATCAGCTTTGGTTAGGTGAATACTGGATAAATAGATCTAGGAATCATCTGCCTAAAGATGGTCACTGGATCCATGAGATTCTGCTGACAACATCAACACTTGAGATAGTATAGAGGGAGAAGAGAAGGGGCTACAGAAAGACCCTTAGGAGACATCTATTTTTATTATGTATGACTAGGACAAAGATCTGTCAAAGGATACTGAAAAGGGGCAGTCATTTGGGCAAGAGAAGAAACAGAAGAGAGCAGTCTTACAAAAATCTAGAGAGGACAGATAGATCCAGGAGAAAAGGGTAATTGATAATATGTCAAAAGCTTCAGACTTTGAGCTACATTTGGTAACTGATTTTGAAGGTCTCAACAACTCTATGAGGCAAATAATAATGTGAAAATACTCCATAACCTGCAATGTGCCATGTTAATAAATGTTACCAAATTACAATTGTGGAAACTGAATCTTAAAGAGGTAAGGTGACCTGGCCAAGTCTATAGACTGGTTAATGGTAGAATGAAGACCAGAAAGCCAAGTTTCCCATTCCAAATCTAGGACTGCCTTCTGAATAATTAGTCTCAGATCTCCTATTATCTAGTTGATGGGACCTTGGACAAAATTTCTTTCTTTCTCTGTGCCTCCATTTCTTTCTCTGTAAAGTAAGGAGATAAGACTAGACAATCTCTAAGTTCCCTTAATAGGGACCAGACCAGAATCAGTTACAGAACCAGTCACAAATTGTCTATGCACAACGAGTCTCTCCAAGGCAATCCTATTATGTCATCACCACTTTTCCAGACTGCACTTCCCTAGCCCCTTCCAGTTGGAAAATTCTATCAGTTACACACACTTATGTCTGTTTATAAAGCCTGTGCTCATTGGCCAATCCCCTACACTAACAATAAGACATAAATAAAAAAGAAATTCAAAAGGGGTCACAAACATAGGTATTTTATCTATCTTGTTAAATTTATTATGGACCTTTTAAAACAAATTACATGTAACAAAAGCTCATAGTTTTATATGAAATCATTGGGGTATATAGTAATGTTTTTATTTTTGGCAAAATTTAAAAGGAAATTTTAAAAGATCAGTTAACATAAAGTTTAAAATTACAGGAAAGCTCCTGAATGTTGGTCTTTTTTTAATTAATCAGTAAATATTTATGGAGTATCTATCATGTGTCAGACACTGTGCTAGATATGTTGTTGTATATGTTTAGATGTGTATGTGATGTTCTCTACCCTCTCTCCCCCCAAATGATAATGTAAGTTCATGGCAAGTAGTAGGTATTTTCATTCTTCATATTTTATACAATAAACAAACAAATGATAAAAATATGAAGAATGAAAATAACTACTACTTGCCATGAACTTATATCATCATTTCGGGGAACAGAGGGTAGAGAACATCACACACATCTAAACATACAGCATAAATATAACATTAATGAAAACAAAATATACAGAAAGTAGTTAAATAGAAGGCGCTTTGGAAAGGAGGGCACTAGCAATTTGGGGGGAGGGGTGATTAGGAAAGGCTTTATGCAAAATACAGTGCTTGAACTTTATCTTGAAGGGAAGGGGAATTCTTAAGATGAAGGTAAAGAAAGAATCAGGCAGTTAGGTGGTGTAGTGGAGAGAGTGCCAAGCTTGGAATCAGGAAGACCTCTGTTCAAATCCAGCTTCAGATACTCACCATGTGTGACGCTGAGCAAGTCACTTAACCCTGTTTGCCTCAGTTTCCTCATCTATAAAATGAGTTGGAGAAGGAAATGGCAAACCACTCCAGTATCGTTGCCAAGAAAACCCCAAATGAGGTCACAAAGAGCCAGAACGACAAAAGAAGGTGTGCATTCCAGGAGTGGGGGTGGGTGGAAGGGGAAGACATCAGGAGGAATTCAGTAAAAAGTGTGGATATAGGACATGAAGTGTCCTCTCAGATGTAAGTCCAGTTCAGTCAGATCAGAGTATAGGCCAGGGAGCAATGGTCAATAAGGCTAGAAAGATATGTTGGTGTCAGAATGTGTACTCATTTAAAAGTTACACAGAGGAGTTTATATTTTATCCTAGAAGCAAAAAGAAGTCACTGGAATTGGTTTAATAGGGGAATCATATTGTTCGATCTGTGGTTAAGGACAATTACTTGGGCAGTATTAGATAGGATAGACCAGAATGATGTGAGATTTGAATCAGGGAAACCAGTTAGGAGATTGTTGCAATTATTATTGTGAACTAATGAGGAAGCTGTGAAAGTAAAGGCAGAATATTTGGAAATGAGATATGTGAAGGGAGAAATAGCAAAACATGGCACCTGACTGGATTGGAGTGGGGTTGGGGGTGGGGATGAGGTAAGATAGAATGAAGAGTCTAGGTTGATCCCTAAATGACAAATCATGGAGCTTGGAATGATGGTGGAGTTTGGAATGATGGTGGCACTTTGAGTAGAAAAAAGGAGAATTTAGAAGAGGGGAAGGTTTAGGGGAAAAGATAATAAGTTCAGTTTTAAACATATTGAGTTTAAGATTTATACAGGGCATCCAGTTTTGTTCAAGACTAAAGTTTAGGGGACAAATTGGAGTTGGATAGATAGGTCTAGCATTCATCTCCATAAAGTTTTTTTTTAATAAATTTATTTATTAAACTTTTTACATTCATTTTCACAAAATTTGGGGTTCCAGGTTTTCTCCCCATTTATCCCCTCCCCCCACCCTAATACACCGAGCATTCTAATTTTCCCTATCACCAATCTGCCCTCTCTTCTATCATCCTTCCCTTCCCTTGACCCCATCTTCTCTTTTGTCCTGTAGGGCCAGATAACTTTCTATTCCACCATTACCTGTATTTCTTATTTCCTAGTAGCAAGAACAATACTTAACAGTTGTTTCTAAAACTTTGAGTTCCAACTACTCCCCATCCCTCCCTCCCCACCCATTCCCTTTGGGAAGGCAGGCAATTCAATATAGGCCATACCTGTGTAGTTTGACAAATGACTTCCATAATAGTAGTGTTGTGTAAGACTGACTATATTTCCCTCCATCCTATCCTGCCCCACATTGTTTCTATTCTCTCTTTTGATCCTGTCCCTCCCCAAGTGTTGACTTCAAATTGCTCCCTCCTCCCATTGCCCTCCTTTCCATCATCCCCCGCCACTTGCTTATCTCCTTCTCCCCCACTTTCCTGTATTGTAAGATAGGTTTTCATACCAAAATGAGTGTGCATTTTATTCCTTCCTTTAGTCTAATGTGATGAGAGTAAACTTCATGTTTTTTTCTCATCTCTCCTCTTTTTCCCTCCACTATAAAGTCTCCTGCTTGCCTCTTCTATGAGAGCTAATTTGCCCCATTCCATTTCACCCTCTCTCCTCCCAACATATTTCTCTCTCACCATTTACCTTAATTTTTTTTAAGATATGATCCCATCCTATTCAATTCACTCTGTGCTCTCTGTCTCTATGTGTGTGTGCATGTGTGTATGTGTGTGTGTGTGCATGCATGTAAGTGTGTGTGTGTGTATATGTGTGTGTAATCCCACCAACTACCCAGATACTGAAAAGTTTCAAGAGTTACAAATATTGTCTTTCCATGTAGGAATGTAAACAGTTCAACTTTGATAAGTCCCTTATGACTTCTCTTTGCTGTTTACTTTTTCATGCTTCTTCTCATTCTTGTGTTTGAAAGTCAAATTTTCTTTTCAGCTCTGGTCTTTTCATCAAGAATGCTTGAAAGTCCTCTAGTTCATTGAAACACCATTTTCCCCCCCCTGAAGCATTATACTCAGTTTTGCTGGGTAGGTGATTCTTGGTTTTAGTACTAGTTCCTTTGACTTCTGGAATATCCTATTCCATGCCCTTCAATCCCTTAATGTAGAAGCTGCTAGATCTTGTGTTATCCTGATTGTATTTCCACAATATTGGAATTGTTTCTTTCTACCTGCTTGCAAGATTTTCTCCTTGACCTGGGAATTCTGGAATTTGGCCACAATGTTCCTAGGAGTTTCTCTTTTTGGATCTCTTTCTGGTGGTGATCTGTGGATTCCTTCAATACTTATTTTGCCCTCTGGTTGTAGAATCTCAGGGCAGTTTTCCTTGATCATTTCATGGAAGATGATGTCTAGGCTCTTTTTTTGATCATGGCTTTCAGGTAGTCCCATAATTTTTAAATTGTCTCTCCTGGATCTATTTTCCAGGCCAGTTGTTTTTCCCATGAGATATTTCACATTCTCTTCCATTTTTTCATTCTTTTGGTTTTGTTTTGTGATTTCTTGGTTTCTCAGAAAGTCATTAGCCTCCATCTGTTCCATTCTAATTTTGAGAGAACTATTTTCTTCAGTGAGCTTTTGAACCCCTTTTTCCATTTGGCTAATTCTTCTTTTGAAAGTATTCTTCTCCTCATTGGCTTTTTGAACCTCTTTTTCCAATTGAGTTAGCCTATTTTTCAAGGTGTTATTTTCTTCAGCATTTTTTTGGGTCTCCTTTAGCAAGGTATTGACCTATTTTTCATGCTTTTCTTGCATCTCTCTCATTTCTCTTCCCAGTTTTTCCTCCACCTGTCTAACTTGATTTTCAAAATCCTTTTTGAGCTCTTCCATGGCCTGAGCCCACCAGACATCCACCTCAGATGTCTGGGATAGAGAGGCCCTGACCTCCACATCTTTCCCTGATGCAAGCATTGTACTTCCTCATCAGAAATGAAAGGAGGAAGGAACATCTCTTCCCCAAGAAAGTAGCTCTCTATGGTCTGATTTTGCTTCTTTTTTCTGGGCATTTTCCCTGCCAGTTACTTGACTTGTCAGATTCCTCTCCACCCCCACCTCACTAGTGCTTGGGGTCTGAGATTCAAATGCTGCTTCCCAGTCTCAGAGCTTTCAGCAGGGGGCGGGGCTGCTATTCAGTGGGATTAAGTTCAGGTTCTCAGGTGGGGGCAGGGCCACCATCCAGGCTCAGTTCCCTCTGGGGGTTTATGTGGAGACCCTCAGTAATGGATCTGAGGTCCTGTTTGCTATGGGAACCCCTGTCTGCAGCCTCCCCTGCCACTTCCTCCCAAGGGGGCCTGAGTTATGAAGACACCTTGCTCCCCTCTCGGTCAGCCAGATAGGGTCTCTCACTGACCTGTAGAGCCTGTGGGTTGAGGGACCTTCGCGGCTGCCAGAGATTCCATCCCTGAATCCTGCTCGGATCTGCTCCTTTCGGGGCCGTGTGGCCAAGGCAGGGCTGGGCTCCACTCCGGGTCCAGTGTGCAATGGATATTTGGTGCCCGTTTTTCAAGGTTCTCTGGAACAGAAATCTCCTTCACTCCATTGCTGTGCAGCTTCCCCTGCTCCAGAATTTGTTGGGAGTTCTTTTTACAGGTAATTTATGGGCTGTGGGTTTGGAGCTAGCGTATGTGAATCTTTCTATTCTGCCATCTTCTCCATAAAGATTTATAACCTATATCTTATTACTTACCATCTCAGGGAGGGTGAGAGGGTTAGGAGGGATAGAATTTGGAACTCAAATTTTTTTCAAAAATGTTTAAAATTGTTTTAATACATAATTGGGGGAAAATTATATATATATATGTATATATATATTAATTTTTAAAGATAATATGATTAAACCCATGGTATATAATAAAGTCACCAAGACAGAATGTACAGAGAGAAAATAAAATAGAGTTAAGGACAGAACCTTAGAGAACACTCACAGTTACAGGACATTATATAGATGATAAACCAGCAAAGGAGACTGGGAAGAAGAGGTGAACTGGGAGATAATACTGTCATGAAAGCCCAGAGAGGAAAAAGTGTTGAACATAGCAAAAATGTTGAGAAGGATTAGGACAGAGGAAAAGACCATCAGATTTAGCAATTAGATTATTGACAACACTCAGGAGAGTAGTTTCAGTCGAGTGATGGAGATTGTAAACCAGATTGCAAAGGGTTGTGGAGTGAATAGTAGGAAATAGAGGAAATGAGTGTAGACAACTTTTTCAAAGATTGTAACTGAGAAAAGGAGAAAGATATGTGATGACAGCTTGAGGATGATGGTAGTTTCTATTGAGAGAGATTTGGGCATTTTTTAAAGCAGTAGGGAAGTATATGTATGTGTGTGTGTATAAATATGGATGTATGTATACATGTATAAATATATATACATATGTATACATGGGTCTGTGAAGATCCCTCTTCACATTTACATAAGGGGAAGGGGAAATATCTCTAAATCTACCCTCTGCTCCCTGCCTTCTGCTGCCCATCTAAGGAGACAACCAATAGAACTAGATTTCCTCTGACATGCCAGTCTTTCCTCTGACACTACTGCCATGTCTCATCAATATAATCAGAGATGCCTGGGATTTTACTAGGACTCTAGAGGGCATCTAACCCATCTCCTTGTACCTTACAGAGATCAGACCTACACTTCCCCTACTCATGAATTCCCAGTAGCTTCTAGCCCTTAACAAGGAGAATAGCCTGGTCAAGAGTATTGGCTACAAGGGCTATCAACAAGAAAAACAGAGGACTGAGGATGACACTTCCAGTAAGCATGGAGAGCAATGAATACTTGGCAGAGACCGGAATACAATGGGAAATACAAGTAAGTAACTGCTATGTTTACCTAAAAGTGCAGGATAGTGGAAGGTCTGAAGGAACATCTTTCTACCCTGTGGGTTAGTAGGGTTCCTAGTAGTGTTCCTTGAAAAAAAATGAGATCTTCAACCAAAGACTGAAAGAGTATTTATTAGGGATGTGTTTAGAGGATCTTTTAGAGGATCTAGTTATGGACTGGACTAAGTAGCTTGAGTTTTCTTTTTACCAGAATTTCTGTGGCTCAGATATCAGGATATTGACTGGTCATGTGGTAAGAATAGAGGAAAACAGATGAACAACCTAAGTGTCACACTCTTGTCCACAAAATGTTCAGAAAATAATAGGAAAGCTTCTAGCATGCTATACAGTCCCACCTACCACCTACCACCTGCCACCCTAATGGAGAATAATGGAAAAATATGGGGAAGAATTTAATGGTGTAAGAGAGTAATGACTAAATGGATGGATCACAATGTGCACTGGTGGAGGGAACTGCTTATGCAGATGAGATTACAGAATGACTTGAAGCACCATTATTGTTAGGAAAGCATTCTGAGTATATTATAATTCCTTCATAAGCACCAGAACAAAAAAAATGGCAGCTCCCTACTCAACATTCCACTTTCTGTTCATTCTTTGCTCATTCCAATGGACAGGAACCATCTTTCCTGCTGTCACATGGGGATAGCATAGATCTAGAATTGGAACATCCTTAGAAACCATCTGGTCTAAGCCCTACATTCACAGATGAGGAAAGTGAATCCAAGAGAAAGGTTGAACGATTTGTCTAATGTCAGACCTATAGTAGTAAGTGGTAGACCTGGGACTCCAATCCAAGGCTCCACATCCAGGACTCCCTCTGCCACATGAGCAACTAGGAACCAAGCTTCTGGTGAGTGGGGAAGTATCCAGGAGGTTAATCATACACACACACACACACACACACACACACACACACCCATGTCCTTTCCAGCTGCCCTCCCCCATCTTGCACACTAACAATTTGGCAACTACACTGCTGGGACAAGAACAATATGCCAAGCAGCTGGTGGCACAGAACTCTGATTTATTAAAGGGAGTCACTGGGATTGCAGCCAAGCTTTTCCTCCTTCCAGAGGGAGTGTGAGTGCCCAGCTGTCACTGACTAAACCCGTGCTCTCAGCCATGTCCAAGCTTACAGGTAGGTAAAATAGATGGCTACCTGCAGTGTATAATATGAACAATGCTAGAAAATCTGCTGCCCCTCTCTGATCCACCCAAAAGTACCTCCCTTAGCAGCTACCTGCTAGAATTTGATCAGTAGAAACTCCATTCTCTTAGAGTAAAATATTAAATCTGTTCAAATTTAAATACCTCTAGGTGACACATCAAGTCACATGTCAAATGATCAGAATCTTAGGAAGAGAAGGAGTACGACTGCCAATAGTTGGGCAAGAATCGTTCTTTGGAAAGGTTAGTCTTATTGGAAGGAGGCGGATAGCAGAGGGTACTATTTGAGTAGTGAGTTTAATGAAGAAGGGAGACTTAGGTAGATATGGGAAGATACTGTGAATGGAGAAACTGCTATGATGTGGAAGAATCTATTTCAACAAATATTTATTAAATGTCGACTGTGCAAGACACTGGAGGACAAATGGAAAGCATGGGCATGGAGGGTCCCAAATAATAAGGATAACAGTTGACTTTTGTGCAGCACTTCATGCCAAACTGACATTGCTAAAGCAGAGGTCTGGTCTTGTCATTCCTTGCTTAAGTAGTACCAGTAGTTCCCTGTCGGTTCTAAGATAAAATGTAAATAAATGAATAAGCATTTAGTAAGTGCTTTGGTTTTAAGAGCACTGCTAATAATAACTATGGGTATAAACATTAAACAAGGAGGGAAATCCCTGTACTCAATGAGCTTATGATTTAAAAAAGGGAAAAGCACACATAGGGGAGTGCTGGCCAGAGAATGGTGTTTGTCTTCGGAAAGTTGCAGGTGGTGATGGAATTACTAGGGAGTAAATCGATTTGACGGAAGGGGAGGGAGGATATACCTTTGGTGACAAAGCAACCATGAGAAGATTGTTGGAGAGTAAGAGGAAGTGTGACTGGTAGGTAGAGTGGACTCCAGAGGCATTCACCAAGTAGTACAGCAGGGTCCCAGGGCAGAAGTCTCAGAGATGTCATGGTTCCTAGAGATTAAAGTGGAGTGTGGCTGAAAAGAGTCTAAAAAATCTGATTTCAAACAGAAATCTTTCCAGACTATAATCATATGGCTATATTAATATAATATAATATCAATATGGTCATATTAGATGTGGTAATAATAGTAATCACACATTTGCCATCCTTGTCTAGCCAACTTGCTATTTATTCCTTGTGCGCTCACATTGGTCTCCTGCCTCAGTGTCTACTCAGGCTGGCTCGAGTCCCAAGAGAGCTCTCCTTCCCTCCCCTCCATCTCCCTAGTTATCTTCAAAGCACAGGTCAGGTTCCATATTCTATGTGAAACCTTCAAGGGTCTCCTTCCCACCTCCATCAGTGATTTCCACCTGCCTCAAAATCACTTCATATTTATTCTGGATTACACACACACACACACACACACACACACACATGCAGCTCATTTATTTATTTATTTCTGTGTACATGTTGTCCCCCTCACCCAGTAGAATGTAAACTATTTGAGATGAGGGACTTTGTATGCCCAGAGAATTTAACTGAATTGGTTCACAAAGTACTTTATTTATAGCAATAACCTTCTTTCCTCTGTATGCTTGCAGCTAGTAGAACAGCCCAGATGAACAACAGTGTTGTTGCTCTTACTGTATGTCCTTTGTTCTGGAAGAGGACCATGACATCAGGGAGATGATGCCGTAACATTCAAGTGAGTTGGATTTGAGTGAGAGGGGGCTATGTAAAGTAGATGAGCAGTATAGTACTGATTGGGAGATGAGTGGGAAATAACCGAGGGAAGGGAAAAGGATGGCCATAGGAGGAATCTATCTTGATCACGAATCGTGTTTTCTTTAGAGCAAACCAGCTGGTGACACTCATTTGGGTTTTTTTTTATTGTTTTAATTTATTTTGTTAAATATTTCCCAATTCTGTCTAAAAGAATTTTTAACATCTATTTTTAAATTTTGAGTTTCAAATTCTCTCCCTCCCATTCCTCCTCCCTCCTTGAGAAGGCAAGCACTTTGATTTTGATAATACATGTGGGGTCATGCCAAACATATTCCCATATTAGCCATGCTGAAAAAGAAAATGCAAACAAAATAAAATAATAAAAATTATTTTTAAAAAAAAGTACGCTTCATGCTGCATTCAGAATTTATCAGTTTTCTCTCTGGAGGTGGATAGTATTTTTCATCATGGGTCCTTTGGAATTGAGTGACACCCATTTGTAAACTACTTCAATTCAACAAGTCAAGAAGGTACTCTTATTATTCCCTAAGAGGGCGACTTAGAAGATAGCACACTGGACCTGAAGTCAAAAAAACCTGGGATGAGAAAACTGAGTAAGGTTAATGGTCACACATTACCAAGGTCACACATTACCAAGGTCACACAAGTACCAAATGGCAGGGTCAAGCCTGAAACTTGAGTCCCTTGATTCTGAATCTAGGGTTGATCCCACCATACCCAACATCCCACCACACCCACACTATATCCTGAGAGAGAATAGTGAAGAGAGTGAATACACTTTAAACAAGTTAACTGGTCATTGATGAATGACAAGGAATCAGTTTCAGCCAACAGTCAAAAGAGTACTTCACGTTAGAAGAGCAGAGTTTGAGTCCTAGTTCCAAACTTGCTAACCACTTAGCCCTCAGAGAGTCACTTCCCCTCTCTTGAAGTCCATTTTCTCCTCTGTAAAATAAAAGCAATAATGTTCTCGCTACCTTACACAGGCAATGCAAGAAAAGCATTTTGTGAAACTTGAAGTGTTATAGAAACAAGGAATTATTCTAGTTCCTGACCCACAATCATAAGGACATCAATCAGTTAATACACTTCTATTAAGCACTTGCTGTATGCCTACATGTAATGTTCTAGGGCCTGGGGATACAAACACAAAAATAAAATGCCCCTCCCCTCCAGAAGATTACATTCTATCAGAAGCCATGGGTGGTTATGTTTGCTTTTCATAGTGGGAATGGTTGGCATAAGCTCATTCTAACATCCACCCTATCCTTTTCATGACCAAGAGCCATGAGACAGCCAACCAAGGCTAGGGTTGCAGAGGGTGGCCAGAGAAGAAGGTTAATTGTTTTGTTTTGTTTTGAATATTGTGGTAACTCACTTAGGGATCAACGATCATGCTAACATTGGGCTAAAAACCTATTTTAAACTAGTCCATTGCAGTTTGCCAAATAGCTAGATTTGTGTCAATGTCTTTTTCTAGTGGCAACCCAATGAAACAGAATGATGAGAAGGTCAGAGAAACAAGAGACTTGTGGATAAGGAATCCCAAGGACAGTCACAAACCAAGATATTTCTTAGAATACATAAACTAATAGAATGCTGTAGGGTGAGACTTCATACAGCCAGAATACCATGTGGGTATCTGTGGGTAAAACAACATTTAATAGGATTTAGAGCTAGATGGAATCTTTAGTGATCATCTAACCCATTTTACAGATAAAAATACTGAGACCCAGAGAGGTGATATGACTTATCCAAAGGTCACGTAATAGCATTGTCAGCATGTGATCTGGGTCATTTTTTCACTATATTGATGACTCCCAGAACAGAAAGATGGTGGAAGGGTGCTAAAGATGAAACACTTTTCCATTTGGCTCAGGGCTATAGTGAAAAGGATTCAATTCAATAAACATCTATTGGATCCTTGAAAAAAAATACATGAACTGAAACAGATCAACCTTATTCATTGACCAGAATGCAAAGAATTTCTACTACACATAGTCAAGTTAGTCAATAGTGGGTGGGAGAGAAAAAGGAAGAGGGAAGAAAAGAATGTTTCAGTTTTCCTACAGCCTGATTGGCTAACAAACAAAACCTCCTGTTGAATAAAACAACAAAGAACAGACTTACCAATTATTACCTCCTACCCACTCAGTAGCAATATAGGAAAAATTACAACTAATTTCATCAATTAAATCAGTTCTTCCTTCAGCTTCTTTCTGACAGATAGGAACTACCAAAAGACTTCAGCAAAATACCATCATCCTTGTCAGGTTTGAACAAAGCAAATGATCTGTATCATCAAACATGATGCCTGGCACAAAGCAGCAGACACTTAACAAATGCTTTTTCATTTATTCATTAAGCATTTATAGAGATGTAAATTTTCAAAGCACTGTTCCATCAATTATTCCATTTGATGCTAACTACACACCTGGTGAGGTAGGTAGGTATGGCAAATATTAATAAACTCTTTTATAAGAAAGAAAATTATGACCCAGAGGAGCTAAGTTATTTGCCCAAAGTTACACAGAAAATTAATAGCAGAGACAAAACTAAAAAAGACCTATTGAAACACATGGTTGCTCATTCAACAAACGTATTAAGCACCTACCTGCCATGTGCAAGCTACAGTGTTGGGATCTGGGAATATAAAGGTGAAAGCAATAATAAAAATAATAGTTATTATTATATAGCACTTTAAGATTTGCAAAGCACTCAAGATCTCATATCCTCGTTAATAATCCTAGGAAATAGTTGCTATTAGTATCTTTATCTTACATAGAAGGAACTGAGGCAGACAGAGGTTAAGTGATTTACCCAGAGTCTGCCTCAGGTTTTTTTGACTTCAGGTCCAGTGTGCTATCTTCTAAGTCGCCCTCTTACCTAATGATGGCTGCTTTTTGCAGCTAGGTGGCACAGTAGATAAAGCAGGCCTGAGATCAGGAAGACTAAACTTCCTGGGTTCAAATCCAGCCTCAGACACTGACTGCATGACCTTAGACAAGTCACTTAACCCTGTTTACCTCAGTTTCCTCATCTATAAAATGAGCTGGAGAAGAAAATGGAAAACCATTCTAGCGTTTTTGCCAAGAAAACCCCAAATGAGGTCATAAAGAGGCAGATGCAACTGAAATCACTGAACAACAACAAATATAGAAGGATGGCCAAGAAGATTTCATTTCAAATCCTGCATCAGACACTAGTTGGTGACCCTGGGCAAGTCATTTAATCTGTCAGCCTCAGTTTCCTCATCTGTATAACTGGGGAGAATAATAGCCCCTACCTCTCAGAATTATTAATTATTGTGAGAATCAAATGAGATAATAAATGTGAAGTGCTTTTCAAACCTCAGAGTACTATATCAATGTTGGCTATCATTAGGTATCATCTATACCTTAGAAAGGTTACTTTGACATCTATATGGAGGATGGATTAGAAAAGGGGAAGGATCAGGAACTAGGAGATTATTGCAGTTCAGATGAGAGATGAGGCATCGTTGTCACCTAGCTAGACAGATGTATACTGATTAGCAGAAGTGAGAGGAGAGGAAGGCAAGGTGGGCCCCCAGCTACAGTATAACGCAGAGCAAAGGGAAGGAAGGGCACGTTTCAGTGCCACTCTTCATGAATACACAGGTTTGTAATGCCAAAAAGAGGGCTTTTCCTCTCTAATAAGTCAATACATCTTGTTACAAGGAAAGTGCAAAGCCTCTATGAAGAGTAACAGGCACAGGAAATAATTTTCACACTTGGTCTCGAGTCCAGAGATAGCTCTGATGATGTGCATTCAATCCCACGAGTATTTTTTAAATGCCTACCTTTAACTGCTTGCACTCCACTTACCTGAGGCAGGCATCCAGAAACATTCAGGACTTACGTAAAGTCATCTACCTTCTCCTAAATCTAGATTGCTGGCGTTCACTCTCCTAGACCAGTGGCTATTTGCAAGACTAGTCAAGAGAGTCTTTAGTCCTTGGGTTTTAAAATGTGGGTGATTAAATAAGTCATTTTTGTTAAACTCTGGTGCCTTTGGCTAAACGCATTAATATAAATGATTAAAGATAGCTAATCTCCTAATGAGCTGAGAATTTTGCATTGATTCAGTAATTACAAAGCACATTGCAAAATCCATGTCTGATGCTCCTACAATTCCTATTGATTGGCTGACTGATAAAACTACGTTCAACAAGGCAACCTGTTTAAGAGTAAACGTGAGCTCGGTTTAAGGCAGTCCAGGACCGTTCTGGGCCTGAAGTTCAAACGCAAAGCCCACATTTGTGGAGGTACTTGGTCTACGCAGGCCTTGAGTGCTATTTCCAATCCTGGTTCTGCCTTCAGAAGCTATCGTTAATGAAACATTAGATTATTACTCCCTCGTGCATTGAAGTTTTCAGGCCTTTAAACAATAATTAATTAGAATTATGTGACAAGAGGAGAATTTCCACTAGGAACAGAAAACTAATAGTATCTCTTCACAAATGATGCTGAAACTCTTATTGACTCGATTTAATGTGTCCAATCTTTCCAAAGAGACTACCCTGGTGGTAATTATTGGCTTTAAATACTTTTTACTATGGAAATAGTATTGTTTAAGTCTGGAACTTCTCAATTAGAGATTCTATCCACTCCGCCCTTAGTCTAGCTGGCTTTGGACTCAATCCACAGTCAGATCCACCTCCAGACTGTAGCTTCATCCTGGTGACCAGCAGCAGCTGAGAGCCTGAGGCTAACCATACCCAGAAGGCAGGATAGAACAAGGGTCAGAACAGGGTTGCGCTGGAGTCAGCTCAAACAGGCCTATAAGAACCAAATGTTAAATTTTCAGTATGAGCCTTTACACCTTGGAAATCAGCAAATGCTATAAACCAAGGCTTGATTTGTCATTTTGCTGTTTGTCTGGACTTAAGAAAGTGATGGAGTAAATGTTAATTATGCAAATTAAACTTGAAAGCATGTCCTCCACAGATTTTTTTTTTTTTGAGAGAGAACCTGTTATTATCCATAGCCTAGAATTAAAGTGTATCAAGCCTTCTGGTTACCACTTCTCTTAGAAGTATTCGGAACTCTCAGACTCACTGATGCTGGTCAGCTTAGATCTCCCTAGCTTGGCTGACTTATCTAGCTGTGTCTTATTGGCTGGATTCATGGGGCCAGACCTTCAGTTCCCAAGAACACAAGGGGTAGGGCACATCTCCCCTGTGCAAAAATTAAAGTGGATGACCCCAAGTGAGATACATAAAGTTATCCTTGGGCCATTGGAGGAAAGGATAATACTCACTATAGGAGTTGAATGCAGATATCATGTTCCTATAAGAATGTCCATGCTTGAAAATCACACCAGTCTTCTATACCTTCCATCAAGAAGGTGATAAAGGCAGTTGATCAGGTCACCATCATCAAAGAAATCTCTGATGCTGGCCAATTCAGACCCAGGGTCACAGTCTCCTTTTGGGGCAACAGCTGATAAGAACCCAATTCTAGCAACACTGGCTTCATGGCTGCTCTTCCCCAGCAATGCATCTGAGCCGTCATTCTTTCTCAGTCTCTTAATTGTAACAACCAGTTTCACAACTATAATAGCAAGGTGGGTATGCCACTTAGCCAGTTGTGGTTTTCTTTGCCTCCTGCCAGAAGCTTGTATTCTGCAGCCCAGAGTTCAAATCCCTATTGACTACAATGATGAATTCATACCACTGGCACCTAAAAGGGGGGGTGGTTCTTATCCTTGCCATAGTTTCTCTATTGAGATCTGGCATACAGCTGGAGCCCACACTGTGTTATGTATGCCTGCTGCCAAGCACTGTACCCAAGGGACCAAAAATCAGAAATAAGCTCAGCTGGTACAAGTGAGATCGGCAGCTTGAGAATGGATTTGGAACACGGCTTCACCATCACTTACCTCCCCAATTCTGGTGCATGCCGCGTGTGGACTCTGGAGGAGCACAGACAATGAATCTGGCTGACACAGACACTTGTGAACAGCCCAGTTCACCACCACGGCAGCACAGGCGGAGAAAATCCAGGACTAAATACAAGTGCTACAACTGTATCATTTCTTGAAATTAGACTTGACCAGTATGTTACCATTTAAATTCATGATAAACACCTACTATACAATGCGCATGATATTAGGGACACAGACAAAAATACATCAGTGCCAGCCCTCTGGTAGTTCAAATTCCATGCAAGGAATGCAACACACACATAAATCATCTTTTTAAAAAAAAAAGTCACTGGAGGAGGGAGAGAGTATGAAGATCTGGAGAGCATAAGAAAGCTTCACAGAAGAGGTGGCACCAGAGCTGATCCTTGAAAAACAAAAGGTGAGGAGTTTGAATTTTATCCTAGAGGCAATAGGGAGCCAGTGCAGGTTTTTGAGCAGGGGAGCAGGGGAGTGGCATGGCCAGCCTTGTTTAGGAATATTAACTTGGTAGCTGTGTGAAGATTTCCTTGAGGAAACTCCTATATAAAAGTGTTTTTAAATTGCTCTGTCACCTAGAGGTGGAAGGGGCCTCTAAATCATTCAAATCACTCATTTTAAGGGAAATTGAGGCTAAAAAAGATTAAGCAGCTTTACGATTCTCACAAGTGGTAGAGCCAGGATTCAGACATAGATTTTCTGATTTTTTCAATGACATCATGCTCATATTTTGTCTTTAATGTTCAAAGGAAAAAGGGCTTAGCCCCTTTAGGAAAACAAAACAGTGTCAAAAGCAAGAGCAGATTAAAAGACATTAAAGCCTAAGCATATACAGAAAGAGGTCTTTTGACTATCATGAGCAACATAACACCACACATTTAGAACATCTAGAAGGGGATAAAAAGTACTAAGCACTGGGGATAAAAATATAATGCATAAAACAATCCATAGTTACAAAGAGCTAACATTCTCATGGAGGAGACAAGGAAATATGTAAACATGTATATAATAAATGCAAACTAAATACCAGGTAGTTTGAGAGGAAAGGCACTGGAAGCTCTGAGGTAGCTAGTCAGGAAGTCCTGAGTTAAAAACTAGTATCAGACACTTACGAGGTGTGTGACCCTGGGCAAGTCATTTAAACTGTCTGCTCAGTTTCCTCAACAGCAACATGGGGATAATAGGAGCACCTATCTGCCACGGTTGTTGTGACAATCAAATAAGATATTTGTAAAGTGCTTAGCATAGTACCTGGAACTTATTAAATTCTTGTTTCCTTCTTACTTCTTAGCAAGTGAGAGGATCAGGAAAGTATTCATGTAGAAGCTGGTACTCAGGCTGTGTCTTGAAAGAAGAGGAATTCTGCAGGGGAGAGGGGAAAAGGATTTGCATTCCAGACGCACAGGACAGCTGACTGTGGGATATGGGAAATGGAGTGTTACAAATGAGATACCTAGATGAGGCCCCTTTGACTGAGTCATAAGGGACAGGAGGGAGAGTAATGTCCAATAAGGCTGAAAAGATGGGTTGGAGCCAAGCTTTAAAGGGCTTTTAAAGATAGAGGAGTTTATATTTTATTCTAGAGGCAATAGGAAGCCACATGAATTTACTGAGGACAGGAGTGACATGTTCAGATCTTCACTTAAGCAAAATCACTTTGGCAGCAGTGTGTAGAATGAATGGAAGGAAGGAGGCTAATTAGAAGGATGTGGCAAGAATCTAGGTGAAAAGTGACAAGAGATTGAATGAGGTTGGCCACTGTGTGAGTAGAGAGAATGGGCTACATTTGAGAAATGTTGTGAGAAATTTCAAGTTTTGGCAAATGATTCTACATATAAGGTTACGAATTTGGGAGACTAGAAGGATGATTTTTCCTTTGACAAAAATAAGGATATTTGGAAGAAAAGAGGATTTCAGGTGGGTGTGGCAAGGAAGAAAATTGGTTCTGTTTTGGTCATGTTGGGTTTGAGATGTCTGCAGGACATTCAGTTTGATATGTCCAGTAAGCAACTGGTTATGTAAGAGTGGAATTGCTGAGAAATGCAACAGAGAGGCTAAAAAGGATTAGGACAGGGATGGGGAGAAGCCATTAAATTAAGAGATCATCAGTTGCTTTGGAGAAAGGTCAGAAGCTATATTGCAAACAGTTGAGTAAGTGGGAGGAGAGGATGTATAGAGGCAGTTTTTTTCCTTTTTGGCTGAGAAAGAGAAGACAAATACAGGGTGACAGATTGACAGAAAGGAAAGAACTAATGAAATTCTTTTTAAGTTTGGAGAAGACTTGGACATGTTTGAAGGCAATAGGGAAAGATCCATCAGAAATGAAGAGATTTGTGATTTGAGAGACCTACAGAAGGAATATAAGAAGACTTCACAGAGTGAAGCACCAGAGCTAACCTTGAAACAAAGAAAAGTAAAGAGTTTGCATTTTATCCTAAAGGCAATAGGGAACCAGTGGAGGCATGGGAGCAGTGGAGTGATATGACCAGATGAGAGAGAGAGACAGACAGAAAGAGAAAAACAGACAGAGACAGAAAAACAGAGGCACAGAGAGAGATGAGCTGATTGAAGTTGCAGTCTCCTGAAGAGAAAGGGAAAAGCTGGCATCAAGTGCACATGTAGAAGACTTGGCCTTGGAAGGGAGAATGATTCCCTCACTATCAGAGACTGAAAGAAAGGAACAGAGAGTGGAAGGTGCTGGGTTTTGAGATAAAAAGCGGAAGAATACGGTGCCCACATCAAATGTCAGCTTGAGGAGAAAATAACAGGATCAACTTGCTATAATGAAAGCCCAGTTAAATTTGGATAACATGAATTTATAATAATCCAGCCAGCAGGTTATCTGATTTTCTCCAGTCTGATACAACAGTATACCAGTTGTTAAACACCTTAGCTTGAAAAGTTTCCCCACTGCATCCTGGGTCATCCCCAGTTATCCTGATACATATCTGGCCACTGGACCCAGATGACTCCCTAGGAGAAAGTGAGGCTGGTGACTTTGCACAACCTTCCCTCACTTAAATCCAATTCATTTACATATCATGGTATCACCGTCCCCCCACCCCTAGGTATCACCTGATGTCATGGTCCTCTTCAAGAAGGACAAACAGCAAGAAATGGAGAAAGCAGATAGTGGGAGCAATCCAGGATCAAAATCTGGCAAGAGATAAGCAATGAGAAGACAAGGCATTCAAGAGAAGAGAAAAGTGTAGTACTGAACTGGCTAATAACAGGGTCACAATATTTGAGGGGGGTAGTAGTGGAGTTAAAGCAGGGGTGAGGGTCTGTTAAAGTACCAAAAGGTGGAGGTATTAGAGTTCTCATAAAGGCAAAGAATGGGTTTAGGAGGAGTAAAGCATATGGAAAGATAGAAAAATGGGACAAGAGGAAGTAATGGTCAGAAGAATGTCAGAGTTTTTAATTAGGAGAGTGTAGTGTTTATGGGTAATGGAGAAGTCCAGTGTGTTAGCATCCCTATGTGTTACTGAGGTGGAGTAGGGGATAGAATTTAAGAAATTGGGAAGACAAGAATTCTGAGTAAAGATCAACATGGTTCCTGAAGTCCCCGAGTATAAGGGCAAGGACTGGGGAGGAAGGGAAGAGAGTGACTCAGGTGCTGCCCTCCTTGAGAAAGGAGGAGGACCTTCCTTCAGTCACGGAGACTAACCATAAGGTTATTACAATAGTCTGGGTGAGAAGTGATGAAGGGCAGACAGTACAAGCATGATGGCTAGGTGAGTGGAGAGGAGACATATCTGTAAAGGGAGAAATGACAAAATTTGCCAATGAATCAGATGTGAGGAATGTAAGATTGATAAGCTGTCAGCAAGTAATTAGAGACCTTTGACACCCAGTGGCTGGGGGCATTGGGGGGTGGGGAGTGAGGGATCATGTAGGAGTGTTAAATCAAAGAGAAAAGGCACTATCATGAAACCTGAAGGCATTAGCACAATGACATCTCACTTCAACAACAACATAAGGAAGGATCACAGCTCCATGGATCTTCATTGAATATTTTCCTGAGTTGGAGAGCCAGTAAGACAAATCCCCACAGTAGAAAGTAAGATCCTGGAGGGGAGGGACTATTTTATTTCTACATTTGTATTGCTAGAGCCTAGCAAAGTGCTTAGCACATAGCAAGCACTTTCGAAAATGCCATGTTGTCTTGGCAGCCACTTCAGTTTCTGGTGCTAAGACTTCTTCCATTTACCTAGGTCCAGTCTTAGACAACAGTTCGTTGTGAAACCCATATGGAAAGCTTTTCTAGCTTGGCCAGATCTGACAGAATTTGAATTCTGTAGTATCCTCTTCAAAAAAAACAGGGAGGAATCATCACTATGCCACAAGAACATGTCAGAAGAGAACATCATGGGCGTGGTTTTAAAAAGTGACTGAAATAAATCAGTAGGAATTCTACCTAAGACTGAGAAACAAAGTGTTAAATTAAGCAGTGGTTGATAACAGTTGAGGTTTGGGAAGAGAATGTACCAATGGCTGTTTAAGTCTTTGTATTTCTTGCAAAATGACTTTTACTTTAGACCTTAGAAATCTTCTCTGCAACACACTAATTTTACAAATTACAAGACTGTGACCCACAGACTTGTTTGTTAAAAAAAGCAAAAGTTGTCACTCATAAACACCAATAATGTTATTATTTTAATAGACATCTACTAATAGTGTGACCCTGGGCAAGAACTTCACCTCTGTTTGCCTCAGTTTCCTCAGTTGTGGAATGGGAATAATAAAAGCTTCTACTTTACCAGGGTTGTTGTGAGGATAAAATAAGATAAAATAAGGTGCCCGGCACTATATAATAAGTGCTATATAAATGCTTATTCCTTTCCTTTTCCTTCCATTAATAAAGTGCAATATTGTAATAGAAAAAGTATGATTGAATGGGACATGTTTTTATCAAGTTTCAATTAACCATGCCTGAGAAAAATGACTGCTGGGCCAATGTCCCCGTTAATGGGCACCACAGGTCACCTGATTTCAACTACTGGAATTGCAGGCATAGTGCCTAGGAGGAAATAATCAGATTTTACCTAGGGCTGGCCTTGCATTTCCAAATAGATTAAGTGATGGTATCAGCATGCCAAAAACAAACTTCTCCTACTTCACTGATTTTGCTGAGGGCCAGGCCTGCCTGGCATCACATATGGAGAGAGTGTGAACCTGGCAGCCCCAATGACTGGTTGGCACAAAGCTCTAAGCCCTTCCTTTCCCCAAATGCAAGTTCACAGGGCTTTGCCATGCAGCTGTATGCCAGCCTCTCCTAATCTATGTGGCATGGAGCCAGTCACCACTCTGGGAGGTTGCACCCTGTTAGGAAGCACCAGGGGACAAGGTAGTGGGAGGGAGCCTGACTCTTGGCTTTCCCATATTCTCCACAAAAGAATAGAAGGGTAAATGGGCAGAATGAGCAAAGCAACGAATCTTTTTCTTTTAAATAGATCTCTTCTGTAGATACACCTGACAAGAAGGATTAGAAGAAAAATCTTCAAACTAATCATGAGTAGATGTGAAGAGGGGGATGATCATTTGTTTACAAATCACAGGCACTGGAACTTTGGGAGACCCCTTCAAAAGCTTGAGAGAGGTAGGATTCAGCGATCATAGGAATTGGAAGGATTCATAGTAGTCATCAAGTCCAACACACTCATATTACAAATGAGGAAACTGAGTCCCAGAGAAGCTAATTGTTTAAATGATTTGCCCAGGGTCACACAACTAGTGTATAATGCGAGACATGAATCTAAATATTCCTGTCAGATGCTTTGTTTACTCACTGTGGAGGACAAATTCAAAGAGCTCTACTTTATACAGCAAAATTAGTAACCAGAGGGGATTTGTTATGCCCAAGAAGTGTCACTGGCTGAAAATATAAGAAGATTCAAGAAGATTCAAGAAGAATTTATGTAACTTCATGGAGAGATCTCTAGTGAGAAACTAAGGAGGAGCAGCTATATGGCGCAATGGGTAAAGCACCAGATCACACTTGACACACTTACTAGCTGTGTGACCTTGGGCAAATCACTTAACCCCAATCGTCTTGCCTTCCCCTCTCCAAAAAAAGGAAATTAAGGGGAAATTTGTGGTTGTAGTTCAGTGGTTTCAGTCATGTCTGACTCTTCATGATCCCATTTGGGATGTTTTTGGCAAATATACTGGAATTGTTTGTTTGCTCTTTCCTTCTCCAATCCACTTTATAGATGAAAAAACTGAGACAAATAGCGTTAAGTGACTGGCCCAGAATCACACAGCTAGTAAGTGCTGAGTCTGGATTTGAACTCAGGAAGTTGAGTCTTCCGGACACTAGGACCAGCATTCTAGCCCCTGCCCCAAGGGGAAGTCAGAAATGTTTGAATCACTTGTTTAACTTTTTAATGTTGCCGTTCTCTGGGACATGGTCATTCTGATCAATGATTTAGAGCTGAAGGGGGCAGCTAGTCAAAACCTCTTACATTACAGGTAAGGAAACCAAGACCCAGAGAGGTGATGTGATCGTTTCAAACGTCGTAAGATGCCAAGCTGGGTATTCGAACCAACATCTTCTGACTCTAATCCAGATGTTTATGTGTGACCTACGTCCTTGGGTCATGTGGAACATGTGTGCACAGATTGTATCAGAGGCATGCCCTCAAAGGGTCCCATCTCCAAAGGACATAGCTAGATTAACACCATTACCACCCTTACCCCAGGAATGTGAAACAATGGAAAAGCTGATAGATCTGAAGTCAGAAGACCCTCAGGGTTCAAGTTCCAGTTCTGCTGTGTACCATCTGTGACATCTTGAGGTAGGTCATTAAATCTCCCTGACTCCATTTCTTCATCTACAAAATTAGGATGTTGGATCTAAATATTTTAGAGATCCCTTCCAACTCTAAATCTTATCCTATGATGCAATCACCAGCCTGAAGATTATAGTCATCAATGGTCACCTGGCTTTAATCTCTTTCCCAACTTATTTACAACAAGAGACGGAAGAAACTGCCTCACCCTCCAAGGGAGAGGGGATGTGACACATATGTCAGGGGATTCTGCCAAGAGTCACATGTGGTGCCTCCTCAGGCAGGAGAAGGTGTTGTTGCCCTGGCACCTCTCCCCATTGTTCCTTGGCATCAGGTATCAATCAGCTCCATCCCAGGGCCATGAAGGGTGATTCATGGGCTAATGTGAGTTGCCAATTAATATCCTGCTGGGAGACCTACTGGGAGAGAATCCCTTTTGGAAACTCATGATGGTATTTCATCTCCTTCTCCAGCTCACAGAGCTCAGTAAGATCAGTGCCAAATGCAGCTGCTTGTTTCTCTTCTTCCTAGGGTCAGATACTTCTAATACCTATTGCCAAATCAGATTAAGCTACTGAATCTCCTTTCTAGTCTGTCAGTAACCCCTTTACCTACTCTAGCTGGCTTCTTCTCTTTTCACCTCTGTACCTTTGCTCTTCCTGGTCTCTCCTCTCACATGACCACAGCTCTTCTCTCCTCTGTGATACAAATGCAATCCACCAATTGAGGCCCAACCCAAACTGCAAGGCCTCCTTCATGAAGACTTCTCTGACCACCCCAGGCCACAATGCCTTCCTCCTTCTGAGAATTTTTTTCTTTTACGATAAGCCAAAAATTTGCTCTTTCATAATGACAGGCTTAAGTAAGCACCCATGAGTTTTGATGGTACAGAGACTGTTAGCATATTGTATTGCATTATGTCAATGAAATAATTCCTCTTATTCCATTTTACAGATAAGGCAAACTGAGGCAAATAGACATTTAAGTGACTTGCTCAGAGTCACACAGCTAGTGACAAGCCAGATTTGAATTTAGTTCTTCTTCCTGATACCAAGTCTTAAACTTTATCTACGATTCCAAATAGATGCACACCATCACCACTCTGACCTCAGAGCAATGATTGTGTCCTTCCGGATGATGCTATTAGACATGACCTTCAGTTCATACAAAGTCAGCCACCACAGAGGCTACACTGGAGTCAGCAGTTCCTCCGACTAAAGCCATTCTTTTTAGCTGCTGTCCCCATCTTTAGCTATGTTCTTTCTATAACCTCAAATCAATATTATGGTCAATCCAACTGGTGGCAACAACCAAACCTATGTTATTCTATTCATGCAGCCATGACATTTATACCAAGAAACTATAAGAACTATTAATGAATATCACCATCTAATCTTTTTTAACTTATTCATTTTGCAGTTTGTCCCTCTTTGATTTACCAAACTCAGGCAGAGGCCAGCAGTCAATAAGGTTCTCTGTCCTTAAATCTAAGATATTTAAGTAGGTACAGGTCATCAAAAAACAGAACAAACCTGAAGAGAAGTTAAGCAATGAATACTTACTATTTATGCCATATTTTTTATCCTTATCACATGATAGGACCAGGAATTAAGTGACTTGAGTCCATATCTTGACAGCCCTGTCATTAACTCTGTGTGACTGGAGGCAAACTGCTTCAGTCAGTCAACAATAAATTTTTTAAGTGCCTTCTATATGCCAAGTACCAATGCTACAAAAAAAAAGGCAGTTCCTGCCTTCAAGAAGCTTATAATCTAATGGAGGGAAACAACATACACACACAAAAAGATGCTGAAAGGAGGGCAGGGTACCAGAGACTCAAGCCTGATTGGAGCTGGTACCCTGAGTGTTTTATGGGATGACAATTCCTTCATCTAGAGCTAGGTCCAAGCAAAATTGTGAAGTGGTTGGTTTCCCTTCTATACCCCATGCATACAATTTTCCTTCTCTACTTTCCAAAATTCATTTCTCTTCTCTCTTACTCTTCAAAACAGATGTTCAGGGCCCCCATACTATCCTAGGACCATTCTGAGTCAGAGGAAATTCAATTTACATATCTATAGTACTTTAAGATTGATGAAGTGTTTTCCTCTCAACAACCCTGAGAGACAAGTGGTGTGAGAATTATCATTCCTATTTTACAAGTAAGGAAACTGAGGCCCCAGAAAGGTCAAGTGACCTCCTCAGGGTCCTGTTGCTGAGAGTGGGACATTTTCCACTGCACCATTCTCTACCACTTGCCCATGTCCACTGGAATCAGTCAGATTTGAAGACATCTTTAACCTGAATGGTATGTACATATTATACATAATTCTTCTGACTCAAAAATTTAAGAGTTTTCCACAACCACTTCACATGTCCTGTCACTTGGACAACAGATAAACATGTTCACAAAGGCATGTTGAAGACTAAGGAACACTGAACACTATTTTGTACATAGTCATCATCTTGATGTCATGGTTCTCTTCAAGAACGAAGTATAAACTCAACAACAACATGGTAGTCACTTAATAAATGCTTGTTGCATTGAATTTAATTAAGGAAGGCCAAAGGAGTGAATTGCTAATTGTGGATTTTCAACCCAGAGATATTTGGGTATAGTAGAACTCCCCAGGATCTCTCAGGTCACACCGTATAAGGATCCATGTCTGCCTCCTATCTGTAAGTCTGATCCAGTCACCCCTTATTTTGCCACTGGTTCCAACTTTCTCCATTGGCTACAACATCCCTCTATCCTTTCCCTCTCTCCAGTTTTGTTTTTCCCTTAAACCACACATACATACTTTCCCTCCCCACCCCCTCCTCAGCTAGAAGGAAGAGCAGAACGACTAATTTCATTTCTCTTTTTTCCTTCCGTTTGTCGATCTGTGACAACCCTTTTTATGCATTTAATTCATTCTCAATTTCTCATAATCAGGAGGAAGGTATCCCCTAAGGTTAGGCAGAGCTTGTCAAAAAAAAAAAAAAAGGCAGTGCACATTTGCAGAGGTAATCACTAGTCTATCGGCACTTCGCACTGCCCACGGAACTATTAACTAATATCGCTGTCTAATCTTTTTTGTACTTATTTATTTTGTGGCGAGAAACTAGCGTTATAAACACCCCTACTGTCAAAACTTGTCATCCCCATTACCCTCAAGGCGGGCTTCATCTCCGTTATTCTAATTTCAGAGTTTCTCAAATTCACAGCCGCTGGAAATTGAGTACAAAATCCATTATCATTTGTATATTTTAATTATGCAAATGAGGCAGCTCAGCTGCGATGTCCGGGACCTGCAGGGATGCCTGACTTGATTCTGGGTGATTACAATTTATCCAGTCGAGTCACTTTAATTGTAACAAGCTAATTACATTGTTTCATTTGGCTTTAACAAAAGAAAAAGAGACAGGAAGCTCTATGGCACAAGGCCCCCAGATTAGACCAGTGCTTCTCAAAGAAAGGGGGGGCGCTCTTCCAAAGCAGCAATAGGTAACATCTCCCACCTCTGTCCCTAAAGAGCCTGAGGACCTGGGAGAAGGCAGGACACTGGGGAGGCAGGTTCAGTGAAGGGACCCTTCCCAGCTTGCCTTTCCCAGCCATAGACCTTTTCCTTAGCTATCACCCTTTAAGGCAGCTGAGAAAAAACTGGGACCACTCACTCTTTCCTAGAAGCCTAAACAAAGACACATACTCCAGGAAAATCCACCTGATATGCCAAATAACAAGATTTGTACATTCAGAAGCCAATGTGAAAAAAACATCCAAGGAAAATGACTTCTTCTGCTAGTTGCCATAAGACTTCTTAAAACACCAAAGGGCCTTCAGATAGGTTATGAAAATCTACTACCCCTTGGACTAGTTCTACATCACAGGAAGCAGTCCTATCCACATATTTCCAGAACCATGATGGTGCCAAATCTTTGTATCTGAAGTTAAAAGAGCACTGGCTAAGAATTCAGGAGACCCAGGTTCTAGTTCCAATTCTGTCATTAGTATCATATGTGACTTTGGGCAAGTCACTTTATCTCTGTATGCCTTAGTTTGCTCTTTGGAGAACTAGGAGGATGAATTTTCTGAGTTTTCTCCCCATTCTAATATTTCTATAATTGGGTGAAACCAGATCATTTTTATGGGTCAGAGTTTAGATATTTTTGGACATCTTTCTACTTTATGCAATAAAGGTTTTCGTGGAATTTTTATTAATTGAATTCAGTTTTGTCACAGACATTAACATTTGTACAATCTGTTTTCTTCCCATCTGATTCTTTTTTCAATTGGGCAGGGGTTCCTGGGACTTTAAGTTTCTCCATTCAATCCCTCTTTACCCCAAATCTCTAAGGTGAATCTATTTTATGGATGTAATGAGGGAGGAGGGGTCACCCCCTGAGTTAGCTGTTGAATAATTTCTGAGTTCCATAAATGAGGCTTTCTTCAAGTAGGCCACAACTCAATTAAAATCCTCACCTGGCCCACAGATTTATATCTTTTAGGCCAAATCTAATTTTTCTCTGGCCCAGGTTTATAAAGTTATTTATGTAACTGAATCTAGAATTGGAATCTCTCCTTTCCAAGTGTATAGCTTGCAAGGTATGGGCATCAACAGAAAAATTCAGTCAGTGAAATGAGAATATGAACCATATGAGGGGCTTTCTGCATAGGGAAGGGAAGGAAATTGAGGAAAGGATAAGGAAGAAGAGAGAGAGAAGAAAAGAGGAGGTAAGCAAAGGGAGAAAAGGAAGGGGAGGGAAAGAACTTGAGCTGATTCTATAAAACAGAAATAATTATTAGCAAGTTTAATTCCTTAGTCCATGATAGTAGTTTTAATTTGGGGTCCATTTCTGTGATTTCATTGGTTTAGAGAAATCCCAGTGAGAAAATTGTTCTTTAATGCTAAAAGGTTATTCTACATCTTGGAGCAACCAGGTTGTAGAGAGCCCGGGCAATAGGGTCGGGAAGATGCCAGTTCAACTCCAACCTCAGACACTTCCTCGCTGTGTGACCCTGGAAGTCACTTAACTTCTACTTGCCTCAGTTTCTTCATCTGTAAAATAGGGGTAAAAGTAACACTTATCTCCCAGGATTGTTTTGAGGCTCACATGAGATAATAATTATAAAGAACTTAGCACAGTGCCTGGCACACAGTGAGTACTATATACATATTAGCTGCAATTATTATTAATTTAATGTCTTAGAGAATTTGCCTTAGGCACTTAGAGGTCAGGGTAAGACCCAAATCTCCAAGAGTGGAGGCGTCATACTGCCACTTGGCTCATACTTCTACAGTCAGCTACCATAACTTGTTTGCTTGGTGATATCCCCAGTCTAGTCATCAATGCCTGCCAGTGAAGGAAGTGAAGCTTCAGTTTCATAGTTTCAACATTTTCAAAGATTGATAGTTCTCAGAAAAATGCAAGTTTTTCTTAACTGAAGCTATAGTAACTACCCTTCATAAAGGAAATAAACACAGAACCAAAATTAACAACTTTGTTAATATTTATCTACCATTTATGGACATTGACCCTACTTTGGGTCACAACGATGAGACTCTCTTCTCTAGAGACATTTTCTTAACAATGTTATATAAACAAGCTTGTATACTTAGTATCTCTGTCCCACATGGGGTCCATCATTTCCTTATCCCACAGCAACCTGGGACTGACAGAATCTTTGGCCACAGCTTGGAATCATTATTCTCACAGGCGTTAGAGCCAGAAGGTACCTTGAAGTTTATATAGTTTAATTCTTCTTTTCCTAATGAAGAAATTGAGTATTAGAGAGGTAAAGGGTCCCACACATGTTGTAATGTTAATGCAAGTTTAATGGTAGGGGAAAGAGTTAAAGATCTTCCCTGCCATTAATAGACCTCAATGCCTTTTGTTAATTTCTGTTGTGGCACTGTGTCAGAGGGTTGTTTGTGCCCTCCATTTCGGAAGAGGTGAGGTTTTAGTTTGGGGCTTACTCATTGGAAGTATTTGTTTGGCCAGACAGGACTCTGGGTAGCTGCTAAGGAGTCCCCTGGCTTTGAAAACCCAGATGTTGGTGCTTCTCTCTCTGGTAACTATGTGTGTGTGGTCACACAGTTGGATCTGTATATGTATTGCTTATGTGAAGTCCTATCTGTTGGTCTTTCTCTGAAGTTCAGGGTGCTGACTTTTTCCCCCGAACTAAGTGAAGGATATATGTATTTGATCGAAGTCATTGTTGACCCCTCAAAAGTTGCTTTTCTTTTTAGAAAAGCAGATCTAAGAACCTGTGCAGCAGGTCCTCCTGTGTATGCCAGGGTCCTTGCTGTTACACATATCAGGACCTAGAGGAGCCCAGATTGTCCACAGGAACTCCAATAATACCTTAAAAATGCACTAGAAGGAACAATAATAGAGAAAATAGAAGTAAAACAGTTAGAAACTCTTCCACACAGTTCAGGACTGCACCAAAAGACTGTCAGAATCGTTTGGGAGCTCTGAGCAGAAAGAAGCCAAGGGAGGTGGAAGAAAAGCAGCCCAATTCCCCAGAAGGAGAAAGGGCCAGATCAATACCCAGCATAGGTCTCCTACACTAGATGTAGGGCTAGATCAATATGTACACAACCCTGCCCTGCTTACCTTCCAAGAAGTCTATGCCCCATCCAGAAAAGAGGAGTCACAGGTGTTTGAATTGGGGTGGGGTAGGGGGAAACACAAACTGCTTCCATGAAGGAGAAATAGTATGAACAAGTTTGATAGGCAATAAAAGTCTAGAGATTTTCTGTTGGGGAAGAGAACTTGAGAATTATAAAATAAGGTCGGACTGTAAAAGACCCTGAATGTTATACTAAGAGAGAGTTAGGGCTAAACTCCTAGCATATCTCTGTTTTCCAAAGGTTTATAGCATTCTATTAATGGAAGAGATAGAATATGCACACATGAGAAAGATCAAATGACAGTAAAACTATATAAATAGATAAATTAAAACAACTTAAGGAATTTGCTATATAAGTGCTCAAGGAATATTGGAGTGAATTCAGTAACCAACAGGACAGAATTTGTTAAGGATGTCTTCCTGGAAGAAGCAACTTTTGAGCAAGATTTTGAAAATAGGAAGGCTGATGACTTTAACAGAGAAGAAGGGACAGAGTAGTTCAAAGAAGAAATATGGTATGTGCCAAGGCTAAAAGGTAGATAGGAACAAAACAGAAGGTCAATCAATTTTTAAAAGCATTTATCAAGTGCTTACTGTGTGTCAGACACTGCAAAGGCTGGAGGTCATTAGAAAAGCCTACTAGGTAGCATGGAATTACCCCAATGGTGGGGAGGGTTACTATTGGAACTAATATAATTCTGCTCACTCCAGCTACCAGAGGGCTTTTAAATGATATTTGATTATTCAAATTTTGGTTAAAATGAAGAAACAGTGTTGATATATTGTTGTAATATCTAAAACAATCCCTTGCATACAAAAGGCACTCAATTTATACTTAAATGTAGAAATGAATGAATGAATAGCTCTGGCCTGGGAATTAGGGGACAAATTCTAATCTCGGTTCTGTGTGACACTGGAAAGATCATTTAATCTCTCTGAGCCTCAGTTCCCTTATAATTGAAGTGAGAAGGGTGAACTAGATCTCTAAGGCTCCTTTCAGCTCTAACATTCTTGGAATCTAAGATTCTTTGATTAGCTCTCCCTAGTAAGTATATATCTCAACTCAGACATTCAGCTCTACATTAGGGTGAATGGTTAGTATACAAAAAAGGGGAAGGATAGAATAAAAATGCTGCTGCTGCCTAAATTCTGCAGCTCTGAGTAAATTAGAGCCAGATGCCCAGTTTCTCATCGCTCCATCAGATGACTCCATGGAGTAATTATAATACTTTATGGACATTAACTCACTGATTCTCATAACGCCCTGGGAGGGAAGAGCTCAGCATCATTATCCTCCCTTTACAGAGAGTGGGAAAAAATATCTCATTCTCTCCATGTGCACATCCCCATAGCACCTGTCCCCTGAATAATTGGATGGGGAACACCATGAAGATTTCGGCATAGAAAAGATACTGGAATAAGAGTCAGGGTTGAGAGGGAAAAGGATAACAGTGATGAAGAGAATAAAGGACTAACAGTGAAGGGATGAAAGAGATGCAACAAGAGGCAGGCTTTACAGGAACAGATGAAGGGATGGAAATTGAGGGAGTTCAAGTATATGTTGTCTGGAGGGAAATTGAGAACTGATTTTAAAATACCAGAAAACCCTAAGTCTGGGAAAGGGATGTATCATTTAACTTGGTGTTGGAAATATGACAGAAATACTTAGTCAAAATAAGACAAAGAGATGTGAGTTAAATTAAGTATGAGGAACACATGAGAGGGAAGCAGGAAAGAGGGAGAACTCTATACGTTATATAGCAGTGTCTTCAATAAAATGTCCTCCCAGTCACCCATGTACCTCACCCAATCCTTTAGCATCCATCTCAAGTCATTTTCCCTCCTTAGAACTTCTTCTAATTACTTCAGTTTGCCCTGATCTGGTCTCTGAATTCTTAAAGAACTAAAATTTAAACCAAACAACTAAGCTATATACGCAGTTCTTTAGTTACTTTTCTTTATAAATCAGAGTTTTAGCAATGGAAGGGATCTTACTGTTCACTTAGACCCTACTTTTTACAGATGAGGAAACAGGCTCAGAAAACTTCTATGCTTCACGTATACTAACCTTGTCTTCTCCAACTAGAAAAGAAGTTCCCAAGGGCCAGGGACAGAGTATTTCATACAGGACTAGAAATGAAGTTGATGCTCATTAACGCAATGATATGCAATTGACTGGATGCTGGACAGACAGTGCAAATGACTAGTTTCTGGACAAACAGAACTTATCCCTACTTTCTAGGGGCCTACAATCTAAGATAATAAAGAAGTAGGCACAGACAAGCATATAAAGGCAATTGAATCATAAACATTGCTTTATTACATAAAGAGATCATATTAAATCTTTGGACTATACATAAGCTGCAAGTAAGTGTATATGTTGGTCAGTGAGCAGGAGATGGGAGAGAGAGATGCTCCCCTCCCTCACCCCATCATTCTGGGAAGAATTCAGGAAAAAGGCAGGACTTCAAGAAGGAGAGACAAGAGACGTAAGAGAGAGGCAGAGGAATCCAGGAAAAAAGGCAGGAGTTGAAGAAGGAGAGACAGAGACACAGAGAGAGGCAGAGAGACACAGACTAAGACAGATACAGAAATCATACAATGGTTCCTGTATTTACAGAAACTCAGATGAATCTAAACCAGCTGATTCCCCACTCTTCCACCCCTTCCCCCAACCCCAACCCAAGAAATCTCCTCACATCTTCTTCATCTTTTTTTCTTCTTAACATCCAAGTCATTTCCTAGAATTTCCTAGAACTGGGAATGACTTTAACAGCAATTTATATTTATATAGCCCCTTAAGGGTTACAAAGTACTTTCATTGCTACTGACTCACAAGGTAAGTATTGTAATGATCATTATCCTCAGTTTACAGGCAAGGACACTGGGTTTAGAAAGGTTAAATAATTTCTAAGTGCTGGATCCTGGACTTGAGCCCAAATCTCCTGACAATATCTCAAAGGCTCTCTCTGCTGCACCACACTTTGGAGGTGACCTAATCAGGGGTGTGTTGGAACCTGCTCCAATAAGATGGTAGGTATTCTTTCTGTTTCCACTATCATTTACTGAGAGACTTTGGGAAGGAGGGAAAGAAGATGGGAGGGACACAGGTTCCACAGATGAGCCTTCTTCTGCTTTTATTTTGGCAAGAAAAAAGAGAAATACATGGGTCCCTGTGGAAGGCCAGGGACTGGGGAGGGAGAAAAGGTTTGGAGAGCAAAAAGGGAACCCTTTCATAACAGCTCCCTAAGGACTATTTAATAGGCCAAGCCTCATCTTTAAAGAGATTAGATGGCCTATGAACCTTAAATGTGATTTCAGAGAACATACTCCCATTCATACACATCCCAAATACTTTCCCTACCTCTCCATTGATGCCCTTTACAAGGAGATATTACATTCCTTAGTCAGAGGTAAGATTCAAAATGTGTCTCTTAATACTACCCTGGTTCGCTATTCATTAGTGTTCTCTTCGTCCTCATACCATCTTGTATTAACATGTATTGTCTGTGTACATGCCACATACTCCTGCAGGGACGTGCCAGTAAATGTTAAATGACTGGCTCTCTGAAAGGGAAGAAAAATGTATTCACAATATACTTTTAAATTTAATCTCCATTATTAACATTTTATCCGTCACTTTTTTACATCTAGACAATCAACAAAACAATAAATCAAACCCCGATTTATAATACTTGCCCATTTCTAAGCTATGGATGCTCAAGCTGAAAATTTAACAATGAAAGTTTATCTATAGGCTCTAGCACACCTCGGCTAGTAGAATATAAGCATCTCAAGGGCAGGAACCAGTTTATATTTAGTTTTGTATTTTCCTAGGTCCTAATTCAGTACATTCTACTTACACATAGTAGGTTCTTAATAAAAAATTTCAGAATTGGGTTGACATTCCCACTGAAGTATAAATGATAAATCACAGAATCTTTCCTGGTGAACCAGTTTTAATGGGCAAAGCCCTGAAGAATATAGGAGTAGTGCCACCCCCTGCAAGGCTGTTTCTGATTTCCCCAGTTTTTAATACATCACCACCATGAAGCTGTTTTGTATTTACTTTTTTTAAAACTTACCTTTGTTATTCCCCTCTACCCTACCCCCACCTTGAGTAAGCTCCCTAAGGTCAAGGACAGTTTCTATTTTTAATACTGTACTTATTCTTTTTGTTTAACTTAATACATGAATGATCGTTGAATTGATTTGACGTAGAAAAGGGGAAACGGAGGGAGGTGCTAGTAACAATTGCAAAGGGAAGAACAGTGTCCCTCTCCCTCATTGAGTCCCTTCTTGCTCTGGATCCAGGCATGAGGGTGGACTAGGGGAATCTGACCTCAGGGAAGTGTTAGACCCCTCTCAGCTTTTCTCACATTTTGCTGCTCCTCTCACTTCTTTTTGTGGTGTTTCAAGGACAATTTACTTAAAACTTAGGTTTTAGCTTATGCCTGGGGTCTCCTCCCAAAGGAGAGAGTAGAAAGATATTCAAAATGTCTTCCGGAAATCAGGAAAGGGACATAAGTATTTATTTCCTACAAACAAAACGTTTAGGGAAAAAAACAAGCACAAGCATCAATTTAAAAAGAGACTCAAAACAGGATCCAGTTACTTAATATATAACCATTGCCACACTGTTGAGAGGTTGATATTTAAACATCATCAGAATGTAAAAAATTTTGTGGGACTTCAAAATAATTCTTGTTCCATTTCAGTTTGGCTTTGCATTGGCCCACAGCTAACCCGTGGTTCCTCCTTTGTCATCTTCTCCAATGCAGAAACTTACTTTACTTCCATCAGACCCAACTGATGAACCCAGAATTCTCCTACCTCTTGAATATATATAGTCATCTCCAAACCTGGACATAACCATTTTAAGACTGATATTTAGTCACATACTCAGGAAAGGAGACACACAGCAGAAAAGTCAGCCAGGGACTCGGCCTCAAGCTTGCCTACTTGAGACCCAGTTCTCCATTGCTAGTAGCAGATACCTTTCACAGGAAGCCTAATCAAAAAAGAGTTATTTGCCTCACAGGATTAACAGAGGAAGAAAGCAAACCAAAAGTTGTCTCTCCTTTTCATCTGGTCCATCGCTCCACTTGCCTGCCTGTTTTAGGGGAGCAAGGGGATAGAGAAAATCAAAGAACAACCAGAGAGTTACTTTATCATAGCGAGGTACCAAGGCTGTTCAACATTGAGTGGCCAAATGGCTAAAAGAAAGGGAATTTTTCATCCTCAGAATGCCCAAGTACTGAACTAGCACACAGCAAAAATGAGAAAGGGCAGCTTTGCGTGTGTGTGTGTGTGTGTGTGTGTGTGTGTGTGTGTGCACGTACGCTATTTAATCCCCAATTCTGCTAAACACTGGGAGGAAAGGTACAAAAGAAACACATCCCAGTGACAGTTCTCTTTCATTTTAAAATCTAATTGCCAAGATATGAGAAACAGCATAATATAGTGGAAAGAACATTGCATTTGGAATCAGAGGATCTGGGTTTGAATCTTGACTCAACTATTAACTACCTGTGTGACCTTGGGCAAGTCACATAACCTCTGGGCTTCAGTTTGCATCTCTAAAATGATCATATTAGACTAGAGGATCTTGAAGAGCCCTTGCAGATTTGAATCCTGGAATCCTAAATAACTAAGGAAAAGACAAAAAGAATAAATGCGGTGAAAACATAGATAAGGGCAAAATCTGTATAGCTATAATGGATCTGTAAACTGAGACAATGCTAGGGCATATGATCAGTCAAGTAGGTATTATCTGCAGGGTGCCAGCTTCCTGAGAGAGGTAACAAAGAAATTAGTTCTCCTATATCACCTTCCTATGTTCTAGACTTCCTCTCTTCTCCTCCTGGGACATGATGAACATATGAAGGAAATAGGATAAACCTTGATCCCAAAAGCTTGTGTTCCTGTGACATTTTTCAGGGGCATTTTACTTCCCTCCACCAAGAAGACAACACATTACCTATAGATATGGAGTTATCATTCACTGCTGCATCAGCAAGCTCATGGCAGTCCGAAGAAACCCAGGCACAGCTAGGAATTCTCCCAGCTACCATATTTCCCAAGTAGAGGCATTTCCCCCCTTTTTCTTACTTTTGCTGCTTTTATTTCCACCTCTTCTAGAAATACAAACAAGAACAGGAAACTGATCATGGACATTAATTCAGTGCAATTTAAAAGTTGGCTGAATTAGATTAAAGTTTGTTGAGTTCCTACCTCGAGCTCAGCCCTGGTTAAGTGTCATGGGGCACAAAGTACAAGAGGAAAAGGCAAAATCTCCAACCTAGATCAGCTTAAAATCTAGCTGGTAAGGAAAGGAAAGAATAACATACACGAAGTAATTGAAAAACAAGCAAGTGCTAAATTGTTTGGTTCAGACAGTGTTGGATGTAGTAAAGGATAGAGATCACTGTTGATTGGGGTAGACATTCGCCTGAAACTTGAGCTCAGCCCAGAAGGAAAAGACTTGGATGGAGCAGCAACCAAGAAGGCAGGAGAGGACACTTCACGCAAGGGGGAACATTCTGAATTGGCTCAGGACTGGTAACGGTAAAGCAAATTGCTGGACTTGGAATACATACACAGTAAGTGGAACATACAAAATCTGAACCCAGATCCTCTACATCCAAATCCAGTCTTTCTCCGGGCAGCCAAGCAGATAGTACTTACTCCCCTAAATCTTTCCTGATTCCTCCTTGTCTTTAACTAACTTCCCTCCAGGACCTCACAGGGCATTTTCTTCTGTGCTTTTCATGTGCATTTATGATATAATTTAGTATTTGTGCTTTTATCTCCCTACTAGTCCCTAAGTTGTATAAAGGCAGGAACTGAGTTTTGTCTAAATATTGCACCAGTACCCAGCAAAGGATTCTCTCTTCATATAGTAGGTGCTTAATAAATGTTTGTCGAATGTTGAAAAAACTGGGAGATCTCCAACTGGAAGGGATCTTAAAAGCCATCTGGTCCAATCCCCTCATTTTACAGCTGAAGTGACTCACCCAAGGCCTCACAGCTTATGATGTTGGAAGTAGAATAGAACCGAGGTTTCTCCTGTCCATGTACTCTAGAGAAGGAAATAGCAAACCACTCCAGCATTTTTGTCAAGAAAACTCCAAATGTGGTCAGGACTAGTCAGACATGACTGAAAGGAAGTGACAAAATTCATATCCTCAAAACGCCTCTTCTCCCAAAAAGGACTTGAAACCTGCACTCTCCAATTTAAAAAAAAAAAAAAAAAGACTGATGCTCTACAGACTGAACTAGGCTCTATTGTATTCAGGGAGCCAAAAGTCCTAGGTGGCACCATGGGTGGCTCTCAGCTCTGAACCTAACCTGAGGAAGGACCAAGAACCTATACTGCCCTGAGAGTGCCCAGCCCTCCCCAAGCCTCCCTGGCTCTGCGGGGTGGAGCATCCTCAGGCCCCGGGCCACAGAGGAAGGCAGAAATGCCATCCCGCTGCTCCACGCCAGCAGTACAATGGATGGTGGGATGTAAATAATTAACGAGAATCATTTTGTAATGTGCTGACCCCTGAGCACTGCACATCATTCACTCTGATACTTTCTCCCTTCCTCCCTCCTTCCCGCCCTCCTTTCTGGCTGCCTCATTCCCTTTCTCTCTCCCCCGATGCACAGTCCAAAAGCTCTTCCTCTCCTTCCTTTCCCAAGAGGCTACCAAAACAATGTCTCTCTCCCCTCCAGCCCATCTGCTTTTTCTTTCTTTTTTTTTCTGTTTCACGAGCCTGCACCATCGTGGAGCTATGAGGTTGGCATGGGTTTAGCCCCAAATAACAGTAGCAACTACTGGAGTGACTGAACTGGCTGGTTAGGGAAGGGAGTCTGGAGCAGTGCTCTTCCAGTGAGGTGGGAGAGCAGACCCCAGTGGGCCAGTTGTGGAGACTGGCTTATCCCAGGGGAGCAAGGGAGGAACAGAACTCATATGGTATACAGGAACAAGGAGAATTTATGGAGGGAGTGGCTGGATGTTCACAAGAAAGGAACTTCAGCCACACTACTAGGCAGTGTCTATAAGGCTATTTGAAAGGTATCACCAGATCTTCCAGTCCCAAGTATCTTTCTCATGCACCTGCATGCCTCCCGCTAAATCGAAAAGTAGAAGGGACTTCTGTAAGGTTTGGGTAATCACTAGATGATCGGGATGGCTTGCAACTCTGATTCTGTGGTTCTTTTATTTTCCCAAGGTTTTATTGATGTATTTTCTTTTTATATTACAATTACAGATTATTCTCACTTCTAAGTAAAATCAACAATAAAGTGACCTCATCTCAAAGTGCGTGAGGCATTTTTTATCTGTAGCATCCTCCCATACATCTCTATTTTTTAAGGCAACAGAAATATATTTCCCCCCAACTCCCACCCCATTGAGAAAAAGAAAAGAAAAATACATTTCTTATAACAAATAAACATAGTCAAGCAAAACAAATTCTCTCAAAGGCTATGTTCAAGAAAATATGTCTCATTTTGCACCCTGAATTTACTACCTTTCTGTAATGGATAGAATGATTCTGTAATTCTTTAGAATGAGAGAATTTAAGCTTCTAAATCTATCATCTATTAAACTTACAATGTGAAAGCTACCATGCTAGGCATAGACAAGACGCAAAGAGTCCCTGCTTTCAAGGAGCTACCATTTTATTAAGAAGTTATAACACATAGAGTACACACAGAATATATAAACACAAGTGATTGCACCAGAGGGAAGTCACTGAATATTTTTTAAGCAGGAGACTGATACAGTCAGACCTGTGTCTTGGGAAGATTATTTTGGCCACTTTTGAAGGGTAGATTGTCAGGCATGGGGAAAGCTGAAAGCAAGGAGCTGCATTAGGAGGCTATTACGATAGTTACAATAATCCACACATGAATTTTTGAGGGCCATTAAGTTTGTGTCTGTGTAAGTGGAGAGAAGAGGACAGAAGTAAAAGATAATGGTGTAAAGATAAAATCAACAAAAAAATTTTGGCAAATGATTGGATATGGGGGATGAGGGAGAGGATGACTGTAACGCTGTAAACTTGACTGATTGGAAAAACAATGGGGGGTGTCTTCAAAGAAATAGAGAAGTTTAGAGGAGAGGCAGGTTTAAGGTCTTAATGAGTTCTGTGTTGGACATACACTTGAGAGGCCTACAGGACATCCAACTGAAAATGTCAAACATTGCAGTGAGCAGTGTAAATCTGGAGTATAATAGACATTGGAAGTAGATATATAGATTGTGGGTCACCCACATGAATTTAGGAGAGTTTATGGGGTCACTAAGGTGAACAATGAAGAGTATGAAAACAAAAAGGGCAGGACAGAGTCTTGGGGTTCACGTGAAAGGGTAAAAAATGGATGTTGGTCTCCCACAGACTGAGGAGTCAGCATCATTCAGGTAGTAGGAACATTGAAAGAGAAGTATCTCAGAAGCCAAGGAAAGAAAGAGGATCCAGAAAGAAGATATGGTCAACAATGTCAAAAGCCTCAGAAAGATCCCTATGGTCTAAGAAAAAGGCATTAGGTACAAGGTTTGGGATCATTGGTACCCTTGGTGAGAGCAGTTTCAGTCACAAGTGGAATTGGAATCAGATTATAAGAGACTGAGAAGTGAGAAGTGATAAAGTGGAGACAGGTAGAAACATTTATTTCTAGGAGTTTTACTGTCAAAGACAGAAGAACTGTAAGATGATAGCTTGAGAGGATCACAGAGTCAGGTGAAGTTTTTTTTAAAGATGCAGGAGAGCCTCAATTTGTGATATACACCTATAATCCCTGTTTCTGAGGAGGCTGAGACTGGACAATTCACTTGAACTCAGGAGTTCCGAGTTACAGTAGGGATAAAGATGATAGGGTGTCCACACTAAATCTGGCATCAGTATGGAAAGTCCCTGGGAGCAGGAGGCTACCAGGATGCCTAAGGAGGGATTGATTTGGCCCAGTATGGAAATGGAGCAGGCCAAAGTTTCTATGACAATCAGTAAGGGGATTAGATCTGTGACTAGTTCCTTCACTTCTAGCTTGGTCTGGGTAGAGAAGAGGAAGAAGAATGTGACAGAGGAGGATGAGGAGGAGGAGAAAAAGGAGAAAGAGAAGGTGAAGGAGGAATAGGAGAAGAAGATGAAGAAAAAGGAGAAGAAGAATGATGAAAAGGAGAAGAAGATGAAGGAGAAAGAGAAGGAGGAGAAGAAGAAGAGAGGAGGAGGAAAAGGAGGAGAAGGAGAAGAAAATGAAGGAGAAAGAGAAGAAGAAGGAGAAGGAGGAGGAGGAGGGGGAGGAGGAGGAGGAAAACAAGGAGGAGGCGAGAAATGTAGGGGGGACTTTTGAATCCTTTTAGCCTTTGGGGGAGAAATTAATCGATAAGAGATTGAGGATAAGAATGATGGAAGGGTCAGGCTCCCAGGGGAAATGGAATAGGATAGGGTAGGAACAAAGGCAACAGTAAAGGAGTTTGACTTAACAAGGAGACAAGTCTCATCTTTGCCAGAGGTTGACAAAGCCACAGAGCAGAGAATGGAGATGATATAACATGGCTTTGAGGTCTGAGGAAGAGGAAATAAACTAGTCCAGATACATGAAGTAACTTGCCTAATGTCATTCATGCAACACATAGTCTTGTTGTTCTAGTTGTTTCCAACTCTTCATGCCCCCCATTTGGGGTTTTCTTGGCAAAGATCCTGGAGGGGTTTGTCATTTCCTTCGCCTGCTCATTTTACAGATGAGGAAACTGAGGCAAACAGAGTTAAGTGACTTGCCCAGGGTTACACAGCTAGTAAGTGTCTGATGTCAAATTTGAACTCAGCTCCTCCTAACTCCAGGCCCAGTGTTCTCTATCCACTGCGCCACTTATCAGCCTTCTTAATAGTATACTTATATATATATATATAATACATATGTATGTATGTATATATGTACACGCACACACACACACACATACACACACACATACTCCCTATGGTATCCTGCCTTCAATCCTTTGCTTATGAAGTTCTCTGTGCCTATAATCCTCCCACACACACTTACTAATTCTCATCTTTCCTTTAAGGGTCAAATCACTTTCTCCATGAAACTTTTCTGATCCCCTGAAGAGTAATGACCAGACCTCAAAGAGCATTTTGCTTCCATTTCTTGTCTCAATTTGAAGTCAGAAGATCTGGGTTAGTTTACTAGCTATAAGAGCTTGGACAGGTCACTTAACCTTCCTTACATATATATATATATATATATATATATATATATATATATATATATATATATATATATATATATATATATATATATATATATATATAATAGTGACTAGCATTTCTATAGCACTTGGAGGTCAGTGAAGCACCTCACAAGTATCATCTCATTTTGTCCTCCCAACAATCCTGGGAAGTGAATGTTACTATAATACTTGTCCTAAATATCTCAGACAGTCAGGGGGTGGAGCCAAGATGGCAGAGTAGAAAGACTCATGTATGCTAGCTCCGAACCCACAGCCCATATATTTCCTGCAAGAAGAACTCCCCACAAATTCTGGATCAATGCAAGGCGCGCAGAAACACAGTGGAAAAGATTTCCATTCCAGAGAGCCCTGGAGAGCCATTCCCAGGGTCCATCGTGCCCTGGAAAGCGGAGCCCACCCCTGCCCTACCCTGGAAGGGCAGGCCAAGAGGAGCAGATCCGAGCAGGCTTCAGGGATGGAATCTCCGGTGGCCACGAAAGTCCCTCCGCCCACAGGCGCTACAGGTCATTGAGAGAGACGTCTGGGCTGGCCGAGAGGGGAGCGGGGTGTCTCTGTGGCTCGGGCCCACTTGGGAGGCAGCAGCAGAGGGAGCAGCAGAGGCAGCAGCAGAGGCAGGGGCGGCAGCCCCCGGGATTCCCCGAGCAGGCAGGCAGAAGTTCACGGCCATTACCAAAGGTCTCTGCATAAACCCCCTGAGGGAACTGAGCCTGGGAGGTGGCCCTGTCCCCACCTGAGCACCAGAACTTAAGCTCACATTGAATAGCAGCCATGCCTGCCCAGGAAAGCCCATTTGAATCTCAGACCCCAAGCACTAGCAGGGTGGATCTAGGTGGGGGTGGACAGGAATCTCAGAAGTCAAGTAACTGGGAAAATGCCCAGAAAAAGGAAGCAAAATAAGACCATAGGGAGCTACTTCGATGGGATACGGATGTTCCCACCTTTCAATTCTGATGACGAGGAAATATTCTTACCATCAGGGAAAGGTGTGGAGGTCAGGGCCTCTGTATCCCAGAGTGGGTGTCCGGTGGGCTCAGGCCATGGAAGAGCTCAAAAAGGATTTTGAAAATCAAGTTAGACAGGTGGAGGAAAAACTGGGAAGAGAAATGAGAGAGATGCAAGAAAAGCATGAAAAACAGGTCAATACCTTGCTAAAGGAGACCCAAAAAAATGCTGAAGAAAATAACACCTTGAAAAATAGGCTCACTCAATTGGAAAAAGATGTTCAGAAAGCCAATGAGGAGAAGAATGCTTTCAAAAGCAGAATTAGCCAAATGGAAAGAGAGGTTCAAAAGCTCACTGAAGAAAATAGTTCTCCCAAAATTAGAATGGAACAGATGGAGGTTAATGACTTTCTGAGAAACCAAGAAATCACAAAACAAAACCAAAAGAATGAAAAAATGGAAGAGAATGTGAAATATCTCATGGAAAAAACAAGTGACCTGGAAAATAGATCCAGGAGAGACAATTTAAAAATTATGGGACTACCTGAAAGTCATGATCAAAAAAAGAGCCTAGACATCATCTTCCATGAAATTATCAAGGAAAACTGCCCTGATATTCTACAACTAGAGGGCAAAATAAGTATTGAAAGAATCCACAGATCACCACCAGAAAGAGATCCAAAAAGAGAAACTCCTAGGAACATTGTGGCCAAATTCCAGAATTCCCAGGACAAGGAGAAAATATTGCAAGCAGCTAGAAAGAAACAATTCCAGTATTGTGGAAATACAATCAGGATAACACAAGATCTAGCAGCTTCTACATTAAGGGATCGAAGGGCATGGAATAGGATATTCCAGAAGTCAAAGGAACTAGGACTCAAACCAAGAATCACCTACCCAGCAAAACTGAGTATAATACTCCAGGGGAAAATATGGTCTTTCAATGAAACAGAGGACTTTCAAGCATTCTTGATGAAAAGACCAGAGCTGAAAAGAAAATCTGACTTTCAAACACAAGAATGAGAAGAAGCATGAAAAAGTAAACAGCAAAGAGAAGTCATAAGGGACTTACTAAAAGTGAACTGTTTACATTCCTACATGGAAAGACAATATTTGTAACTCTTAAAACGTTTCAGTATCTGGGTAGTTGGTGGGACCACACAGAGATGTACATGCACACACACATGCATGCACACACACATACACATATGCACGCACACACAGAGACAGAGAGCACAGAGTGAATTGAATAGGATGGGACCATATCTTAAAAGAAATTAAGGTAAATGGTGAGAGAGAAATGTAGTGGGAGGAGAGAGGGTGAAATGGAATGGGGTTAATTATATCTCATTCAAGAGGCAAGCAAGAGACTTTTTAGTGGAGGGAAAAAGAGGAGAGATGAGAAAAAAACAAGAAGTTTACCCTCATCACATTCAACTAAAGGAAGGAATAAAATGCACACTCAATTTGGTATGAAAACCTATCTTACAATACAGGAAAGTGGGGAAGAAGGAGATAAGCAAGTGGGGGGGGATGATGGAAAGGAGGGCAATGGGAGGAGGGAGCAATTTGAAGTCAACACTCCTGGGGAGGGACAGGATCAAAAGACAGAAGAGCAACAATGGGGGGCAGGATAGGATGGAGGGAAATACAGTTAGTCTTACACAACACGACTATTATTGAAGTCGTTTGCAAAACTACACAGATAGGGCCTATGTTGAATTGCCTGCCTTCCCAAAGGGAATGGGTGGGGAGGGAGGGATGGGGAGAATTTGGAACTCAAAGTTTTAGGAACAACTGTTTAGTATTGTTCTTGTTACTAGGAAATAAGAAATACAGTCAATGGGGAATAGAAAGTCATCTGGCCCTACAGGACAAAAGAGAAGATGGAGACAAGAGAAGGGAGGGATGATAGAAGAGAGGGCAGATTGGTGATAGGGAAAATTAGATTGCTCGGTGTATTGGGGTGGGTGGAAGGGATAAAAGGGGAGAAAATTTGGAACCCAAAATTTTGTAAAAATGAATGTAAAAAGTTAAATAAATAAATTTTTATTAAGACAGCTAAAAAAAAATTACTATCTGGCCATCTTGCCCCCCCCCCCAAAAAAAAAACTCAGACAGTCATTGTGAAGGATGAATTTTGTAAACCATGAAACAGCCGCACAAATATAAGTTAGTATTCTTCTATACTTTGTATTATTTTATGTTCCTTCTATTTGCATGCTTAGCATATTCTCCCTACCAAACTGTATGATCATCCTATGAGGGCAGTGCCCAAACCTCATCTAAACTTGGCCTCTTCCAGGAGTGTCTAGCATGAGTCCACAAACGTAGGAAGTTCTATATGTATTTGTTAAATTTATTTGAAATGATCCCTGAGAAAAACCCCTGGGTGGACCAATGTATAGAGATGCAGGAAGGAGCAAGACAGAGATTGAATTTTCCTTGGCTGGAGCCCAAAACTAAGTCCTTTCAGAAGGTATGAGCCAAAGAGGCAGCAACACTTCAACTCTGAAGTAATCCATCCATTCTTAATTCTATATACACTGCTTTAGATAGCCTCCACTGGAGTCTCACTACAATCTTTCATCAAGGCACGATTCTTAAACTGTAGGTCAGCAAAGCGTAACGTCCTACCAAATTGGAAAGGTCTGCCTCAGAACAACCTCTGTTTGCTTTCTTTATTATTGTTGTCCTGTCATTTCAGTCACATCTGACTCATTCTGATTTGGGGTTTTCTTGGCAAAGATACTTGAGCGGTTTGTCATTTCCTTCTCCAGCGTTACAAGAACCAATTTAGCAAATTGAAGAAATATGTCACCATAAGGTTGGTGACTAAGTAATGAAATTTTTTGGCCATAGCAACTTATGAAGACTATCTACTAAGGGATGGAGGGGATACTTAAATTGATCACATCATCAGCGGAAGGATTATATGTACCTGATCACCTTATATGTACCATTCTCCATTTGTAATGCATTTGTACCTTGTCTACCTAAATAGATTGTAAAGTATTCAAATCAGAGACCAAGCACATCTTATTATTTATCCTTTAAAGTACCCAATGCCAAGTTCAGGCCAGTAGGTCAATGAAGGAGATAGTGATTCTAGAGCAAGATTTCAGAAGTAAAAGGTAATGTTCTCAGCCTCCTGAAAGACTTCCCTCACCTGCTGGTTGCCACCTGAACTCCCTTTAGCAAAAAACAAAATCTCATTCAACCATTGGAGGTAAAGCTTCAATTATAAGTTGCCCTGATAGGAAGGGCACATTTGAGTCACTTGGTAATTATTTCTTTTAAAGAAGTCGTAAAATATCATGGAAAGAGTGCTGGACTAGGAGTCAGGAAAGACCTAGTTTCAAAGTTTCCCCAAGCCTTTCACTTTCTAGCTGTGTGACCATGGGCAAGTCACTTAATTTTGGAGGGGCCTCAAGGTTTCCTACCTATAAAGCAAAGGGAATAATACCTTTTTAGTACTTCACGTGGTTATTTTGAGAAGCAAATGAAATCATTTATTTAAAGTGCTGCATTTGTGTTAGTTATCACAATTTCCTGAGTGCTAGATTTTAATAGGGGGAAAAGAGAGATGGTGTGAGGGAAAAGATACCACAGAATGGAAGTAGGGGAGGTAATATTAGAGGTACTGAAAAACATTTCCAAAGGCCTCACAATTTTGCCAGGACCAGTTCTACTCAGTGTCATTGATAATACATAGGAAGTCCTTGATAAATGTCCGTTTATTGGTCAATAGATCCATTAGCAAGGATCCTTAACTTAGGGTATGTGAGCTTGTATATGTATATACATTATACATCCATACACACACACACAAAATTGCAAGTCAGTATAATTGGTTTTATTTGTAATCGTATGCATCTTCTTTTATACATTGAAACACATTCTGAAAAGGGCTCCATAGGTTTCACTAGGAATAGTGAATTTCACTGGACATAGAAAAATGTTAAGAACCCCAACAGTACAGGAAGGTAGAGAGGCATGGTTAGAGAATGCAATCTCTCAGAAGACAAGGGTTGTGTCTTCTATCTTTTTGTGTCTTTATAGTGCTTAGCCTAGGGTTGAGCCCAGAGGAAGTGGTCAATCACCAGATTTAGAGCTTTGGAGTACCTTGGGCATCATCTAGTTTAACTCTTCTCCTCCTCCCCAAATGATGTGGCTGTTAAATTCATTTCTGTTTCAGTGACTGGTGAGAACCTAGGGAAGTTCTTCCTCTCCCAACCCCCTTCATCTCTCCCTTCTTCTTTTCCCAGAAAATACTGTGGTAATAGGGTCTATAAAGCTTCCAGGATGCCTTAAGGAAAAGCTCAAGTGTGATAATGAAGCCTACTCACTTATTTCTGAGTTCTACAAACAGGAAAAACAAATTACATTTTTCCCAATTTGAGTCCAAATCATTCCAATGGGGAACTCCATAACTCCAGCCCTAGTGAGCAGCTAGACTATTGCATGGGATAATTTTGCTGATGAGTTTCCAAAAAATTGCAAAGAAATAATAAAGCTGTAAGCAAGATCTCCATTACCCTTCTCTCTCGGGTCCCAAAGATTGCAGTGAATGATCAGGCTGGCTCTGACAAAGTTAGACCTCAGTATCCTGCCACTTAGGCTCTTTCCAATTTCAGGATGCCTTCTTCTCAGGTATTACCCCTGCTTACAGGGAATAAGTTCATTCCTACTACATTATTAGGGACTTGATGTATTGTCCCTTGGAGATGGACAGGAAGGCATTGTGTTTCAAAAGAGGATATCATAGAGAGAGAAATTTTAATCCAAAACAATGATTTTCTAATTGTGGGATTTCAGTGGAAGTGATATTGGTGGGGCAGAGGCACCTCTGGTCACATCATATGGATTACTACCTGCTCCACGACTGTATAAGGCAAGGCCTATATTGTGTCCTTCCTCCTACCACTACAATAAAGTTACAAAATGTTCTCCTAATGAGAGAATCCAAAACACACTATGCAGGCACAGAGCTCCAGCCTCTATGGTACAGTAATTGTTGCCTATAACAAGCTCTCAGTGGGGAATACTGATGTGGTAGAAAAAAACACTAAACTAGGACTCAGAAGATCTGGATTCTAGTCCAGGTCTACCACTAAATATCTATGTACCCTTGAGCAAGTCACTTCACCTCTCTGTGCCTCAGTTTCCTCATTTGTAAAATGAGATGTTTGAATGACATGTTCTTTAAATTCCCTCCAGTTCTAATGTTCTAGGATCCTTTGTTTTCATATTCAGAGAAGACAGAAATAAAATACAAAGATCCATGCTAATGCCACACTTAAGACAGCAAATTTAAAACAAGCCATCAGACACAAAAGTTAAGGTTCATAACAGCGGTAATTCCCTTCACATTCGCCCGTGCCACATGCAATATTGCTAGGTAGATGGATATAAATATAGACTTTATTATACCACATTGCAATGTGGGGAAGTTAATGTTGCTAGGAGAGCATTCATTTCCACATTTCCTTACTTTTGCGTGTTTTAATTTGCAACTTAATGTGGCATTATCATAATTTTTTGCATTATGTAATGATTAAAGTGAGGCATATCATATTTATTGATTTATTTGATTTATTTAAAATGTAACCATTGCCCTAGGGCAGGTGCATGTACAAAATACAAATGCAACAGTTAAATTGAATCCAGCAGATAAATTCCCCATTAAGAAAAGGCATTTAGAGAATGTCAAGACAATGAGAAATGTCTTCAAAGAATTATATGGATAGGAAGACCCCTGAGAGGTCATCTGATTCAATCCCCTGCCTACAGGCAGGATTATTCCAAGTCGTTCCAGACCAATGGAAAATTAGACCCATTCTTAACGATCTACTGCTACTATGCAGGCCTTTTCATCTCTTCCTCATGGAATCCCCCTACAGTCCCTCCCTATTCAGTCTATTCTCACCTCCTGTCTTCCCATTTCACTGTTTGCACCAAACAGCATCATGCTATAAAGTCCCATGACAGTTTCCCATCATTGAACTGGTCTTCCCTCTCAATGAGAGACTGACAGATGATCTTCTGGTTTCTAACTAGACATTTCCAGTTAGAAAAAAATTCCCTACTGCAGTAGAGGCAGCCACAATTCCTTTAATGGGCAGCCTTAGTGGTTACAAAGTTTTTGTGTTTTTTTTTCTTTTTTTTATTTTGAATTGATATCTTTCTCCTTGTAACTTCTATTCTTTGACTACCTGAAAGCATTACATAATTGTTAGTTTTTATAATTATATTATTACTCCCTCCTGTATATTGTAGCCCTTCAGATAGTAGAGAAGAGTACCACATCTCCCCAACCAAGTCTTTTCTTCTTCAGGTAAAATATTCCTTGGTTCTTCAATAGCTTTTTATTGCCAAGAACTCTCTCCTGATGAAAAAACTTGCTTGTTGAATTGAATTGTAGTGACCTCTTTCTTCAGAGAGAGGCTGAATGGTTTCTTGTCAAGACCTTACTCCACCTCCCACTTCTAGGCCTTTGCATAGGCTGTGTCTGGTATGTATGACTTCTTTGTCTCTGTCTTATAGGATTCCCTAGTTTCCTTCAAAGTTCAGCTTCAAGGACACTTTTGTGGCAGTAAGCCCCATGACATATTCTGGATGGCCTGTTAGCACAAGTTCTTAGACCTACTTTTCTAAAAGCAAAGCACTTTTGAGGGGTCAACAGTCTTCTTTAATCACATATACCAAAAGAGAAAATACAAGAAAAATAAAGACCAATGCTTCTAACTGTCTGACCATAAGCAATACATACATCACAGATCAACAGACAGATACAACTGTCTAACCAATACATATGTACATAGTTACCAGAAAGAGAAACACCAATATCTGGATTTTCAAAGAGGTGGAGTGGAGCTCTCCTTAATAGCTACCCAGAGTCTCATCTGGCACACCTAACTTCTTCCCAAGCCCCCAAAGCAAAACTTCACCTCAGAGTACATATACACTTTTTGGAGCCAGGGGGCACAACCCTCATGACCCAGTGCTTCATTAAAAATTAACAAAAGGTGTGAACTGTCCTACAAAACAAGTCTCCCCTAATCAAACTTACCTTAATGAGCTCCACCAGCAAAGATCTTTAACTCCCGTTATTACATCTTTTTATACAAAACTTATCTGGAGAACCACAGGTGCTAGTGCCTTCTCCACCCCTCTTCCTCTATATGTATTTTGTATTTACTTATGCAGCAGAGTCATAGTCTGTCTCTCCGATTGAATATAAGTTTCTTGAAGCCAAAGACCATTTCATTTATATTTCCATATCCCCAGGATCTACCATGGTGCTTGTTACATAGCAAATGTTTAATAAATCCTTGTTGAATATAGTGTGTACAAGAGACATACCTGAAACAGAAAGACATGCAGAGAGAATTAAAATAAAGTGCTGGAGAAGAATGTAATATGCTTTAGCTTAAGTAAAAAAAGGCAGGGGTAGCAATCATAATCTCAAAGAAAAAGCAAAAATAGGCCCAATTAAAAGAAATAATCAGAGAAACCTTTTGCTAAAAGGTACCATAGACAATAAAGGAATTTCAAAAATTTTGCTGCAGATTTCTCTGATGAAGGTCTCCTTTCTCAAATATATAGGGAAATGAGTCAAATTCCTAAAAATAAGAGCTATTCCCCAATTGATGAATGGCTAAAGGATATAAATAGGCAGTTTCCAGAAGAAGAAATCAGAGCTATCTGAAGTCAGATGAAAGAAAACATTCTAAATCACTATTGATTACAGAAAGGCAAATTAAAACATCTCTGAGATACCATCTCATACATACCAGAAATGACAAATGGTGGAGGGGATAAAGAAACATAGGTACATTAACAAATGGTTGGCAGAGTAGTGAACTGGTCCAACCATTCTAGAGAATAATCTGCTATAAAACTATGCAGCAATATCACTACTTGGTCTATACCCCGAAAAGATTAAAGAAAGGAAAAGACCTATACATAAGAAAATACTTATAGCATCTCTTTTTGTAGTGGCAAAGAATTGAAAACTGAGAATCTGAATAAGTTGTGTCATATGATTGTGATGGAGTATTATTGTGCTATAAGAAATGATGAAGGAGATGGTTTCAGAAAAATATGGCAAAACCTGTATGAAGAGATGCAAAGTGGAGCAAGAAGAACATTATTGTGCAATAATGAGTAATAATGAGTAATTATTATAATAATATATTATATATTTAAATATATAATTATATATAATAATTATTATTATATATTATATAATAATGAGTAAAAGCAATATTGTATTGATGATCAACTGTGACAGACTTGGCTACTCTTATTAATACAATGATCCAGGACAATTTCAAAGGGCTCACGAAGGTGAAAATGCTATCCACCGCCAGAGAGAACTGAGGTATTGAGTACAAATTGAAATATAATTTTCTCACTTTATTTTTTTCTGATTTTTTTAGAGAAAATATGATACATCAGTAAGGACCTTGGTGCGCACACACACACACACACACACACACTGCTGTACAGGTTCTTAGATCTGCTTGTCTAAAAGGAAAGCAACTTTCAAGTCTCCCTCCTAATTTTCTCTTCCACTTGAGACCTATCAATGGGCAGGAAGATTTTTTAAATCCCATCACATATGGCTAATATGGAAACAGGCTTTGCATAATTTCACAGACATAACTGATATCATAATGTTTGCATTCTCATTGGGTGGGGGAAGAGTGAGAGGGAGGGAAAGAATCTAGAAATCAAAATTTAAAAAGAAAACTGTTAAAAAACAAATAGGTTTGTTAAAAGACAAAAATTAAAAGGACAAATACTTAAATGCTTGTTGACAAAGTTCATGGGATGAATCTTAGTGACAGGAGGTTGAACTAGTTGATATCTTCTAACATGATAAATGTAATAAGAAAAAGAAGAATACCTGGTTCATATATTTTATATCTATGTGTGTATATACATATATATGCATTTATATACATATATAGTTTGCTAAGATTTACAAATCATGTTATGCACACCTCTCTGGATCCTCACAATAACTGTATGAAGTAATTACTACAGTTATTATTTTTAATTAGTTAATTAAAAAGCATTTATGAAGGAGTTACTATGTACCAGGCATTGTGCAAAGCGCTGGGGCTATAAATAGGTCCCTATCCTCAAGGAACTTACATTTTACTGGGGAGATAGAAAATGGTCCCAGAAAAGACAACACAGGGCATGTATCAAATAACTACAAAGTGCTGGGGGCAGGTGAGAGGGAGGGGGCACTGACAACCAAGGGAATCAAAAAAGAATTCATGAAGAAGCTGACATCTGAACTACAAGTGAGGAGAAAGAGCGTGTAAGGCATGGGAACAGATGTGAATAAAATTTGCACATGGCATGGTAAATTCCACAACCATAACATTCCCACCAACATCCTAGAGAGTATTCTGCTTTCAAATGGAGTCCTTGTTGATTTAGGAATACCAGGGATATCGAGGTCCAGATTGACTGCTTCCCCATAGAGTGACTTTAGCCCACACTAAGGTCACCTTGCATTACTAAGAAGTCTACTGCTAAGGAAATCTTCTCCCTTGAGGTCTATTCCCAAACTCTTAAATTTGAGGAATGATCCAACTTGTAAACTCATAAAGTTGGCATAAACAACCGAGCAACTTGGGAAATCTCATTCAAAATAGGCATGCACATATCTGCTTTGACCACATGCTGGTACAGGAAATCTCTCAATGCCTTGATGCGTGGTGAACATGTCATGAGAGAAATTTATGACCAGAAAACAAAAAGATAGGCCAGTGAAGTAACAAGAGCAAGGGACAACCAATGGATAGCCCATGTATCTATTGGTACAAACACAATTCCAAAATAATTCAAAGCAAGTTACTATTACAAGTGTCATATGGATAGGCAGGCATAGATAGGTTATGATCTGCATTATTGGAGGGAGAGTCCATATCTCTGAGATCACAACACATAGAATCTCTTATAGATAGAAAACTGAGATCCAGAGAAGTTACAGACTTAGAGTCACACAGCCAGTAAGTGGAAAAAGCAGAATGTGAACCTAGTATCCAAGTTCAATTCTGTATGGTGCCAAATTATCATAATGAGAGTCTGGAGTACATTGTTCAACCATGGGTATCATATTTTAAGATACAACCTGTACTGTGTCCAGAAAAAGATGACCAGAAGATCTGTAGACTAGAAACCAAAATCTGTGAGAAACAAGTAAGAGGAAAGGAAAAGTTTATTTTGAAGAAGAGGAGTCTTAGGAGGGAAAAAAAAAACAATAGCAGTCTTCAAGTAATTGAAGGCCTGTCATGTAGAAGAGGGATTACATCGTTTGTTCTGTGTGGTTCTAAAGAACAGAACTAGGGCCAATGGAGGCTGATTTTGGCTTAATATGAGTAAAAACTTTCTGACACAGCTGTCCAACAATGAAAGTCTGCTTTGGAAGATAGTCAAGTCTGTGTCAACGCTTCCGTTGTCCAAGCAGAGGCTTATGAAGTCAAAAAAGAAGGAGGGCCATGGTGTTTCCCTTCTTCTTCGATCTAGCCTCCATTTCAGCATAACTTGAACAAGTTCCCATGTTTTAAAATATTTTATTTTTTTCCAATTTTTACAATTACTTGTAAAAAATTTTTAGCATTCATTTTTTTTAAATTTTGAGTTCCAAATTCTATCACTCTCTCCCTCCTCTCCTGTTCGTTGACAAAGCAAGTAATTTGATATGTTAATTCAAGAATGGGGAAGTTACAGCCTTGAGGCCACATATAGCCCTCTAGGTCCTCAAGGGCAGCCCTTTAACTGCATCCAAGCTTCACAGAATAAATCCCCTTCATAAAATTATTTGTTCTGAACTTCTGTAAAACTTCGATTAAGTTGAGAGGCTGCACTTGAGGATCTGGAAGACTGCATGGGACCTTGAGACCACAGGTATCTCAAGCCCTGGGTTAACTTCTTATATTTTGGTTGCTTTTTCTTCCTCATCTGTTTGCAAGGACTTTCATTATTTTTGTTATTTTTATTATCATTATTATTACTAAAGATGATGATAAGGGCATTTTATATGGTGCTTCAAGGTTTGCAAAGTGCTTTACTTAGGTTGTCTCATTTGCTCCTCACACCCTGTGAGGCAGGTGTTATTACAAACCCCATTTTAAAGAGGAGGAAACTGAGACTGATAAAATTGAGTAATTTGCCCGTGGTCACACAGCTAGCAAGTCTGAGTCAGCATCTGCACTCAGGCCATCCTGATTCCACGTCTACCTTATGTCCTGGAACTGCCTGACAATGATGACATTCATCTTCCTGTTTTCATTATCACCAACATCATCACAGTGATGAACCAGGTTGTAAGTTCTCATAAATTCATATCTGAGGTTTTTGTTATTTTTTTGCATGGTACAATTACTTTGTACTCAGCCATAGTTTATAATTCAGAATAACTCCTTTATTTCATCATTTTCCTCTAAAATAACATCTGGAATTCGTAGTGGAAAGAGCTTAGTTGGATGACAAAGAAAGGCTGTCATTAATTTGACTTCTACAAGCCATGGCTTTCTTGGAATGATGATAAAACTTTGGCTTCTATTCAAGCTTTCCACAGAGGGTCTTTTAGTCATATCAGGCTGGATGACCATTTTCTCAGGGATCCTATAGAGGAGATGGCACTTTGGACCAGATGACATCTTCAAAAGTGTCCATAATTCAAATTGACTTCACACGCTCACCCCCAATCACATGAATTGAGGAGGTGTCACTACTGCACAAATATAAATAAAGGCACAACAAAGCTCAAGGAGGCAATAGTGTCAATCCCTGGTCCTTTCCCCTTCTCTTCTCCATTTGTTTTCTCTCCAAGAAGCAGTCCTCTTAATGGAGTAGAACTTTTTTGCAGCATTACTTTATCAGTCATCTTCTGAACACGGCTTTCAAAACTGCATGATTGATTCTTTCTTGCCTGTAATTTCTCTCCAACTTTCCAGCTTATCATGCATAAATATCTAGCAGAAGAAAGAAATAGTCAAGATAGTTCCACATCATTTCAATGAAAGGACTTTTTCTCCAAATGAATTTCCATTCTGGGCATTTAATGGAGTAATCAGGAAACCAACGAGTTACTACTGGGGCAGGATTCTTCCCAACAGAAAATCAGACAATGGTGTTTTCTTAATGGGTAAATATATTTTCTTAAAATACTAATATCACCAAATCCAAGAAGATTTGACTGATTAATGTTACATCACTTCATTAACACCTGTGCCCCTGGGGGTCTCCCAGAACTTGGACTGTTTGATTGCCTGGTGACTGACATCACCAAATATTTCTTGAAAGCCAAATTCAGCACACTGTGTACTATAAGGCAGCTAGGTAATAAAGGGGATAGATTGCAGGAGTAGGCAACTAGCAACCTTAAGGTCATGTGTGGACTTCTAGGTCCTTAAGTGTAGCCTTTTGACTAAACCCAAATTTTACAGAACTGTAAAATATACAGTAAAATTCAAATTCAGTCAAAAGGCTGCACTTAAGGACCTAGAAGATTAGAGGTTCCCCATCCCTGGGATAGAATATAGTCTTTGGAAATGGAAAGACCTGGGTTTGAATCTTTCCTCATGCACAGGTCTCTGAATTCTCAGCTTCACTTTCCTCATTGGTAAAATCAGGATAATGATATCTATAGTCCTTTCCTCATAGGTTTTTATATTAAGTGAAATAAAGTATGTAAAACACTTTGTAAGCCTTAAAGTTCTGGGCAAATGTCAATTTGTGTTGATTCACACATGTAAGCATTTATTAAGTATATACCAGGTTCAGGTACTAAAGTAAATACTGGAGATATAAAGATAGGGAAAAACCATGGCCTTTTCCCTTAAGAAGTTCTTCCCTTAAGGTGTTCTAACAGTCTAATAGAAGAGACAACATGAAAACAAGAAGATTCAAACTAATACATACAGGATAAAATAGATAACCTTAGAGAGGAGGCACTAACACTAAGGAGGACTGGGGAAAGTTTCTTACAGAAGGTAAGATTTTAGCTGAGACTTTAAGGAAGACAAAGCAGCCAGGAGGCTGAGACAAGGACAGAGGGAATTCCAGGCTCCTGGAATAGCCAGTGTAAGATGTGGGATGGAGATTTTGTGTGAGGAAAATAAAATTACATACAAATCAAAAGGTCTCAGATTTCAAGGAGATGATCATTGCAGTGATATGACCTACCCAAACAGTAAGTTATATAAACATATAAGACTTCAATGTGATGTCACAAGGCAGTGGGGAATAAGCACCAAACAAGCAGCATAGACAGGGTCTATTGTGGAAGACTAAATGTCAGACTAAACCATGTGTATTTATCTCATTAGCCCAGTAAAGGATCCAGCCCTGGGCCTCAGGTCTAACTGAACTTTATCAAGTTTCTTTGAACCCAGCTCCTCCTCTAGAAATCTATTCAGAAGACCACACAGTACAATGGAAAGTGTACAGGGTTTGGAGTCAGAACAACTAGGTTCAGAACCTGGTATTGTCACTTACCACTTGTGTGATTTTTGCCAAATCAATTTCTCTAGGTATCAGTTTCCTCATCAGTAAAATAAAGGATTTTAGACTAGATGAGTTCCAAGGTCCCTTCCAGAACTAAATCTACACTCCTGTGATGTTTACCTTTCTACTCTTTCACTACTTGCTAAACTTTCTCTGATGACCAGCACTCCAATTCATACGCTGTGTTTCCTAACTTTCTTGACCTATGAGCAGGCTTGACTGAGAGAGTTCAAACGCCTGCCACAGTTTGTCCCTGTTCACTTCTCCTTCTCCTTTGCTACGGTCATAGTGTCCAGTTACTTGTTTTCAGCAATGCATTTTCCTCTTATTCATCCAAATTCTGTGCCTACACTCTCCAGACCAAAATATTACATTTCCTTGGATTTATTTATAAGGCAAAGAAATATATACATGTATCCTAGAGTTTAAACCTGATACATCTGCATAAGACTTTCCTCATTGGTGAAAAGAATGATTACCCAACACCTTGTTCCTGGGTAAGGGAAGAGTTGGCAAGAGCTTGGGAGAGGAGACACCTTTTTCTTACCTTTGACTTTCAGAAAATACACATGTGATTCTAGACTCTCTTCAGGGAGACCCCCCCCCTGGAGAAAGAGATAAAAGACATTGGGAAGCTACATGTCAGGGAACTAGTACCTTGATGTATCTCTGATTTCTAGCTTTGAGCAATTTCTCCCTCAATGACCAATGACCTCTCTGTCTCTCTCTGTCTCTGTCTCTCTGTCTCTGTCTCTCTGTGTCTCTCTGTCTCTCTCTTTCTCTCTCTCTCTTTCTCTGTCTTCTCTCCTTCTCTCTCTTCTCTCTTCTCTCTTTTTCCCCCTCTCTCCTCTCTCTCTCTTTCTCCTCTCTCTCTTTTTCTCTCTCTCTCTTTTTCTCTCTCTCTCTCTCAGAATTCTTGCAAATATTTTTTATCAGAATAATTCAGTTTAATGTACAGGCTATAGTAAAAGATCATAGCAAACTCTTCTTTTTTACAGAACCATTGAAGACATGTCAGTCAAGGCATGATGCAATGATCAGATCACTATTACAGTGTCATTTCCACACCCTGACTCTCAGCATTCAATGGCTGATATCTATGTCACATACTCGTCAAAACAAGAAATTATTTTTGCTAGCTTAATATACTAGTGCCTGTTCATTCTGCATTTCTGGACAAACACAAGCATATACAGCTATCAAAAAGTAGTTTTTTGTTCTGAAAAATATAGCTTTAACTGGGACTTTGCCACATAATGATCAAGTCTGAGGGTTAGAAGATCCCTAGTAAGTCAACCTAGTAAATGAAAGTAGGGAGTAGTAGAAAGATCACTAGACCAGGAGTTGACAGGTCTGTTTTCTGATCCAAGTTCTGGCAGAAACTCATTGGGTAGCATAGATCAAATAATTTATCTCTCTGGACCTCAGTTTACTAATCTGTAAATTGAAAAAGATTAGACTAGATGGCTTGTAAGATCCCATCCATCTCTGATATTCTATGATTCTAGTCCCTCCTCTATAATTCAACATCTCTCCCAATGTAGAAACCCCCTTCAGTAAAGAACAGAAAATAAGCTTGAATACACTCAAGAAAATGTGGAATTTTTTCAAAATTCCATTTAATAAACATTTATTAAGCACTTACTGTGTGTGAAGATTAAGTGACTTATCTAAGGTTGAACAGCTGGTTAGTAGCAAAACTAAGACAAGAGCCCAAGACTATATTCCTGGTTACTATTCTCCCCTACACCATGTTCTTGTGTACACTGTCCTTTTGCTTTTTCATTGCATTTATATCTTAACTCTCTAGATTGCAAGGTTAGGTTGAGGCTTAGTTGAATGATGGATACAACTGGTACCAAGAAGATCAAGAGCCTTAAGAAAAATAATTCTTTCTCGATCACTCCTGAAATCTTATCATTAATACTTTGTCTTCAAGTAGATAATAGATAAGATGGTCAAAGGATTGAAAAAAAATTCTCAAAAAAGTAAACCTTCTAATTATTAACAACCAACTGAAAGAATACCACAATCAGCATTAATGAGAAAGATGAACATTAAAACAACACTGAGGTTTTGCCTCACAACAACAAATTAACTAAGAGGTTAAAAATTGAAAATAATGTTGGAGGGGTTGTATAAAAACAGGTACATTCATACATTGTTGGTGGAGCTGTGAATTGATCTGCCCAGTATGGAAAGCAATTTGAATTTATGGAAATAAAATAACTAATATGTAAATACCCTTTGACCCAGAGATTCCACTACTAGATATATACACCAAGGAAATAATTGACAAAAAGAAATCTATCAAAATATTTATAGCAACACTTTCATGGTAAAAAAAAAAAATGATGGGAAACGAGCTAGATACCCACTGACTAGGGCATGGGTAAACAAATTGTGGCATGTGAATGTAATAGAATAGAAATAGGTGCTGTAAGAAAAAAATGAGTGTGAAAACTATAGAGAAGCATGAAAACATATATGAACTAATGAGAAATGAAGTAGCCATTGTCGGGAATAAGCAAGAATAGCAACCACAAAACAATTGAAACTGAATGTTACAAAATTATAAGGAACAAATTTTGCCTCAAAGAAGAGAGATGAAAAGATAAATGAATCATATGAAGAAACAATGAAGAGAAGAAAGAAGAAAAATGTCCAAGCAAAACCTTAATAACCACTTATAGAGAGATCTCTTGCCCTGGGGAGGAGATTGTATTAGATCCCTTATAAGGTTCTCTTAAATTCTAGAATACTATTTTTCTTATATTTTTTAGGTAAGTCTTGACTGACTCCATTAAGAGTTAGTATAATCAGTTATTCATCAGACTCTCAATATTGCTCTAGGAAGTATAGGGATAATGTAGAATCATGAGACATCAGTTTGTATAGATTTAAAGCTATTCTCATAACTGAAAGGCAATCTAATTCCACCTTCTCATTTTATTGTTAAAAAAAAAAAAAACAAACCCAAGTCCAATGGATTATGTTGACTTACCAAACTTTGCAAAGTCAGGATTTGAACCTACTCTCTGACTCTGTATCTTTTCATAATGCCATGTTGCTTCCACTAGAGTCTTCTCCCTTAAATAGTTCAGATTCCCCTGAGAAAAGACATTCACAAGAGATATCAACTAATAATACAAGGCATTCCATGCCAAAGGCAAATTGAGTGGTACAGAGGGTGCGGTATTCAAAAGTAGGAGAAATCAGTGTAGGCGGGGATGGTTCGGGAAGACTTCCTAAAGAAAACGGTCCTTGAAAAGACTTATAGTTAAAACAGAGAGCAAGGAATGGTGAGGGCATTTCAGAAGGGCCAAAAAGTTTCTCTAGCAAAGACACAGAGTCAAGAAGTGAATGGGCAGTACTGAGGGGAACATGGGTAGACCAGCAAGACTGACCTAAAGGGTTTATGCTGGGTAACAATGGGAGTTAAAGAGCAGAAGGTAGGGTGGAGACAGATTGTGAAGGATGCTATACACTGAGTGAAAGAGTTTGTTTCTATTTATATCTAGAGATAGCAGAGAAGGGGAAGGGAAAATTTGGAAGCTGGAACACCGAGAGCTAATGTTCTCAAGAAGTGGTTTATATTGAAAAGAAAAATGCATCTAGGAAAGTCTTAGAGATATTCCTGGATGACAGATCCATAACAAGATTGCTGTTGCTAGAGATGTTTGGGGTGAGTCTTTAGTTACAGGAAACAACCACTCCCTTCCACAAACTGTGCCTCATACCACCATCCAGAATAAAACCCTGAGTTAGAGAGATCACAGAGCCTAGGGAGGCATTTCACTGTTCTTCTTAGCGAGGCACTTTCTTTTCTGAAGGTCCCAGAGATCAGCCCCAAGGAGAGAGAGGTTCTCTCCTCTTGGGAGGCTACAGGGGCCTGTCAGAATGTTTCTGTCCCAACCTGCTATTCTTGCACAAGTACCAAGGCCTCCTGGCCTCCCTGACCCTGGTCTCTTCCCCTGCCTCACAGGCTGCATGTCACACAGAGATGCCCAGCCCTGGATATGGTCTATTGAGACATGGTGAAGGGGGAGATGATGTGACCATAAAGTAGAAAAAAAAAAGTCAGAATGAAGCCCTTAGGGTTCAATCTTTCTTCTCCATTGTCAGTGCAGATGGGGAAAGGAATGCATCATGAAAGCCAGATTAGCCAGCACACAAGGGACTGGGGGAGGCCAAGACTGGGAGATGCCAGGGGGGAAAGAGTTTGGATGGATGTCAGGGAGGTGCATAAGATGGTAACTAATTCAACACTGATAGGTAATCAATTGAAACAGCACCCTTTCTACCTCTTTTCACCTGCCCCTAGCCCAGAACTCATCCTGTAGTCAGACAAAAGCACAACACACATACATACACACACAGACACACAACCTATGTACCTCTCTGTCTCTCTGTCTCTCTGTCTCTCTCTGTCTCTCTCTCTCTCTCTGTCTCTCTCTCTGTCTCTCTCTCTGTGTCTCTCTCTCTCTCTCTGTCTCTCTCTCTCTCTCTGTCTCTCTCTCTCTCTCTCTCTCTCTCTCTCTCTCTCTCTCTCTCTCTGTGTCTCAGTTTTTCCCTTTCTCTCTGTTCCTCTCTGTGTGCATCTCTCATTCTCTCTGTCTCTCTCTCTTCCTCCCTTCCTCCCTCCTTTATTCCTTTCCCTAGGACTCAGAAACCCTGAGTTCCTATGTTACTGAGATAATATGCAATATTGGGGAGGCTACTTTGCCTCTTTGGGTCTCAGTTCCCATATCTTGAAAGTGAACCAAATGAGCTCAGAATTTCCTTCTAGCTCCAAAATGTCACAGTTTAGTGACTTAAACATGGATATATATGCATGTTCGTTGACCAAGCCTTTATTAAGGCTCTACTTGTAAAAAAATACTGTGCTAAGTAATAGAGATATAGATACATATATGTATATATGTGTGTGCATATCACAGGTGTGTTGGTAAATGTTTAACAACTGGTTCTCTGAAAAAAAATTGCTATGTGACACACTTTTAGGCTTAATCTGCATTATTGTCATGTCTTCTCACTTCCTCTAGTCTAGAGAAGCAACAAAACAATAAATCAAACCCTAATTTTATAGTACTTGCTGATTTCTGAGGCATAAATGCTCACAGGGCAAATTTATCAATCAGCTCTCATGAGTTAATAACAAGCTGGCTTCAGTATGAACCTGATACACACACGTACATGCATGTATGCATACATACATGTACCCATAGGCACATGTACACACTGACACCATTGTTGAAATACAAATAATAATAGCTAACATTTACATAGCACTTACTATGTGTCAGGCATGGGGCTAAAGGCTTTACAAATATTATTTCATTTTATTCTCCCAATAACCCTAAGAAGTCAGTGTTATTTTTATCCCCATTTTACAGACAAGGAAATTGAGACAAACAGAGGTCAAGTGACTTGCCCATATCAAACAGCTAGTAAGTGTCTAAAGCTCATTTTGAACTCAGGTCTTTCTGACACCAAACCTGGCACTCTAAATGACCATTAGAAATATACAGCTCAGGCCTGTTTCTGCTTTCTACCTCCTTTTAAGAGTAACTACTCACACTATATAGCACTTTTAGTGCTTTTTCCAAAAAAAAACCCTGTGAGGGCCATGAGATATATACATATATATGTATGTATGTATGTATATATATATACATATATATGTATTTATGTATGTATGTATACATATATATATATAAAATCATCCCCATTTTGCAGATAAAGAAACTGAGGCGCTGAGAGGTGGTGTTTTCTAATAGTCAGAGAGCTGATAAGTGTAAAGTAGGGATTAGAACCCCTGACTCCAAATCCTGTTCCCTTTCCCTCTATACTATGATGCCCTGAAATAAGAGGAACATAAACAAGTTCTCTGTGGCAGTGGGGGGAGGAGGGACAGGAGGGGGTGTACAATTATGCCAAAGGTGAAAGTACTTTAAACTTCACATCCTCTTGTCTTGCCTTGGAGATGGTGGAGGCGAAGGATTGAGGGGATGGGGCAGACATGTCTATAGGCTTGTTGTCTGACACTGAGGTCAGAGACTAAGATTCAAAATTCATCACGCCTCTCCAGAGTGTAGAACTTCCTACTGACGTGGGGGCTTGGGATTCAGATGTGTGAACTTCAGGTGATGAGATCACCAAGAGAAAGGGTAGAGAGAAGATAAAAGGTTCCAGAAGAGATCCTTGGGGCATATCCATAGTTAGAGGGGTAAGTTGGATGAAGATCCAGCAAAGAGGACTCAGGAGCAGGCAGGTAGAAGAGAAAACCAGGAAAGAACATTGTCATGAAAACCTGGGAAATAAGTGTATCAGAGAAGGTTGTGGGCAATGCAAAAGCTGTGGAGAGATCAAGACGAGGATTGAGAAAAGGCCACTAGATTTAACACTTAGGAAATCATCAGTAACTCTGAAGAGAGTATTTTCAGTTGAATGATGAGGTTAGAAAAACCAGCTGCATAGAATTAAGAAGAAAGTGAAAGGAAATGAAGTGGAGGCACCAACTCTAAACAGCTTTCTCAAAGACTTTAGCCACAAAAGGGAAGAGAGACATAAGATGATAGATGGATCAAGTAAATGTTTTTTTTAAGATGGGGAACATCTTAAAAAACATCTTTTAAGATGGGGAACATCTTAAAAAACATCTTTTTAAGATGGGGAACACATGGACATATTTGTAGGCAACAGGGAAGCAGCTAGTAGCCAGGGAGAGATTGAAGATCAGTGAGAGAGTGGGCATGATAGAGGAAACCATCAGGAGAAAACAGAATGAAATGGGATCACATACACTTGTGTGGTCTGACAAGTGGAAAGACCGCCTCCTCCTATGAGACAGAGGTGAAGGATGAAATACATTTGAGTGATGAGAGATGAGGAAGAGGAGAGAAGGGACTCTTGGTCAATAGCCTCATTTTTTTCAGTGAAATATGAGGCGAGATCCTCCAGACAATGAAAAGAGTTTATAATACAAAAAAAATTCTAGTCCAAATTAATCCCTTTTCTCTTTCCAAGTTTCTTTACAAAAGAAGGACCTGGCATTCCCACTCTCTCACTAACAACACAAATAGCTAGCTGTGTCGTATTGTTGTTTTTATTATGTTCTGTTTCTTATTTCACCATAGTGTCTATCCCATGCGATTGCCCCTTCCCCACCAAGAGCTGCTCCATGTGACAATATTTTTGAGAGGAAAAACAAGTTTGCACAACCTTAAAAATGTCTGAACATATGTGTAACGTGTAATGCCTATGTATTTGCCAGTACCACAAAGGGATAGGTAAGAAGATACACATAATCTTAATAAATATTTGCCTGATGGTTAATTCTTCTACCTGAAAAGGCTACAAGCCAAAACAAAAGTGAAAGGAGTGCTGGTGCATGATTTTTTGTTTGCCTGTGCTTGTGCACTCAAGTGCAGCCTCTGAAGCTGAGATGCAAGAAAGTATGATTCAATTCTCTGCTGCTTGTGATAATTTTGGCCTAACAGTTAACACCAAAAAAAAAAAAAAAAACCACAGGTACTCCATCAACCAACACCACATTATCTATATGTGGAACCATCAGTTACATTAAATGGAGAAATTTTGAATATTGTGGGTAAGTTCACTTACCTTAGCAGTATACCTTCCAGGGATGTACACAACATGAGATTAGCACATGCATTGTCAGAGCTAGTTCATTGTTTGGAAGGATCTGAAGGAAAGTGTGGGAGACAAGAGGTATTAGAATGACTACCACTGTGCTGACATCATTGTTATATTGTTGTGAAACCTGGGCAGTATACCAGCTCTATGCTGGAAAACTGAATTACTTCCATTTGAATTGTCTTAGGAATTAGGAAGATTATGAAAATCACCTGGCAGGATAAGATACCAGATACCGAGGTCCTTACTCAAATTAAACTGCCAAACATTTGCACTCTGCTTCAGAGAGTGCAACTCCAATGAACTGGCCATCCTATTTGAATGCAAAACATAAGCTTGCCAAAAAGACTATTTTATGGAGAACTCACACAGGGCAAGTATTCATCTGCTGATCAGAGAAAGCAATACAGCAACATTCTCAAGGTCTCTTTCAAGAACTTTAGATTTGACTGTGCAACATGGGAGTCGCTAGTACGGGACAGTTCAGTATGGCGTGCCCACATCAGAGAAGGTGCTGTGCTCTGTGAGCAAAGCAGAATTGATGTAGCCAAGAGAAATTCGAGATGTGCAAATTTAGAGAATCCACCCCAAATGTTCCCATGGGCTCTTTGTGCCCAACTGCGGTCCAGCACACTCTAAATTGACTCTAACGTAGTGATGTCATTTTGGTCCACTTGGAAAATGAAAGACAATAAACAAGCAAACAACCAAAAGAAAAATGGGTATGTGTGTGCTAGGCATTGTAGGGAACATAGACACGACCCCTGCCTTCAGGAAGCGGACTGCAGACTTCTGCACTGCCTTTCCTCCGAGGCACTTAAACCTTCTCACCCAGAGCACTCAGATTTCAAATTTCCTCACCACTATCCAGTGAGCGGATCTATCAAGAACCTTGTTTTACAATGGAAACTCAGAGAGAAAGCATAATTTGTCCAGGGTCACACATTGTCAGAAAAAGAGGCAGGACATGTCTCCTGATGTGAATCTCCTGTGTATGAATCCTGTGATTCACACACATCATCGAATGATCTTGTATTCCATTGGGTTAAAGAAATCATCAAATGAAAGTGTAATATACTTAAAAGAAACAAAATCCTGACCCCAGAGTTGCCACTAGTGCTTTTCCAAGAGGAAGCAGTGAATCAATCAGGAGAGTTGGTTGCAGGCTTCATTTCAGCCACTAACTTGCTGTGTGACCTTAGGCACGTGAATGCGATCTCTGTGCCTTGGTTTCTTTATATGTTAAATGAGAATTATAAAGCCAAAATGTGTCACTTATCTAGCCCTGCAAGGGAATATCCAAATAAGGGTATTTCCCAGATAGTCAAGGTTATCCCCTTCAGGACCAAAAAAAAATTCTTACCTTCATCATTTTTACTGGAAATCTTTCTTCTCAGACTTCCTTGACTTCCTAAGCAGAATATACAGAACATAATTTTAATATCTTCTTGTGGACGTGGGGTCATTATTATGAACTCTATATTGTGCTAGATAGTGACAAAGCCTGTAGGGTCCACTGAGATGTACACGACTATTTTGCTTTATTGCCATACTTTTGAATTCTTATACGTATTTTTAATAATTTTTCTGTACTTTTCATTGATGAGCAGCTACCAGTTCTCATTTCATATTATTGTCACCTCATCTGCCTGTAGAAATTTTTCCATGTGTCCCTTAAGCTTTGCTGGCACAGATCTGCTGTGAAATCTCACAGAGCTGAGAAATCTAGCAAATCAAAATTGCATTAAAGTACAAGTCAATAGGCTCTGAGAGTCATAAGAGCTTTTTTATAAAAAAAAGCGCATGATGCAGTAGAAAGGGCATTGGACTTGTTGTCAGACATTTTACTTCTCCAGGCAGTCATTTCTTAGCTGTGCGACCTTAAGCAAACCTCATTTTCCTCATATTCAAGATGGTAATAGTCTTGTACTACCCATTTCACAGAATTGTTATGAAAGTGCAATGTCAGCTATTCTCATCGATATTTTTCTTATCCATTTAACTTGCTGGAGATGTTGCTTTTCTGAGTTTGGGGCTGACTTCTGAATGGTAAATGTACTGCACAAGTGATCTCAGTATTAGAGAGAGTTATTGCCCCTCTCTCACCTGTCTCATTGGATCACTGTGAGGATCAAATGAGATAATGGATACAAAAAGTACATGAGAAAATATATCATAGTCTTCAAATATAAGCTATTATCTGGAAAATGGGGATATGCATTCTCAGCTCCTCCTATATCCTGCTCTGATACCCTTGGGGAAAGATATGGATGGGTACAGAATTATCCTCACTGAATCAATCATTCACTTCTGGGACCCCAAAGTCACTTACTGGACTCTGATGCACAGTGTAGAACATTTGTAAACTGTTCATCACCATCTATAAAGAAATCCCCTGGGAATGTCAGCAACAGAAGGTGTCAGACTAATCTGGCTTAGAGTAGGGGGGAGGATACATATGTAAGTCAACTTGAATGAACATCAACATTATTGCCCTTAGAGAGACCAACTGAAGAATGGTAAAATCCTATTAACAATGGAGCCCAACTATTGGATGGGATGATAAGAATGACAACCAAACCCCACCTATCACCATGCTGTAGTCTCCTCAAGTTTCCTAAATATGATGTCAGTCCCCACATTCTTCCTGGAACCCTCTCGTTGAACCCTCATTCAAATGTGGAGCAGTTACCACTCTGTCATGTAAGAAGAGGGGGAGGAGATGTGTGAGGGGAGGGCAGCCTCTAGACAGGTTGACAGATGATGAATAAGAGGCTCTGTTTCCAAGGGAGGATCATGCTGTGGGTGAAACCCTGGAAGAATCAGTGCCTTGTCATTTTAATGAATATACCAGAACATTAAACAATTAGGGACTGAGTTAGGAGCTGAGATTAAAAGGGATTAATCCATGTAGTTTGGCTAACCACCATAAGCATGGAGTGCTGCCCAAGGTGAAGCGGAAACCTACCAAGAAAGAGTAACCAAAAATAAAAGGGAAAACCAGTCTAGGGGAATCAAAGGAGCAGCTGTTTACATCTTGGAAGATGGTGAAAACATGGCTCCATGAAGCATTCATTCCTATTTGCAGCATGGTATGTTGGAAAGAGCTTTAAACTAGGACCCATTTGACTTGAGTTCTAGCCCTGCCACTCATTAGTCCTGTGACCTAGGACTCAGTTTCCCTGTCTGTGAAAGGAGGATACCTGCCTTATCTACAAGAGAGAGAGGGAGAGAAAGAGACTATACAGATACAAGGTACCATTATTATTTTAAAACTGTCTAGAGAAAGAGGTGTTGCAACCTCCCTAAAAGTCATTTTCTGTTGTCCACAAACCTTGTCAAAAGTTTTTCCTTCTATCTAACCTACATACTTCCTACTTTCATGTCAGCCCATTTGTTAAAGTGGAGATGGAGGCCAAATGGTCACCCTCTTCAGTAGCAATAAACTGGGATTCCTTATTAGGTCACGTCCCAGCTGTGTCTTCAGCAGACTAAATCTTCTCAGTCCCTCCTCCCTTTCTCCTGGGTCTTTTCTTTCTCGTCACAGAGTAGTGAGAACACTGTGATGAGGCAGTGGAGAAATCTCATTCTCTAACATTGAGCAGAGGCTGAGCCAGCCAAGGCCACGCCATGTGGACCAGACCCCTTCAAGCTCATTCTTGGCTATTTAAGTGTTCTGCCCTCCCTTCCTTTTTTTTCCCTCCCTGAGATCCCTACAGCTCTTGCCCCAGCTTCCCTATTTAGAAAATGGGAACGATGATTATCTTCTGCCCAAGGTGCAGGAGGGAGGGGGAAAGCGGAGGAAAGAAGAGTGATTTTTAATTAGGTTATGTTAGCAAAAGCCAGGAATGAATAATTACATATCCCAGGCAAGTTGCCTTGAAGACATCCATGAAGGTCTAATGTCACAAAAGGGGGACTCATAGAGACAGTCTGGAGAGCTTGACTTTACTCTTGTTTGAAAGAATTGGGAGAGGGCAGAGAACCCTGCTGTCAATGGACAGTTTCTTGGACTTTGGTACAGTGTTCCCACTCCCTGAGCACTTTATTCCCCAGGTCAAATCCAACTTCAGGAAGCTTCAGGGCCCAGCATGGCCTGAAGAGCCCGCTTGGGCTTAATGAGATCATCATCATTTATTTCTGCCCCTGCCAAAGAACAATGCACTGCACTGCAAATTCTCATGCACCACCCCACCCACCACAAACACATGCACAAATAATAATCTTTGCTTGAGTCAAGTATTGCCAAAATAAATTAATTCATCAACAGAACTCTAGCCTTCTTGGTGGCATCTGTAAGAAATTCCAAGAAAGGGGAAGAAAGGAAGTTTTCCCCACCTAGATCCCAACCAAAGACATGGGAATCCAACCAGCACAGGGGCATTCCCACATTCAGCCTCACTGATCCTAATTTATCATCATCTTTCTATATTCTTATATAAGTAGTAATACAAATCGCCCTAGCCAATTAATCAATCTGTAATTAGGAACTGACATGAACATTTACTACCATCAGGCATAATTTATATGATTACAGATGATTAAATAAAATGTAATTGAGTGAACAGGCAATTTGTTAAGTACATCTAAGATGTTGCTACATCACCTAGGGCTGGGAGTTCCGTGGTTTCCCCTTAGAGAGCACAGCCCAGGGAAGTCAGACCTTAGTCCTGAAAGGGTTTGCCCTGAAGTGAGACAAAGTGAGGTTCCAGTTGGCCTCCAAAAGTAGGGTTGTGGTCATGAGCTTAAAGGTGAACTTATGGCTATTTGAATTTCATTAAAGGTATTTAAGCAGGGCAGCTAGATGACACCATGGATAGAGCACTGGGCCTGGAGTCAGGGAGACTACTCTTCCTGAGTTCAAATCTGGCCTCAGACACTTCCTAACTGTGTGACCCCAGGGCAAGTCCCTTAACCCTGTTTTCCTCAGTTCCTCATCTGCAAAATGAGCTGGGGAAGGACATGGCAAACCACTCCAGTATCTTTGCCAAGAAAATCCTAAATTAGGTCACAAAGAGTCAGACATAACTGAAAAATGACTGACCAACAAAGGAATTGAGACAAAAACAGGTAAGTAATGAAGAATGTTTAGAAATCAGGGGTGGGGACCCTGTGGCCTCAAGTGAGGCCTTTTAACTAAATTCAAATTTCACAGATCAAATCCCTTAATAAAAGCATTTGTTCTGTAAAACTTGGACTCAGTCAAAAGGCTGTACCCAAGGACCTAGAAGGCCACAGGGTCCCCTCCCCTGGTTAGATTATAGGCCTTTGCACAGCATGGTAGAGTTAAGCAATTGGATTTGGAGTCAGAAAGTCCAGGTTCAAGTCTAGGTTGTACTTTTGTTTGTTTTTCAGTCATTTAGTTATGTCCAACTCTTTATGACCCCTTAGACTAACTGTCCATGGGGTTCTCTTGACAAAGGTACTGGAGTGGATTGCCATTTTTTTCTCTAGTTTTATGCAGCCAGGGGTAAAATGACTCGCTTAAGGTCACAAAACTGCTAAGTGACTGAGGTCAGATTTGAAAAATTTCCTAAGTGACCTTCAGCAAGGTACACCATACCTCTGATCCTCTATTTCCTCATCTTTAAAGTGAAAGGGATGGACAAAAGGGTTGCTAAGGTCCCTGCCAAATCTAGATTTTACAGTGGTTCCACTCTCTATATAACATATATATATATATGTATATATATATAAATACACACATACATACCCACATATGTATATGCATGCATACATACATATACACACATATGTATGTACATACATATGTAATATATGTAGAATAGTTGTGTATATACATGTATATAAACACTTCCCCACTTCTCCATAAAAACTAATGTTGGATAGAAAGGGCTTCCATATGTGAGCCCTCAACCCCGAAAGGCCTGCTTGGGCAGTAGCTCTATCTCTACAAGGAAGCTGTAATTTATATATGTCAGCTCCTTGACCTTCTGCTAGTACCCTTCTCACCCTGGAGATTCCCCTACCCCACAGCCCTCTCTTGGTTTGTGAGTCTGTGACCCAGATAGCCATTTCACAAGCCACCCAGGCTACGATCCCTTTGCTCTGGAATCCACTCGTCTCTCTCCAGACTTCACCTCCCTACCAGCAGTCTTGTTTTCAAGACTGATTTACGCATTGTTTTTCACAGTTAGAATGTAAGTGCTTTGAGAACAGGGGCTATCTTTTTTGGTTCTATTTGCATTCCTAGAACTTAGTGTGGTATGTAGAACATTTTTGTGGTCACTGAATCATTTCAGTTGTGTCTGACTTTTTGAGACCCCATTTGGAATTTTCTTGGTAAAGAAATAGAGTGGTTTGCCATTTCCTTCTCTAGCCCATTTTATAGTTGAGAAAATTGAGGCAAAAAGCATTAAGTGACACAGGGTTACCCAGCCAGTAAGTGTCTGAGGCCATATTTGAATATTTGGAACATAGTATGCTCTTAATAAATGCTTTCTCTACCGCTAGATGGTTCAGTGACCTCAGAGGACAGGATTTCCCTTTTTCTTCCTTCCTCTACCTGCTCCTCTTTGCTCCTCCAAAATTAAAACATCTTCATATTCTGATTGTCTGTTTGTGACTTAAAGGATCATAGAATTTTAAAGCTGGAAAGGATCTTAGAGGTCTTCCAGTTCAACTCATTGTACAGATGAGGAAATTCAGGTTTGGAAAGGAGAACCGATTTGCCTGATATCACACAACTTGTGACAGAAGAAGTCATAGAACTAGAGTTTTCTAATTCCTAATTGGAATCAGTAGATAGAAAAGTTAGACAAGAAGCAGTGTGGCAGAGTACAAAGGATGATTGTTTCAGTATCAGGACAACCTGTGCAGCCAAGTGTAGCCTCTGAGCCTGGATTAGCTAAGTGACCCTGGACAAGTCACATTCTCAGCGCCCCATGCACTTTTGCCAAGACTCTAAAAATAGGCTTCAGAGCTGGTGTTGATCTGCATTGGTAAACCTAAAAGTCTGCTTTAATGATGAAATCACAGGTGCAGGCAAAAAGAAAATGTTGGATAGGAAAGAAAGAGCCCAACTGAGGAAGACTTTGAGCGCCGTTTTGATGAGACTGGACTTGATTCAGAAAGCACTGAAGAAAAACTAGAGGGATTGTTTTTATGTGCTACTTTCACATTTATGTAAAATAGTAATAATCATAGCTAATATACATACACATAGGGATGGGCAGATATAGTACTTATTGCATGCCAGGTACTATGCTAAGCTCTTTACAATTACTTTCCCACTTGATCTTCACAACCACCCTGTAATGTAGTTGCTATTATTATCCCCATCTTACAGTTGATGAAACTGAGGCAGAAGTTAAGTGACTTGCCCAATATCACACAACTATGAAGTATTTAAGGCTGGATTTGAACTCAAGTGTCGCTGACTCCAGGCTTGATGCTGTGTCTGCATATTTTTACATCAGCCCTGAGAGATAGATAGAGCAAATAGTATAACAGGAACACCTCAGTTGTCAGAAACTCAGCTACTCAGTAATATGTCTATCTGTGACACAGCTAAAAACTAAGAAGAAAGCAAAAAAGACCCTAAAGTAGTCAAAAGTCATGTCCTATTTCCCTCTATTCAGAGGAGAGCTCCTCAGACCCTCATCAGAGTACACTGACAGGTTTGGTTTCCCCTCCCTCAATAGATTAAGAGCAGTAAATGGGGTGGGGGGAGGGAAGTGAAGCAGTTAAAGAAAGAAAAAGCAATAGAAACAGGAAGTGACAGTTTGCAATTCAGCATCAATGATGAAGACAGAAGAACTGCAAAAAGCAGGCAAAAGGACATAAAAATTACAACCAATCTAGAACCAATCAATTTAGGGGAATTACTCTTTACATCTCCCATTAATCCTCAAATATATTATTCTCTCTTCATATACTTTGGCACTCAGCTCATAGCCTTCCTTTCCAACCTGGCTGTGTCTTTCATCCACAATGACTGTGATACATAGGTTTGGGACCAATTGGTAGAAGTTACAAGGAAATATTCAACATAGGAAAATCAACATAGGAAATCAACATAGGAAAAAAAACTTGGTAGTACAATTTGCTCAGTACAATAAATGATGTATACAATGATGGCATTTATTCATCTAAAAGATCACTATCAAGCATGCTGGTGCATTGTTGGCGGAGCTGTGAATTGGTTTCGCTATTCAACCATGAAAACAATGTGAAATTATTCTAGGAAAGTCTTTACACTCTATCTATCATTAAGCACATCCAAGACCAAAACCTGTACTATGCGTATACACCAAGGAGGTCAAAAAGAGAAGGAACATTCTCATCAAAACAAAATTATTTTAAAGCAGCAATTTTTGAAAGACAGTGAATACCTACCAGTTAGGAAATGGCCACAACAAAAATGGTTGGTATATGAATGTAATAAAATATCATTGCAGCATAAGCTATTACAAATATGAAAAATTCAGAGAAACTTTGGAAGTCTTGTATTACTTGATGCAGAGTAAAGCAAGCAGAACCTAAGAACAATTTGTAAGGAGACCACAATAATACAAAAAAAAGAGCGACACTGAACGACTTCAACATTCTGATCAAGGCAGTGACTGACTGAGTTCAGAAGTCTGAAACATAACTGCCCTTAGCAAAGAGATGATGGAATATAGTTGTGGAATGAGGTAGATGTTTTCAGATATAATCAATGTAGTGACTTGTCCTTTGTTAAAAAGGAACACTCTGCTGAAGACAGTGATATTCAAAAAAGGGTAAAATATTTTCTAAAATAACCTTTTTAAAAATCCAGTTAATGGGATATGGGGGGTGTTCTAGGAAGGCTAGTACCTCTGGTATGAAGGCTTGCCGAGCCCTTTTCAGGGCTGCTCATCCATCTTTGATGTCCACCTTTCACCCAACTCCCATATGTGGCTCCAAGAAGCTGTAGCATAGATAGAGGTCACACTCCAGTAAACCATCTAGGCAGATGGATTAAAGGATGGAGGACAACAGATTGAGGATAACAAACCAGCCTCAAATGTGTCAGTTAGTTACTGATGTCTACTCCAAGCTTGTGAAGACTTCCCCAGGTAGAATGAGCAGATGAGAACAAGTTGTTTCAACAGCCATGAGAGCAGCTAAAGCAGGCACTATGGGGCACTTAGAGCTTGGTCAGACATCAAAGACACCAAGATCATCCACTGAATCCCAGGTCATCACCAGTCATCCTGACTTTTGCCTTGCTACTAGACAGAGAAGAGAAAGTGAGGCTGATGATTCTGTGCAACTTTGCCTCACTTAAATCCAATTCACCAACAAGTCAAGACAATACACATGACATCACTAATCCAGTTAATAAGAGTAAAGAAGCATGTAGCATATTTTAGAAACTTTTCCCCCAAAATTGGTTAAAATAAACAAAGTTCTAGCGTGTAAAGTAATGCTTTGGTTGTCTGATATTTTGCATAAGCAAAACATCTCATTCTGTAACAATATTAGAAATTTGAGGCACTACTGTGTCATCACTTAACAGACGAAAACAACCGAGGCACAAAAAACATTAAGCAATTTACTCAAAGTTTTATGAAGATAATAAAAACAATAATCTCTTATTCAGTGACAGCAAATGGTTCAAAACATACTAAGTATTTTCCTCCCATTTATTTTTGAGGTAGAGCGTACAAATATTATTATCCCCTATTTACAGAGGAGGAAATCGAAGTTCAGAGAAGTTACATGACTTGCCTAGGGTCACACAGCTGAGACTAGAATCAGATCTCCTGCTATCCAGCCACTGCTGATGAGCATCATGGTATAATAGATGAACTTGAAGCCAGAAGATATAGTCCAAATTATATATTAATTTCTAGCCCTCCATCCAAATGCAAAGTGAAGGGGAAATGTAGAGAACACTAATCTTACTTCTTTCCCTAACCTCTCACTCCTAGGGAGGGAGCAGCCTGGGAAATGCTCAATGTGGACTCAGAATTTTTAGGACTTTATTTGAAAGGATGGTTTTTGTCAAAGCACAGACTGGGAGGAGAGAAAAAAATCAACAGACAAGCAGATCTGTCTAATTTTGTTTCTCCTCTATCAACTGAACTTCTGAGATCAGCTTTAGGACAAGATGTCAAAAGATTTGCAAGAGATGCCTTCAGAGAAAAGGCAACAGCTGTAGTGGCTCCACCAGAATGGATGTGAAGTCAAGAACCAAGTTAACCTTATTCCCTTGGGGTAAGGAGGAGAGATTGCCATTCACACTAGAGAAAATGACCCCTCACACAAGTGTACCTGGAAAAGTTGAGAGACAAGGAGAAAAAGTTGATTGTCCATGTTGAGGAAAATACATCATAAAAAGAATTAGTTGAAGGAAATGTGGAATTGTAGATTGAAGAAGAGAAAGCTTAGTGAGGAAATGATCACTGTCTTTAAATACACAAAGGGTTGTCCTGTGGATGAGGGGGGTAGTGTTTTTCTACATATCTAAAGAGGGAAGAACTAGTTCCAATGGGTAGGAGTTACAGTCAGATTCCACTTCAACATAAAGAACTTTCATGCAATCCAAACTATAAAACCAGTAGCCATGATGTCTCATAAAGTAGTAAGCTCCCCATCTCTGGAAGCATCCAAGCAAAAGCTAAATAACCACATCACAGAGATGTTACACAAGGTATTCTTGATCTTCGTAGGTGGCTGAACTAGGTGACCTCTTAAATCCCTTCCAATTCTTGACTCTCTAATTTTAAGAATCATTCTTGGTGGTGGTCATTTGTGTCTGATTTTTCAGAACCCCATTTGGGGTTTTCTTGGCAAAGATACTGGAGCAGTTTGTCATTTCCTTCTCCAGTTCATTTTACACAAGAGGAAACTGAGGCAATGAAAGTGAAGTGACTTGCCCAGGTATACACAACTAGTAAGCGTCTTAGGTCACATTTGAACTCAGGAAAATGAGACTTCCTGATTTCAAGCCCAGTGCTCCATCCGCTGTGCTACCTAACTGCCCCAATTCTAGGAATACAACTTTCCACCTCTTGCCCGCTAACATACACAGAACAATTAGGGAACAACATCAGACAGTGTATAATTAAGGGCTGAATTGTATGGTACAGCTTCTAAGAGAAGAGGGGAAAAGGAAGTATTTGTGGCTTCCAGCTGAAGAGACTTTCACCTGAAATCCAACCACACCATATAGATTGGTGAACCTACAGACTCACACACTATAAGGGCCTTTCTTTCATTCAAAGATCCAATTTTTTACTTTAGAAACACAGATCTCATTTTTTAGTTTAGAAGAACAGAAACTTTAAGTACCATAGATAACTCCCATGAGTTAAGGGAAGAGTTAAAGATGAGGTTAAGGGGTAGACAGTGAGTGGGTTAGCTTGTTATTCCACTTCCCAGGGATTACCCAAAAAAGTGGATTATCAGTGACCAGATATCTACTCCATCTCCTTCATGTTATCCCTTCTTATTCCTTACCTTTTCAAACTGGATGTTAAAGAATGAGAAGGATTTGATTAGATGAAAGGGAGAGGGGAGATGCCGTGGCAGAGAGGGAAGAGAAAATGTAGACCAAATATTATATACATTGTCAGAGACATATACTATAGCAGATATATTTATTTAATTGTTTTCCTTTGTCACAAGGGGAAGCTGAATATGAAAGGATGTGTAATATAAAGCCAAAAGGCACCAATAAATTGTAATTCTAAAGAATGTGAATGACACTACTGCTAAAGAAAAGCATAAATGACACTACTGCTAAAGAAAAGCATAAAGAAAAGCAAATACAAGAATAAGGGTGACATAAGAGGACAGTAAGGAGATGAACTTAAACAGAGGTAATTGTAGGAGTATAAAGCAAAATGTGCAGACACATTTAAGTGTGAGCTCCATGAAAACTGAGACAAAAAGAAACAAACCCAATTCCTCCATGTTTCCACCTCATAGCAATCCCTAGGGGGGGCTGCACTTACTCCAGTGATCGCTGCTGTTGTCCATTCCCGTCCTTCATTCTGGAATTGAACCAATGACATCACGAGATATTTAAGTGTAGCAGAGCTGGGCCAAGTCTTCAGCCTCACTCTCCTCCAGACTCTGAAGTCCAGTGGTGAGACAAAAGTTAAGAGGAAGGCGATATAGCCTGACGCTGTTAGCACTTAGCTGCACAATTCAACTCCTCTTTGAAAACAATCTTCCTTCTGAGACAGTTTATCAGCCATCCAAGAAAAAGTCTCCTTGTTTTACTATCCTCTATACATGAAAATCTATCATTTCCCTGCCTTTGCACAGGCTATTATTACCCCTTCTTAACTTTCATGCCTGGAATGCACTCCTTTCCTCACTTCCACCACTTGGAATGTCCAAGGTTGTTCAAGGTTGTTCAAAAGCACCCTCCTAATCCTCACAGTTTCTAGGACCCTCTCACCAGTCCACCTTGCCAAATACTTTGTGTCTACTCTGTATACATATTTTGTACTTACTTTTCTGAGCATTCATATTTCTCCCTACCACCACCATTCTCCATATTATTATTACCGTGACTTATAATTACCTATTACATTATATTATATATTACATAATATTATGTTATATATAATGTAACATATTATATTATCTAGTATATTATATGTATATATATATATGTTATCTCCCTATTATTGCTGCAAGTTCCTTGAGCTAAGGGACTATTTCACCTTTGTACTTGTATCCCTAGTACCTGGCACATAATAGTTGCTTAATAAATTCTTATTGAATAAGTGAATTCTTGAAGCAAAAAATAAAAATAAAAACTCCAGTTTGTACATAATAGGAATTCATTGTTTCACATAGAATTCATATAGAATCCTCTCTTTGTTTTCCTCTGTATAAATGTTCCTCTTTCTTTTTTTTTTTGTGTTCAGTTTAATTCAGGTTAAAAAAATTAAAATTCCCTAGCATACTCATCGTCCATACTTACCACCTTAGGCTCCCAAGGGTGACTTTGGGCTCCTTCCAGAAGTCTAGTTCACTCCCAGAGGAAGAAGATTTCCCTCCATAGGGAACACTCTAAAGAAAGTCATGCCCTGTTTGTTAGACTCGAGCTGATGACTTCCTAGTACCTCTCTCATGAATTCCTCTGCAACTTTGAATCTAGCAAAGTTCCATCAATTTCAAAATCTGTTTAATAAATGAAAAGTAATTCTGAGCTGGCAGGAAGGCTTGATTTGATTAGGTGTTCAAGGTGAGAATCCACCTCCTGCAGGCTGTGTCAGAGATCACAGCAGAGCACTCTGCTTGAGTGAGTTTTGAAGTTCATTAATTAACAACCGTCCTCCATCTCCACCACTCCTTCCCATGCTTACCCTCCATTCAGTGTGGCAGGCTCCTAAGTGCTTTTGCTAGAGATTTATTTTTATCCTTCTGGTGGATAAGAAACATTAATGAAACCATTCTAGACTTGGAGTGGGGGGAGAGGAAGAGAGTGGGCTCCACCCACAGAAGCCCTGCATAGGAAAGTCTCAGTGAAGGTTGATTACTAAATGGATACTTAGATGAGGAGGATCATCAGACCTGTCTGGTAGGCATTTGAACCTATGGAAAATATGGAGGAGCACAAAAGATGGATTAGGCACAGAAAGTCAGCCCGGCTTTCTTACACAGGACAATTAATGAAATCACTTTTCAAGCATTAAGACCTTCCCTTTCTCCCTGAATCCCCCTTCCCCCAACCCCCCAGATGGCCCACTCCTCAAGTACACAATACTAGCCTTGACTGCTAACAATTTGGGTCAGTGCACTGTTTAAACTCCTAAGTGGAATCACTAATCTCCATTAATCTGACTGTAAAGATGAGGCCTAATGCTCCCTACAAAAGCCTAGGAGTTGTTAATGCACACTTCTCTAGTGGGCTACATTAACATGCACCAGCTCCCATGACTGACTGGCTCTTTGGGTTTGGGTTTGATCATGCAGAATGAATGGTAAATTCTTCAGTGTCTCCAGGATTTTGTTCCCAAGAAGCAGGACCTAAGGCACTCGGCTCTTTGCATCTTGGGCACTGCAGTTCCTTACTTCCAAATCAGTTACACTACAGCAATTTCCTTCACTGTTGACATTGTGGGATTGTGGCACCAAGACAGTGATGGAATATATTAGAGGCATGACCAAGATCATGTAGTCAGTCATATGATCATAGATTCAAACTGAGAAAGACCATCACCTAGTCCACCACCTCCCCCATTTTACAGAAAATGACATCAAGACCCCCAGGGAGATTAAGTGATTTGCCCAAGATTTCAAATCCCAAGATCAATGGCAGACCTGGGAGTCAGGCTGAGACTCTCTGACTCCAGATCCAAAGGTCATGCCACTGTCCATATTTCATTGATAAGAAAGGCAGGAAACATGCCTGAGGGCATCTGTGTTAAGCTCAAAGTCCTGGTCCCTGTCCTGGTTATGGGGAACACAGTTCACATCACTTGGTAATTTTTTTATAATCCAACATGTATAAAGCAAGTTGTCTAAAATGGGAAATGTGTTTTCATAGCTCTAAATGGTACTAACCTAAGAGACAAGAGGCCCCAACTGCAGTTCTAAAGTTCTAAGAAGGCTGTATGTCTAGTTCATTGTGGATCCAGTCCACTAGTATCCCTTTGGAAGTCATGAAATAACTCTTTGTCTCATTGAGCTCATCTGTGAAATAGACTTCTCAAAGAATTAGGCTCTAAAGCTTTTGAGACCTGTTATGTACAGGCCCATCTGAAAAACACATGAGACAGTCTAATCTTACGAGTGTTGCATGGATCTGGAAATGGAAACCCTCAGTTCTATTCCTAAGTGATGTAGCTGTATCTTCCTAGTACTCAGTAGAGATGAAAAACATGGGTTGGCCCTTAGTAAAGTGGGAAAAGTTAGTGAAATTGGGTTCTCCCTTCATTTTTTTTGCCCTTCTCTTTCTGATTGGTGCCCTATACCACCAAACTCCCAGTGCCCTCAGAAAAACCTGTGTATTGTCCTCATCTCCCCACTAAATTCTGCCTACCATGTTTCACGCCTTTTTCTTCTTTCTCCTCCATTCTAAATTTAACTCTCCTTATGTTCCATATCTTCAGGCTCCTGTTCTCTGCTAATTAATTAATAGGGTGCTTCCAAGAATCAGGAAGATTTGAGTTTACACCCTCCCTTTAACACTTAAAATTTTTTACCTTGAGCAATTCACTAAACTTTTTAGAGCCTATTTCCTTATTTTTTAAAGTAGGGGAGAATAAAACCTCTTGTACTTTCCTCACTTGGTTGTTATAAGGATCAAATGAGATAATATATTGACACAGATGATATATAGACAATTCAAAAAACTAAAATGCTATAAAAATGTCAATTATTACCACTGCTAATTAATCTGATAGCCTAATCTATATTGTACAAAAGATATTAATGTCAAATCCTCAACTCCGCAAGGGGCTGGTGATGAAGGTAATTAACAAGGAAATTAACAAGAAAAGAATCTTCCTGGGGTGAAGGTGGTTTGATCCAAGTCATGATCTGAAAGAAAAACAGAAAAGATGGTGCATTTGATTAAGTCAGAATTCAGAAGGAAATGAGGCAGAAGGAAAGGAGTTTATAGAAGCTAACATAAGAAGTCAGAGAATACCCACTAGAACAGGACAGGGAGGCATCAGGACTTGTGTTAAGATGACTAAGAGGTCTAAGGTTTCAGATTCAAGCTTGTTCTTTCTTCATTCTGATGAGTTTGAATTCCACTTTTGACAGGTCCTCTAGTATCAAAGATGCAACATGCCATGTCATAGAGAGCTCTGGACTTGGAGTAAGGAAGACCCTAGTTCAAATCTCACCATAAATACTTACTACATATATGACTCTGGGAAAGTCATTTACATTTTCTATACCTCAGTTTTCTCATCTATAAAATGAAGGGATTGAGCATGATGGTTTCTGAGATCCCTTTAAGATTGAAATCTTATGATCTACATTAGGAAAAAGGCAATATGTCTGTTTCTTTGCTTGAGACAGTTTTCTGATGTTGTCAGTGAGCTCTCCTTGCTGTTTTGCACAGACATTGCCATAGGTCTGTCTCTACAGTAAGTTGCAGTAACACATTTGTGTATTGTAAGAATGTGCTTCAATGCCTTCACTCAGAGAATATGACTGTTTTCTTTTTTAAAAAATTCATTTACTTATTTTGTTTTCAACATTCATTTCCACAAGATTTTGAGTTCCAAATTTTCTCCCCATATCTCCCTTCCCCTGACCCCAAAATACCGAGCATTTTAATTACTCTTACCACCAATCTGCCATCCCTTCTAAAATCCCTCCCTTCCCTTATCCCAATCTTCTCTTTGTCCTGTAGGGAAAGATAAATTTCTATACCTGTATTTCTCATTTCCCAGTTGTATGAAACAACAATACTTAACAGTTGTTCCTAAAACTTTGAGTACCAGTTTCTCTTCCTTCCTCCCTCCCCCCCATTCCCACTGAGGAGGCAAGTAATTCAATGGAGGCTGTGTAGTTTTGCAAATGACTTCCACAATAGTCATGTTGTGTAAGACTGACTATATTTCCCTCTATCCTATCGTGCCCTCCCATTTCTTCTATTCTCTCTTTTGACCTTTTCCCTCCCCAAAAGTATTAACTTCTAATTACTCACTCCTCCCATTGTCCTCCCTTTCATCATCCCCAACACTTATCCCCTTGTTCAACTTTAGTAAATCCTTTGTGAATTTTCTTTCCTGTTTAACTTTTCATGCTTCCCTTGATTCTTGTGTTTGAAAGTCAAATTTTCTATTCAGCTCTGGTCTTTTCATAAAAAATGCTTGAAAGCCCTCTATTTCATTGAATGACCATTTTTTCCCTTGAAGTATTATACTCAGTTTTGCTGGGTAGGTGATTTTTGGTTTTAATCTTAATTCCTTTGACTTCTGGAATATCATATTCCAAGCCCTTCAATCCCTTAATGTAGAAGCTACCAGATTCTGTGTTTTCCTGATTGTATTTCCACAACACTTGAATTGTCTCTTTCTGGCTGCTTGCAATATTTTCTCCTTACCTGGGAACTCTGGCATTTGACTACAATATTCCTAGTTTTTCTTTTTGGATCTCTTTCAGGAGGTTATTGGTGAATTCTTCTAATATTCTTTTTACCCTCTGGTTCCAGAATATCAGGGCAGTTTTCCTTGATAATTTCATGAAAGATGATGCCCAGGCTCTTTTTTTGATCATGGCTTTCAGGTAGTCCCATAATTTTAAAATTGTCTTTCCTGGATCTATTTTCCAGGTCAGTTGTTTTTCCAATGAGATATTTCACATTCTCTTCCATTTTTTTATTCTTTTAGTTTTGTTTTGTGATTTCTTGGTTTCTCATAAAGTCATTAGCCTCCATCTGTTCCATTCTAATTTTTAAAGAACTATTTTCTTCAGTGAGTTTTGAACTTCCTTTTCCATTTGGCTAAGTATGCTTTTTAAAGCATTCTTCTCCTCATTGGCTTTTTGAACCTCTTTTTCCAATTGAGTAGCCTATTTTTAAAGGTGCTATTTTCTTCAGCATTTTTGGGGTCTCCTTTAGCAAGGTGTTGACAAGCTTTTCATGCTTTTCGTGCATCTCTCTCATTTCTCTTCCCAGTTTTTCCTCCACCTGTCTATCTTGCTTTTCAAAATACTTTTTGTGGAAATACAATCAGGATAACTCAAAATCTAGCAGCTTCTACATTAAGGGATCAAAGGGCATGGAATAGGATATTCCAGAAGTCAAAGGAACTAGGACTCAAACCAAGAATCACCTACCCAGCAAAACTGAGTATAATACTTCAGGGGAAAATATGGTCTTTCAATGAAACAGAGGACTTTCAAGCATTCTTGATGAAAAGACCAGAGCTGAAAAGAAAATTTGACTTTCAAACACAAGAATGAGAAGAAGCATGAAAAAGTAAACAGCAAAGAGAAGTCGTAAGGGACTTACCAAAGGTGAACTGTTTACATTCCTACATGGAAAGACAATATTTGTAACTCTTAAAACTTTTCAGTATCCTTTTTGAGCTCTTCCATGGCCTGAGACCATTGAATATTTATTTTGGACTTGACTTTTATGTCTTTCCCTAATGGTGAGCATTGTTCTTCCTCATTGGAAAGGATGGGAGAAGACATCTGTTCACCAAGAAAGTCTTATTTTTTTCTCACTTTTTCGGATATTTTCCCAAGTTACTTGACTTTTGTGTCCTTTGTCAAGAGTAAGGTATATTCTGAGGATCTGTAAAATCTCCACTCAGTTCCTCCAAGGTCGCAGGGCAGCGTAGGGGTGGGCTCCACTTTCTGGGGTGAGACGGACCCCTGGGGATGGCTTTCCAGGGCTCTCTGGAACGGAAATCTCCTCCAGTGCATTGGTGTGTGGCTTGCTCTGCTCCAGAATTTTTGGGGAGTTCTTTTTACAGGAAATTTCTGGGCCATGGATATGGAGCTAGCATACGTGAGTCTTTCTACTCCGCCATCTTGGCTCCTCCCCCCTGAGAGTCTTTATATAAGGGATTTTATGGGCTGTGGGGGAAGAGTTACTGTGTATGTGTCTTTTGACTCCACCATTTTGGCTCTGCCCTCTGAATATGATTGTTTTCAAGAAGAAACCTACTTCTTCCACTTCTCTCCATATTAAAGATCTTCAAGAAAGGTGAAGGAAGAGAGTTAGGAAGAGGGGCTCCTGACAATAGGAGAAGATACAAGGGGTAGTGACAACTGCTAGGTCAGAAGGGAAGGAAAGAGGCTGACATGGAGAAGTAGCTCTGAGTTGGTATCTATATGCCCTCTTACTCATTGCTTTGATGTATCGTAAAACATTCATCATTACTTTTGTCTCCCATAGCCATCCTCAACAGAAAGGCTAAGACTAGTTAGGTAAGGATGATAGCAATGGCATCTTTTACAATTGACCATTTTTTCATGACCAACTGGTTGAGGACACCCACTTGGATCCAAAGGAGTAAGTTCAATGAAAGGTTTCAAGTACTATGGTAAGGAGATAGTAGAAAAAAAAGAGGGGTCAGAGAAGTCTATTATGTCCCTTATAGTAACATTGTATCTATGAGTGACCACCCGGAAACATAATTAGCATGGGGAAATGGAGCTTTGCCTCAGAATACCAACATCTGGGAATGAGGACATTTTCCCCACAACAGAATATTTCTTCTTGCTGTAAAGATCATCATCCCTATGCCTGACCTCCTCAACCTTTTGTGATTCATATAGCAAAGTAGAACAACTACTCCTGGACCATCATCCAGGCACCCCTCTTGCAGGGTCCTTCTCCCTAACCCCACAGGAGATCTGGTAACACCCTCTCCTGATACAGTTACATCCACAGTCTTACTATCTTATATGCTGTTGCCAACAGTTGCTCCTACACCTCAATTTTATCCCCAGAGGAAAACACTCCTACATATGGTGTTGTGACTCTCTACTCCTACCTACGTTATAAAAATAGCCTTCCTGAGAATTAACTGATAAATCATATTGTTATGAAGAGCAAAACAAATTGATTGACAGAATATGCATTTGAGACCTGAGTTAACTGTCAATCAATTAGTCTACAACCATTTACAAAGCTTTTACTATGTGGTAGGCACTGGACTAAATGTTAAGCATCCAAAGAAAGTAAAAAAACATGATCCCTGTTCTCAAAGAGCTCATCCTGTGATGGAGAAGACCACATACAAATGACTATATAGAGTTACAGGACCATAGCAGTCCTCAGAGGGTGGAATCCCAATGTCAAAGACAGCTTCAAAAGTCAGTGAGAAAGCTCTTTCACTTGGGTGAGAAGGGAAAATGGTCTGGCTCCGCTGCCAGCAGCCACTGTAATGGTAGCATCAATTTTTGGAGCCCTCTGCCTAAAGTCCCTAGAGGAATCAAGCAACTGAACTTGATCTCAGCCCTCAGTAGCAGCCCTGGGGTGAGGATGAATGCTGATATGGTGGAACAGGAGGCAATTGGGAAGAGGGAATTCTACTCGCAAAACCTGGGCAGAAAAGTTTTTGATTGCTCCCAGACTAGAGCACAGGGTAGGAGAGAAGTAAACTCCTCTCCCTTGATTGTGCCTCCTTGGAGGAACTGAGAATTTACAGGTTCCTAGAATATACCCTTCTCTTGACAAAGAACTCAAAAGTCAAGTTACGGGCTGGGAAAATGGCCAAAAAGGGGGAAAAATGAAAACTAAATTTGCTTGGTGAACCGGTAGTTTCTTCCACCCTTTTGGATGAGGAAGAATAATTCCATTAAAGGAAGATGTAACAGTCAAGGCTTCTCCATCCAAAACCTCCAAAATAAATACTCAATAGTCTTAGGTCATGGAAAATCTCAAAAGAGATTTTAAAAATCAAGTCCTACAAGTGCAGGAAAAGTTGGGAAGAGAAATGAGAGCAATGTAAGAAAATCATGAAAAGTGAGTCAACAGCTTGCTAAAGGAGACACCAAAAAATGTTGAAGAAATTAACACCTTTAAAAACAGATTAACTCAAATGGTAAAAGAGGTCCAAAAAGCCAATGAGGAGAAGAATGCTTTAAAAAGCAGAATTAGTCAAGTGGAAAAGGAAATTCAAAAGTTCACTGAAGAAAATGTTCTTTAAGGGGGTGGAGCCAAGATGGCAGAGTAGAAAGACTCACGTATGCTAGCTCCAAACCCACAGCCCATATATTTCCTACAAGAAGAACTCCTCACAAATTCTGGATCACTGCAAGGCATGCAGAAACACAGTGGAAAAGATTTCCGTTCCAGAGAGCCCTGGAGAGCCGTTCCCAGGGTTCATCATGCCCTGGAAAGCGGAGCCTACCCCTGCCCTGCCCTGGATGGGCAGCCCAAGAGGAGCAGATCCGAGCAGGCTTCAAGGACAGAACCTCCGGTGGCCGAGAAGGTCCCTCCACCCACAAACGCTACAGGTCAGTGAGAGAGACGTCTGGGCTGGCCGAGAGGGGAGCGGGGTGTCTCCGTGACTCGGGGCCCCTCAGGAGGCAGAGGCAGCGGCAGAGGCAGCAGCAGTGGCCCCCAGGACTCCCCGAGAAGGCAGGATTTTCATTACTGAAGGTCTCTGCATAAACCACCTGAAGGAGCTGAGACTGGAAGGTGGCTCTGCCCCCACCAGCTCCATTACTGAAGGTCTCTGCATAAAGCCCCTGAGGGAACTGAGCCTGGGAGGCGGCCCTGCCCCCACCCAAGCACCAGAACTTAAGCTCACATTGAATAGCAGCCGCTCCCGCCACGGATAGCCCTGAGACTGGGAAGCAGCATTTGAATCTCAGACCCCAAGCACTAGCTGGGCGGATCTAAGCGGGGGTGCAGAGGAATCTCAGAAGTCAAGTAACTGGCTGGGAAAATGCCCAGAAAAAGGAAGCAAAATAAGACCAAAGAGAGCTATTTTGATGGGGTGCAGATGTTCCCGCCTTTCAATTCTGATGATGAGGAAATATTCTTACCAAGGGAAAGATGTGGAGGGCAAGGCCTTTGTATCCCAGACACCCCAGGTGGAAGTCTGGTGGACTCAGGCCATGGAAGAGCTCAAAAAGGATTTTGAAAAGCAAGATAGACAGGTGGAGGAAAAACTGGGAAGAGAAATGAGAGAGATGCAAGAAAAGCATGAAAAACGGGTCAATACCTTGCTAAAGGAGACCCAAAAAAATGCTGAAGAAAATAACACCTTAAAAATAGGCTCACTCAATTGGCAAAACAGGTTCAAAAAGCCAATGAGGAGACGAATGCTTTCAAAAGCAGAATTAGCCAAATGGAAAGAGAGGTTCAAAAGCTCACTGAAGAAAATAGTTCTCTCAAAATTAGAATGGAACAGATGGAGCCTAATGACTTTATGAGAAACCAAGAAATCACCAAACAAAACCAAAAGAATGAAAAAATGGAAGAGAATGTGAAATATCTCATGGGAAAAACAACTGACCTGGAAAATAGATCCAGGAGAGACAATTTAAAAATTATGGGACTACCTGAAAGTCATGATCAAAAAAAGAGCCTAGACATCATCTTCCATGAAATGATCAAGGAAAACTGCCCTGATATTCTACAACCAGAGGACAAAATAAGTATTGAAAGAATCCATCAATCACCACCTGAAAGAGATCCAAAAAGAGAAACTCCTAGGAACATTGTGGCCAAATTCCAGAATTCCCAGGTCAAAGAGAAAATATGGCAAGCAGCTAGAAAGAAACAATTTCAGTATTGTGGAAATACAATCAGGATAACACAAGATCTAGCAGCTTCTACATTAAGGGATCAAAGGGCATGGAATAGGATATTCCAGAAGTCAAAGGAACTAGGACTCAAACCAAGAATCACCTACCCAGCTAAACTGAGTATAATACTCCAGGGGAAAATATGGTCTTTCAATGAAACAGAGGACTTTCAAGCATTCTTGATGAAAAGACCAGAGCTGAAAAGAAAATTTGACTTCCAAACACAAGAATGAGAAGAAGCATGAAAAAGTAAACAGCAAAGAGAGGTCATAAGGGACTTACCAAGGGTGAACTGTTTACATTCCTACATGGAAAGACAATATTTGTAACTCTTAAAACTTTTCAGTATCTGGGTAGTTGGTGGGACCACACACAGACATACACATGCACACACGCACACACACATGTACATGCGTGCGCATGCACACACAGAGACTGAGAGCACAGAGTGAATTGAATAGGATGGGACCATATCTTAAAAGAAATTAAGGTAAATGGTGAGAGAGAAATGTAGTGGGAGGAAAGAGGGTGAAATGGAATGGGGTAATTATACGTCATTTAAGAGGCAAGTAGGAGACTTTTTAGTGGAAGGATAAAGAAGAGAGCTGAGAAAAAAAACAATTAGTTTACCCTCATCACATTTGACTAAAGGAAGGAATAAAATGCACACTCATTTTGGTGTGAAAACCTATCTTACAGTATAGGAAAGTGGGGGAGAAGGAGATAAGCAAGGGGGGGGGGGATAATGGAAGGGAGGGCAAAGGGAGGAGGGAGCAATATGAAGTCAACACTTGGGGAGGGACAGGATCAAAAGACAGAAGAGAAACAATGAGGGGCAGGGTAGGATGGAGGGTAATTCAGTTAGTCTTACACAATACGACTATCAGGGAAGTCATTTGCAAAATTACACAGATATGGCCCTATATTGAATTGCCTGCCTTCCCAAAGGGAATGGGTGGGGAGGGAGGGATGGGGAGAATTTGGAACTCAAAGTTTTAGGAACAACTGTTTAGTATTGCTGTTGCTACTAGGAAAGAAGACATACAGTTAATGAAGAATAGAAAGTCATCTGGCCCTACAGGAGAAAAGAGAAGATGGAGACAAGAGAAGGGAGGGATGACAGAAGAGAGGGCAGATTGGAGATAGGGAAAATTAGATGCTTGGGGTATTGGGGTGGGAGGAGGGGATAAAAGGGGAGAAAATTTGGAACCCAAAATTTTGTGAAAATGAATGTAAAAAGTTAAATAAATAAATAAATAAATATTAAAAAAAGAAAAGAAAAAAAAGAAGAAGAAAAAACTGACCTGGAAAATAGATCTAGGAAAGACAATTTTAAAATTATGGGACTACCTGAAAGCCATGAAAGCCAAAAAAAATAGCCTGGACATCATCTTTCATGAAATTATCAAGGAAAACTGCCCTGATATTCTGGAACCAGAGGGTAAAAAGAATATTGGAAGAATTCACCAATAATCTCCTGAAAGAGATCCAAAAAAAAAAAAAAAACTAGGAATATTGTAGCCAAAGCCAGAGTTCCCAGGTCAAGGAGAGAATATTGCAAGTAGCCAGAAAGAGACAATTCAAGTGTTGCGGAAATACAATCAGGAAAACACAGAATCTGGTAGCTTCTACATTAAGGGATTGAAGGGCTTGGAATATGACATTCCAGAAGTCAAAGGAATTAGGACTAAAACCAAAAATCACCCAGCAAAACTGAGTATAATACTTCAGGGGGAAAAATAGTCATTCAATGAAATAGAGGGCTTTCAAGCATTCTTTATGGAAACACCAGAGCTGAATAGAAAATTTGACTTTCAAGCACAAGAATCAAGGGAAGCATGAAAAGTTAAACAGGAAAGAGAAATCACAAGGGACTTACTAAAGTTGAACTGTTTACATTCCTACATGGAAAGATCATATTTGTAACTCTTGAAACTTTTCTCAGTATTTGGGTAGTTGGAGGGATTATACAGACAGAGGGCACAGGGTGAGTTGAATAGGAAGGAATGATATTTAAAAAATATAATTAAGGGGTAAGAGGAATATGTTGGGAGAAGAAAGGGAGAAATGGAACGGGAAAAATTATCTCTCACATGAAAGAGACAAGAAACAGTTTTTTCAATAGAGGGGTAAAGGGAGGAAGTGAGAGAGAAAAAGTGAAGCTCACTCTCATCACATTGGCTTAAGGTGGGAATAACAAGCATACTCAGTTTTGTATGAAAATATATCTTCCACTACAGAAAAGTAGGGGAGAAGGAGATAAGTAGAGCATGGAGAGGGGGATGATAAAAAGAAGAGCAAATGAGAGGAGTGGTAATTAGAAGTAAACACTTTTGGGGAGGGATAAGGTCCAAAGTGAGAATAGAATAAATGGGGGGCAGGATAGGATAGAGGGAAATATAGACTTTCACAACATGACTATCATGGACGTCTTTAGCAAAACTTACATATATATAGCCTATATTGAATTTATTGTCTTCTCAGTGTAACAGGTGGGGAAGGAGGAAGGAAGAGAAGTTGGAACTCAAAGTTTTAGAAACAAATGTTGAGAATCGTTGTTGCATGTAACTGGGAAATAAGAAATACAGATAATGGGATATAGAAATCTATCTTGCCCTACAAAAAAAGAGAGAAGATAGGGATAAGGGAAGGAGAGGTGTGATAGAAGGTAGGGTAGATTGGGGTAAGGGGTAATTAGAATACATGGTGTTTTGGGGTGGGGAGAGGGAAGAGATGGGGAGAAAATTTGAAACTCAATATCTTGTGGAAATGAATGTTGAAAACTAACAATAAATAAATTGAAAAAAAAATATTACTGACAAGGGAAAAAAACCAACTATGTATATGCAAGATATACACAGAAATGTGATTGCTTTTGGAGCCTAAATTAGCTAATTACCTACTTTCCATTTCTTTTAGTGCCTTGTTAACATTATCATCAATATCATCACCGTCACAATAATTTACCCATGCAGAGTGTTTTCATATTTATTATCTCATTTGACCAATACATTGAAATTATTATCCCTGTTTTACAGATGAGAAGACTATTGACCAGAGAGTGACTTGCCCAGATTCACACAGCTAGTTAGTGACAGCCTCAGAGCCAGAAATCAAATTCTCTTCCATCTAGTCTAGTACTCTAGCTGTGGGGCAGTGTGGTTGACTACACACAATAATCTTGATGAGTACTGGAAGACAAAAGAATCAAAAGCTCACCAGAGATCTGAAATTGTCTTCAGTAAGAGAGTAAAACAGTAGTATCAATTTGATAACCTAAAGAGCCAGATGAAATTCATACTTACACTTCAAACAACTGACAATCAACTTTAGCCATCTAAAGTACAATATTCAACTTCTGCAGATTTAAAGATTTCCATTGTGTTTGGTATTTGCATAGAGTGCTGCAATCATCAATGTGTCAAAATATATCAATTCTAATTGTGTAAAGTAAACTTGTCGTTCAGCCTGTAGCACCCACTGGCTATATATCCAGTGAAAGAGGCAAGTTAAGTTTTGCAAAAAAAAAAAATCAATCTATTGGGTCTCATGGAAACCCTTAATGTAGACTGTTTAGCAAGAGATGCTGCATTTTTCATTATGCTGTCCACATTTCCTAGAAAAATGTTACACTGGATCCCTGGGCAGATCTGTGATTAAGGATAATATTCATATTGTTTACAACATCACCCAGGGACAACGAGGAAAGAGGATACGTATTTGGTTATAGTAGGGAATTAAGGGGTGATAAGGAGCATGGAAGAGATAGCTGACTGAAAATCTTGACTACTAAGCTAAGGACTCTAGACTTGATCTTATGGGTGATAGGGAGCCATTCTAGGTTCTTGGGCAGTGAAGTGATAGGCATAAAATCTCTGGAATTATAGAATGTTTAACTTTAAAGGTCTAGTGAATGGGATAAAAACGATACTTGCAAAAACCTTATGTAAGATGAATTATTTGGATCTGGACCTAGAGGCTTAAAGAGGCTTTTTCTGAGCCAACAATCATTGTACCTATATATAATACTAAAGAACAAAGTGATTTTTGTCCTATTTCCATAAAAATTAAAGTGTTTTAGTTCTCAGCTTCAGAGGAGGGGAGAGAAAAGCAGTGGAGGAAGAAACCATTGCTGATGACTTCACTTATAAATGGCACTCATGAGTTCAAGAGTTCCTACCATGGCTTCCTTCAAAGTCTGGGGGTGCAGGTGGGAGTAGGTGGGGGGAGGGGAGGAGACAGAACTAGGTCATCAAAAGAAGTAGCTACAATTGCACATGCAGTACCAAGGGAGTCAACAAAAGGCTGTAGGTAGGAGACTAGATATACAGATGATTATCAGAGATATCTGAAAAGGAGAGGATAGGCACCCACCCAAATAGATCAGCATATGATATGGTGGCCAAAGGTCTGATGACAGGTAAGGGATAGACCTTTTTTTTTAAAGTCAGAGAGAGCCTTTCTCAGAAAATCAGGCAAAGATTCCCTCTCTCACTGAGAATACTGGGCTTCCTTCTCTGAAAACTCTTTCAAGGACTTTGAGCATGCAAATCTGGACTACAGGTGGTATTAGTGGCCTTGCTTCAGGCTTTGCTATTGGCATTCAAGACTATAAAAGTTCTGAAATAGTTTTTATGGTCCCCACCCTCTCATCCTAGAGGTAGGATTTCCTGGCCCTAAAGATGGTTCTTTACATTGACTTAATAACACCATGGTATTCATAGTAAGGAGACCTGGATTCTAGTTCTACCACTAGCTAGCTGTATGATCTTACATAAGCCACTAGATCGAAATGCAGAGTTTTAAAAGTTCACAGTGACCTCAAAGATCATATGGTCACAAACTTAGAGGATCATAAATGTAGGATTGGAAGGGATCCCATAAGTCATCTAATTCAACCCCCTCACTTTTCTACAGATGAGAAAACTGAAGGCAGAGAAGTCAAATGACTTTCAAGGTCACACAAGAAGTAAGCAGAATTTGAAGCCATTATTTAATTTGAAATCCATGCCCTGTCCAATATACCAATGTCCTCATTTTACAGATAAGAAAACCAAGGCTCAGAAGTGAGATTTGACTTGCCAGTATGTTTCATGTCCTAGGCTTCAGTTTCTTTGTGAGGAGATTAAATCAGATGATCTCTGAAGATCCTTCCAACTTTGAAATTTTATGATTCTCTAATTTCCATAATAGTCCTAAAACCTCAATAGGATCTTAACAATACACATAATTTCCACTATGTCCTCTGGAACACTCACTCTGTAATTAACAAATTTCCTATTATCTTATACCACTTCCTCTCTCGCTTTTTCCATCTTTATGGCACTCACTAAACCTTGGCTCCCTCACAACACAACTTCCTTCACTGTCCTTCCTAATACTGGCTGCGATGGCATGTGTGTGTGTGTGTGTGTGTGTATGCGTGTGCATGCATGTGTGTTTTAGAAGGTAGAAGAAAGTCAAAATATTTTTTACTCCCCATTACCACTTGAAGACTCTCCTTCTATTCCCACCACTCAACAATCTCTCCTTTGAGTTCCATGAAATACAAATTTACCACATAATCCAGATTCTGGTGGCTGTTATCAACTGATCCCTAGGAAATTCTCCCTCTTTTCTCAATGAGTTCAGTGCCAGGCCCAATCTACCATTTCTGACACATGCCTTCATTTCAGGATATTTCAGCACATACATTGAGTTCCCTCGAATACTAACTTCCCAGGTCTCCAGTCTAATCAAATCCCATAACATGCTCTTCTACTCTACCCCAGGTTTCCCCTACCATCACCCCTATTCTCTGATCTTCAATCTCTCCTTATCTGCTGAACCCTTCCCTTTTTCCTATGAACCTGCTGAAGTTCCTTTTATCCTGAAAAGAAAAGAGAAAAAAAGGAAAAGAAAAGAAAAAAAGAAAAGAAATCCTTATTAGATCCTACCAAGCTCTCCAACTGTCATCCTAATCTTTCATCACCTTCTCAGTAAAAGTCCTTGGAAATCTATTGTACATCTGCTCTTTATTTAATTTGTTTGGGCCTTTTTTTATTGACATGCTATTTTCCCCCATTATTGATGTTCTTCCTCTTTTTGTGTTTTTGCTACTGTTTTGACATCCAAAGTGCTAAGCACAGTGCCTGGCACATTATAATGACAGTGCATGCTTGCTGATTGGTTGATAATTAATAGTTAAATACCAACAATTTTACAATTACACAGTTATTCCCTTTAATATAACTTTGTCCAGGGATTTTAAATAACCGGATTCAGGTTGTTTCTATGGATGATAAAACACTGGAGGGAGATGCAACTGGGAAATGTTTGCAGAAAGCCTGAGGCAAGACCCGGAGCCTTGGTCTGCACTTAACTCAGCACCATTGTATCCAGGTATTGAAGATTGTTGGTAACTCCTCACCAGGGAGCTCCCAGCAATGAGTGATCTTCACTCCTCAGAGCTGCTCTCATGGGCCCTCCCAAGGCTGAGTTAAGGATTCTCCAGGTAGAAAAGTCTTCAGAGATTCTATGCTTCCTTTCAGTTGATTTTCTCTTGGGAGAACCCAAAAGGGAAAGGCTCTGGGAAATGGACAGACAGCTGGGCCATCCAGATGTCAAACAATGCCTGAGTCCAAGAACTTGAGCCTATTTCCATGCCCATCTACAAGACCTCCCTAGCTCTACAGGGGGAGAGGAAGTATCCCTGACTCCTAGCCCATATTAAGCAAAAAGGAGCCTGGAGAAGAGGGGCTCCCTTTGTTAAAAAAGCATTGGTCTCTCAGCCATTCATCATGCATCTAAGAGCGCTTATTAATGCTCTGTCAATTGCTTATAGTGAAGGCAGCCTGTCAGCTGCCCTCCCAGTTAGCTGTGTGCAAACACTGGTGATTAAGCGCCAGATTTAACATCCTCATGAATATTTAAGAGGTTGTTTTTGAAAGTTTCCTGTCCTTTTACACTAATAGCCCCATTAAAACCTGTTTACAAGCCAGTCATGAGAGTAACTGCGTGCACTTAAAACATAAGAATGTTCCCCCAAGAGGAGCCCTCCAACCACGTGAAGATGGCAGTTGATCAATACAATGCTTAAAGTAAGACTGTCTGCCTGCCCCCAGTGGAATCAGGACCCCAGAGGCAGACATAAAGAGCTGGCAAGAACCCAACTTGTTAATTAGGCCAGCAAAAGGGATTGGGGGGGAGCCCCAAATACTGACCTATCCTCCTCAATATCCAAGTTGACCCCTGCTCCTAATGACTTCTTAGAAGTTGGCCAGGGGATGTGAACAGGAACTAACTAGAGCTATTTGCAAATGTTCAGCCTCCTAGTTCCTATTCTCTTCTCTCTCTCTGTCCCCATACTCCATCACTGAGACACCTGTTCTATAACCCACTCTCTGAGGGGCTGCCTGCCAAATTAAGCCTTTTAAAGGTGTCAGTGATAAGATCTTGAGTTATTAGCCTCTCAAAAATATCTGTTGTTAGTAAAAGGACATTCCAGAAGTAACAAAAAAATCTTTAGAACTCAAAGAAAAACAAAGTTCTAATGACTGAACATTAGGCATTAGGAGAATCTGAAGTTGGAGATGGGGAGGGTGCTTGAGGGGAGGAAGGGAAGAGAAATGGACTTTCCTGTTGACCTTCAGAGCCTGCCATGTAATAAGCTGATTTATAGAGGTCTGAAGGTTTTATGGAGAAGGTGGCATTTGTGTTAGCTAGGTTTTCAATAGGCAGAAATGGTGGAAGGACCTTCCAGACTGAGAGACTGGTCTAATGCATAGTACAAAGATGAAAAGACACAGGATATATCTGAGGGCTAGAAAACAATTCAGTTTGACTAAAGGATAGAGTGTTTACCGGTAAAAGGTATGGGGTCACTGGTGAGCTTCAAGAAGTTAGAGCAATACTTATTGGGATCTTGTAGGAAGTGATTTCTCTTTGTATAGGGGGTCACACTAGAAAACCACAAAAGTGTCTTCTAACTCTGAGATTCAATGACGCAATGAAAAAGAAGTAGTATGAGTTAAGGTTGGAAAAGCATATCAAACTGTAGAGGGCCTTAAATGTCAGCCTAATGAATTTAGTCATTTGATCATCAGTTGGGAATCATTGACGGTCTATGAATAGAGAAGTTACACAAGATAAGAGGTCACAAAATATATTACTTCATTACTTGACCCTCATGCTACCTGCCTATTGATTGGGGCCCTCAGAATGGGGAGGACACAGGGGAAATAACGTTGTCTTCCTCCTTTACTCTCAATACAAAAAAAACATTCAGTTGATCTTTGATCACTGAGAATTTTACTTCCAAGTAAAATTATACAAAGTAGTAGTCACTTCAGTATCAGGAAAAGTATCAGCATAGTTGATTGTATCAATATCAAAACCAACAGAAATCATATGATCATCTCAGTAGAAGCAGAAAAAACTTTTGACAAAATGCAGGACTCATTCCTATTAAAAAACACTAGAGAACATAGGAATAAACTGAGCTTTCCTTAAAATGATAAATAGTATCTATCTAAAACCATCAACTAGCATTATTTGTAGTGGGAATAAACTAGAAACCTTCCTAATAAGATCAGAGGTGAAGCAAGAATGACTCTTATCACCACTGTTATTTAATATTGTACTAGAAATGTTGGCTACAGCAATGAGAAGAGAAAAAGAAATCAAAGAAATTGGAGTAGGCAATGAGGAAACAAAACCATTACTCTTTGTAGATGATACAATGGCATACTTAAAGAATCCTAGAGAATCAACTAAAAAATTATGTTAAGTAATTAACAACTTCAGCAAAATTGTACAATATGAAATAAACCCACAAAAATCATCAACATTTCTGTATATTACCAATAAATTCCAGTAGTAAGAGGTGAAAAGAGAAATTCCATTAAAAATAACTTTAAAAAAATATGAAACACTTGAGAGTTTACCTGCCAAGACAAATCCAGGAATGTATATGAATACAACTACAAAACATTTCACACAAAGTCAGATCTAAACAACTGGAAAAATGTGAATTGCTTATGGGCAGGCCAAGCCAATATAATAAAATTGACAATTTTGCCTAAATTAATTTACTTATTCAGCACTATGCCAATCCAACTACCAAAAAAATTGTTTTATAGGTCTAAGAAAAATAACAAAATTCATCTGAAAGAATAAAAGGTAAGAATGTCAAGGATGGAAGGTGACCTATCCATACCAGATCTCAAACTATATTATAAAGAGGTAAGCATCAAAATTCTCTGGTGCTGACTATGAAATAGAATAGTGGATCAGTGGAATAGATAAGCACACAAGACACAGTAGTAAGACTCCAGCATCTGGGATAAGAACTCATTATTTGATTAAAAGAAACTACTGGGAAATCTGGAAAATAGTAGGCAGAACGTAGGTATAGAGCAACATCTTGCACCATATACTAAGGTAAAGTCAAAATGAGTACATGATTTAGATATAAAGGCTCAATATAATCAGAAGCTAATATAATCAAATTAAGAGAGCAAGAAATAATTTACCAGTCAGGTCTATGGAGAAGGAAAGAATTTATGACCAAACAAGAGACAGAGAGCATTATGAAATGTAAAATGGATAGCTGTTATTACATTAACTTAAAAAGGGGTTACACATGCAAACCAAGGCAACCAAGATTAGAAGGAAGGCAAAAAGCTGGAAAGCAATCTTTACGGCAAGTATCTCTGATAAAGGACTCATTTCTCAAATAAAAAGAGAATTGATTCAGATTTATAGTAATACAAGGAATTCATCAACTGATACATGCTCAAAGAATATGAACAGGGAGTTTTCAGATAAAGAAATCAAAGCTATCCATAGTCATATGAAGAGAAATGCAAATTAAAAGAACTTTGAGATTCTTATATCTAGTATGACAGAGAAGGAAAATGATAAATGTTGGCGAGGATGTGGGGAAATTGGAACAGTAATGCACTGCTGGTGGAGTTGTGAACTGATCAAACCATTCTGGAAAGCAATTTAAAACTATGCCCAAAGGGCTATAAAACTGTGCATACCCTTTGATCCAGTAATACCACTGCTAGGCCTGTGTCCCAAAGAGATCACAAAAAGGGGGGAAAGACTTAAATGAACAAAAATATTTATAGCAGCTCTTTTTGTGATGGCAAAGAATTGGAAATTGAGGAGGTGCCCATCAATTGGGGAATGGCTGAATAAGTTGTGGTATATGAGTGTAGTGGAATATTTTAAGAAAAGAATAGGTGCATTTCAGAAAACCCAGAAAAATTTACATAAAGTGATGCAAAGTAAAAAGGAGAACTTTGTACATAGTATTAGCAACATCATGAGATAATCAACCATGAACTAGTTAACTTTTCCCAGCAATACAATGATCCAAGACAATTCCAAAAAGTTCATGATGGAAAATGCTATTCATATCCAGAGAAAGAACTGATAGAATCTGAATGAAGATCAAAGTATATTATTTTCACTTCATTTTTTCATGGGTTTTTTTTCTTTTGGCTCTTTTCCTCTTTAACAACACAACTGAAATGAAAACATGTTTTGCGTAATTGCACATACATTACCTATATTAAATTGCTAATCTTCTTAGGAAAAGGGTAGTGAAGAAGAGAGGGAGATAATTTGGAACTCAAAAAAAGTTTTAACACAAAAATCTAAATTGCTTAGATTAGCAGAAGAGGAAATAAGTTATCTAAATAAACCTATTTTAGAAAATGAAATTGAATGGGATATAAATTAACTTTTTAAGAAAAAAAGCATCATGATCACATGGATTTACAAGTGAATTCTACCAAATATTTAAATATCAACTAATTCCAACAGTGAATAAACTATTTGAAATAATAGGAAAAGAAAGAGTCCTACCAAACACCTTTTATGAAACAAACATGGTGATGATATTTAAACCAGAGAGAGCAAAAACAGAGAAAGAAAATTATCAGTTCCATTAATGAAAATGGATGAAAAATTCTAAATAAAATGGGGACTACAATATTTCACAAAAATTGGATTTAAAACAGGAAAGTTGAATTTATAACAGGAAAGCATGGATGGTTAGCATAAGGAAAACTATTAATATAATTGATTATATCAATGATAAATGTAATAAAAGGGGGTGGAGCCAAGATGGCAGAGTAACAGCATGGACTTTCTAAAGGGTTCCCCACAAACCTAGCCAAATACCTGTAAAAAATGACTCTAAACAAATTCTGGAACTGCAGAACCCACAGAATGATGGAATGAAGCCAATCTCCAACCTAAGAGAGCCTGAAAGGTCATTGGGAAGTGTATATCACACCATGCTGGGAGCAGAGCACAGTACAGTGTGTACCATGCTGACACAGACAGGACCTGAGCAGGCCTTGGGGGGTACTGAATCTCTTATACTTGTGGCAGTTTCCAAACTTCACAGCCCCAAAACACTGAGGACAAAATGGAAGGTCAGTGGAAAAAAAAACTTGTGCTACCAATGTGAGAGAGTAGAGTTATCTGGCCCCAGCCCCAGGACTGTAGAGAGGGAAGGGGGTGGAAAAACCCATGGCAGTCACATCAGCATCAGGGCAGCAGCAGCCCCTGTTTCTGAAACACCAGGTTCACACATTGTTGGGGAATCAAGCAGTTGAATGTACACTCCCCACACCCACTGGAAGCAAAGAACTACCTTGACAAAAAGCTCAAAAGTCAAGTAAATGGCTGGGAAAATGAGCAAAAACCAGAAAAAGAATCAGACTATATAATCTTACTTTGGTGACAAGGAAGACCAAAACATGCAAGCAGAAGACAAAAACATCATAGTTCCTCCATCCAAAACCTCCAAGAAAAATATGAATTTGTCTCAGGCCATGGAAGAACTCAAAAAAGACTTTGAAAATCAAGTAAAAGAAGTAAAGTAAAAACTAGGAAGAGAAATGAGAGTGATGCAAGAAAATCATGAAAAATGGGTCAACTGCTTGCTAAAGGAGACCCAAAAAAATGCTGAAGAAAATGAGAGACAAACCCAAATGACAAAAGAGATCCAAAAAGCCAATGAGGAGAGGAACATCCTAAAAGCAGAATTGTCCAGATGAAAAAGGAGGTCCAAAAGTTAACTGAAGAAAATAATTGCTTAAAGATTAGAATGGAGCAGATGGAAGCTAATAACTTTATGAAAAATCAAGAAATTCTTTTTTATTTATTTATTTATTTATTTAATTTATTTAGCTTTTTACATTCATTTTCACAAATTTTTGGGTTCCAAATTTTCTCCCCTTTTCTCCCCTCCCCCACCCCAATACCCCAAGCAATCTAATTTTCCCTATCTCCAATCTGTCCTCTCTTCTGTCATCCCTCCCTTCCCTTGTCTCCATCTTCTCTTTTCTCCTGTAGGGCCAGATGACTTTCTATTCTTCATTAACTGTATGTCTTCTTTCCTAGTTGCAACAACAATACTAAACAATTGTTCCTAAAACTTTGAGTTCCAAATTCTCCCCATCCCTCCCTCCCCACCCATTCCCTTTGGGAAGGCAGGCAATTCAATATAGGCCCTATCTGTGTAGCTTTGCAAATGACCTTCCTGATAGTCGTGTTGTGTAAGATTAACTGAATTACCATCCCTCCTAACTTGCCCCTCATTGTTTCTCTTCTGTCTTTTGATCCTGTCCCTCCCCAAGTGTTGACTTTCAATTACTCCCTCCTCCCTTTGCCCTCCCTTCCATCATCCCCCCCCACCCCCCGTAATATCTCCTTCTCCCCCACTTTCCTATACTGTAAGATAGTTTTTCATACCAAAATGAGTGTGCATTTCACTCCTTCGTTTAGTCAAATGTGATGAGGGTAAACTTCTTGTTTGTTTTTTTTTTTCCTCAGCTCTCCTCTTTTTCCCTCCACTAAAAAAATCTCCTACTTGCCTCTTAAATGACATATAGTTACCCCCTTCCATTTCCCCCTCTTTCCTCTCACTACATTTCTCTCTCACCATTTACCTTAATTTCTTTTAAGGTATGGTCCCATCCTATTCGGTTCAATCTGTGCTCTCTATCTCTGTATGTGAATGCATGTGTGTATGTGTGTGCATGCATGCATGTACATGTGTGTGTGTGTGTATGTGTGTGTGTGGTCCCACCAACTACCCAGATACTGAAAAGTTTTAAGAGTTACAAATATTGTCTTTCCCTGTAGGAATGTGAACAGTTCACCTTTGGTAAGTCCCTTAATACTTCTCTTTGCTGTTTACTTTTCCATGCTTCTTCTCATTCTTGTGTTTGAAAGTCAAATTTTCTTTTCATCTCTGGTCTTTTCATTAAGAATGATTGAAAGTCCTCTGTTTCATTGAAAGACCATATTTTCCCTTGAAGTATTATACTCAGTTTAGCTGGGTAGGTGATTCTTGGTTTGAGTCCTAGTTCCTTTGCCTTCTGGAATATCTTATTCCACGCCCTTCGATCCCTTAATGTAGAAGCTGCTAGATCTTGAGTTATCCTGATTGTATTTCCACAGTACTGGAATTGTTTCTTTCTAGCTGCTTGCAAGATTTTTTCCTTGAGCTGGGAGTTCTGGAATTTGGCCACAATGTTCCTAGGAGTTTCTCTTTTTGGATCTCTTTCAGGTGGTGATCGATGGATTCTTTCAAACTTATTTTGCCCTCTGGTTCTAGAATGTCAGGGCAGTTTTCGTTGGTAATTTCAAGGAAGATGATATCTAGGCTCTTTTTTTGATCATGGCTTTCAGGTAGTCCCATAATTTTTAAATTGTCTCTCCTGGATCTATTTTCCAGGTCAGTTGTTTTTTCCATGAGATATTTCACATTCTCTTCCATTTTTTCGTTCTTTTGGTTTTGTTTGGTGATTTCTTGGTTTCTCATAAAGTCATTAGACTCCATCTGTTCCATTCTAATTTTGAGAGAACTATTAAATTCAGTGAGCTTTTGAACCTCTTTTTCCATTTGGCTCATTCTGCTTTTGAATGCATTCTTCTCCTCATTGGCTTTTTGAACCTCTTTTGCCAATTGAGTGAGCCTATTTTTCAACGTGTTAATTTCCTCAGCATTTTTTTGGGTCTCCTTTACCAAGGTATTGACCTGTTTTTCATACTCTTCTTGCATCTTTGGCATTTCTCTTCCCAGTCTTTCCTCCACCTGTCTAACTTGCTTTTCAAAATCCTTTTTAAGCTCTTCCAAGGCCTGAGCCCACCCGCCACCCCCTGGGGTGTCTGGGGTACTGAGGCCCCGCCCTCCACGTCTTTCCCTGATGGCAAGAATACGTTCTCGTCCTCGCCATCAGATCCGAAGGTCGGGATCATTTGCACTTGTTGGAAAAAACTCTCTATAATCTTATTTTTCTTCCCTTTTCTAGGCATTTTCCCAGCCAGTTACTTGACTTCTGAGATTCCTGTCCACCCCCGCCTGGATCCGCCCAGCTAGTGCTTGGCCTCTGAGATTTAAATGGGCTTTCCTCCTGCTGGCTGTCAATCAGTGAGCTTTAGTTCAGGTGCTGGGGTGGGGCAGGGCCGCCTCCCAAACTTGGTCCCTCAGGGGCTTTCTGCAGAGACTTTCAGGAACGGAGCGGGTGGGTGCGGGGTGGGGGGCCCCGCCTCCTATGCTCAGCTCCCTCAGGGGTTTTATTCAGAGGCCTTCAGTAGTAGAGCGGGGTGGGGGCAGGGCCGTCTCCCCGGCTCAGCTCCCTCAGGTTGGAAAGACCTTCAGTATTGAAGATCCTACCTGCTGCTGGGGGATTCCTGAGTCCTGGGCCGCTGCGCCTCAGCCGCCGCCCACGCCTCTGCCTCCGCCGCTTCCTGCCCCTGTCTCTGCCGCAGCCGCTTCCTCCTGAGGGGGCCCGAGTCACGGAGACGCTCCACTCCCCTCCCCTAGCCCAGCCTTCTTTCTCACTGACCTGTAGCTTCTGTGGGCAGAGGGACTTTCCCAGCTGCCGGAGCTTCCACCGGAGCTTCCCTCTCTGAAGCCTGGTCGGGTCAGCTTTTCTGGGGCCGCGGCCAGGGGTGGGGGTGGGGTCCGCTTTCCAGGGTGCGATGGACCCCGGGGACGGCTCTCCAGGGCTCAGTGGAACGGAAATCTCTTCCCCTATGTTTATGCACCCCCTGCAGTGATTCAGAATTTGAGGGGATCTCCTTTTACCTCAATTCCATGGGTTGTGGGCTCGGAGCTCGTAAATGTGCGTCCTTCTACTCCACCATCTTGGCTCAGCCCCCCAAAATCAAGAAATTCTAAAGCAAAACCAAAGGAATGAAAAAATAGCAGACAATGTAAAATATCTCATTGGAAAAACAATTGACCTGGAAAATAGATCTAGAAGAGACAATTTAAAAATTATGGAACTACTTGAAAGCCATGATCAAAAAAAGAGCCTAGAAATAATCTTTCAAAAAAATTATCAAGGAAAACTGCCCTGATACTCTAGAACCAGAGGGTAAAAAGAATATTGAAAGAATCCACCAATCACCTCCTGAAACAGATCCCAAAAGGAAAACTCCTAGGAACATTATAGCCAAATTCCAGAGCTCTCAGGTCAAGGAGAAGATATTACAAGCAGCCAGAAAGAAATAATTTGAGTGTTGTGGAAATACAATCAAGATAACACAAGATCTAGCAGCTTCTACATTAAGGGATTGTAGGACTTGGAATATGATATTCCAGAGGTCAAAGGAGCTAGGATTAAAACAAAGAATCATTTATCCAACAAAACTGAGTATAATACTTCAGGGAATGAAATGGTCATTCAATGAAATAGAGGACTTTCAAGTATTCTTGATGAAAACACCAGAACTGAATAGAAAATTTGACTTTCAAACACAAGAATCAAGAGAAAAAATGGACTCACTAAAGTTGAACTATTCATAATCCTACATGAAAAGATCATACTTGAAACTCTTGAGACTTTTCTCAGTATTGGAGAGTTGGAAGGATTATATACATATAGACAGAAGACACAGGGTGAGTTGAGTGGGAAGGAATGATATCAAAAACATAAAATTAAGGGGTGAGAGAGGAATATATTGGGAGGAAAAAGAAGAAATAGAATGGGGCAAATTATCTCTCTTGTAAAAGAGCCAAGAAAAAGCTTTTTCAATACAGGAGTAAAGGGGGGAAGTGAAAGGGAAAGAGTGAAACTTACTCTCATCACATTTGGCTTAAGGAGGGAATGAAATGCCCGCTCAATTTGCTATGAAAATCTATCTTACACTACAGGAAAGTAGGGGAGAAGAGGTAAGCAGGGTATGAGGGGATGATAGAAAGGAGGGCAAATGGGAAGAGGCGGTAATTAGAAGTAAACACTTTTGAGGAGGGATAGGGTCAAAAGAGAGAATAGAATAAATGGGGGGCAGGATATAATGGAGGGAAACGTAGACTTTCACAATATGACTTTTATGGAAGCCTTGCATAACTACACATGTATAACATTAAATTGCTTTCCTTTTCAGTGGAAATGGGTGGGAAGGGAGGAAGGGAGAGAAGTTGGAACTCAAAGTTTTAAAAGCAAATGTTAAAAATTGTTTTCACATGCAACTAGGAAATAAGATATATATAAGATATAATGGGGCATAGAAATCTATCATACCCTACAAGAAAATGGGGGATATGGGGATAAGAGAAGAGAGGGGTGTGATAGAAGGGAGGACAGATTGTGGAAAAGGGTAATCAAAATGCATGTTTTCTTGGGTGGGGGAGGGGAGAGATGGAGAGAAAATTTGGAACTCAAAATCTTGTGGAAATGAATGTTGAAAACTAAAACTAAATAAAATTTAGAAAAAGAAACAATAAATAAAAAGTAATAAAATTCATGATTATATCAATAGATGTGGAAAAACTCTTAATAAAATGCAACACTCATTCTCATTAAAAATACTAGAGAGCATATTAATAAATGGAGTTTTCCTTAAAATGATGAGCATCATCTTCTCAAAACTATCAGCAAGCATCATTTATAATGGTGATAAGCTAGAAATCTTCCCAATAGATCAGAAGTGAGACAAGGATGCTCATTTTTACCAATATTATTTAATATTATATTATAAATGTTAGCAAAATCAATAAGAGAAGAAAAAGAAATTGAAGGAATCAGAATGGTCAATGAGGTAATAAAACTACCTCTTTTTGCAGATGATGTGATGATATACTTGGCAAATCCTAGAGATTCAACTAAAAAGTTATTTGAAACACTTAATAATTTTAGCAAAATATTAGGATATAAAACAAACCCACATAAATCATCAATATTCTTATATATCACCAAAAAAAACCCTGCAAGAAGAGATTGTAAGAGATACCTATTTAAAATCACTATAGACTGTGTAAAATACCTGAGAGTATATCTATCAAGACAAACCCAGGGATGATATGAACATAATTATAAAACATTTTTATACAAATAAAGTTAGATTTAAATAGAGAAATATTAATTGTTCATGGGTGAGCAGAGCTAATATAATAAAAATGACAACTAAACTAATCTATTTAATCAGTGTTTTCCCAATTAAACTACCAAAAAATATTTTGTTGAGGTAGAATAAATGATAATTAAATTATTTGGGAGAACTAAAGGTCAAGAATATTTTCAAATTAATGAAAAATATAAAAGAATAAAGTTTAATGTTACCAGATCTTAGATTATAATTTTTAAAACTCTCTGGTACTGACTACAAAAGAGAGAGGTGGATCAATGGAACAGTGTAGACATATAATACATAGTACTGAATGATTATAATAACATTGTGTTTGATAAATGTAAAGATTTAAGTTTTGGGGATAAAAATATACTATTTGTATAAAAAATTGTTGGGAAAACTAGTAAGTTTTCTGGCAGAAATTACTCATAGATCAACATCTTATACCACGTATCAAGCTAAGGTCAAAATGGATACATGACCTAGTTATAAAGGGAGATATCATAAGAAAGCTAGAAGAACATGGAACATATTACTTATCAGACTTATGGATAGAAGAATTTATGAACAAACAAGAGAAAGAGAACATTGTGAGATGTAAAATGGATAATTTTGATTAAATCAAATTAAAAAGGGATTGTACAAATAAAACAAATGTAACCAACATTAGAAGGAAAGAAGAAGATTGAGGATGGGGGGAATTTATAGACAGTTTCTTGGATAAAGTTCTCATATCTCAAATATATAGAGAACTTTATCAAATTAATAAGAATATGAGTCATTCTCCAATTGATAGATGGTCAAAGAATATGAGCAAGAAGTTTTTCAATGAAGAAATTAAAACTATATATACATATATGCATATATAATCATATGAAAAAATGCTTTAAATCATTATTGATTAGAGAAATGAACATTAAAACAACTTACAGATATCATCTCATTCCTATCAGATGGACTAAAATGATAAGAGGAGGTAAATGACAAATGTTGGAGGGGATGTGGAAAAATTGGGACACTAACTCACCTTTGGTGGAGCTGTGAACTGATCCAACGATTTTGGAGAGCAATTTGGAGTTATGGCCGAAGAGTTATAAAACTGTGTATACTCTTTGACCCAATACCAATATTAGGTCTGTTTCCCAAGGTTATCAGGGAAAAAGGAAAAGAATCTGGTGTTCTGTGTGTTCTAAAATAATTATAACAGCTCTCTTTGTGGTGGCAAAGAACTGGAAATTGAAAAGATGCCCATCAATTGGGAAATGGCTAAACAATTTATAGCATAGAATTGTGATAGAACATTACTATGCTGTAAGAAATGACAGGCTGGTTGATTTTAGAAAAATATAGAACTTGTATGAAATAACGAAAACTGAAATGAACAGAACCAAGAAAATGTCATATGCAGTTACAGCTATACTATTTGAAGAAAAATTAACAACCAAGTTATTCTGAGTACTATAACTATTCACATCAAATTCAAAGGACTTGTTTTTATTTTTCATTTTTAACACAGTTCATATCACATAAAACTTCCAACTTTTGGTCAGGTGATATTGCTTTTTAAAGCATTTACAATATAGACCACAAAAGAATTTTTTTAAAACATTAACCAAGACATAAATAATGTTTATATATGCTAACCTCACAAGCCCTTGACCTAATTGTCTCCACACTATTACTAAGAATTAAAGCACCCTTACTTATCATTGGTGGTCTAAAGTCCTAAGCTTAACAGCTTAATTTTACACTTAACCTCCGATGTTTCCCTACCAACAATCTATAATTTAATAGATCTGGTATTAAGTTTACAAACCTTTTGATTATAGGAAATTGCCGCTGCGAGTAGAGATATTACAAGGAAACAATATCTCCCCAATTTCATGTCAATTCCAGGCAAGAGCAATTCCAAGCAATTTCAGGCTTAAAGTCTGCCAGGTGTCAGTGGGGAAATTGAGTCAAGAGAATTCTACCTCAGCCCAAGCTGAACAGCTACTCTCCCACCCTTCCCATGAGATCACCTTTTGCAGTTCATACCAGCATCTCACAGGCTTACTGGCATCATGGATTGGAGTCTCAGACTGCCTTTCTTGCTATCCATACCTGGAGTTAGACTCAGAAGAACAGTCACTTAATAGTACCATAGCATCTAAAAATGGCAAGTTCCAGTAACCAGGTTTCAAATATCACATTGGCTAAGGAACACCTTTTGAGACAAGTCTTAAATGGCTTATATTCCTTTCTATACATGCTCTAGTTCTTGATTAAATAGCAATAATAAAATCAAATTTACCATTAAAAGCTTAATTTTCCATCAGTGCCAAATTTTATCCAAGGTTACCTACCTCTAGGAAATTTAGACTAAAATTCTTTTCCCCAACTAAAGATGTCTTTGATTTATTCTCAGTAATTAATTCAGTCAATTGTTTCTTTCAATATATATTTTGCCCTCTGGTTCTAGCATATCAGGGCAATTTTCCTTGATAATTTCATGGAAGATAATGTCTAAGCTCTTTTTTTGATCATGACTTTCAGGTAGTCCCATAATTCTTAAATTGTTTCTCCTGGATCTATTTTCCAGGTCAGTTGTTTTTCCAATGAAATATTTCACATTATCTTCTATTTTTTCAAACTTTTGGTTTTGTTTTTTAACTGCTTAGTTTATCATTCATTTGCCTGAACTCAATTCTCTCTTTCAGAGAACTGTTTTGAACCTTCTACTCCATTTGACTAATTCTGATTTTTAAAGCCTCCTTCTCCTCATTGGCTTTTTGGACCTCTTTTTCCAATTGAATTAGCCTTTTTTAAAGGTGTTATTTTCCTCAGCATTTTTTTGGTTCTCCTTTAGCAAGCAGCTAACTCACTTTTCAAGGTCTTCCGTTGCCTGAGCCCAATTTAAGTTCCCATTGTAGGCCCTAAAGGCAGGGGCTTTGATTTCCTGTGACAGTATGCCTTGTTCTTCCTCATCTGAAAGGATGGGAGGAGACACCTGATCACCAAGAAAGTAACCTTCTATATTCTTATTTTTTTTCCCTTTTTTTGGCATTTTCCCAGTCAGTTACTTGACTTCTGAATTTCCTCTCCACAATCACCTTGCCTCAAGTTCCACCAAGCCAGCACTGGGGGCTGAGATTCAGATGAGCTACTCCAATCCTCCAGGGGCTTTAGGCAGGGGCAGAGCAGCTATTCAGATTAAGATCAGCTGCTCAGGTGGGAGCAAGGCAGCCATGTAAGGCTCTGTTCCCTCAGGGGATTGACAATGAGGCCTTCAACAATGTAGGCTGGGCTGCTGCCTGCCTTGGGAGCCCCCATCTGCTGCTGCCTCTGCTGCTGCCACCTGAGGAGGCCTGAGTTATGGGAAAAACCCTGCCCACTCCTCAGCCAGCCAAAAAAACCCTCTCACTGACTTTTAGTTCCTGTGAGTTGAGGGATCTGTGCTGCCACTGGACATTCTGTCCCTGAAGCCTGCTCAGTCCTGCTCCTCTTGGTGTGGCACAGCCAAGGCTTGACTGGGCTCTGCTCCACATCCAGTGAGACAGACCTCTCCTGTCCATCTTTCAGGTCACACTGGGCTAGAAATTTCTTCCTCTCCATTGTTCTGTGGCTTCTGCTACTCTAGAATTTGTTGAGAGTCCTTCTTTACAGGTATTTTATGGGCTGTGGGGGAAGAGCTAGTGTATGTGTGTCTTTCTACTCCACCATCTTGCCTCCACCCCCTTCAAAGGACTTTTAAAGGAAGATGCTATCCACCTCCAGAGAAAGACTAGAGGTACTCATAGTATGGTTTTCCACATATTCATAAATCTGCATCCAATGCTAGACTTTTCTAGTGCGGGCACCGGGGGAGGTGGTGGGAAAATGGGGGCAAAACAATGAAAGACAGAATGAATGAATAAAATTATAATGATGCTACATAATATGTTACTAAATTACAATACAAAGCCCAGATGTGATGCTCAAACTGAATTATTTTGTACCCTGGGCATCCCTTCCACATGTCCACCTTCTTGCCTTTGCTTATACAATTCCTTTGGCCTCCAATAGCCATCCCACTCTGTCTCAACATGCTTAAGTCCTACCCATCCTTCAAGGCCCTGATCAAATATTACCTTCTCTATGAATTTATAAGATCGTAGATTTAGAGCTGGATGGAATCTTAGAGACCATCAAATCCAACACCTTCATTTCACAAATGAGGAAACTAAGTCAGAGAAATTGAGTGACTTGCTTAGGTTGACAATGGTAACAAGTATTTATGGTAGGATTTCATCCCAGGTCTTCCTGACTCTAAGTCTGACACCAGAGACACCATCATATTGCCCACGGCTACACTAATATGTAATTGAGAAATATTTAACAAAATAAATAAAAATACAATAGTACACAAATAACATTAGTGCATGGTTTTCTAAGTCAATATATGCCCTGAAGGGATACTTATTATAGTTTAGTGGTCCCCATTTCTGTCTGAGTTTGACATCAGTGCACTACATAATTCTAAGTCTTCTCCATCTCCCATCTGACAAGGACCTATCCTTCCTCTGAATGCCCATACCATTTTTGTAGAACAAAGACTTCTGCAATCTACTGAAGAAGTGATCAGTCAACCATTGTTTGAAGACCTCTAGTAAGGTGGAACATCACGCAAAACAGCCAGTTCCATTTTTAGCAGTCTCAGGATGAGGAGAAGCACTAGAACACCAGAGCTTACAGCCACAGTGGAGCACGGACACTCTTCACAGTTCCAGGGCAGAAAAGAATGCTTGTGGTCACTCACAGACCAGAGCACAGGCTGGTAGAGTGGTAAATAGGCCATACTTAGGCCATACCACCTTGGAAGAACCGAAACTTACAGGTCTGTAGAAGTGTCTCTGAAAACAGCTGAACAAAAACATGAAGCTTGAGACAGTGCACCCTCCATTCTGGAAACAGAACCATACTTTATCAAAGAGCTAAAAGTCTAGTAATAGGTTGGAGAAAAGAGCAAATAACAGAAAAAATATTCTGACTATAGAAAGTTCCCATGGTGACAAGGAAGATTGAAACACACTCAGCAGAAAAAAACAAAGTTAAAGCTCCTACAGCCAAAACTTCCAAGAAAAATATGAACTGGTCTCAGGCCATGGAAGAGCTCAAAAGGAAGGCAGAGGAAAAATTGGGAAGAGAAGTGAGAGTGATGCAGGAAATGATGAAGGGGACGATTTCAGAAAAATCTGGGAACACTTTTATGAGCTGATGTAAAGCGAAGTGAGCAGAACTAAGAACACATTGTACACAATAATAGCAACTTGTAAAAGCAGCCAATTGTGAAAGATTTAGCTACTCTGATCAACACAATGATCCACGACAATTCCAAAGAACTCATGATGAAAATGCTGTCTGCCTTCAGAGAGAAAACTGAAGAACTCTGAGCACGTGCAAATTGAAGCATATTTTCTTTCACTTTATTTTTCTTGCTTTTTTGGTAACATGGCTAATGTGCAATTATGTTTCACATGACTTCATATATATAATGGGTATCATACTTCTTTTTCTCTCATTGGATAGAAGAGGAACTGAAGGGAGGAAGAGAATTCAGAACTGGAAAGTAAACTTTTTTTAATGCTTTGCTAACCTCTGGACAGACTTTATCAATACTCAGGTCTTTGACCTCTTTGTGGCATATACTAGCAATGAGATTGCTGAGTGAAAAGGTATGAGCAGTTTAATGTTTTTTCTTGGATAATTATGAGTTATTTGGGGTTTTTTCTAGAAGAGTTGGACCAGTTCACAACTCCATCAGGAGTGTGTGTGTGTGTGTGTGTGTGTGTATATATATATATATATATATATATATATATACACATATATATATAGTATATATATCACTACAGCCCTTCCAACATTTACCATTATAATTTTTTTTAATCTTTGCCATTTTGAAGGGAGTGAGGTAAAACCTTAGAGTTATTTTAACTTGTATTTTACTTATTATTAGGGATATATATATATATATATATGATTTTCTCTCATAAGATTGTTGATAGTTCATAACTGAAAGCTATTCATATTCTTGTACCACTTATCTATTGAGTAAAGGCTCTTATTCTTAAACATTCGTGTTGATACTTAATCTATCTTGGATATCAGGGTTTAGCAGAAATAACATATTAAGGTTTTTTTAAGCTCTACAGTTTTTCTTCTTATTCCAGCCCGACTGATTTTATTCATGTCTGCCCCAAAAAGACAAATAAAAAGTTTTACATATCCAGATATTTGTAACAGTACTTTTTGTGTAGCAACAAAAGAAACCTGGAAATAAAGTGAATGCCCATCGATTAGAGAATGACTGAGAATATTGTGGTATCTGAATGTAATGAAATAGGATTCTACCATAAGAAACAATAGATATATGAAATTCAAAGCAATAAGGCAAAGACTTATATGAGCAGATGTAGAAGGGAATAAGATAGAGTAGGAAAGCAGTTTTAATTATAATAATCAGTTTTCATCCTAGACAACAAATGATAAAATACACCTTTTAGTAGAGAAGTGAGGACTATAGATGGTATTTACTGTTAGAAGTCTCTGACGTGTCATCTAGCTTTGTGTATGTAGCACCTAGGGAGACTCTGAACCTTTCAGGGTGGATTCTCCTGTCCTTACCATTAGATATGGGAAGATATATGTCTACTAAAACTATAGTTCACAAGACTCACCAATTTATTTATCTTTAATAGTTACCCAAAGGACACAGTTCAAAGTAAAGTTATTTAATGAAATGGTATGGTAAGAAAAATAGTGATATTTTCCCCATAAAACTGGGGCATACTTTCCCACAAAACATGCACTATTAATAGAAAGAGGTAATATACATGAAGAGGCACACCAGGATTTCATTTGAGAAGATACATTTACAGAGTGACAAACATGCAAAGAACATGTGTGACCAGGCAGTACACATGGGGCAGGGTACGCAATAAGCAATAAATATGGCTAAGGAATATGTATAGAGGTCCAGCTATCAGATATGGCCCATTCTTCTCACGGGGGAGATAGAGAAGAGCTACATACTCCTGCTAATATCATAAGCTCAAAATAGAAGTTTCATAGCCATATACTCAGTGGGGCCATATTTGGTCTTGTTGCGCTTATAGTTGTGGCAAAGTTGTCTGGTTTTCCAAGAGAGTTGTAAAAAAAACCCTCATAGATTTTGAACTAAAAGAATGATGGAGCTTTTTTTTATATAACTACCTTAGAAACCAGACAACTTTGCCTCAATTACAAGACCAACAATAGCCTTTCTAAGTAAAAATAACCTTTTTGGCATTTTTTTCTTTACATAATAGTCTGTCTGTATCTTCCTAGACTCTTGTCCAGAAGGCCCTTCATTTACAGCAAGACATCCTTTGCCCCTGGCATTAAGACACAGAGTAAGGTCTTCCCAGCTACCTAAAGATTAGTCTTTTCATTGTTTGAACTTCCTGGCTGCTGGGCTTGAGTCTATTAAGGAAACTTCATTTAAACTTTTAGTGAAGATCACACATACCTCCCAATTTTAAGCCTGACTATCCCTGAAGATTAGAATCTACCTGGTTGGATTAGCCCTGCATATCCTCACTTAAAGGACAATTTAGCCAATAGGTGCCACACAGCTCTAAAGTTACTAATTATCCAGTTTTTTTGTCACTAAATTCTTCTCAGTCTCCTACGTAAATGATTCACAGAAAATGGATCTTTGTCTCTCCTACCTAGCTAGCCATATTCCTGGCCTTTAACATTCCCAACCCAATCAAAGCCTAAATGACTTTTATAGTCACCCTTACCTATTGTTACAAGGGAAGATTTAGTGTAAGCATTGAAAGGTGATAATGCTGAAAAATTGTGATGATGTAAAAAACATAAGGCATAAATAGAACTAAAACAACACTATCTACAGAATTTCCCTGATCTACCAGTCCAGTTAGTAATCCTGTCAAAAAAAAAGGAAAAGAGGTTAGTCTGGCATGACCTGTTATTGATCAGTCCATCAACAAGAATTAAAAGAAAAGATATTTTACAACCAAAAAATATTTATAGCAACTGTTTTGTGGTGGCAAAAAAAAATATGAAATTAAGAGAATGTCCAGAAATTGAGGAATGACTAAATAAATTGTGGCATATAAATGTGATGGAATATTATTATATTGTGAGAAATGAATAGATGATTTCGAAGAAATGTGGAAAGACTCATATGAATTGATATAGAGAGATATAAGCAGAACTAAAAGAACAATTTGTACTATAACATAGATAAACAGTTTTGAGGACTCATAAAGTGATGAAGAACGAAATGAACAAAACCAGGAGAACAACAGCAACAATACTTTAAAGACAACTGATTTAAAGGCTATTAGAACTATGATCAATATTATGACTATTCTCGATACCAGAGGACCAATTTTCAGCATGTTATCCACAGCAGAGACGCAATGGATTTAGGAGAAAGACTAAGACATATATTTCTGTGTACAACTATTGAGGGAATTTGTTTTTCTTCATTATGCATATTTTTTACAATTTTTTTTCTTTTTTTCATTGAAATAGAGGGATAGAAAATAGATTTCTGTTCATTTTATCCCTTTCTGTTGAGATTACGGTATTATTAGTTTTGCTTAGCTGCTTTACTTTATTATAAAAGACCTCTCAAGGAGTAGAAGTCATCTGTGAATGTGTATAATGTAGATAGATAGATAGATAGATAGATAGATAGATAGATAGATAGATAGATAGATAGATAGATGGATGGATGGATGGATGGATGGATGGATGGATGGATGGATGGATGGATGGATGGATGGGTGGATGGATGGATGGATGGATGGATAGATGGATGGATGGATAGATTTTGTGGTTGTTCAGTTGTCCAATCATGTTTGACTTTGTAGCACCCTTCTCCCTTCCACTGTCTCTTGAAATCTATCCAAGTTCACATTCATGATTTCAATGACTCTATTTATCCATCTCATCCTCTGCTTTCCCTTTCTCCTTTTGCCTTCAATCTTTCCAAATATCAGGGTTATTTTCCAGTGAGTCCCATCTTCTCATTATATGACCAAAATATTTATGCTTCAGCTTCAGTATTTGACCCAAGGAATAGCCAATTAATTTCTTTAGGTATTGATTAATGTGATCTCCCATATATACATACATGCATTATATAGATAAATTAATGAATGATTAAAATCAATGTGTGTATGTGTTCATCCTTCATTGTTGAAGAAGGCCATGCCATCAGAGAAATGATGACATAACTTGAATTTGACTTTGAGTGAGGGAGGGCTGTGCAGGTCACCAACCTCACTTCTCCAGAACCATCTGAATCAAGTGACCAGATATTCATCAGGATGACTGGAGATGACCCAAGATGAGGCAACTGAGGTTAAGTAACTTGCCCAAGGTCGCACAGCTAGTGAGGTGAGATTTGAACTCAGGTTCTCCTGACTCCTGCACTGGTGCACTGCACCACCTAACTCCCCAAATCAATGAATAAATCAATAAAGGAAAGAATGAAACTTTTTTAAAGCACCTGCTATGTGCCTGGCATCATGTGGATATAAAGGTAAATAAAACAGTTCCTAACTTCAAGGAGTTTACATTGCATAGTGAGGAAACAATAAATACATAAATAAAATATTAAAAATAAATAGAAATTAAATTTTAACATGGAAGGCACTAGAAGTCGGGGCAATCAGGAAAGGTCACATGTAGGAAGGGATATTTGAGCTAAGAATGCTTTGGGCAAAGATACAGACATGGGACAGTGAGTGCCAGGTGTAAGGAACAAGGTCAGTTTGGCTGGACTGAAGTGTGATCTGAGAGGTAACAGGGAACTACTGGAATTATAGAGCAAAGGATTGTCATAGTCCAGCCTGTGCCTTAGGAATATCACTTTGGCAGTTGTACGGAGGCTGGGTTGGAGAGGGAGGAAATTATGTTAAAATATGATTAAGCAAATAAAAAAAATGTACAGTCCCTGACCTCAAAAAAGTTTGTTTTCTAATCAGAGGGGAAAATAACTAAACAAGGGCTGTGGCCAGGGAAGATTGTTTTATTTTAAGATTTGCATTAACAAGGATGGTGAGAAGAGCCATCAGGGAGTTGATTGATTGATATGTATTTTCCAGTAAGATAGGTTGATTTTATTATAGCTCCAGAGTTGGAAAGAGGAAGAGGAAGAGGGGAAGGCATATGCATGGCAGCAGCATAGATGGCAATAAGATAACCAAAATGGGATGCGAATAATGCCTGGTGACGGTTAAATATAGCGAATCATGTGGCACCCTTGTCAATAGGGACAGAGCTGACCCTAAAGTGAAAGTTTCAGAGTTGAAAGGGTTAAATCCCCCAAAACTACACAAGTAACAAGGTAGATTGCAAGATCCTGGAATAAACAGAGCAGATAGGTAGAAGATGTTCAGAATTGATTCATTTTTCTTGAGTAAAGTAATACAGCTAGTTAATAACTGACCCAAGGTTGGAACACCATTTGTGATCCTGGCATTGGTCTCTCATGCCACCCACTCCATCCCTTACGTCCACTACAACTCACAGGTATTTTAGTGGTGTTATTATTTAGCAATTCTGAAAAACTTCACGTTTGCAAAATGATTTATATTCATTTATTATTTATGCACTAATGAGAATATGTTATGCTTAGTACTTGCCCTCTAGGGAGCTCAAAGCACTTTGTAAATTTTAACCCATTTATTGCTCACATCCCAAAGGGATAAGCAGAAACTCTCATTCTCCTGTTTTGCTCATGAGAAAAGTACAAGTGTCCCAGCAAAACCAGTGGAGCTCAGACCTGAAATTCAGAACATTGAACTCTCAGGTTCAGGTAACACCCACTGATCTTCCATTTAGATAGTTTTGGGGGTTCTTGGAACTCAGTAATAGTATCCTGAACCTGATGCGGTGAAGAGAACTCAGATCTCAGAATCAGGAGACTGAGTCAAATCCCAACTCTGACCTGGGAAAGTTACAATCACTCTGAGCCTCAGGTTTCTTATTTTTAAAATGGAAACAATAATATTTGCACTATTTGCCTCAGAGGATTACTCAGAGAGAAAAATTTTGTACAATTTAAGTTCTACATACATAAGTTAGAAGAAAAGAATTACTCTAAAGCTAAGAACTTAGGGTAGTACAAAATTAAATGGATTTCAGCTGTACCATGTAGTAAGGGAAATTAAGACTAGAAAGAATAATTTATGGTCATAAGGAAAATCACATAAATGCATAAAAAAGGAATGTTAGAAACCATAAAAGAAGAAAAGGAAAAGAAGAACTAATACCTCAATAATACTTTAAAGTTTGCAAAGTACTTTATGTATTATTTTATTTTATCATCATAGTTACCCTGTGAGGCAGGATCTGTGTGTAGTTACTGTTGTTCAGCTGCTCAATCAAGTCCTACTCTTCGTGACCCCATAGACCATAGGACACTAATGTGCCCTTTACTGTCTCTCAAAGTCTGTCCAAATTCATGTTCGTTGTTTCTATAATATATCTATTTATTTCTATATCTATATATAATATATCTATCATATTTCTATAACAGTATTTCTTATCCTCTGCTGTCCCTTTCTCCTCTTGCTTTCAGTCTTTCCCAACATCAGTCTTTTCCAGTGAGTCCTGAATTCTCATTATGTGACCAAAGTATTTAAGCTTCAGCTTCAGTACTTGATCTTTCAGTGAACAGTCTGAATTAATTTTTTAGTGTTGACTGATTTGATCTCCTTGCTGTCCAAGGGACTCCCAAAAGTCTTCTCTAGAACCACATTTCAAAAGCATCAGTTCTGTGATGCTCAGCTTTCCTTGTAGTCCAACTCTCACAACCATACATTGATTGACTCTGCAGATCTTTATCAGAAGATGATGTCTCTGCTTTTTAGTAGCTGTCCAGATTTGCCATAGTTTTCCTTCCAAGGAGCAAGTATCTTTTAATTTCATGGCCACAGTGGCTATCTGCAGTGATCTTTGAGCCCAAGAGTGTAAAATGTAACAGTGCTTCCATTTCTTCTCCCTCTATTTGCCAAGAAGTGATGGGACCAGTTGCAAGATCTTAGTTTTCACATTAAACTTCAAGCCAGTTTTTATACCCTCCTCTCACCCTTATCTGTATCTTCTTAATTCTTCTTTACTTTCTACCATCAGAGTGGTATCTGATATTTCTAGATATCTGTATCATCTGTATATTTTAGATTGTTGATACTTCTCATGGCAATGTTAATTCCAGCTTTTGATTCATCCAGCCTGGCATTTCACACAATAGCCATCTTTCTCTTGATGTAGACAGCATTTTTCATTGAGAGTCTTTTGGAGTTGTCTTAGGTCCTTGTATTGCTGAGAAGAGCCAAGTCTGTTAAAGTCAGTCATTGCACAATGTGACTGTAACTATAACCAGTATTCTCCTGGTTCTGTTCACTTCACTCAACATCAGTTCATATATGTCTTTCCAGGTATTTCTGAAGTCTGCCTGTTCATCATTTCTTATAGCAGAATACTATTCCATTACATTGATATACCATGACTTGTTCAGGCATCTCCTCAATTTCCAATTCCACACCACCACAGAAAGAGCTGATATAAATATTTATGTACATGTGGGTCCTTTTCCCATTGTTATGATCTCTCTGGGATGTAGACCCAGAAGTGGTACTGCTGGGTCAAAGGATATGTATAGTTTTGTAGCCCTTTGAGCATAGTTCCAAAGTGCTCTCCACAATGGTTGCATTGGTTCACAACTCCACAAACAATGCATGTGTCCCAATTTTTCCACATCCTCTCCAACATTTATCATTTTACTATTTTGTCACATTAGCCAAACTGTTAAGTGTGATGTGGTCCCTCAGAGTTGTTTTGATTTGCATTTTTCTAATCAATAGTGATTTAGAACATTTTTTCAAGACTGTAGATAGCTTTAATTTCCTCATCTGAAAACTTCCTGTTCATTTCCTTTGACCATTTATCAATTGGAGAATGACTTGTATTCTTATAAATTTGACCCAGTTCTCTATATATTTTAGAAATGAGGTCTTTATCAGAAACACTGTTTGTAAAAATTATTTCCCAGTTTTCTGCTTCCCTTCTAATCTTGCTTGCCTTGGCTTTGTTTGTGCAAAACCTTTTCAATTTAATGTAATCAAAACCATCCATTTTGCATTATATAGTGTTCCTTGTCTCTTGTTTGAGCACAGATTTTTCACTTCTCCATAGATCTGACAGGTAAACTATTCCTTGCTTTCCTACTTTGCTTATACTATCAGCCTTCATATCTAAATCATGCACCCATTTTGAATTTGTCTTGGTATGTAGTATAAGATGTTGGTCTGTGCCTAGTTTCTGTCATAATATTTTCCAGTTTTTCCAGCAGTTTTTGTTAAATGCTGAGCTCCTATCTCAGAAGCTAGAGGCTTTGGATTTATCAAACAGTAGATTACTATGATACTTGACTATTGTACCTTGTGTACCTACATAATCCACTGATCCACCACTCTATTTCTTGGCCAGTATCAAGTAGTTTTGATGATTGCTTCTTTATAACAGTTTAACATCTGGTACAACTAGGCTACCTTCCCTTGCATTTCTTTTAATTAATTCCCTTGATATTCTGAACCTTTTGTTTTTCCAGTTGAATTTTGTTATTTTTCTTCTTTAATTGCTAAAGCTAACATCTCTAGTAAAATACTGAAAAATAATAATAATAATGAAAACCTTTGTTTCACCCTTGATCTTATTAGAAATGCTTCTAGCTTTTGCCCATGACATAAAATGCTTGTTGATGATTTTAGACAGATGCTACCTATCATTTTAAGAAAGACTGCATTTATTCTTATTCTCTCTAGTGTTTTTAAGAGGAAAGGGTATTGTATTTTCTCAAAAGCTTTATCTGCATCTGTTGAGATAATCATATGATTTCCATAAGTTTTGTTGTTGATATGGTTAATTATGCTGATAGTTTTCCTAATATTGAACCAGTTCTGAAATCCTGGTATAAATCCTACCTGATCATAGTGTATTATCCTTAAGGTAAGTTGCTATAATCTCTTCACAATATTTTATTTAAAAGTTTTTCATCTATATCCATTAGGGAAATTGATCCATAATTTTCTTTCTCTGTTTTCCTCTCTCAGTTTAAGTATCAGCACCATATTTGCATCATAGAAAGAATTTGGTAGGAGTCCACCTATTTTCCCAAATAGTTTGTGTAGCATTGGAATTAATTGTCCTTTAAATGTTTGATAGAATTAATTTCTAAATCCATCTGGCCCTGGAAATTTTTTCTTAGGGAGTTCATTGATGGCTTGTTCAATTTCTTTTTCTGAAATAGGGCTACTTAAGTATTTTATTTCCTTTTCTGTTAATCTGGGAAATTTATTTTTTATGAATATTCATCCATTTCACTAAGATTGTCAAATTTATTGGCATACAGTTGGGCAAAATAGCTCCTGATTATTGTTTAATTTCCTCTTCATTGGTGGTGAATTCACCCTTCTCATTTCTAATACTGGTAGTTTGGTTTTCTTCTTTCTTTTTTAAGTCAAATTAGCCAAAGGTTTATATATTTTATTGGGGTTTTTTTTCATAAAACCAACTCTTAATTTTATTTATTATGTCAATAGTTTTCTTAATTTCAATTTTGTTAATCTCTCAGCTTTCAGAATTTGTAATTTGGTATTTAATTGGGGATTTTTAATTTGTTATTTTTCTAACTTTTTTAGTTACATGCCCAATTCATTGATCTCCTGTTTTTCTATTTTATTCATGTAAGCATTTAGAGACATAAAACTTCCCTTAAGAACCACTTTTGCTAAATCCCCTAAGTTTGGTATATTGTCACATCATTGTCATACTCTTGGATGAAGTTATTGATTGTTCCTATGATTTGTTGTTTGACCTTCTCATTCCTTAGGATTAGATTATTTCATTTCCAATTAATTTTTAGTCTATCTTTCCAGGGCTCTTTATTGCATGCAATTTTTTGGATCATGATCTGAATTTATTTTTACTATTTCTGCCTTTCTACATTGGATTATGAGGTTTTTTTAATGTCCCGATACATAGTCAATTTTTGCATAGGTGCCATGTAACACCAAGAAAAAGGTACATTGCTTTCTATCCCCATTCAATTTTCTCAGAGCGCTACCATATCTAACTTTTCTCAAATTCTATACATCTCCTTACCTTCTTTCTTGTTTATTTGTGGTTAGATCTATCTAGTTCTGAGAAGGAGAGGTTGAGGTCCCCTACTAGTATAGTTTTGTTATCAATTTCTTCCTGTAACTCCATTAGTTCTTTTAAGAATCTGGATGCTATACCACTTGGTGCATATGTGTTTAGTAACAGTACTTCATTATCAATCCTTTTAGTAGAATATAATTTCCTTCCTTATCTCTTTTAATTAGATCTATTTTTGCTTTTGCTTTGTCTGAGATCTGGATTGTTACCCTTGCTTTTTTTTACTTCAGCTGAAGCATAATATATTCTGCTCCAGTCTTTACCTTTATTCTATGTGTATCCTTCTGCTTCAAATATATTTCTTGTAAACAATATATTGTAGGATTATGGTTTTAAATCCACTCTGCTATCTGCTTCTGTTTTGTGAGAGAGACCATCCCTTTCATACTAACAGTTATGATTACCATCTGTATCTTTCTCTCCATCCTATCCCCACCTTCCCAGTTATGCTTTTCTCTCTCCTATCTCTCTTTCCCTCCTCATTAGAATTTTACTTTTGACCACTACCTCCCTCAATCTGTCCTCCCTTCTATCAGCCTCCTCCCTTTTCTTCCCCCTTTCCCCTCCTACTTCCTATAGGATAAGTTTGATTTCTATACCTGATTATGTTATTTCCTTCTTTGAACCAAATCCAATGAGATTAAGATTCAAACAATGCTCATCTTCTTCCCTTCTTTTCTATACTATGATAGATCTTTGTGCCTCTTTGTGTGATGTAATTTACTCTGTTCTGCCTCCTTCTTTCCCCTTCTCCCAGTACAACCCTTTTTAACCACTTAATTAGATTATTATTGCCACATCAAAGTCAATTTATACCCACACCCTCTGTCTATGTTTATCCCCTTAAAAATTTCATAGTAAATAAATAAATAAGTAGTTCTCAAGAATTACAAGTATCATCTTCCTATGTAGGGATGTAAACAGTTTGCTCTTACTGAATAACCTGGTTTTTTTTCTTTCCTATTTACCATTTTGTGCCTCTCTTGAGTATTGTATTTGAAGATTAAATTTTCTGGTGAGCTCTGGTCTCTTTATTAGAAGGGTTTGGAAGTCCCATATTTCATGGAATTTCATCTCCCCTGCAATATTACGCTCAATTCCACTGGGTAGCAAGCTCCTTTGCCTTATGGAATATCATATTCCAAGCCCTGTGATCTTTTAATGTAGAAGTTGCAAGGTCATGTGTAATCCTGACTGTACCTCCATGATATTTAAATCATTTCTCACTGGATGCTGGCAGTATTTTCTCTTTAGCTTGATACTTTTGGAATTTGCTTATAATAATCCTTGGCATTTTCAATTTGGGATCTCTTTCAAGAAGTGATCAGTGGATTCCTTTGATGACTATTTTCCTCTGGTTCTAAGACCTCAGGGAAGTTTTCCTTGATGTTTTCTTGGAAGATACTGCCCCAGCTCTTTTTTTAATCATGGCTTTCAGGTAGACAAATAATTTTTAAATTATCTCTTCTGGATCTGTTTTCCAGGTCAGTTGTTTTATCACTGAGGTATTTTATGTTTTCTTCTATTTTTTCATTCTTTTTATTTTGCTTGACTGATTCTTGATGTCTCATAGAGTCATTAGTTTCCACTTGCCCAGCTCCAATTTTTAACAAATGTTTTCTTCAATTAGATTTTTTACCTCCTTTTCCATTTGGTCCATTTTACTTTTTAAGGAGTTCTTCTCTTCAGTGAGTTTTGGTGCCTCTTTTTCCATTTGGCCAATTCTACTTTCTAAGGAGTTATTTTCTTCCATGTACTTTTTCCTCATTTGGCCAATTGTATTTCTTAAAGACTTGTTTTCTACAGTCAATTTTTGTCTTTCATTTCCCAAACTATTGACTCTCTTACTGATACTTCTCATTTCTTTTCCCAGTTTTTCTTCTATCTCTCTTATTTTCCTTTTAAAACCCTTCTTGAGCTCTCCCAAGAAGGTTTTTGGGGTTTGAGACCAGTTCTTATTCCCTTTTGAGATTTCAGTGTTGACAACATTGTCCTCTTCTGAATCGTGTTTTGATCTTTCCTTTCCCCATAGAAAGAAATGATCTCTATGATCATTGTCCATTTCTGCTTTTTGCTCATGATGTTTGCCTATTTCCTAGCTTTTAAAGCTGAGTTCTCCTGTTGGAGCACAGAGGGCACTGACCCAGGTTTCTTGTGTTGGGGGCCAGAAGGTCACTGACTTTGTGTGCTGAGGCCTCAGGTGCTAGCAGCTGGAAACTGTAGGGATCTGGCAGCTTACCTGTTGCTGAGCTGAGGTCAGTAACACTGAAGCCCTGGGGTGGGGGGAGTTGGCCCCTGAAGGATACCTGATCACCCAGGTTTATTTGAAGCACTGGAAGGAAGCTGCTGAAGGATATCTTTGCTTCCTAGAATTGTGCTGAAACACCAGGAGGTTGGGCTGCTGGAGGACGCCTGCATGCCAGTGCACATGCCTGTGCCGAGACTGTCAGGGGTGAGAAGGGGTAAGAAACAGCAGAGAGGAGGGGTCCTGGTGTTGGAACTTGTCTGCTTCATCACCATGGGGTTCAGGATCTCCCACTGGTTTGCTGAGGTGTGGCTTGCCACTAGCTTGCTGGGACACCTCCCATCTTGACATCTCCCCTTCCTAGAGAAAGAGCTTCCTGGGCTACTGCTGGTTCAGCTGTTCCTGAGTTTTCTCTAGGGTAATATTTTCTGGGTTTTTAGAAGTCAATAAGGGATAATGAGAGTGATTTACTTCTTACTCCATCATCTTGGCTCCCTTGAAGTCCTGGAAGTGACTTTTCACTATCTCTAATTTTCTTGAAGAGATTGCTTGTCTTTTCTATTCCTTTGCATTGCTCATTTAAGAAAACCTTATCCCTCCTTGCTATTGTCTGGAATTCTGCATTCAATTGGATATCTTCCCCTTTCTCTTTTGTCTTTCACTTTCCTTCTTTCCTCAGCTATTTTATAAGGCCTCATCAGATATCCATTTTACTTTCTTGTTCTTTTTCTTTGAAATGTTTTTTATTGCTGCTTTCTACATAACTTTGTTAAACCTCTATCCATCATTCTTTAGATCTAATCACTTCCACTTCATATTCATAAGGGATGATATTTAGGTCATACCTATATTGTTTGATGGTTTTCTTTACTTTCTTCAATTTAAGTCTAAATTTTACAATAAGAACCTCATGATCTGAGCCATAGTCAACTCAAGGTCTTATTTTAGCTAATTATCTAGAGCTTCTCCACTTCTGGCTGGAAAGCATATAATCAACCTAATTTCCATATTGACCATCTGGTGATTTCCATGTGTATAGTCACCTTTTGGGTTGTTGAAAATAAGGGTTTGCTATGACCAGCAAGTTATCTTAACAAAATTGTATTAGTCTCTGCTCTGCTTCATTTTGTACTCCAAGTTATTCCAGTTATCTTTTGGTTTCTGACTTTAGCATTCCAATCCCTGATGCTGAGTGTGACATCTTTTCTGAGGGGTGTTATTTCTAGATGTTGTATGTTTTTACAGAACTGATCAGTTTTGGCCTCTTCAGTTTCAGTGCTTGAGTATAGACTTGCATTGTTGTGATGTTGAATGATTTGGCTTGGATTTGAACAGATATCATCCTGTCATTTTGGAAATTATACCCCAGTACTACTATTTTCATCCTTTTATTGACTATGAAGATTACTCCATTCTTGCTCATGGTAGTATATGCAATGATCACCTGAACTAAATAGCAGGTACCATTAGTACACTCATTTATAAATGTAGAAGTTTTTGTTAATAGAACTTAAATTAAAAGCCCAGGATCATAGATCTATTATGTCTATGGTAGGGTTTTCAATTATATCTTCTTGACATCAAGGATTATGAAATCATATTCTTTGGACAATTTTAAGAAAAGTACAGGTGATGATTTCATCTGGACTGGGTCAGAGAGAGTCCTTTCTGGATGCAGAGAATTATAATAAGAAAACATGATAACAGCAACAATGGCTCTCATTTCTATAATACTCCAAAGGTAACAGACCAATTTACTCAAAATAATTCTATGAGATAGTTGATACAATGGCTATTACCTTCACTTTACAGATGAGGAAACTGAGACTCAGAGAAATGAAATTTGGCTTGTCTAAATTCTCACAGATAAAAGTAGAGAGAGCTTTAGCTCAAATCCGAGTGTATTTATTTTAAGTTCTACATTCTTTAACCCATGCTGCTCTCCAAGTGCTTTCCTTACATGAACTCTGTGAAGTAGGCAGCACAATTCTTAATGCTTCCCACTGTACAGATGAAAATAGGTTAAATATTTTGCATAGAGTTATATATCTAATAAGTAACAGAGGTGAAACCTAAACTCAGATCTTCGTATTGTAAAAGGGGAACAAATATCCCATGAGTCTCACTTTCATCTGAATCATACAAACAAAGTTTGGAGAGAAAAAATGAAAGAGAGAGAGTGTGTTGTAGAAATAAATACAATAAACTCAACAGGGACGCAGAAGAGGGGAAAGGGAAGTTTAAAAGTTAGAATGGATGGTCATTGACTCTGAGCTCACTCAGCACCTGTCCTCCACCGCCTACACTACTGGTGGTGAAGATACACTAGCAGACCCAAGGATCCAACACAGACTTACATCAAAACCCACCCCTATATCCCAGTCACCCCTTCCTCTTTCCAGTGTGATGTATATACCAGGCTGCAGACAATTGCTCAGGCCTCAATAGTCAGTTGGGCCAAATCCCTTCAGGAGTAAGAAATCTTTACGCTGAAACCCTGTAGTACCAGTTCTGCAAAGCTCTGAATTGCCAGTAATGCTGGCTGTTGCCAAGCCAGAGAACTTAAGAACAGAAAGAGTGATGCCATATGAGGGATACCTATGAGATTGTTTAATATGACAGAAATAAAAAATGACAAATGCTGGAGGGGATGTGGAAAAATTGGAACACTGATATACTGTTGGTGGAGTTGTAAACTAGGTCCAAGCATTCATTCAGGAGAACAATTTGGAACTACACCCAAAGCACTATGAAACTGTGAGCACCCTTTGATGTACCAACACCACTTCTGTACCCCAAAGAGATCAAAGTGAAAGGACCTATATGTACAAAAATATTTCAAGCAGCTCTCTTGGTGGTAGCAAAGAACTGGAAATTGAGGCGATGTCCATCAATTGAGGAATGACTAAATAAGTTGTGGCATACAAATGTAATGGAGTACTATTGTGCTATAAGAAATGACAAGCAGGATGCTTTCAGAAAAACCTGAGAAAATTTATATGAACTGATGCAAAGTGAAATGAGGAGAATGAAGAGAACACTGCACATAGTAAGAGCAATATTTTACAATGATCAGCTGTGAATGACTTAGTAGTTGTCAGCAATACAATGATCCAAAACAATTCCAAAGTATGAAAATGCTGTCTACCTTCAGAGAAAGAACTGGGTGGAGATTGAAGCATACATTTTTAAGTTTTCTTATTATTTTAGGGAGGGGAGAAGGGTTATTCTGTATTTTTTTTAACATGGCTAATATGATTATTACATATTATTTTATACCATGACTAATTTTGCTTGACTGCACAAGTATAATCTATATCAAATTGTTTGCCTTTCTAAGGAGTCAGGGAGGAGAGAGAGGGATGGAGAGAATTTGGAACTCAAATTTTTTTTTAAATTGTTAAAATTTTTGTTTACATATAATTGAGAAAAAAATTAAAATTAAATGTTAAAAAAAAAGAATAGAGGGAGTGGCACAGGTCACCATGACAAGTCACTGTGCATATGGGGAGCATTTCACAAAGCCTGAGGGAAAGAGCCCAGCATCCAGCTCTGACTACCTAAAAGTCACTTGGAGTATAGATCTAAGCTAGTGAACCATGAATTGTCCATCATAGAAGAAGGTTTTGAGATCCAGCTCCCTAGGAAACCACTATCAGAGGGGGCAGAATCAGAAAGTAAACAGGGGAAAATCAGTGGGAAAAAAGACTGAAATTAACAAAGCTCTAAGGAAAAAGAAAACTTAAAAACATTGAACATAAGTCGGTAAGTCAACAGGGAAAACATTAACAACAGAAGGAAATATGGCCTCAGGAGCTACTAAACAAGTTCAGTCATCTATGAATAAATACTACAAAATGAAGGGAAATGATCCAATTCTTGATGAGACAGAGAAACTCGTGAAATTTCTGGAGAGCATGGAACTCACAACATGCTGTTCGTGAGTGGTTCAAAAGAGAAATGAGAATTATGAAAGCAAAATTTACACCCTGAGAAGTAAAAATAATGGGCAGAATAGAAAAACTGGAATTTGAGATGCTATGTTTCATGAAAGAAACAAAAGAAAATAATACATTGGGGATACAAATATATAAAAGTGAAGGAGAATATAGAAGAAGAGAAGCAAAAAGCAACAACATTAGAAGAAAATATACTCACTGTGCAAGTAAAACTTACTGATCCTTACAATCTAAGGAACAAAGGTCTCCTGGAAGAATATGACAGGAAACCATAATGTATGCTCAGAATTTCTGAACATAGAAAATGAAATTCCAATTTTAAAAGTTCACAGATTACCTCCAAAAGAAAAAAAATCAAAAGTTCCAAACTGCAAGATATAGTGATGAAATTTAACAATTCAGTTCAGAAACAAGTTCTACAAATTATCAAGAGAAAGATATTCAAATGCAAAGGAAATGAATTTGAATAATGCAAGGCTATTCTTGAAATAAAGAAACTGTGATCTGGGGATCAGCCTACAAAATCACACAAAATAACTTGTATGGAGTCAAGTACAGAGTGTTCCTTAAAGAAATAAAGATCAACTTATATAGATAGAGTAATACTCAGTACTAATGGCTAGATTATATCAATATACTAAAAATGACAATAATTCCAAAATTGATTTACATTTTAATGTTATACCAACCAAATTATGAAGGAAATACTTTATAGAATTTGATGAAATAATAAAATTCATTTGGAAAAGCAAAAGATCTAGAACATCAAGGGAAATGATGAAAATAAGCAGGAATAAAAGAGGATAGCACTTCCAAGTACCAAATTATATCATAAAGGAGTGGTTATCAAAACCATCTTGTATTGTAGAAAGACTAAACAATGGAGAAACTGAAAAAATAGAATTCAATAAGCCAGTGTTTGATCATGTTTAAAACATAAATTATCTAAGAAAAAACTCCTTATTTGATAAAAAAAAAAAAAACTGCTAGAGAAACTAGGGTCAGTTTAACAGAAATTAGGTTTGACCAGTACCTTACACCATGTCCCACAATACATTCTGAATGCATACATGACCTTAATATTAAAGGTTTTTGAATTAGGAAAGAAATAGATCATGTATCTCTCATAACTACAGGTAGAATACATATTCTTAACCAAATAAGAGATATAAACAACTGTAAAAGTTAAAACAGGTAACTTTGATTACTTGAAACTAAAAACCTGGGGGTAGAGCCAAGAGGGTGGAGAAGAAAGATGCATATACTCTAGCTCTTCCCCAATAACCCACAAAATACCTGTAAAAAAAGACTCTCCAAAAAATATAGAGCAGCAGAAGCCACAGAACAACAGAGCAAAAGAGGTTTCCAGTCAAAGGTAACCCAGAAGGCCGACAGGAAATGTCTCTCTCATGGGACACTAAGTGGAGCAGAACCCAGTCCTTGCCATGCAACACTGGGAGGAACAGGACCTGAACAGACCTCCGGGAAGAGCTCCTAGCAGGGAACATCCCAGATACCTCAACCCACAAGCCACAAAGAAAGCACCAAAGGTCAGTGGGGGAGGGTTTGCCCCCCTGGGTGAGAGGGATCAGGGTTTCTTCAGCAATAGCCCAGGGTAACAGCAGAGGCCTACAGCAGACTGCAGGCAGCTACCAGGAAGCAACCTGGGTCCATTGTTGAGGCAACTCACCTTAAAGCCTCTGGTGGTAGGGAGAAGGTGATCTAAACCTCAGCCCTAGGTGATGGCCTGCCCATACCCAAATCCCAGGGGAACCTAGTAGCTGAGTCTAATCACTTGACAAAGGATTCAGAAGTCAAGTAACTAGTCATAAAAATGCCCAAAAAAGAGGAAAAAATAATACCATGAAAGGTTATTTTCTTGCTGAACAGGTGTCTCCTCCCATCCTTTCAAATGAGGAAGAATACGGTTTATTGTCACAGGAAGCTAAGACCTTTGCCTCCAGGGCCTCCAAAGTGAACTTAAATTGGTCTCAGGCAATGGAAGAGTTTGGAAAGTGAGTTAGCAGCTTGCTAAAGAACCCAAAAAAATGCTGAGGAAACTAACAGCTTTAAAAAGAAGCTAACTCAATTGGAAAAAGAAGTCCAAAAAGCCAATGAGGAGACAGAGGCATTAAAAATCAGACTTAGCCAAATGAAGGAAAAGGTTCAAAAGCTCACTGAACAAAACAGTTCTCTGAAAGAGAGAATTGAGTTCAGGGAAATGAATGACAATAAGATAAACCAAGCAGTTAAAAAACAAAACCTAAAGTTTGAAAAAATAGAAGATAATGTGAGACATCTCGTTGGAGAAATAACTGACCTGGAAAATAGATCCAGGAGAGACAATTTAAAAATTATGGGACTACCTGAAAGCCATGATCAAAAAAAGATCCTAGACATTATCTTCCATAAAATTACCAAGGAAAACTGCCCTGATATTCTAGAACCAGAGGGCAAAATAAATATTGAAAGAATCCACCAATCACCTCCTGAAAGAGACCCAAAAAGAGAAACTCCTAGGAATATTGTGGCCAAATTTCAGAGTTCCAAGGTCAAGGAGAAAATACTGCAAGCAGCTAGAAATAAACAATTTGAGCATTGTGGAAATACAATCAGGATAACACAGGAGCTGATAGCTTCAACATTAAGGGATCAAAGGGCTTGGAATAGGATATTCCAGAAGTCCAAAGAACTGGGATTAAAACCAAGAATCACCTACCCAGCAAAACTGAGTATAATACTTCAAGGGAACAAATGGTCATTCAATAATATAGAAGACTTTCAAGCACTCATGTTGAAAAGACCAGAACTGTATAGAAAATTTGAGTTTCAAACATAAGAATCAAGAAAACTTGAAAAGGTAAACAGGAAAGAGAAATCATAAAAGAGTTTCTAAAGCTGAACTGTTTATATTCCTACATGGAAAGAAAATGTTTATAACTCTTGAGACTTTTCTCAGTATTTTGGTGGGCGGAGGGATTGTACACACAAATACACACACACACACATACATGCATAGACAAAGAGTACAGGCTGTGTTGAATCAGAAGAGATGATACCCACAAAAAATACATAAAATAAAATTTAAGGGGTGAGGGAAGAAAATACTGAGAGGAGAAAAGGAGAAATGGAACAGTATAACTCACAAAAGAGATAAAGAAAGGAGGAGAAAAGGGAGAAGAGAAGAGGGGAAAAGTGAAGCTACTCTCTCCACATATGGCTTAAGGAGGGAATAACATGCTCACTAAATTTGGTATGAAAATTTATCTTATACTACAGGAAAGTAGGGGAGGAGGCAACAAGTTGGGTGAGAGGAATGGTAAATGGGAAAAAGGAGTAACTAGAAATAAACATTTTGGGGAAAGGACAAGGTCAAATGAGGGAATTAAAAAAAATTAGGAGGGATAGAGTAGGATAAAGGGCAATATAGTTAGTATTGCACAACATGATTATTATGGAAGCCTCTTGCAAAATGACACATATTTACTCTATATTGAATTGCTTGCCTTCTCAGTGGGGATGGGGAGGGAGGGAGGAAGGGAGGGAGAGAAGCTGGAATTCAAAGTATTAGAAATGAATGTTGAGAATTATAATTGCATATAACCATGAAATAAGAAACACAGGTAATGGGGTATAGAAATTTATCTTGCCCTACAAGAAAAGAGACAAGATGGGGATAAGGGAAGGATGGGGTGTGATAGAAGGGAGTGCTCATTGAGGGAAGGGGTGATCGGAAGACAAGAAATTAGTGAGTGGGGGAAGGGGAGAGATAGGGAATAAAAATGGACACGTTACAAAGTGATGTAAAAGCAAGTAGTATTAAAACAGTTGTCTGAATTAATTACTGATACTAAATCAGAGACATCTTTAGATTGGGGAAATGAATTTTAGTCTAAGTCCAGAGGCAGGTAACTTCAGGTAAAATTTAGCATTGATGGAAAAGTTAAAGTTTTAATGATAAATTTGATCTTATGATTGTCATTTAAGCAGGAACTAGAACAGGTATAGAAAGACACTTAAGATTTGCCTCAAAAGATGTTCCTTAGCCAATGTGAAATTATAGTCGTATCTGAAACCTGGTCATTGGAACTTCTATTTTAAGTTGCTATGGGACTATTAACTGACTGTTCTTCTAATTCCAGGTATGGACAGCAAGAAAGGCGGTCTGAGACTCCAATCCATGATGCCAGTAAGCCTGTGAGATGCTGGTATGAACTGCAAAAAAGGTAATCTCATGGGAATGGTGGGAGAGCAGCTATTCAGACTGGGCTGAGGTAGGATTCTCCTGAATAAATTTCCTCACTGACGCCTGGCAGACTCTAGGCCTCATTGAATGCAAGTTGATAATCTACTCCTGCCTGGAACTGACATGAAGTTAGGGAGATATTTTTTTCCCTGCAACATCCCTACTCTTAGTGTTAATTTCCTATAGTCAAAAGGTTTGTAAGCTTAATACCAGATCAATTAAATTATAGATTGTTGGTAAGGGAACATCTGGGGTCAAGTCTAAAATTAAGCTATTAGGCTTGGGACTATAGACCAACAACAAGAAGTTAATGTACTCTAATTCTTAGTAATAGTGTGGAGACAATTAGGTCAAGGGCTTGTGAAGTTAGCATACATAGTTATTATGTGTGTCTCAGTTGGATAATGTTAAAAAAAATTTGTTTGTGGTCTATATTGTAAATGTTTTAAAAGAAACATTACCTGACCAAAGGTTGGAATTGTTTTATGTGTTATGAACTGTGTTAAAAATGAAAAATAAAAATAAAATAAAAAAAGAAACTAAAAACCTTAAGCATAGAAAAATTAATGAATCTAGGATAAGAAAGGAAGTGTTCAAATGGGAAAAATAATAACAAATTTAATAATAATAAATGTAACAAATTTCTAAGATAACACATAAATACATATGTGTGTATGTGTGTGTGTATGACTAATAGTATGTGTTTTTGTGTATGCATAACTAATAGTCACTTCTCAAAAGATTAGTGACCAATAGATATGAAGAAACAGTTCTGAAAAGAATAATTACAAAGTATTCACAATCACATGAAAGAATGCTCCAAATCACTAATAACAAGAGAAATGCAAATCAAAACACCATGAGGTTTGATCTTACACCCTGCAAACTGCTGTCAATAGTTAATATTGGAGCACCTGTAAAATGATATGCAATACATTCTTGGTAAACTTGTGAACTGATACAGCCATTTTGGAAAGCAATTTGGAATTATGCAAATAAAGTGACTAAAAAGGTCTATAGAACCAGAGACTCCACTACCAGGTTATGCCCCCAAAAATCCATTTATAAGAGGGAAGTCACCATGTACTTAAAAATATTTGTATAAGCTAAGAATAAGAATGGCTAAACAAATTGTGGTACATGATGAAAGACACGATTACTGCACTTGAGAAATGATGTATGTGATGAATACAAAGACACATGGGGGCAGGAGGAATCTATATAAACTGATGTATGGTGAAGTAAGCAGAGGCAAGAAATTGCAGCAATGTAACTATAACAATGTAAATGGAAACAACTATACACCAAAAGAATCAAAAGTAACTGTAACAAAATTATGATGATCTTGCAGGACTCAAATGAAGAGATATGAGGACATTCACAACCCATTCCTTCATGGAAGCTGGAAATCCACAGGTGTTACATATTGCACAGGTTTTCAGATCAGTTGTGTTGATTTTTTACTCTCTAAAAAATGTTAGTGCAATGGAATATTGAGCTCTAAGAAATTACGAAAGGGATGATTTGTGAGACACCTGAGAAAATTTGCATGAAATGATACAGAGTGAAATGAATAAGACCTGGAGAACAGTTTATACAAGAACACATCAGAAAGAAAAACAATTTTGAATTGTTTTTAATTTGAAATTGAAATTTAAGAATTCTGTTCAATGCAAGGACCAAACACAACTCTGGAAGACCAATGATGAAACAAACTAACCAAATCCTGAAAGAAAAGTGAGGATCAAATATGATAACATATGTGAAGGACTATGTAAACCTTAAGACACTATATAAATATACAAAAAGAGAAAAAAAAAGTTCAGAAGGAAGATCAGGCAAGCAGCATAGCTTTGAATGTAACATGGCCAATTTATCAGATACTTTGTTTTTGAAGCATGCTATCTATAATAGATCTCCATGCTAGTTACTCACAATATACTGAGAGGAAACAAGGGAATAAATGACTACTTCCAAACCCAGTCTGCCCATATGCCACACATAAAAGAAGAAGTTTCCTCAACCCTTAAGTCACTTTGTCCCAAGAAGCTTCTCCCCATCCATCACCCTAAAAGACATAAGAAATTGAAGTAATTGGTATACTTGATTGTTGTTATTTTCATTGTGGTTTATAGTTTATTTGATGTTTAATATTGTATTTGTGTTTTTTGCATGAGTGGAAAATGGTGGAAGCTCAGGATGTGATTTGAATTTGATTATCCAAAACAGCCCATTCTGGACCTGGGGAAAATAGTGAAGGGTAGCAGAGTCAGAGTATAATGAGAATTCAGTATTGACTGGAAGTGCTGTCCTTTCAAGCATAGAAGTTAACTAACTCTGAGGCAGATCTACCCTTTGATATCTACTAAAAAAACAACACAGGGAGCTAAGTGTATGGAAGACATTGCCTAGGACAGGGATGGGGAACCTGCCCTTAATAAAAGGATATGTTCTGTAAAACTTGGACTCAGTCCAAAGGTTGCCCTCAAGGACCTAGAAGGCCACATGGGACCTCAAAGCCACAGGTTCCCAACCCCTAGCCCTAGGACAAAGACCATGAATACAGAAAACTTATGGCCAACATACTGATAGTCCAAGTTCCTCTTGAAGTGAGAAAAATCTTTCATCACATCTATAACTCACAAGGCACACATTGACAATCCTGTTGGCTTCAGAGTTTGGGGCTCAGCAATGATAAATCTCATGTTGAAAGTGTTTTTCATTACCTGTGATTGCTTTGGCCCTGGTAACAAAAGGAAACTAGACAAGAGAATGGAAACAGGTCAACCTTCACCACTACTGAAAAACAAATCAAGCACATCTTTGTGAGTGGAAAATAAGATGAAGAAACATACACAGCTAACTAATTCTGCTTCAGCTCCGATAAGAAGACAGATAATTTGTAGTCCAATAAGATGGGCAAGGAAGGTTCTGTTGTTGTCTTTGTATCTCCAGCATCTAGCATAGTACCTGGCATATGGGAGGTGTTTTATAAATGCTTGTTGATTGGGAGTTAGCTCCTTTTCTTGCCTGACTCCATCACCTGCAATTTTATATTACTATTTGAAAAGCTTTAGGTGGTAAACCTCTCCTCTAATAAACACGGTGCCATCAATTAACCACTGAATGTTTATCTGAACACCTATTCAGGATACAAAGATGTCATCGTCCCTGACCTCAAGAAGCTTGCAATACTATCTAGTTGGGATCAAATACATAAACTAGAAACGATCAATAAGATAAGACAATATAACTAAGTGCTAACATATGAACCAGGAGAGGATTGAGAAGGCAAAGTTCAGTATGTGCTGGAGTAATAACAGCAATAACTCATTTTTTCAGTAGCACTTCAATATTTATAAAGTTATATTCCTGTCATAATCTGGAAAGGAAGCTAGACTAGCTATCATTATCCCCATTTTACAAATGAAAAAACTGCATCTTAAAGAGGTTAAGGTCTATGGCCATGAGTCAGGATTTGAATCTTGTTCCTAAACCTAAATCATTACTCATAAGGCTCACTTCAGTACACTATTCATAGTTACCCAAGGCTAAAATCGAAAAATAATAGGATAGGAATATGCAAAGAGGAGGGCATTCAGGTGAGATGAACAACCTGAATGATGAAAATACATCAATGAGCATGGCATGTGACAGAATCTGAAACTACCTAATTCCTTTGGAAAGCAGTGCATTACGGAAGGTGCAGCACAGTCTACAAAGTGTTGAAGTTGACTGAGATCTATCACTTCCCTACCCCTTTGCTCATTAAATAAAGAGGAGGGCTGTTTAAACGGGGGTGCCCTCCTTTAAATGAATGTTGATTCACTGAGATTCATAACTTCATTTGGAAAATCTTGAAGTCAATAAAGCTGCAATGCATTCTGAACATTATTAAAACTTCCTGGAGCTGAAGTAATTAGAGTTTCAAACAGTAATAAAAGACTGAAATGCTAATTAACAGAAGTCATAAAAGTCTGTGAACAAATATCCTATATATTAAATACAATAACTAATGTTACTATAGCATTAAGATGAAAATTAAGGGGAGAGAAGTTGAGAACATGAAAGCTGTTACGACTCAGTTACCTAGGTCATACTATAATAGCTGTGCTTTGAAGAAATGACAGTATGTAGTTGGTATGTTTGTCAGCAATTAATATTATTAATATTTGTATAATATCTACTGCTGAGTACTCCCCTACCCACTCACTGGAGTGTTCTCACTGGAAGGTTTTGATTCCAGAAGCTAGCTGCTACAGCAGGTTTTAGTCTGTTGGACTGTACTTCTTACTCAGGAGACCCCGCCAGTATGTTTCCCATTAATAATTAGGTAGTAGACTCAATTAGCTCTTAGTAACAGGGTTTACTAAGATGGCATAATAACAGTAGCTACAAAACATTTTCTTCCTCCCCCATAAGCCTGAAGCACACTCCTGCAAATATACCTGGCTTCTACGAGTGGGCTTAAATTTACAGTACAATGGTTGCAAATTTACGGTAAAAGCAAGATACGTGTGGAAAAGAGAATTCACATCTCTGAGTACTGAATAGCCTCAGGTCCTTCCACTGTGTGTAGAATCTTCTAAGTATCCTGCTATGTGCCTATGTAACACATAGACTCTATAACTCCATAGACTCTAGAGATACAAAGGCAAAACCAAAACAGTCCCTGTCCTCAGGAGATTGCGTTCTACTGGGAGGAAAATGGCTTGTACCCATATAAGTAAACTCAAGACATATACAGAGTATAGGCTGATAAAGGGAAAAGGTTAATCATTGAAAGGGGCAAGGGATCAGCAAAAGTCATTTTATGGGACTTGTATAGTACTTGAGCTGAGCCTTTAATATACGAGTAAGGGATTTCACGAGTGAAAAATGAGGAGAACGAGCATTCCTTGAAGGCAGTGTTCCCTTTTTTTGTTGTTGTTGCCTGGGACAGTAGTAGATACACAATAGGTACAAACTACCCTAGACCATATCCAGAAAAGTTCCACTTGAGTTTTTCCATTTGGTCAGTAGGTTTCTGAATTGTTGAGATCCTTTCTGTCTCTCTACCACTTCCACAAATCTGTCAATCCTCTAAGGATTCTGCTTCTCTTTCACAGTCTATCCTTGTCCCTACCTAATTTCTCCTGGACTGGCTATGGTATAAATGGACTTTTACTTCCTGAGTTGTCTCATTTCACAAACCAGTCATGTGTTACTAACTAAGGCTCTTTCTAGGTTCTCTTGTTCTTCTTGTGACCATAGATTAACATTGGTTAAGCTTCTGTATTAAGTTATAATCATTTCTATTGTCCATTTCTTATTTTATTTCTAATTACATATTTATAGTTACATATTCAATTAAATGGTGTGTCTTTATCTCATTATTATTCTTTCTTCTTGCTATTTACTCATTTTTATCTCTCCCCTGGCTAGTCTCTGGTCTAACTCTATATAGTCAATTCAGAGAAGACTCCTCATATAATCTTAATAATGAATTTTTCCTGTTGGATAAAATATAAGCTATTTCTCTGTGTGTGATGCTCATTAGTTATCATCATGTCTAGCACCTACCAATTCTTTTCTTTAAGAAAGTGTCCGTTCTTGAAGAAGGTATCCATGGATAGAAAGCATGAGACTTTTGCATAGACTACAAGGCTTTTTCTTCTCTCATTTCTTTTTCCTGAATCATGCTTTTACATATATTTCTTTCTCATCTCATTCCTTTTTCCTACCTTTGCATTAAAATAACCAACTAACAGAGTAAATGTTGACTTGACTTGGAAGGTTCGATTCAATTCTTATAGAATCTTTCTTACTCTTCATCCTTAGCAGCCTATGTTGGTTCATCAGTTGCAAGTCAAGTAATTAAGCACATATTAATCACCTATGATATTCCAGGCACTATGGTAACCCCCATGGATTCAAAGAAAGATAAAAATTGTCCAAGGAGCTCGTATTCTAATGGGGGAGGGGACGACATACAAACAAGTGTGTACAGACAAGATATATATGATAAATTACAGAGAACCAACAGATGGAAGGCTAGCATTGAGGGTGACTGGGAAGGGCTCTTATAGAATGTAAGATTTTAGTTGAGAATAAAGACATTTAGGGAAATCAGGAGGCAGAGATGAGGAAGGAGAATATTCCAAATGGGAAATAGGAAAAAAGCACAGTCTTGGGAGATGAAATGGCTTACTGAGTTATTGATCATGTGGAGGTGTAATGTTAATGGGATAGGAAGATCTTCTCCATCCATTAAATAGGCCTACATGACCTGCTTTGAGCTGAGGCCCAGCTCGCAGCTGTGATACACATCCTGAGTCACATGGAGCCTGAGTCACATGGAGCCCATTGTAGGAAGAGCTTGCCCAATAGAATTTTAACTAAAAATAGATTGTTGAGGAAAGAGAAGCAAGCATGAGTGGACTGAGGGAGGAATTTTGCCTAGAGGAACTTGTTTGGGGGAGGCCTAACAGAAAGAATGTTTAAGATGTCAGCACACTCTGGATTGGTGATGAATACCTTGCTAAATCACACCTCCTAGTATCCTCATAGTAATGTTCTAAATAAATATTTTGCCTTTGAGGAAGAGAGTTTATGGTATTTTGCCAATCTACCCTGGAATACATATACATATTCATAGAAGCGGCCATGAGTATCACATTGGCAATATAGGAGGAAAGCAAGAAGACTGGAAAGGTATGAAGAAGCCAGGCAATGAAGGGCTTTCAAAATCAAATGGTTGATTTTTTTAATCTGATCCTGGAGCCACTGGATAATAATAGGGATATAATAATAACATAATTTATATGATACAAAATAGTATTATTGTTATTATAAGGAGACATTAGAGTTGAGTGAATGGGAAGGAATGATATGGACCTGATATGTACTTTAGAAAGTTCAATTTGACAGCTGTGTGGAGGATGGAATGGAATGGAAAGCGACAGGCAAGAGACCCATGAGCTGGCTAGTGCAATAGTCTTGATATGAGGTGATGAGAACCTATACCAGGGTGGTGGTAGTATCAGAGGAGAGATGTTACAGAAGTAGAAATGACAGGACTTAGCAACAGAATGAATGTGACATCTGAGTGAGGACATAAAAGATGTCACCAAGTTTGCAAGCCTAGGTAACTGGGAGGAGTTATCAATAGTATCAGGGATGTTAGCAAGAGGCAAGAATTTGGGGCAGGGAGAAATAATGAGTCCAATTTGGGACATGTTGACTTTAAGATATCTACTAGACATCCAATTCAAGATGTGCAATAAGCAATTGAAGTTTCAAGACTGATAGAAAGGAGAAAGATAAATAAATAAATCTGAGAATCATCTGTATAGTGATAATAATCGAATCTATGGAAACTGATGAGATCTCTAAGTGAAAAACTATAAAGGAAAAAGCTAAGAGGGCTCAGGACAGATCCCTTAGGGGGAAAACATGATTAGAGTAGATGAAGATATAGCAAAGAAGACCGAAAAGGAGCACTCAAACAGACAGGAGGAAAAGTAGAACAGAGAAGTGTCATGAATACCTAGAAAGAAAAGAATATCAAGGAGAAGGAAGTGATAGATAGTTACATGAAGGTCAAGAAGGATGAGAACTGAGAAAAGATTGTAAGATATAGGAATTAAGAGATTCATGAAACTTTAGAGAGATCACTTTCACCTGAATGATGAGGTCAGAAGCCAGATTGCAGAGAGTTAGGAAGAGAAATGAAAGGAAGTGGAGGCACTAGTTATATATGACCTCCTCATGAAATATAAGATGACAGCTAGCATAGAGATGGATAGATAAAGTGAAGGATTTTGAGTATGGAGGAGACATGGATATCTTTGTAGGAAAGAAAGAAGCAAATAGTAGACAGGGAAAGTTTTAAGACCAGTGAGAGAGTAGGGGTAGATCTACTGTAGAAGGTGAAATCGCATCACTTGTGCATATAGAGGGGTTTGTTTTGGCAAAGAAAAGGGTCAATTCTTCATGTGAGGTGGGGTAAAGGAGGCGATAGTAGGCGAAAACATCTGAGTAATATAAGATAAGAAGAGGGAACATAGTGAATGGTTTTAATTTTCACTATAATATGGGGCATAGACCTCACCTGAGAGACTGGATAAAGGGGAAGTCATGGGAGGCTCGAGGAAGGAGGAAAAACTTTGGAAAAGCTGCTGCAGTCAATGACATAGTGAATCAACTAAGGAGACATCAAAAATTGTTTTGACAAAGTGAGGATACAGTTGAGATTATATAACATAAATTTGTAGTGGAACCAGTCAGCATTGTTTGGCTATTTTTCTCCAGATTTTTTTCAGTAGCATGTGAATAAGAGAGAAGGTAGAAGATGGTGGAAGTAATCTAAGTATAAATGTATATTTATAAACAAAGAAGTATATATATATATGTACATATATAAATAAATAAATATAAATCTAAGATTTATAATTGGAAGGACAAGATAATTGAGAGAGGAAGATAAGTATAGAGCTGAACTAGCTCACCAAGATGGAGAAGGAAAGAGAGTGTATCCAGCATAGGAATGATGAGCTGGAAAAGAATTGAGGGATGGAGAGATTAGGGGTCATGGTGGGAATGAAGAACAGGGTTATGGAGGGTAAAGAAGAGTAAAAGGTATAATAAACAATTTTTGATCACATGAAGGAAATTGGAAGTGTAACACTTGTAGTGATGGCAAGGAAGGGATATGACCATCTCTTTTTGTAGCTGAGGTGAGGAGGAGGTCACAAGAGATGAATAAGTTGAGAAAGTTGCAATTATTTTTATGGTGGTCTTTCTTAAAATATTTGTCAGTTCTTTTATTCAAGATGATCATATCTTCTATGAAATGTTTTGTTTGGTTTATTACCTTTGGACATATAATAATTAATAATTAATTCCTTTTATTTGAGAATTCCCTTCAATGATGCAGATGCAAACCAATCAATTCTTGTACCTCCTGCATGGCCCTTATCCATGTCCTCCATAAGTTTGCCACAGTAGATCCAACCAATGTACTGGAATCATGAGAATAGCAGCTGAGCACCCTACCTGTTATCTCTCACCCTTACCACATGATATACCTCAATGGACCAATTCACAACACTAAAAATACATTCATGTCCTGGTCTTTCCACAGCCCCTTCAACACTAATGGTTCCCACTTTGTGTCTTCTTTGCAAATTTGCATGGAATGAAGTGAAATATTATAGCTATCTGGATTTGAAGAGTTTTCATGTAGTCATTTACAGTTTGTGATTCTTCCTTCAAAATCTATTTGCTCATATTATTTTAACAATTTATCTATGAAAGCCTTTAATCAAACCTATATGGCCAACAAAATTTTTCTAGGAGTAGCCAGCCCTGTATCTATATACCCAATCTTATTGCATAGCCAAGAACCATGCTAGCTCAGGAGAAAATGAAATACATGAATCTGCCTACTCTAAAATTCTGTTATCTATGAAAATATTAATTATCAATAAACCAGGATGCTCAGAATATGAGAAGGGGTTTCTGGAATCAAATGTTTTGAATAATTAAGAGATAATCTGAAATGTCATTTGGCTTTAACCCTAATGATTGAAAAATCTCTCCTAAATCCTAGTTCATTTTCCTGCCTTAGTAAACAGAGTGTTGCAAGCGCAATTGAATTTTTGCTGAGTAAGCATTTCATGCAACTATATCATGTTAGAATTAGGGATTACCTAGTCTGATGTCCTCATTTGACAGGTGAGGAAACTGAGTCCCTTAAAGGTGAAGTGATTTGCCTAAGGTCACAAAGGAGGCTGGTGGCAGAGCCAGGACCATAAAGTAGGGTCTCTTACTCCTAGTTCAAGACTCTGCACACAACACCTAAAAAGCCATCATTCTGAATAACAATTCTCTAGGTCAGAGATCAATGATGGAAATGAATAAGATGGAGCTAAATGCAGACTAAGCCCAAAATATCTATTAGGAAATGATGTTCTTGCTATTGTTACTAAGCCCCTGACAACAGTTGTGTGGGTACATGTTTCCTTGACTTGTCTTCTGCTCCTTAAAGTCAACTTTTTTTAAACCTGGTGTGTTGGTTTGTAGTTAATTGAAGTTTCCTAAAGTAAAACAGTCATGGTCAATGGGCTCGTGATCACACAAATCAACATCTTATAGGGGAAATATTGCCAGCCTTGGAATCAAACAATAGAATTTTAGCTCCAATTCTGCCATTATCCAACTTGCTAAAAAACCTAGAGCAAGACAATTCTGTTTTCTGGGACCCAGTTTTCTCATATGTGGAATATGGGGTTGGATTAGAAGATCTCTGAGTTCCTTCTCAGCTCTAACAGTCTTGGTCTTTGCTAATTTTTTATCTTTCCCCTGACAAGTCAATGGTCTGACCTGTACAAAGACAGCTGATTCAGGGATGACTCCCACATCAATAATTTCAATAACTTTCTATTGTTAGAAGACAAGGCAATCAGGAATCTCATGCAATATAAAAATGTCCATTCAGTTGCACCAACATCAACATGAGAACTTTAACCAGAAACATTCCAGCTTCCCATCTTTCAAATCACTACCAAAGGAACAAGCAGCAGCTAAGGCTGAATAGAGTAAAAGAGTTGAAGAAAGAAACAAAGATAAGACCAAGGGTAGGCATGGAAGCATAACAGAATAAAAGGGGGACTGACTTTGGAAATCAGAGGAAATGACTCAGATCCCAACTCTTTCATTTAATACCTGTGTGACCTTGAGCAAGATATTTAAGATTTTGGGCCCTCAGTTTCCTATAAGTAAAATGAGGGGAGGTGATCTAGAATAAATGACCTCCAAGGTCCCTTAGAGGCAGCTAGGTGGCACAGGGGATAGAGCTCTGCTCCTGGAGCCAGGAGAACCTTGAGTTCAAATCCAGCATCAGACACTAATGGTGTGACCCTAGGCAAGTCATTTAACCCCTCCTTACTTCTTTTTCTTCATCTATAAATGGGAATGATCATAACACATACCTCCAAGGGTCACTGTAAGGATTAAATGAGAGAGTAAACACCATGGAAATGTTAGCTAGCCATAGTACCTGGCACAAGTTAACACTAAAAAAATGTTAGCTATCGTCATCATTATCCCCATCATCATCAATTTCATCCTCAGACTGTCATGAGAAACAAGTGAAATAACATTTGTAAGGCCCTTAGAGCATGCCTGGAATGTAATATTTGCTTAATAAATGCTCATTTCCTCCCTTCCAGACCTAGATCTATAACCCTTTAAGCATTAGTAGCCCTGTCAGATAATAAATGATTAGATTTGTTCTACTTGGTACCACTGGCAGAACTGGGAGCAATGAGTGGATGTCACAGAGAAGATTTTCCTACATTTGAGCTGTCTAAAGGTAGAGTCAGCTGTCTCAAGAGGGATCTCCCTCCCTGAGCTCTTTCAATGGAGGCTGGATAAGTACCCAGTGGAGAAAGTGGTAGAAGGGATCTCTACTTAGGTGTAAATTAGACTGGGTGGGTCTCTAATGCCTTTTCTCATTCTGAATTTCTATGGCTATGATTCTGTAACTTGGCAACACCTGAGGCAGTCCCATTTGTTTCTTATTGTTGCTCCCGTGATCATTTCCACATCCCATTTTTTTAAGACTGAGGGGGAAAATTGCCTATTAGGCTATGCCAACTTGGCTAGGGTGGACTTGAAGACTGATGTATCAATCTCCCATGAGTGCTCAGATCTGCACTTTCACTTCTTGTCAAGAGCACTTCATCATCTTTCTGGGCACCAGGTTTCACCTTGCAACTCCAAGCAGAGGCTCCACATTCATCCAAATGGATGTACACAAGGTTTGACTGCTTTGAATTTTCCTACATGCAAATGTGAGTCTAAAGCAATTTTTAGGACAAGAAAAATGGAGTTCGGAGAGTAGATCTGGTGGCCTGCAGGATTTGAGAATTGAAGTGTTTTCCAGTTACAAAAATAAGAGAGAAATATTTGACTCCTGTGGTTTTTACTTTCATTTCATCTGATTTAGGGTCTGAATAAAAAGGGAAACTCTTTTGAAGACTATAGCAAATAGGGCAATTTTATTACAATCTTTTTGATGTACTAAATGTCTTTTTAAAAATTCTTTGTGGCAGAAGTTCACAGTTCAGTGGATAATTATCTTTTCTGTTCTTTGTATGTTGAAATGTTTGAGTTCGTTGATGTCTGCTAAGTTAGAAATAAAAAGAAAACAAAAAAAACTACAATCCTTCTGGATGAATTTCTATTTTTTTAAAGGTGAATTCAGTACAACAACTGGTCCTCTGTTTTTGCCTATAAGATTCCAAATAATTGCATGGGATGGAATTTTCCCTTATCAATGGGTTGTTTTGGCATCCTGTAGACCTAGCCTGAGGCACTTTGGAGGCAGCTACTGGGAACTCCACTGGAAACAGTTCTGTGGCTTCTGCTCTGGTGCCTGTTAGTGTTTCAAATGCAGGTGACTAAATGACACCTGCCTTCCTCACTCCCCCTCCCCTTTCTATCAGTAATTAGCAAGTGGAACACAAACTAAGGTGGGAGAGGGGAAGGAGAGAAGAACATTCTTAACACACACATGCGTGGGCCCAGTACAGCACCATGTTAGCTTGAAACCAATCAAAATGCTTCAGAAATGACAAGAAACACCAGGAGGAATTTCTAATGATGTTTCCAAACACCAAGTAGTTCACAGTTCCAAACTGTATTTGCAGAGTTTTTCAAATTGCTGGAAATATGAATAACATTATCTTCCTCACTCTCCACCCCCCTCCTCCACAAATTGTAGGCAAAGTAAGCCTCAGAAAAGAATAGTTACAGAGAAATGCATTTCCCAGACCCATCTCTCTTTGACAAGGAGCCTGTCCATCCTTACATACTCATAGCATGGCGGCAAAGAAGGAAGTGCCCTCAGAAAGTCCCAATTTAAAGTGATTAGCACTCTCCAAAACTAGACTCTATGGAGTCTATAGAATAAAAGAAATTCACAATAAAATCCCTCAAACTGCATTTCTGTTTCAACTAATGTATTCAACCTCCCTACTCCCACCCCCAAACACCATTAATTCTATTTCTTAAACCTTCTGACAATTGACTGCCTTTCCTGAAAGCTGTTTTCTAAGCTGAAGTTGAACAGAGGCTGAACTGGGAGTCAGGAGATATGGATTCTTGTACCATCCCTGTCTGAGCTACCTGTATGACCTTCAGTAAGTTACTTCACCTCCCTTGGGCCTCAGTTTTCTCATATTTAAAACAGAAATAATAATCACTGGCTTTTCTTTTTCTACAAGAAGATGTTAGCTTTTACTGATCTCTGAGGAGTACCTCAAATCTTGGATTTGTGAAAAGGGAAAAAATCAGAATCAAGCTGCATACTACTACTAAAAACAATGATTTCATATACTTTACCTGTTTCTGGTTAGGTAAAGGAGAGGGGAAGGGAAGTAGGGCAGAAATGCCAAAAATGATTGAAAGGCTCTCTTTGCTCAAAAATGCCTCACCTGCTGAATCCACAAATTAGATATTCGTTTGGCTTACTAAAGCTGCTCTCTTAATTCAATTCATTTCAAAATATATTAAATACCTCAACTGTATAAGCTACCAAGGTCAGTGTTATAATCATCATCTACATCTCTATAGCACCTACTACATGCCAGGTCCTGTATTAAGCACTTTACAACTATGTTCTCATTTTATCCTCACAACAATCCTGGGCTGTAGGCACTATTATTATCACCATTTTACAGATGAGGAAACAGAAGTTAAGTAACTTGCCCAGAGTCACATGGCTAATAAGATCTGAGGCTGGATCTGAACTTGGATGTTCCTGCCTCCAGATTCAGTTTTATATACTGCACAGCCTAGCTACCTCATTGAATAAGACTCATTTCCTTACTTCAGAAAGTCTAAAGCATAGGATGGGAACTAAGCTATGTGCTCTATGTAAATGTTTTAGGAAATAGAGTCAACCATGGCTTAATGGACAAAGATTCATCCTTGAAGTCAAAAAGACTTAGGTTTAAGTTCTGCCCCTGATGCATTCTGGCTATGTGGCCCAGAGTAAGTTGTGTAACCTCTCAGTGCCCCCTAACTCTTGAAGACTATAAATTGCAAACTCTTAGAGTCTAAGACTATAAATTGCAAAACAGGTGCCAAGTTGTATTGATAATAGTCATTTCCTCTTTGGGAGTTCCCTACACCAATTAAATCACTCATCTGGTAAAAGTAAAGTGAAATAAATTGTAATAATTGCATGGAACAGTTACAGATAACGTGCTAGGAGAGTTTAGAATAGGCAGAAATATTATCTTAAGAAGATTGAGGTAAGTTTTGTGGAGAAGGTAACATTCAATCTGGTCCTTAAAAAGCACAGAATTGGGGATGGAGTCAAGATAGCAGAGTAGAAAGATGCATATACACTAGCACTTCCTCCACAGCCCACAAAATACCTGTAAAAATGATTCAACAAATTCTAGAGCAGCAGAAAACCTATCTTACACTATAGGAAAGTAGGGAAGGAGATAACAAGTGGGGTGAGGGGAATGATAGAAGGGAAAGCAAATGGAAGAAGAGAGTAACTGGAAATAAACACTTTTGGGAGAGGACAAGGTCAAATGAGGGAATAAAAAAATAAGGGGGGATAGAGTAGGATAGAGGGCAATATAGCTAGTATTGCACAACATGATTATTATGGAAGTCTTTTGCAAAACGACATATATTTACTCTATATTGAATTGCTTGCCTTCTCAGTGGGGATGGGGATGGAGGGAGGGAAAGAAGTTGGAATTCAAAGTATTAGAAATGAATGTTGAGAATTATTATTGCATATAACCAGGAAATAAGAAACACAGGTAATGGGGTATAGAAATTTATCTTGCCCTACAAGAAAAGAGAGAAGATGGGGATAAGGGAAGGATGGGGTGTGATAGAAGGGAGGGTACATTGAGGGAAGGGTAACCAGAATGCAAGGTATTAGGGGGTGGGAGGAGGGGAGATATGGGGAGAAAAACTGGACATGTTACAAAGTGATGTAAAAGCAATTAGTATTAAAACAATTGACTAAATTAATTACTGAGAATAAATCAGGGATATCTTTAGTTTGGGGAAAAGAATTTTTGTCCAAGTTTCCTAGAGGCAGGTAACCTTGGGTAAAATTTGGCATTGATGGGGGGAGGAGCCAAGACGGTGGAGTAGAAAGATTCACATATTCTAGCTCCAAACCCACAACCCATAAAATACCTGTAAAGAAGAACTCCCAACAAATTCTGGAGCAGCGGAAGCCACACAACAACAGAATGGAGATTTCTGTTCCAAAGAGCCCTGAAAAACCGACACCAAAGGTCTGTTGCACACTGGATCTGGAGCAGAGCCCAGCCCTGCCTTGGCCATGAGGCACTGAGAGGAGCAGATCCAAGCAGGCTTCAGGGAAGGAATCTCCAGTGGCCATGCAGGTCCATCCACCCACAGACACCAAAGGTTAGTGAGAGAGCCTGTTTAGCTGCCTGAGAGGGGAGCGGGTTGCCCCCATAACTCAGGCCCCCTCAGGAAGCAGCAGCAGAAGCAGCAGCAGACAGGGCTCCCAAAGTAGACAGGAGCCTGGGTCCATTGCTGAAGGTCTCTACCTAAACTCCCTGAGGGAAATGAGCCCTGTGAGGCAGCTCTGCCCCAACCCAAGCAGCTGAACTTAATCTCACACTGAATAGCAGCCCTGTCCCCCACCTGAGTACCTGAACTTAATCTCACACTGAATAGCAGCCCTGCCCCTGCTGAAAGCCCTGAGGCTGGGAAGCAGCATTTGAATCTCAGACCCCAAGCACTAGCTGCATGGATCTGGAGGCCAGCTGGGTGTGGAGAGGAATCTCAGAAGTAACTGTCTGGGAAAATGCCCAGAAAAGGGAAAAAAATAAGACTATAGAATGTTACTTTAACAATGCTTACCATCAGGGAAAGACATAGAAGTCAAGGCTTCTGTACCCCAAACATCCAAAATAAATATTCAATGGGCTCAGGCCATGGAAGAGCTCAAAAAGGATTTTGAAAATCAAGTTAGACAGGTGGAGGAAAAACTGGGAAGGGAAATGAGAGAGATGCAAGAAAAGCATGAAAAGCAGGTCAACACCTTGCCAAAGGAGACCCAAAAAAATGCTGAAGAAAATAACACCTTGAAAAATAGGCTCACTCAATTGGAAAAAGAGGTTCAAAAAGCCAATGAGGAGAAGAATGCTTTCAAAAGCAGAATTAGCCAAATGGAAAAGGAGGTTCAAAAGCTCGCTAAAGAAAAGAGTTCTCTCAAAATTAGAATGGAATAGATGGAGGCTAATGACTTTACGAGAAACCAAGAAATCACAAAACAAAACCAAAAGAATGAAAAAATGGAAGAGAATGTGAAATATCTCATGGGAGAAACAACTGACCTGGAAAACAGATCCAGGAGAGACAACTTAAAAATTACGGGACTACCTGAAAGCCATGATAAAAAAAAGAGCCTAGACATCATCTTTCATGAAATTATCAAGGAAAACTGCCCTGACATTCTAGAACCAGAGGGCAAAATAATTATTGAAGGAATCCACAGACCACCACCAGAAAGAGATCCAAAAAGAGAAACTCCTAGGAACATTGTGGCCAAATTCCAGGATTCCCAGGTCAAGGAGAAAATATTGCAAGCAGCTAGAAAGAAACAATTCCAGTATTGTGGAAATACAATCAGGATAACACAAGATCTAGCAGCTTCTACATTAAGGGATCGAAGGGCATGGAATAGGATATTCCAGAAGTCAAAGGAACTAGGACTCAAACCAAGAATCACCCACCCAGCAAAACTGAGTATAATAATTCAGGGGGAAAAATGGTGTTTCAATGAAACAGAGGACTTTCAAGCATACTTGATGAAAAGACCAGAGCTGAAAAGAAAATTTGACTTTCAAACACAAGAATGAAAAGAAGCATGAAAAGGTAAACAGCAAAGAGAAGTCATAAGGGACTTACTAAAGTGGAACTGTTTACATTCCTGCATGGAATGACAATATTTGTAACTCTTGAAACTTTTCAATATCTGGGTAGTTGGTGGGATTACAGAGAGAGAGAGAGAAAGAGAGAGAGAGAGAGAGAGAGAGAGAGAGAGAGAGAGAGAGAGAGAGAGAGAGAGAGAGAGAGAGAGAGAGAGAGAGCACAGAGTGAATTGAATAGGATGGGATCATATCTTAAAAAAATGAAGTTAAGCAGTGAGAGAGGAATGTACTGGGAGGAGAGAGGGAGAAGAAATGGAATGGGGCAAATTATCTCTCATAGAAGAGGTAGGCAGGAGACTTTTTAGTGGAGGGAAAAGGAAGGGAGCTGAGAGAAAAACATGAAGTTTACTCTCATTACATTCGACTAAAGGAAGGAATAAAATGCACACTCATTTTGGTATGAAACCCTATCTTACAATACAGCAAAGTGGAGGAGAAGGGGATAAGCAGGGTAGGGGGGATGACGGAAGGGAGGGCAATGGGAGGAGGGAGAAATTTGAAATCAACACTCTTGGGGAGGGACAGGATCATAAGAGAGAATAGAAGCAATGGGGGGCAGGATAGGATGGAGGGAAATATAGTTAGTCTTACACAACATGACTTTTATGGAAGTCATTTGCAAAACTACGCAGATATAGCCTATATTGAATTGCCTGCCTTCCCAAAGGAAATGAGTAGGGAGGGAGGGATGGGGAGAAGTTGGAACTCAAAGCTTTAGGAACAACTGTCGAGTATGGTTCTTGCTACTAGGAATAAGAAATACAGGTAATGGGGAATAGAAAGTTATCTGGCCCTACAGGACAAAAGAGAAGATGGGGACAAGGGAAGGGAAGGATGATAGAAGAGAGGGCAGATTGGTGATAGGGGAAATTAGAATGTTTGGTGTATTGGGGTGGGGGGAGGGGACAAATGGGAAGAAAATATGGAACCCCAAATTTTGTGAAAATGAATGTAAAAAGTTAAATAAATAAATTTAACTTAAAAAGAAGAAATCAAAAAAAAATTTGGCTTTAACGGAAAAGTTAAGGTTTTAATGGTAAATTTGATTTTATGATTGTTGTTTAAGCAGGAACTAGAACATGTCTGGAAAGGCATCTAAGACACTTAAGACTTGCCTCAAAAGATGTTCTTTACCCAATGTGAAATTATAGTCATATCTGAAACCTGGTTATTGGAATTTACTATTTTAAGATTCTATGGGACTATTAACTGGCTGTTCTTCTGAGTCTAACTCCAGGTATGGATAGCAAGAAAGGCAGTCTGAGCCTCCAATCCATGATGCCAGTAAGCCTGTGAGATGCTGGTATGAACTGCAAAGGGTGATCTCATGGGAAGGGTGGGAGAGCAGATGTTCAGACTGGGCTGAGGTAGGATTCTCCTGACTCAATTTCCCCACTGACACCTCGCAGACTCTAAGTCTGACTAATGCAAGTTGACTATCTACTCCTGTCTGAAATTGACATGAAGTTGGGGAAATATTATTCCCCTGCAATGTCCCTGCTCTTAGTGGCAATTTCCTATAGTCAAAAGGCTTGTAAGCTTAATACCATATCTATTAAATTATAGATTGTTGGTCGGGGAACATCGGAGGTTAAGTCTAAAATTAAGCTATTAGGCATAGGACTTTAGACCAACAACAAGAAGTTAGGGTCCTTTAATTCTTAGTAATACTGTGGAGACAATTAGGACAAGAGCTTGTGAAGTTAGCATAGTTACTATTTGTGTCTCAGTTGGTTAATTTTTTAAAAAAATTGTGGTCTATATTGTAAATGCGTTAAATTGGAATTGTTTTATGTGACATGAACTGTGTTAAAAATGAAAAAGAAAAAAAGCATAAATTGCTACCCTCAGAAAAGAGGGAAAGTGGATTCCTGGTGCAAGAAATAGCATGGGCAAAGACACAGACATGGGAAAGCTCAGGCATGAGAGATATGTGGTTTGGCTAAAGCCAGCACCATAGGACAGGGAGAAGTGTTGGGTCAGGCTGACAAGCTAGTCTGAAGGTTAATGGTGTTGGACTTTTAGTGCCAGGATAAAGAAGAAAAAAACCCTAAAAGGGTTAGGTCTCATTGGCAGCAAGGTGGCACCATAATGCACTGTGCAAGTTTGGAACAGGAAGACTCATCTTTTTGAGTTCAAATCTAGCCTCAGACACTTACTAGCGTCTAACCCTGGGCAAGTCACTTAACCCTGTTTGACTCAGTTTTCTCATCTGTAAAATGAGCTGAAGAAGGAAATGGCAAGCCATTCCAGTATCTTTGCCAAGAAAACCCCAGATACGGTCCATAAAGAATGGAAATGGCTGAATAACAACTTAGAATGAATTGTTTTAATCACATCGGTATCTAAGAAGCCCTGAAAGAAGTTTTAATTGGGAAAAGAAAGGAATAATTTTAGAGTTGTTGCAGATATAAGGAAGTATGCTAGTTGGATTAGAGTGGGGAGAGATCAGAAGCAGAAGCCCATTTAGGAGGTTATAACACAGTCCCAGCAAGACCTCAGTCAGAATGGTGACAATGAGTTCTCTGCTTCCAAATCCAGGGCCTTTTCCTAGTCACACTGCATCCCAAGCTGTTCATGTTCTTGGTATATGAGTTCTATCTCCCACTTCCATGCAATTACAAGGTTGTTACCCCACACTCGAAATGTCCTCTCTCCTCACCTCCGCCTCTTGGAATCTACCCTTAGCTTCCTTCAGGGTTCAGATCCAATGCATCACCTACACAAATCCCCTCAGTTGCTAATGTCCTCTATGTCCAAAACAGTCTCATATTTACTTTGTCCATATTTTGTATTTGCTTATCTCTGTATATGCTAACCCTTCTCCCTGATGAATGTAAGCTCTTTGAAGGCACACTGTCTGTTTGCGTCTTTGTGTGCCCAGGTCATACCACAGAACTTGTCTCATAGTGTCCATTTAACAAATGCTTATCAAGGTAATTAATTAGTGTATAGCACTTTAGTGGCAACCTGGATTACAATGAATGTCATCTTCTATACTGCCTTTAGAATAAGTGATACAATCTGTTGATAAGTGAAACAAGTTTGGTTTGAAGGAGTAGATACCATAGTCTCTTTCAATTCTCCTCATTCTACACTAGTCTAGCCAAATGCCTGCCTCTTCAGTATTTTGAGGAGATGGAGTAAAGAGAAGAAAAAAAGGAGGAAATATGCATACAACTCAAAACTGTTACCATGATTTGAACCCATTCCTCTCCTGATTCTGAATGCAGAGTTTTTTCCATGGCACCACACTAGACATCACATGCTTTGTCAGTTTTAAAGTACTATATGTCTATTATTGTCCCATTAACAAAATTATTACTAATCATTTAATCTGGAAATAATCTAAGGTTAAAGGTACAGTGGATAGTTCTTTGGGAGCTTTGTTCCATTCTTATTGAAATCCCTCTGGGACTAAGCTAGCTCAGATCCACTCAGATACACCTCACACTGGCTTTGTTTCTAGGCTCATATTTCTACATGGTTCATGTTTCTAGGCCTCCTTTTTTTTCATCTAAATCATGACATTAGATTCAATGATCTCTAAGCTTCCTTCAAGTCCTGAGATTCTATGATTGTGTTATTTTTGTCTATACTCTGCTTTTAGAAGCAATTAAAGACCTAGAAAGACTCACCATGGATTTTTAGAGGTACCAAGAAGACTCAATAAATAGAAATGGTTTAAGCCTCACAGCTTAACCTATAAGCAAATACTGTGCCTATTAATAAAGGTATTAACCTCTGTCAACATGGAGAACAAATCTTGGAGCCCCAAGTGATAGGGGGAAGCAAATTATCATTTCCATATTGATGACTCCCTAATTTATACATCCAATCCTAGTCTTTCTCCTGAACTCCAGTCCCATAACACTAATTGCCTATAAGACCTTTCAACTCATTATCCCAAGCGTATCTCATACTCAAAATATCCCCAAAAGAACTCATCTTTTCCCCAAAAACAATTGCTTGGACTATTACCATAATCTCCTACTTGATTTCATTGCTACAAACAAGTCTCTTCCCACTTCAGTCCATCATCTCCAACTCCAGCCATCAAAGTTATTTTCTTAAAGCACCGATCTGAGCACATAAAAATCAACTCCATCCTCCCAACCACCACCTCCTTTTAACAAACTCCACTGGCTCTCTGTTACCTATAGGATCAAATATAATCTCCTGTTTGCCATTTAAAGGTCTTCAAAACCTAGTACCAGTCTACTTTTCTTACCTACTTTACAGTCCAGCTATGCTGGCCTACAGACATGACACCCACCTTCTCTCTCCATACCTTCAAATTGCTGTTCCACATGCCTCAAATGACTCCTCACCTTTGCCTCCTAGAATCCCTAGTGTAATTCAAGACTCAGGTTCTTCCTTCTGCATGAAGCTGGTCCTTGCCCCCAGCTTTCAGTGCGTTCTCCTCCAAGGTTACCTTGTATCTGCTTTATGTATATTTTAGATATATGTATGTGTTATCTCTCACATTAGAATATAAGTTCCTTGAGAACAAGGACAGTTTTGCTTTTGTCCATATATGTCTAGAATCTTCACTGTGCCTGATGAATGCATGCATTTATGAAATCACAAATCCAATCCCTCAAATCCCAAATTGTGATCTTATCTTGGGGAAATAGTCTTGACCTTGTATATATATTTTTTTATTTTTTAAGTAATTCCTGGAAAATGTTTCCTGTGACCTAGAGTATGTACAGGTAGAAGGAAAAGAGGGGAACGAGTGCTGGAATGGACACCAAAATGGGGGAGGGGCAGTGTCAGAAGAAGGGGAACCAGGTAATGGTGAAATGGATGTAGCGAATCTCTAAGCTTAGATAACTGAACAGGCTTAGGGGGTCAAGAAGGTACATGAGATATCATCCATCAAGGTGGGCTTCAGGTGGTCAGAGAGAAAGATAAAAACCCTGAGAATAATGGAAAGGATCCTTGAATGATCTCTGAGTACTGAAACAAGAACCATGGGAAGCTGAATGGCATATAGTAGGTATTTAATAAATTCTTCATTGAATGATTGGTTGAACTCTCCAGATAACTGGTCAATTCTCCACTTCATTTAGTCCATATAGCTCTGGACTCTGACTTCCAGACATGGTTGATCATATTAAGTTAACTTCTCTGCTCTTGGAATATTAAAGATGATCATAGTGCTAATTGAACACTCTAGGTGTCCCCTTGGACCAAAAAAAGAAAAAAAAAAGACAGGAGATCTAGCTTGCAGTACCTCTGATGCAGGGAAATAGCTCAGCTTTAAAGAAATCTCTTATCAAGTGAATAATGACAACTCAAACCTTTTCTTTCAGTGCTAAATACATTTCTGCTACTGAACTAGCTGACTATACTTAGTCTCTGTGTCATGCAAACAGTACAACTCAGAGCAGATTGTAGACTTACTAATATGCTATTACATTTACATATGCCAATGCAAATACATTCTTTATCATAGTGAGGACACTTTGAAAATGCTTAAATCCCAAGTATTATGTAGCAAAACTTAAAGTCTCTTTCATTTTGTTCATAGGTTACTGACCTAAAATTTTTTTTGATATCTGATACAATCTAAGTTGAATTGTTTTTCAAGGGAAAGATGTTAAATACATGCCTTTCCAAATTCCTCTTTCTTTCCCTTGAAGGAAATAGTTTCACTTAATCTCAATGATAAAAATTTTCATTGACCTAAAAAATGAAAATAACAAAGTACCTGTTAATCTCATGTAAGGTTTCTTTAAATACGGTCAGAGGTTCAGCTGAAAAGCTTCAGCATAAACAACAGGTTGATAAATCACCTCTTGGTTGATTAGTTGTTATCCTTCATCTCGAAGAAGACCAATATGACACCACCATGTTGAGGCCAAAGTACAATATGTACAAATGGCTGATCGGACTAATAGAAGCTCAGAACATTCTACCATAGGTCTGACGCAAATAATCCACATGAACATTTGGAGAATTCACCTCTACAAACAAGGGAGAAGAGTAGATTTTCTCAGCTCTACTCCAGGGTCAAGCTTAGTATTAATTTAATTGTTCAATTTCAGTTTTTCACTTTTTTCATTTATATGGCTTAACCATGTATTGCTTTCTTGGTTTCTTATCTGCTGTTTTCTCTACTCCAAATAAATTTATCTAAATTTTCTCATGCCCATCTAAATTATTTGCATTTGTCATTTTTTACAGTGAGAGTAGTAATGTTCCATTATATTCACTTGCCACAATTCATTGACCCATTCCCAACTTAACAAGCATCTATTTAGTTGCCAGTCATTTGTTACTACAAAAATGTAAATAGTAGAATTTTGATGGACTTGGGACATTTCTGGAATTCTCCTCTTTGGGTTATACACCAAATGGTAGAACTTCTTGGGCAGTTGGTATGGAAATTTTAGTCAGGGACAAATGAACTTAAAGGCTCTTTGTGCTGCATTTCCCTCTATGGTCAGGTGAGAATCATACCTTTTAGAGTTGAAAGGTCACTCAGGAAGATTTGAACCTCTGTCCTTTCATTCCAAATCTAGTGTACTACAGACTAATAGAGCCTGCCCTACTGCCTCACCATGTGGTTGTATTTCAGTGTAGATAGGAGATGGGTAAGCAGTTTGGAACCTTAAAAGTTCTTTATAAATACAAGGTAATATTACTATTGTGGAAGCAGTTGTTATTTAAAAGTTCAAGAGAGAATGAGGGCCTTGGGGGAGATAAAAAGGCAATCAGCTTCCCAGGATTCTCTTTCAGCACTCACAAATCTTTCGGGGTCCCATGGATTTCACTTTTCTTTATTCCCTGAGTACCAAACTCCAGTTTCAGGAACTATGTCTGTTGTATCTTCTTGGCCTACTGAGTCTATTCAGTTACCTGAGTTCAGAGATCTGCCATACCCATTTCCCCATTACCTGGTTCCCCCTCTTCTGAACTATTCCCCACATTCTGGTGCCCATTTCCAGAACTCATTCCCCTCTTTTCCTTCTACCTCCAAATACTCTAGGTCACAGGAAGGATTTTTCAGGGATTACTTGCAAAGGAAAGAATATATACAAATTTAAGAATATTACCCCAAGAATGGCTGAGCAAGTAAGTTGCAGTATGTGATTATGATGGAATATGTTGTACAATAAGAAATTATGCGCAAGATACTCTCAGAAAAACCTGGGAATACTTGCATGGGCTGATGCAAAGCAAAATGTATTGGGTACAAAATAACAACAATATTGTAAGAAGATCAGCTGTGGAAGACCTAGCTCTTCCAAGCAATACAATGATCCAAGAGAACTCTGGAAGGCTTATCATGAAAAATGCTATCAATCCCCAGAGAAAAAACTGAATATAGACTGAAGCATCCTTTTTTAAACTTTATTTTTCTTCAGTTTGGGGAGTTGTTGCTTTTTTTCACAACATCACTGTTATTGATATATTTTGCATGACTACACACGTATGGCCTATATCGAATTGCTTGCCTTCTCAATTCGAGGGGTTGGCGGGGGGAGGGAGGGAAGGAGAGAATTTAGAACTCAGAGTTTGAAAGAACAAATGTTGAAAATCATTTTTACATAATTTGGGGCTGGAGGCCAGCGGTGAAGGAAACTGGTTTTATGATTTCATAAATGTGTGGAACCAGTGTACCTACATTTACCAATATACCGCTGAACAATCTCTGAAACTTACAGGCTTAGAAAATTGAGTAGGCCACTGAGACATTAAGTGAAATGCCCACAATAACACAGAGACAGGGCAGAGACAGGGACTTGTACCTAGATATTCCTGAATCCAAGACGAGCCCTTTATGCACTACACCACATCAGGTCTCTAGGGTAACCATAAATATATGTAAAAGAAATATTCCTAGTGCTAGGCAAGATGGTTCTGCACTTTTTAAACAATTTTATCTATTTCCAGTTCCCCAGGTCAAGCTTGCCCCATGACCCTTTCCAGTTCAGGTGTTCAACGTCACTTCCCAAAAGGGAATTGTACCTTCTCACACAGAACTGTGGTTCTTATTGCTTTTAGAATAATCTGTGGATCGGGGGGGCGGAGCCAAGATGGCGGAGTAGAAAGAGGCACACTTACAAGCTCCGAACCCACAGCCCATATATTTAATGTAAGAAGAGTTCCCCCAGAAGTTCTGGATCACTGAAAGGGGTGCAGAAACAGAGTGGAAGAGATTTCCGTTCCAAAGAGCCCTGGAGAGCCGTCCCCAGGGTCCGTCGCACCTCGGAAAGTGGACCCCACCCCAGCGCTGCCCTGGCCAGGGCCCCAGAGAAGCTGATCCGAGCAGGCTTCAGGGACGGAAGCTCCGGCAGCCGGGAAAGTCCCTCCACCCACAGAAGCTACAGGTCAGTGAGAGAGACGGCTGGCTGGCCAAGGGGAGTGGAGTGTCTCCGTGACTCGGTTCCCCTTGGGAGGAAGCGGCAAAGGCAGAGGCAGGGGTGGGGGCGGCAGCAGAGGCAGCGGCGGCTGTGGCCCGGGACTCCCCCAGCAGCAGGCAGGATCTTCATTACTGAAAGTCTCTGCATAAACAACCTGAGGGAGCTGAGCCTGGGAGACGGCCCTGCCCCACCCCGCTCCATTACTGAAGGCCTCTGCATAAAGCCCCTGAGGGAACTGAGCCTGGGAGGCAGCCCCGCCCCCACCCCAGCACCAGAACTAAAGCTCCCATTGATTAGCAGCGGAAAGCCCATTTGAATCTCAGACCCCAAGCACTAACTGGGTGGATCTAGGCAGGGGTGCAGAGGAATCTCAGAAGTCAAGTAACTGGCTGGGAAAATGCCTAGAAAAGGGAAGAAAAATAAGACTCTAGAGAGTTTTTTTGAAAAGATGGAAATGATCCCGACTTTCGGATCTGACGAGGACAGGAAATATTCTTGCCATCAGGGAAAGACGTGGAGGGCAGGGCCTTGGTACCCCAGACATCCCAGGGGGATGTCGGGTGGGCTCAGGCCTTGCAAGAGCTCAAAAAGGATTTTGAAAATCAAGTTAGACAGGTGGAGGAAAAACTGGGAAGAGAAATGAGAGAGATGCAAGAAAAGTATGAAAAACGGGTCAATACCTTGGTTAAGGAGACCCAAAAAAATGCTGAAGAAAATAACACCTTGAAAAATAGGCTCACTCAATTGGAAAAAGAGGTTCAAAAAGCCAATGAGGAGAAGAATGCTTTCAAAAGCAAAATTAGCCAAATGGAAAAAGAGGTTCAAAAGCTCACTGAAGATAATAGTTCTCTCAAAATTAGAATGGAACAGATGGAGTCTAATGACTTTACGAGAAACCAAGAAATCACCAAACAAAACCAAAAGAATGAAAAAATGGAAGAGAATGTGAAATATCTCATGGGAAAAACAACTGACCTGGAAAATAGATCCAGGAGAGACAATTTAAAAATTATGGGACTACCTGAAAGTCATGATCAAAAAAAGAGCCTAGATATCATCTTCCATGAAATTATCAAGGAAAACTGCCCTGACATTCTAGAACCAGAGGGCAAAATAAGTATTGAAAGAATCCATCGATCACCACCTGAAAGAGATCCAAAAAGAGAAACTCCTAGGAACATTGTGGCCAAATTCCAGAACTCCCAGGTCAAGGAGAAAATCTTGCAAGCAGCTAGAAAGAAACAATTCCAGTATTGTGGAAATACAATCAGGATAACACAAGATCTAGCAGCTTCTACATTAAGGGATCGAAGGGCCTGGAATAGGATATTCCAGAAGTCAAAGGAACTAGGACTCAAACCAAGAATCACCTACCCAGCTAAACTGAGTATAATACTTCAGGGGAAAGTATGGTCTTTCAATGAAACAGAGGACTTTCAATCATTCTTGATGAAAAGACCAGAGCTGAAAAGAAAATTTGACTTTCAAACACAAGAATGAGAAGAAGCATGAAAAAGTAAACAGCAAAGAGAGGTCATAAGGGACTTACCAAAGGTGAAATTGTTTACATTCCTGCATGGAAAGACAATATTTGTAACTCTTAAAACTTTTCAGTATCTGGGTAGTTGGTGGGACCACACACACACATGTACACGCATGCACACACACACACACACATACACACATGCACACACACACAGAGACAGAGAGCACAGAGTGAATTGAATAGGATGGGACCATATCTTAAAAGAAATTAAGGTAAATGGTGAGAGAGAAATGAGGTGGGAGGAAAGAGGGTGAAATGGAATAGGGTAATTATATGTCATTTAAGAGGCAAGTAGGAGACTTTTTAGTGGAGGGAAAAAGAGGAGAGCTGAGAAAAAAAACAATTAGTTTACCCTCATCACATTTGACTAAAGGAAGGAATAAAATGCACACTCATTTTGGTGTGAAAACCTATCTTACAGTATAGGAAAGTGGGGGAGAAGGAGATAAGCAAGGGGGGGGATGATGGAAGGGAGGGTAAAGGGAGGAGGGAGCAATTTGAAGTCAACACTTGGGGAGGGACAGGATCAAAAGACAGAAGAGAAACAATGAGGGGCAGGTTAGGATGGAGGGTAATTCAGTAAGTCTTACACAACACAACTATCAGGGAAGTCATTTGCAAAACTACACAGAAATGGCCTATATGGAATTGCCTGCCTTCCCAAAGGGAATGGGTGGGGAGGGAGGGATGGGGAGAATTTGGAACTCAAAAGTTTTAGGAACAACTGTTTAGTATTGTTGTTGCTACTAGGAAAGAAGACATACAGTTAATGAGGAAGAGAAAGTCATCTGGCCCTACAGGAGAAAAGAGAAAATGGAGACAAGAGAAGGGAGGGATGACAGAAGAGAGGGCAGATTGGAGATAGGAAAAATTAGATTGCTTGGGGTATTGGGGTGGGGGGAGGGGATAAAAGGGGAGAAAATTTGGAACCCAAAATTTTGTGAAAATGATTGTAAAAAGTTAAATTAATTAATTAATTAATTAATTAAAAAAAATAATCTGTGGATCTCTGGCTTCTACCATCTATCCATTCTCCAGAGATGTGGGAATTGTGCTGCCTGGACAAAATGGATCCAACTCATTTCTACAACTTCTGTTTTATTCCCATCCAAGAAGGAAGCTTCCTGATGGCATGACTGGCTCTGATTTTTCTGCCATTATTATTATATAATCACTTACTAGGCAACTAGGTGGCTCACTAGGCCTGGAGTGAGGAAGAAGAGTTCAAAACCAACCTCAGACACTTAATACATCCTTTGAGCTCACAGTTTGTCTCCTAGCAAGTCTCTTCATTGTCTTATAGAAAAGAAGTAGGAAAATCAGTGAAGAAATTTAACAAAAAAAAAAAGGTATCTATTTAATTTGTAATTAAATGCTAGAAGGCCCTCTCTGAAACATTTCCTTGGGCAACATTTCCCAATGTGGGTAAAAGACTTAATGAAAATTCAGCATATCAGAAGATCCCAGCGCATATGAATAGGTAGCATGATTCTGAGTCTTCTTAGTCCTTTGAAGAAAACCAATCAACTGGATACACATGGGTTATAGAGGCTCCAGTCATAAACTAGACAGACACACACAAACACACACACACACACACACACACACACACACATACACACATACCATCTAGCCTTGTTTTTACAGGTAAAGAAACTGGAGCCCAAAGAGATGGAATTACTTGTGTTCAAGGTCCCATGGGTTAGTTAAAGAGCAGAGAAGTTGAACCCCAAAGGACTTCAAAGAGTCCTCTGAACTCTTTCTACTGCAACACATGCTTCTAAGTAGCAACAAGAAGATTAAATACTGATGTCAATGACACCATATTCTAAATGTGGTCAGACTCCTTTCTTGGGAGGGGCTGGGGGAAGATCCTACAAATGATTCTTTTTCAAAGTTATCATTTACTTAAGGGCTGCCTAATCTTTATGCTGGACCAAGACATTATGGTTGCCTTAGGGGAAGGGCAAGAAAAAAATGGAGTTCTATGCTGGATTAAGGAATTCAGTATTTTTTTTTAAATACACAATAAAATGTTGGGTTTGATGATTTTATTGTGTCTGAAACAAAATCGCCCTTCAGCCAGTCAAATTCTGGAAATTTAAGGGGGCATTGTTGCCTGAGGAGTTAGGGGAGGATGAAGAGAATTCAATCTTAAATTTTGAAGGGGAGGGGGAGAAGGAGGAGGAGGAAAAGGAGGAGGAGAAGAAGAAGGAGGAGGAGGAGGAGGAGAAGAAGAAGAAGAAGAAGAAGAAGAAGAAGAAGAAGAAGAAGAAGAAGAAGAAGGAAGGAAGGAAGGAAGGAAGGAAGGAAGGAAGGAAGGAAGGAAGGAAGGAAGGAAGGAAGGAAGGAAGGAAGGAAGGAAGACAGACCTCTAGATTCCTGTTTCAAGGGCTGCTTTCTTGCCTAGTGTCCTTTGGTGGGGAATATAGAGCTACTCCTGCCTCCAAACATTGCAGAATCAGCGAATCCACCAATATTTTCTAAGAGATAGGGATCTTCTGGGTTGGGTTTTGCTATTCTTAACCGCATTCTGATCTTTCCCAGAGAAACTAGATAGACTGAAAACTGCTCCAGTCTCAGCCATGGACCAGAAGACTTCTACTGTGGAAACTCCATTTGACTTTCCAAGCCCTGGGTGCATGGGAATGGCGTGGGAAGGTGGGGGAGGGGGAAAGAGGGAGTGACAGGGGCAGGCATCGAGGGGAGCACAGGGAGATCTAGACTTTTCCAAAGTCCCTACAATCAGAAATGCAAATGAATTCCCCCAGATTCCTTCAACTTTCCAGACTAAACTCTGGTACTGTTCAGTTTATCATCTTTTTGGAAATACAATCCTGTTTATTCACAAGCCTCCTGATCATAGAGAGCTGCGGAAGAGGTTGACTCAGGACGACACCTGGGAGATCCATCCAAACATCCAAGTACAAGCATCACAAATAAATTTGAAGTTTAGAATGGACATATTTCCATTTGCCTTTTTGGGGGTTTGATTTGTTTTGTTTTTGTGTTTAAAGAGCTTGGAATTGTGACAGGGAAGCCCAAGTTTGTAAATTACCAATTCACTTCCTTAGCTGTATCTGATCCATTCCAACACAATCTTGTAACCCATCAGCCTTCCAGTTGACCCAGAAGACTGGCAGGAGGGAAAATCCGAAAAGGATGATAGCACTAATCTGCATTCAGTGAAAGGAGAGAGGGCAGATGTCAAAAGCTACAAGTGACAGAGAAAGAAAGAGACAACAAAAGAGAAGACAGAAAGGGGCAAAGGAGAAACAAAGACAGATGGAAAGATAGACAATGAATCACTAGTCTTCACTTTTCTTTTTCAGTAACATGTATCCATTCATCAAACATTTATTAAACATTTCCCATGTGCAAAAAACTCCGGGGTGCACAGATACGACAAATATATACAGACTTTGTTTTAAATAAGCATGTGTATGTAACTGATACGTGTGTTTGGGGTTTCTCTAGCTCCCTGAACAGTATAGTATAGTGCACATACACATGTATACTTGGATACTTCTGATATATAGATATATATACAAATACGTTGCGTGTATATTTGTGTGTGCAAATATACACAACACTTACATATCAATTTGGTGTCCTATACATTCATTCATTTGACAAATATTTATTAAGTGCTTACTAAGTGCAGAACTCAGTCCTAGGTTACCTGTTAGATAAACATTGCAAGAGCCTCCCCTTGAGGTAAAAGTCAAACTCCAGAGTGTGTGATACTCATCCAAAAGGGTTAACCAGTTCTAAAGCTTCTTGAAATAGGAGAGAACTAACATCTTAAAGATTTTATAAAGATTATTCTTTGAATTTCTTTGTCCTACTTGAACTTTTCCTGATTCCTTAAAACGAAATTTTAATATCTCTGAATTTCAATATGTAGTATAACTTTAGACCTATCTACTGCTATACGAACCTAACTTCTTTCTAGGATATAGTAGGTAAATAGATGTAGTTACAAACCTATAAACCAAGAATATAAAAATTGTATGAAAAGTATTATGAGGGTGCATTGGCTGGGCAGACGGTGTCTTAATCCTAAACCCAGTCGGAGAAAAAGAAAGGGAAATGAAAATGGAGAATTTTGGACTCTTGGTTCACGTTTCTTTTCTCTCTGCTGAAAGAAAGAAGTTTTGGCTGAAAGACAGAACTTTTCCTTCACTTACAGGAGAATTCAGCTGAAAAATTTGGACTCTGGGGACAATGTACACAAGTAGAGGCCGAGTAAACTAAAGGAAAGAGAACCTCTACGGTTTTCTCCTTGAGATGGTCAAGAACGGAAAATCGAGTAAGGAACCTCAAACAGCATAGGAGTTAGCTTTATTTTAACATACAATCTATTACTGTAAAAAGCAAGAGGAGGCCAGGAAAGAAAGGGAGAGGGCGGTTGTTTCTTGTAGTCTTTTGTGCCCTTTAATCCGAAGATTCCTGAGGACAATTACTCGTGGCCCCATCTAGTAGAGAGGTTAAAGAGCACAGCCACCGCCATTCAGCCCAACAGGGTGACAAACAAGGTTTTAAGTCACCCCTTGGGGAAAGGTTGCAAGCTGAATTTCAAAGTCTGGGTCTAGGGGAACGGGTTTCAAGTCTATATTCCCACCACTATTCAGAGGCCGGACTAGATAGGGAGCAAAACCTATTCAGAGAAGCTGAGGACTTTGCGGAGGCGCTGAAGTGCGTATGTTGGTGTGATGCACCCAGTCTGTGGTACCTTCCAACCCAGCCAGCTAAGGGCTGTTCTCTTAATGAATTACTAATGAGTTAAAATTGGGCAGCAGGCTTAATTAAAGCGTAGAGGCAATGTGTTTACCACACTGTAATTGAACTCATTAGGGCTATGGCTTTTTGTTTTTTAAGCAGCCTCCTTCCTTCTCTGCGTCGAATAATCTATGGGAAGAATTTATTAGGGAAAGAGATGGGGGCGGCGGGGAAGATATTGTAAATCAGGTCTTTCAATGAAAAAGCAGGACCGACGAGCGAGGGCGGAGAGAAGGGGGTAAAGAGGACCAGACGGGAAGGGGAAAAGAAAAATCTCTTATCCCTTTGATGTTCTCAGGCAGATGCTTTCAGTCTCGTTGGGGAGTTTGGGAAATAGTTGTAAGTCGCTGTATGGCGTGAAGGTGAGGAGAAGAGCTTCGGAGTGACTTTTAGGAGAGGACGTGAAAATGAAGATTGCGCGAGGGCGCCCACACGCGCGCGCGCGCACACACACACACACACACACACAATGCAGCTGAATTTCCAAATTTCTTCTTCCCCTTTTCAGTCCGTTTACTTATTTCAGGTGGGGAAGGAGAAGATGGAGTGGAAGTCAAAAGTGTGAGTTATATGATATAAAATATAGTTGTAGCTATAGTTAGGTAAATTAATCCAAATATAATTAACCTCCACAAAAGTTCTTCCATGCCTTCTCTCAGTAAAAGCATTACTGGATTATTGGAGACTATGACAGCTGAGCATAAGTTTTATCTAGCAGGTAGGTCCTAACTACCTTCCTAGAAAGACTTCACTTATAGACCATACTACATTGTGTCTAGACTTCCAGAACCAGTTAAATCTAGAAAGGTTCACGACCAGACGCCTGGACAGCAGGTGGCAATTTTTTTAGGGGGGCCTCAACTGCTCTTCATGACTGTCTACGAAGGGAAAGAAGGGTGGAGATCTGTGTTAGGAAAGGAGTAACCCACTCCTGTATCAGGATGAAATCACTGATACTTTAAGTACTGAAGTTAGTAAACACATACTTGGTGTCTTAATGTAGTTTAAACCGCACTGCGACTTTTGGGACACCTTGTATGTGCATTTAGAGATACAGTACATTGTGACCATTTTTTTCTAGATGCCTTTTCTCCTGCTCCCCCAGGTCAGGGCCATGAGTGACCTGGCTTAGTGGAATGAACAATTGCTGAAACAAAGCGGGAGAAGGGAGTGTGCTTCGAGAAAGGTGTCCTCTATCTCCTTGAGGTTTCCAATATACAGTCTGTGTTTCTTAAGCTAAAAATTCCTTTTTCCTTTGAATATGAGAGAACAAAGCTGGGAACTGGGCCTAAAAGGATGACAAGAATTTTCCTCCTGTTTTTCGACTACTAGTCTTCCTGCCTTCCCCTCTTCTGCCCCTAGTTTCGGTGACTACAAAACTCCTTTTCACTCCTTCCTCCTCCTACTCTACCCCGTACCAGAAACCTGCCCCCCTGAGCCTCGAATTGAAGGGATCATATGAACTCAAGTGCTGGCTCTCCTGGGATGAGGAATGGAGGTACTGAAAGGACTTAACTCGCGCGAAGAAACGCGCCCATATTAAAAACTGTCGGATTCTGAAGGGATGCCCTACTCCTGAGTGAGGGAGCTGAGTGTAAAAACTGGTCAGTCTACCTATTCGACAAGTAAGCTGTCATTTTGTGGCCCCCTACTCATATCTGCTCTCCATTCCTACCTGAGTTGCTAACCCCTTTTGCCCGCCGCCCACACACACACCTCGACAGATCTCTCTGTACTGCTCTGCCTGACCGATAGGCGGCATCAGAGACCTAGGTCTTTGGGGGGCTGGGAGTGGGGGAAGTGTGAGTAGGAAGAAGGAAAACCAAGGAACCCTGGAGGAGAGAGCCAGCCGAGGCCACGTCGGAGAAAACAAACCCTCACCCAAACAAGCAAGCAACTTACAAACTTCCGGGGAGGGGGGGAGGGAAAAGGGGGCGGGGAAGTCAAGCAGAGCGGCTGTCAGGGTCAAGGCCGAGAAGAGGAGGGAGGGGGGCGGGCAGATGGGGAGCAGGGCAGACTACACCGGGACTGCAGCAGTCGAGCCTCTGCGAAGGCAGCGTTAGTGGCGGCGGCAGCCGTAGCAGCGGCTGCACGCAGCCGGGAGACCAAGAGAAGAAGAGAGGCTGTAGACCAAGCAGGGGTTCCGGAAACCAGAGTGTAGCCGGTGGCCCGCACTGTGAGGAGAGGTGGAGCGCTGAGGAAGAGCCAGAGAGGCAAGAGGGAGAAAAGAAGGGAGAGGGGGAGAGACTGAAAGAGAGAGAGGAAGAGGGATAGGGAAGGGTGAGGGATAAAGAGATGAGCCTTCAGTCTACCCGCCCCTAACCAGGTAAGCAAATGCTCCTCTTTCTCCACTCTTTACTTCCCACTCCACACCCACCCCCAATGGGGGAAGGGGGAGGGTAGAGAAACGATGGGTTAAGAAGAACTCCAAAAAACCCTCCTAGATACACATTGCTCCAGACCAGACCCTTCCCCTTCCCACTCACACACCCTCTCCCCAAGTCCTCACCCTGTTCTCTCCCAGCTGCTCAGATAAAGTCTTACTTATTTATACATTTCTTTAAATTTCCTACCTAGCCCAACCTCCCTAACCCCCACCTCTTCTCTCCGCCTGACCCGGGAGGTTGAGGTAATTGTCTCTAATTTGTTGCTAAAAGATTAATTGCAGAGGGTGGGTCGATTTGATTAAGGCAATTAATCTTTGGTTACAGTGCTCTGGTGTCACTTGCAGAGACAGAGAGAGAGAGAGAGAGAGAGAGAAAGAGAGAGAGAGAGAGAGAGAGAGAGAGAGAGAGAGAGAGAGAGAGAGAGAGAGAGAGAGAGAGAGAGTCTGACTGGCTTTTAGAAAGGAGTTCTCACCGCTCCCTCCCCGTCTTCAATGTCCCTGTTTCCTAAGGTTCCTTCTTTCTGGCCTCCCTGACATTTTCAGCACCATCTGGTCCAGGACAGCGACTAACCTCACCACTACTGTAACTACTCACTGCTCTCTGCTGTTCCTTGACCATAGCAGGCACACTGGCTTAGAGGAGGACGCGCCACACACCCCCAACACACACACACACACACACACACACACACACACACACTTTGTCGTCCCCCTTCCCTATCATTTCAAATCTATATCCTAGCCAAGAAAAGTGCATAAAAGGGCTCCTCCCTCCCCAGCCTGACTGTCCCAGCCCCACCTCTAATCTATTCCCAGAGGAAAATCTGGGTGCTGCCTCCCAAGTGGTGCTGGAATGATTCACAAACGCCTCTTAGAAAAGTTCCCAAAGCTGGAGTTTTCTCGTTTCGTGAATAATTAACATTGGTCATAAATAACTGATGTAGGGAGGGAGTGGAGAAGGGAAGAGAAAGGAGAGCGGGCAGGGGCCAAGGCCGGACAGAGAAAGATAGATCGAAGAGTTTGTTAAAGGACCATTAACGAAGAGCTTCTGGGAGCGGCTTTTTGCTGTAGATCGAGTGAAGAGTTCCACAGATACTCCCCCACCTTATCTAGGATAACTAAGAGGATAGGAGGAGGATCTAGGCAACTAAGAAAAATAGAGGTTTCAGTCAGGGAGGCGCCAGTCCAGCCCCTCTGCACATTGAGCAAGGAACTCCCCTCCGACAACCTCATAGCCTCTTCTTCTACACACTCTAGATTTCCTTCCCTCTGTACACACACACACACACACACACACACACACACACACACACACACACACAGCTTAGGCATCCTATTAACTTCCTGCCCACTTCTTAGCCCCAAAACCAAGCCGAGAATTTCTCAAAAAAATCTTGTTCATTATTTGCCTTCTTATGTGCTCAAGTCAGAGTCATATATGACTGAGACATCCAACATGCATTTGTCCCTACCTCTCCAGTAATGAGTGCATTATTACAAATATAACAGAGCCTCATCTTCATACTCTATGTGGTATGCAACCTATAATCTCTCTGCATCTGTCTCTCTCAAAAGAAAAACCACCTGTTTTACTCTCTTACCTCTGGCAATGTGTGCCTATAATCAGCTTTGAAATGGTAGGAATTGGTTTACAAAGACTCTCTGAGGCCAAGAAATAGTCAACTCAATTTGGAAGACCAATCTTTAGAAGAAAACTCAAGTGGGGGACCAGGTTAACATTTGAGCTTGGAGACCTGTGCCAGGGAATTCTGATTGAGTTCACCCTACAGGTTTGGCTTCAGTTTACTGATCTTTGCCCTTGTCTTTGAAAGAGCCCTCCTCATGTTTCAGGAGTGACAGCCTGATTGGAAGGTCCCAGAGGGTGCCCTAGCCAAGTGACTGCACAGTGTTTTTAGTGGGCCACTCAGAAGGTTTTCCATCACAAAATGATCATGTCCTTTCCTTTATCCAAAGCAGGACAGGTACACTGGGACCCCTGGGCTTATGAATTGGATTTTTGACCATGTTAAGAAAGATCCTAGTTCTGCCACAGGAAGGGAGAAAGACAGTGAAGAGCTATGGTGGATCAACAACTTTTGTTGCAATACTTTCATGTTAGACTCTGTCATTTTCCCAGTCATGCAGTAACCTACCTCTACAGTCAATATAACAAAAGGACCCTATGTCATACACATATGATTTGTAGAATATGAGAATAGCTACTAATGAGTGAAGTTAAAGGCCAGGCCTAGACGAATCAAGGTATGTTACAAGAGCTATCTCCTCTATAAAAATATTGTGAATGCATTTCATATTTCCACCTACCTACTACCCAATTTCTTTCCTACCCATCATACTCCAAGCCCAAAACCACTATTAAAGTGCATAGATTTGAAACCAGGAATTAAAAAAGACATATTGATGAGCAATGACATAAGGAACTGGTCTTCTACTCTCTCTCATAAAGGTTTCTCTCCAGTAGCTCTGCAGGAAGAGAGATGTTGAAAACAAATATGAGAAGTGAGAAGGCATAACTGATAACTTGAAAGTGGGAGATCATCCTTGTCCAAAGGGAGCAAATCCAGTACCCAGAGATTGTTTACTTCTCTTATAAAATACAACTCTATAAAGCAGGAAGTTACTGCAAATAAGTATCAATAATGAATGAATCTCCTGTAATAAAATACTTGTATAATTAGTGCAGTCAAGCATGTACATTATGTTAACCTTTTGTAACTCTGAGTTGATAATAAAAAGTACTCAGAAATCTTCAGAACACCCTTTTAATCTCAAAAGAGAGAGAGGGAGAGAGAGAGAGAGAGAGAGAGAGAGAGAGAGAGAGAGAGAGAGAGAGAGAGAGAGAGATCCAAGTAATCACCAAGGCTTCCACTTTTTATTATGATATGGTTTCCCATTTCTGAACCAGAACGTAAGTACTTCTGAAATATAACAGAAAACTCTCTTTGGTGAATTCAGAACAGTCATTAACATTCAGTTTTAAGTGAATGTTAACAGTAAATAAAGAAATCTCTTGATTGTAATAGTGGTAACAAAGCAATAATTACCCAGTAGGTGGTCATCAGTAATGATAAATGTATCATTATTACTGTGTGAGTCTGGGAACTAGGTTTTGGAAACTACTTCAGACTTTTTAGTAGCATGGCTGGTTACAAAGCATTTCTTAGCCTGCAAAAGCCATATAATTTTACACACAATTTAGGTGAAAATAAATTTAAATCTGTATATTACATTTTTAATTTCAAGTTAGTAATTAAAGTTGGTTCATTATATCTCCTCTGAAACTCTCAGTGCTCATCTCAATGGTTTGTTTGTACAATTTGTTTCTAAGACACCCAAGGTTACATGGTTCTAAAAGATGGAAAATTTAATTATTTGCCAATATTAGGAGTTTGCCAATGATAACATAATGTCTCTTGAAAAAAGTTTGGGATAATACCTCTTATGATCTGGTTAGCTATGTTTTTCCTTTGAATCTTAGGCCATATTAAGGAAGGCTTAGTTTTTGGTTGTCCAAAACCCACCAACTTTGCTTTAAACACATGAAAATATATACTTTTTTTCTGTTGTTTCCATATTTAGCAGCTGCTTAATTTTCAGGGGGAAATCAATAACTCAGAACTCATTCCCACTCCCTCTTCCCAAGGGTTAAATTTTATATTGTCCATGTCCACTTTTGCTAGCATTGACAACTTTTGCAGTCAGGAGGAAAAGTCAAGGACAAGAGATCTATTAAGCAGCCTGAGAATCCATGGTGGTAATTCAATGGTGTATGTGCCAAGGGATCAAATATTACAGAAAAACACAGAAATTTCTGGAGGGGGTAGGGCAGGGACAGTCAGAGACAGAGGAAGGGAAAGGGTTCTTTTCACTGGGAAATCAAATGGTGCTTATACAAATGTCCACGTCTACCGAATGGATATTGAATTTGGATCCATGTCATTTTCTCTCTCATGACATATCCACAGAAGATCTTCAACCCCTCTTCTTCACTCTCTCTGTTACTGTTATCTTGTAGTCCCCAAGCACTGAGACAGTTCCACACCCTATATCCCTTTCCTTAGTCTCACTTGCTCCTTAAGCCCATATAAACGTATGCCACAAAGAAAAGAGTTTTGTCTCTTTTTTTTAATCCTCTCATTTACTGTTGTTAGCAGTAGCTGGAGTCTTGTTGCAACTGGGGACCCTCTGGCAGAAATCTTCAAGAATATTCATCCTGGTTGTCTCCTACAATCTCTTTTTCTTAGTCCAAGCTCTCCCTTTCCCTCTCCCCTCTCTCTTTCTCATTTCCCTTCTTTAAAAGTGGCAATCGAAAGAGAAGAGCATCTTGCCTTGTTATTCATTATTATAGCTGCATCTTTTAGATGTGTCTTCACCAATGAAAACTCCATGTAGATGCCTGTCCTTTTGTTGTGTCTGCCTAGGTTATTCAGGAGCAGAGACAAAAGCCTGAAGTGATGTGATCTAAATGAGCTCTGGGGTTTTCCAGATGGGACCACCTCCATTTCAAATGCCCCCCTTCAAAGTAGGGGGGAGGGTTGGGGGTGGGTGTGCTTTTCCTTTTCTGTGTGTATGCATGCATACATACATACATACACAGAGAGGAATAGATATTGGTGTATTTATTCTGCAGATTTTGTGGGTTTTCTGTTTATGTTCTATTTGAGTTTATTCAGTGTGTCTTCATGTATCTATCACATATGTATGAATTCTGTGTGCATGTGTAATCCTTGATCATCTCAAACTAGCATTTACTGAACATTCATCAGAGTTCACAATGCATGTGTATTTACTGTTTATTACATGTCAGCCTGGCTACACCCACATGTGTTTACTCTCTTGTACATACACATATAGACTGTATTATAAATTTTTATAGGATCAGCATAGGACAGTGTACCTTTTAACATAAATATGAAATCCACTTGTAAAATGTCTGCTAACACCCTGATCTTAGGATCCCAGAAACCACTCCCTTTAGACTTTCTCACTGACTTACTATGGTAAAAGTTTTCTTTGTAATGAGGCTTTATCTTCATAAAAGGAAGTTATGTGTTTTCAAGTAAAGAGCGGTAGGGACAAGGATATGCAAAGGCATTGCTTTTCTTAATGTTTTGGAGAAATGTTCTGGGACCAATATTAATGCTGCCTATGGTTCTGAATCTATGATTCCTTTCCAGAAGAAACTAGAAGATGATTAGGAGAAATACTTTAGTATTTGCCAAACTTTCCCAGGTTACTAGTTTAGCCTTCCAGCCTGAAGTCTCCTTTACATTCTGGCCTGATCCTAGAAAAAGTCCTAGAAAAAACAGAACTCATTGAGATTTCAGCGAAGAGTCAAGGAAGTTGAAGAAAGCACAAAACTTTCTGAGGTTTTCTTCAGTTCTTTAGTGACATTGGTGACTATCAAGGTCCCAGTCTCCCAGTCTGGGACCTTTTCTGGTGTAACTTGAACCAGAGCAGCAGAGAAAGAGAGCTAAAAACTTCCCACTTGGCAGGACTGGTAGAAGAAAGGGTCTTGGGAAATTAATGGTCCAGGTGTGCAAATGGGAACTAAATGTGTGCCACATAATTATCACTGATTTAGCTACTATCCTTCATTATCATAGTAGTAATTCTACTAAGAACTGGTAAGAGAAAAGAAAAGGCACTCTACAGATTTTTATCAGAATCTTTGCCCAGAGCCTTCCCAATCTAAAAGAGACCTTTTTTGCAGCAGGAACAAAGTTTTAGGGAAAGAGGAGAGAAATCTTCTGATTAAGTAGTCAGAAATTTTTATCCCTTCCAAGAAATTTTACATTTCTCAAAAGGAAGATAAATTCATCTACTTATTTACTTACTGGGAGGCCCTGGTAAGATTCAATCATCCTACCCCCACCTCTCTTCCATTCTCAGAGGAAGGTACTGCTCACACAGTCATTTCTGGGCTAAGGTCCTAGGTCTCAGAGACTGAATTTCCATTTACTTGGATGGAGTTTGCAAGAGATATACTTTAATACATTACCTTCTCTCCCAATATAGAAATGCAGGTGACAGAGTTAACATAATATAATTTTAAACCTGGACCTTAACTGGGACTAAAGTCCCAATGCTCATGCTTAGGGAACTAAGGAAGCATCCGAATATTCAAGAGTATCTCTGCTGGCCAGAATCTATGATATTAACTTGTGCTGGAGCATTTATCTTTGCCGCTTGTCGATGCAAAAGCAGTGGAAAGAAGGGGATGCATTCCTCAGGCATTAATGACCCGACAAGCAGTGTAGAAGGAAGGATCCACAGTTTTGGATCGTCCCCTTCCCTGCTTCTGAATCCTGAGAAGCAAACAAGGGCTCTGAACCGAGAGCCTTTGCGAGGTCTCCTGCTGGGTGGACTGCAGGCCCCATACCTTCTGTTGAGCTTTGACGGCTGTCAGGGTCGGCTACGCCTCGAGGGCTGGGTACTGCATCAGGACCACGGATAGCTCCCTGCAGCCTTTGGATTCCAGGGTTTCAGGCAGCTTAGAAGGTTATATAGTCCCCGGAGGATAGCCCGAGGAGAAGATTCCCCCGGTCAGTGTTCAGAGGCCAGAGAGAGAACTGAGTCTGTGTTAGCTTCATCTTTGAGGAGGCAGCTAGAAACACTGAACCAGGCTGCTAGTCCAGGTTTCCAAGGATCCCAGTAATGTCTGTGCTGACTTTGTCACCCTTCGGAGTTCAGAAAGGGGCTGGGGAAATGGGGTTGTAATTTGGTTTGTGGTTTTCCTATGGGTCCGGTTCTTGGGCTCCCTTACCTGGCCGTGGCCTGGGTAAACCGCAGCCGCTCGGAACGGAGATGAGAGGAAATGTTTTCCGTGGAGCGGTGATAGATCATGCAAACGGGTGACACCAGTTTAACCAATAAAACAATTTGAATCAATTAGCTGGCGGAGGAGAGTCCCGAAGTGTAAAATGCACATCAGCTAGGATAGGAAAGCACTGATTAAAATGTCACCGACCTGCGCTTCCTAGGTAGCACAGGACTCTTAAGTCAGGCGAGTTCAGAGGGGACCGAGACACAGGACACCTGCAAAATGCCTGTCCCTAGCTGGGATCAGAGGCCAACATCAAGAACACTGATTATTGACTATCTGGCTAGTTGTTGGGATGAAAAAGAAAAAGACACATCATTACTTCTAAGCTGGTTGTACATTCACGACTTCTACGACTACATTCATATTCTGCAGTCCAGTATCCTATATTGAAATGAAGCATAGAAGGGGGAGGGACGGTGGGGAAAGAGAATAATCTTCACTAACAGACTGATGATAAAAGAATGATAATAAAGACTCTCAGTTTACTTCATCTAGGCTAAACCAATTAAACGCCCCAGACACTTTTATTAAAGTTTGAGCTCTTCTTTTCTCTCCTCCCCACCCTCGCCACCCATCATGTGTAGAAAAGGATTTTACTCCTATTTTGAATGGTACGCTCTTATTTTCCATAAAGTGCCAACATACTTCTTTTTTTTTATCTATAGGAAAAACCTTTCTCTCCGCTTCTTTGTGTACTTAACAGACTCCTGTAACTTGAGGGGATTGCAACTAACTCATTGTCTGTGATGAATGAATGCCTAGGTCTTAATAACCGAGTTGTGACGAATTGAAGGGAAACATTTTTAGTTCACATCTTTTTGTTATTGTTCTGTTTTTAAAAGTAGAGGCGTTTCGTTAAACGACACTTTACAATCAGAAAAGATTCTAGGAAGGAAGCGGTGAACTTGCTGCTACCAGATGCATTCACAACTGTGTGGCAGGTCAAAGCCACTGTGACTCTCAGAGCACCTGCAGTGCTGGGGTATTTCCCTGTGGTATGGAACAGAAGTGAAAGCGCTCCTCACGTCTCCCCATTTCGGTTGTGCAATCCTCCCAGTTCCCAGACATCCTTTTCGTCAGGCTTAAGCTTTCTTCCTATCAGGAGCAGATCGCCAGTGTTTAGGAGATAAGAACATTAGATGAGCTAAGGGCCTCCCTTCTTGGAAAGTCACAGACCAGAGAAGAGGGGGTGGGGAAAGGAGGGAACGAAGTATCAGGACGTGTTCTAGAAACCTTCTGAGGAGCCAGTAACCTGGATCACGGAGAAGGAAGGGCTGTGTGTGAATGACAATGGCACTTTTTTGGCAAATGGGATATACAGGAATGAAGCGTGAGTTATGTCTTTTAGATTTGGGGGTTTGGGTTTTTCTCTTTATTTATTTGGGGGGTGGTTTTAAACTCTACGCCTCATTAGGGCTATCTTAATTTGTTTCGGTAAGGACTTTAAGAACTCAGCCGTGAGAAATGCTTTTCTTCTTCTGAAACTTTCCTCATACAAACAAATATGGCAATTGCCTCTTTCACAACCAAGCCTCCACTGGACTTTTTATTTTAAATGCCCCTCACTCCTACCGAGGCAACGAGATGCTAAGATCCATTTCTGCTTCGAACCAAGAATTCCCTTTGATGTTATTGACCTTCTAAGAAGTGTGAGGTTTCACACGTTTTATCCTGGTATTTACTGATCGGTTTTACTGTCGATAGGACAATTTAGTCCAGTGCGGGTTGATTTGTAAGTTCTTTTATGGTTTGGTCGACTTTGCCTTTAGTTTACATCGTAATATGACTATTAGTTTTAACATCCTACCCACCCCCTCTCCCACCATATGGAATTTTCAAGTTTTTGAAACATATTAGAGGGGAAAAAATCAGTGGTTTTCTCTTCAATGAAATATCCACTGGCCAATATCCCCCGAACATGTGTCTTGTTCCTTTCCTGATAAAATAACCAGTATGTAATATTTACTTAGAATAGCTGGTCAACTAAGAAGCAATATATTGATACCTGACTAATATCCTGAAATGTTACTTAGTTTGCTACACTAAGTACTTTGTTTAAAATTCTAACCCCGCTTTTTAAAAATTTTTCTCCAAGGAATGCTTGTACGTGATTCCTGTGGATTTTTTTTTTCCCAAGGGGAACTGGCCATTTGCGCAAGCGATGTATGTTGGTTTTGGGAACTGCTTCTTTCAGTTGCCACCTTTGCCTCCCTCCTGCCGTCATGTTCCGTTGTTGAGTATAGATGGCTAGAGGCTTGAGGTCATTTTGAATATGGCACAGAACCAGGGGTTATTTCCATTCTAGACGTAATGATATGTACAAGTGTAAGTGTCCTCCCCGGACTTCACATCTTAATAAAGGAAACTGTTTTGAAAGCATGGGAGATTATTCTTTAATAGTCTTGTTTTAAGTACACTACGTATTTAACAGGTAGGAAGTGTCAGGCTTTTTTTTTTCCAAATTCAAGAGGTAGCAAAGTATTAAGGAAGTTATAGCCTTTTGCTTCCTTTTTCACTGTTTCCAGTAAGGCAGATCTAGCTCAGTAGTTTGTGTTTCTAGGTAGACATGCTTTGTCATTTGCTAAGGAACAGAGTTCGGCTGCGGGCTTGGGTGAAGCACTAAAACATTCATTCATGACTCCTGTGAGTGTGGTGGGGAGGAAGGGGTGGAAATTGGGGGGAAGAGGATGGCAAAGCTAGTTACAGCTGAACTGGAAGCTTCGATCCACCAGGATGGGGGCCTCCTAGACCTAGCTCGCCTACATGCAAGGGAACAGTTAAGTTTCCCATCCCCAATTCAGTTTTTCTGCTTGAGCACCATTCGGGCTTTTTCTTTTTGGGGTGAAGTAGTTGTTACTGGGGGTTGGTAAGGTGTTTGCTGAGAAAGAACACCTCCCTCTCCTCTCCCCCACCCCTCGCCCCCGCGTTCTCCATCCACCCAGACTCTCGCGCTCTCTTTCTCTCCCTGTAACATGCCAGCCTTTTAATGTGGAGTGTCAGGGAGCCGGTGACGTCACCCTGCCCGCTGGGTGGCGTCCCCTCGGTCCGACACGAGTTCAGAGACAAGAGAAAGGCGCTTTCAGGCAACGCTCAACCTGGGGCTCTGCTTCGGCTCCGCGAGCACCCATAGATTATCTGGTAAAAGGGACTGATCTGGCTCACAATTTACAACCGCCATTCTCCACCCTGCTAGGGTTATAGTACCATTAACGCAGAGGAGTGCCTGGATATGACTGGAAACCCTGCAAGACTCCAGCCTGCATGATTTGAGGACATGCTTTGATGCTTCCCCTCTGAGTCCTCCTGGAAGATGGTCAGGAGGACAAACGCGTAAAGAAAACTAGTATTTAGGAGGTAATTATTTCACCGCGGTCACTGCGCTTGCGGGACAGACAGGTCTAGGTTAATTATTTCAGGTCACCAGGAGTAAGGTTTCCTTGAGGAGACTGAAGAGGGGAGCTTGGGGCTGTTGGAGTTCACTAGGAGCATCGAGGAAGAGTTGGAGCATGCATTATTCAGAGAATGGGGAAGTTAGGCGCCTACCTTTCTTAGTTCCAACTAACTTTTTCCCCCCAGGAGCCTCCCTCCCCACCCCACCCCACCCCCAGCCCCTATTTTAACCTATCTCTTCTTTGCTTGTTTACTTCCTCCGTAGTTCTTGAGTTTGGGGTAGAAGTCGAAAGAGATGCGTGAGAGGTATTGATTCTTTTTTTTCCCTGTCTGTTGATGTTAACGTTTTCATACCTTCATATCATCAAACGTGTGTAGTGTTACTTCCCGGAGATGTACTTGACGTTCCTATTGTTGGAAATAGTAGTTTCACGTTAACTCAGGATCTTATTAAGATAATAAGAATCTTATTTGAGAACCAGCTGCTCATTGAAGGGCTATTTGGCGAAAGTTGAGTTGGTTCTGCCGGGGCCCTGGCATAGCGGTGTCTTGAATTGCCATTTAACTACCTGTCCACTGGAAATATTGTCTCTGATCCATGCGAAGTGACAAGCCATGTTTCTGTCTCGTTTGAACATGTCCAGATCTGTTCCACTATCCTGAAGGCCACCGAGCATAATGAAAGCTGAGAATGAAGTAGGCAATGTGGCAAAAGGGTCAAAATCACACGGAAAACCAAGGGGAAGGGTCTGAAATACCATTGCGGGAAGGGAACAGGGAAGGGAGCAGTGAAATTCTTAAATAGAGGGAACAAACGCGGTGGCTACTTTATCAAGCAGTGGTTGCGCCGAGCCAAGCGCATTGGGTATAGTCGAAAACAAGCGACGGTGGGAACAGCGTTTTGCTCTAAGAAAAACGTTTTGTTGTTCATTGTTTCATTTTTTCTGGAATAAAACTCAACAAAGAAAACCTCATTTCAATCAAAGGTTTCTTTCACTTGCTTTTAAAAATGTATTTAGTTTCTACACCTTTTGCTATTCAGCTAACCTGAGATGACACTTGGAATTTTCTCGTGTATTCCAAGTACCCCAGGTACGCCAAATTCACTTTCTTTGCAGGTTTATAGTAGCCCCAAGAGTGTTTACAGAAGATGGTCTGTATTAAATCAGTGTTTGCGCTTTAGCGTTGTACAGTCATTCAGGATGAAAAATATGCATACCCCAGCTGAACCTGAACTTAGTCCCTCAGCTGTTGAAAAATATCGGGTGTTAACACATACGTCTTTGTTTTGCTTGATAATAGCTGTGGAAGTTTGAGGCAAACATTTTTAGATGATTACCTATCTTAAACTCGATTTTTCTTCATTCAAACCTACTTGGGCCTTTAGGGAAAGAGAAACCAGAATCGCCCTGATAAGCAAATAGTGGTTGCTAACTGAACTGGGGGAGGGGAGGAGAATATGAAAGCAAAACTAATGTTAAATGAATTGTTTTTAGTCAAACACAGTTTATTCAGTTTTACCAGATGTTAAGTAAGTTTTTTTTAATTGCTGTCCCTCAAACTCTCAACGGGGGTACTCCATAATCCTGATTTTGTTTTGATTTATTGAACTGTTTTCCCAAATTATGAATTTCTCCAAGCTAATCACATGAACCACAACCTTCACTTAAAAGGATGTTGAATTGTTGTTTCCACTAAAATGAAACCATTTGCAGAAAAAGAGTAGTAGTTTCCCCACATCCTCTATGGGCAGGTGCCAATTTCCCATGCTTTTTTATACTAAGGTTGCTATCAGCTGTATTTTATTATTTCCAAGTCCTAGTTGAATGATCAGTTTATTTTGAGGGGTCTTAAAACTTGGAGGGAAAGGACTGTTCAGTGCATTTTTTGATTTTTTAGAAACCTTTTGGTGTCTTGGATTTTCCTTCAGCTTTTTCAATTGAGTTTTTAGGGAAAAGGAAGGAGAAAAATAATCCTTGCTTTATAATAGTTTATTTTTTTAATGAGAGGAGAAATAAATGTATTCTTGAAGTTTACTAGTATTGTAAAGTATTATCCTATCCCAACTCTTCCCGACAGGAAGTGATCACAATTTTCTCAACTAACAACTTCTTTTAAACTAAAAATGCCCTAAGATCAATGCCATCTTCTCCTTTATTTTCCAGTCTACAAGCAAGACCAAGGGGAGTCCATTCGAGGGCCTACGGTTGAAGAGATGGCCACAAGTCCACTTCCAGGACCCAATGACATCCTGCTGGCTTCTCCATCCAGTGCCTACCAGCCTGATCCCCTGAGCCAGCCTCGGCCAGGCCACACCAGCATGAAGCCCAACCAGGTGGGCCAAGTAATTCTCTACGGGATCCCCATAGTGTCATTGGTGATTGACGGGCAAGAGAGGCTATGCTTGGCCCAGATCTCCAACACTCTACTGAAGAACTTCAGCTATAACGAGATCCATAACCGGCGGGTGGCCCTGGGCATCACTTGTGTGCAATGTACTCCGGTGCAATTGGAGATTCTGCGCCGGGCAGGAGCCATGCCCATCTCCTCTCGCCGATGTGGTATGATCACCAAAAGGGAAGCAGAGCGTCTCTGCAAGTCTTTCCTGGGGGAAAACCGGCCGCCTAAACTGCCAGATAACTTTGCCTTCGACGTATCCCATGAGTGCGCCTGGGGCTGCAGGGGCAGTTTCATCCCCGCGCGTTACAACAGCTCTCGGGCCAAGTGTATCAAGTGCAGCTATTGCAACATGTACTTCTCGCCCAACAAGTTCATCTTCCACTCGCATCGAACGCCGGAGGCCAAGTACACGCAGCCTGACGCAGCCAACTTCAACTCCTGGAGACGCCACCTCAAGCTCACAGATAAGAGCCCTCAGGATGAGTTGGTCTTCGCCTGGGAGGACGTCAAGGCCATGTTCAATGGGGGCAGCCGCAAGAGGGCCCTGCCCCAGCCGGGATCTCACCCCGCCTGCCACCCTCTCAGTTCTGTCAAGGCTGCAGCGGCCGCCGCGGCGGCCGCGGCAGCTGTGGCTGGGGGCGGAGGGCTGCTGGGGCCACACCTGCTCGGGGCACCGCCCCCGCCGCCGCCACCGCCGCCGCCGCTGGCTGAGCTGGCTGGCGGCCCGCACTCGCACCACAAGCGGTCCCGCTTCGACGACGACGAGGACTCCCTGCAGGAAGCCGCCGTGGTGGCCGCTGCCAGCCTCTCGGCCGCTGCAGCCAGCCTCTCGGCCGCGGCCGCTGCAGGCAGTGCCGGGGTCGGAGTGGCCGGAGGAGGAGGAGGCGGAGCGGGAGGCGGTGGAGTAGGGGGTGTTGGGGCCGGAGGAGCCGGGGGACCCGGGGGAGGCAGCAAAGGCCCTCGCAGCTATCCTGTCATTCCCGTGCCCAGTAAAGGCTCCTTCGGTGGAGTCCTGCAAAAGTTTCCTGGCTGCGGGGGCCTCTTCCCACACCCGTACACCTTCCCCGCCGCTGCTGCCTTCGGCCTGTGTCACAAGAAGGAGGACGGGGCCTCCGGGGCTGAGTCCCTGGGCGGAGGGGGAGGAGGGGCAGGCGGAGGTGCCGGTGGGGCCCAGAAAGCAGGGCTATCCGGGCTTTTCTGGCCCGCGGGTCGCAAGGATGCCTTCTACCCGCCCTTCTGCATGTTCTGGCCACCCCGGACCCCCGGCGGGCTCCCCGTGCCCACCTATCTACAGCCCCCTCCCCAGCCCCCGACCGCTCTCAGCTGCGCGCTGGGTGACAGTCCGGCCTTGCTGCGCCAGGCCTTCCTGGACTTGGCCGAACCAGGCGGTGGCGGAGGGGGAGGAGGAACTGGAGGAGGAGGTGGCAGCAACGGAGGCTCGAGCGCAGAAGCCCCTCCGGTTCCAGTGCAGCCCCAGCCACCCACTGCTGCCAACGCCGCAAGCTCAGGGCAGCCGCTTCAGCCGTCGGGGGGAGCCGGCACGCGCGACGCTCTCTTCGAGTCGCCCTCGGGCAGCGGAGACTGCAGCGCGGACTCCACGCCTCCGGCTGAAGGGGCCGGAGGAACAGGCGGGGGCGGAGGAACTGGGGGAAGCCGAGTGCCAGCGCCTCACCATCCCCATCTTCTTGAAGGCCCAGGGGGACGTAAGGCTGGAGGAGGAGCGGGCAGCAGCAGCAGCGGCGGGTACCACCACTCCAGCGCCTTCAGACCAGTTGGGGGCAAGGACGACTCCGAGAGCTTGGCCAAGCTTCATGGGGCCTCTGCTGGCGCGGGCGGGCAGCATCACCCGCACCCGCCTCACCACCACCACCACCATCACCACCACCCGCACCACCACCACCATCACCACCACCACCACCATCACCCGCAGCCTCCCTCCCCGTTGCTGCTCCTTCAGCAGCCTGATGAGCCGGGCCCCGAGCGCCACCATCCGGCCCCGCCGCCTCCACCTCCGCCCCCACCACCCCCTCCTCCACCGCCCCCACCGCCCCCACCTCAGCCCCACCACCGCCTCCTGTCCCCCGGGGGCACCAGCTGCAGCTATCCCAGTGAGGAAAGCAGCGAGGACGAGGATGACGAAGAAGAAGAGCAGGAGGTGGATGTGGAGGGCCACAAGCCCCCCGAAGGGGAGGAGGAGGATGAAGAAGAGGAAGGCCGGGACCCTGAGGAGGAGGAGGAGGAGGAGGGAGGAGGGGTGATGCTTGGGGATCCCATAGTCGGAGGCAATCGTTACCTCCAAGGCCGAGGGCTAACCGAGAAGGGAGGCAGCCGGGACCGGCCAGCTGGCTCCTTCCCCCTGGTCCTTAACACCTCCAGGCTACAGCAGGAGGAGGAGAAACTAGGAGACCAAGGCCATCCAGACCTACATCCTCCTCCTCCTCCTCCTCCTCCTCTTCCTCCTCCCCTTGCTACTCAGAAAGGAGGGAGCGGCAGCAGTAGCAGCAGTGGAGGCAGCAGCCCCAGCAGCCCAGTCCACCATCCATCACTGGAGGAGCAGCCCTCCTACAAAGATGTAAATATCCCCTTTAGGCTCCTTCAAGCTAATTATTATTATTTAAATGCACCTTTAGGCTGAATCGGTTACATATGCGCAAGAAAGATGGATCACCAGATTTCCCCACAGAAATGAAATATTCAGTGTGTTTGGTAGGGTTTCTTTCCTGCCATAAAGATGTGGTTTCTGATCTTTTTTCGCAACGACTTTTGAGGGACTGGGACTTCCATTCCTCCCATATTTAAGTTAGTTGATTGTGGAGTTGGAAAAGACCCCTTAATCGACCCAGTCTGTCTTCTAATCCTAGAGCTCCCTCTCTCCCCTGCAGAGAACAATTGTTCCCCAAAGAGTAAACTGGGCGACTAAACTCAAGTAATTTGAATAAACTAATCCCCCTTCTCCTCCATAGGACAATGCCCACGCACCCCCTCCCACATAATGAAATTTTAAATCACATTGACCTCAAAAGTCAAATACAGTTCTCTTTTCTTCCAAAATGAGAGCTCTTTCCAAAATGGACATGTCTGCAAGGTATTGTGCCCAATGAACAGAAGAAAACATTGTTTACTGCGTTTTCTACTGGACCAACCTCATACTCCCCTCCAAACCTAACAAACAGAAATAAGAAAATGACAAGAATTTTTACTTCCTTTTAAGATGGGAGTAGTTGGTGGAACCTTTAAAAGTTATTTTATGTTTGAGGCCAAAGCTAAATTCAGATGGCAACTAACACTCAGTGTTCACTCAAGTGTGCATATACATAATTCCAAGGACTTCTGGGTGGAGTAAATCTGTCATAATATACTATGGATCCTGTAAATACATATCATCTTCACATACTATCTATATAGCATGTGCATACTTAATACCATGGATCTACAGTAACTTTTAAAGTTAACATATATACATTCAAATGTATTTAAGCTTAAAAACTATTAAAGAAAGATAATCATATAAAATAACATCTCATGAAGCTCTAGAAGAGTCACTTTTAATGGATGTCTTTTCTTACTGACTGTTGACATTAGTCTATGGCTTTATCCAGGCATTGATTTGTACATCTAATTCTCTCTCTCTTTTTTAAAAATCTAGAATCAGAAAACTAAGGAAGGTAACCCAGTAATTTTACCTGCAAAAGAAGACACCTTTTCAGGTAAAACAAACACAAATAACCATTTTTCTTTTCCTAAAATCAACACAACCATTGTGAGACTCATTTCTTTTACAATCCCTTCCTAGAGCCTCTCTCTCACAGCCCTATCCCCACGCATACACAGCCAAACACACTCTATAAGGTTTTTTCATTACATATCAAGCATATTTCAAATATTACATCCTTTATACTTTTCCAAAAAATCAACATTTCCTACAGTGTGTAGTTTCTAAACAAAAGCAATTTACCAGTTAACAAATGTCTCCTCCCTTCCCCCCCCCCAAGCATATCCCTTTCAATATAATTCTGTAGGAACCTCCATATATACATATGAAACTGAGAGTGATTCTGTATCCTGTCTGTCAGTAAAGGCACTTGTAGATTTTTGTATTTTGTTCTGATTCTAGAAAAGAACAAGGAGCATAATTTTTTCATCACAGATTCAGAGCCTTCAGGAGGAGATTTCTGGAGAGAAAGAGCAGGTAGGCTGAGAAAAATATAAAGACTGAATAGGCTGTCTAGAGGGGGGCTTAAATTCATAATCAAAGGACTGAATATTTAGTACAAGGGTAAAAACAAAAAACAATTCCTAGTAGATATAACTAAGAAAAAAACAAATGGG